>CM050215.1:14820467-14860467 GCA_027475355.1 Coilia nasus | reverse complement strand
TGGTGTTGGGGGTGTGTGTGTGTGTGTGGAATGTCCTGGTGTTTGGTGTGTGTATATGTGTGTGTGTGTGTGTGTGGAATGTGCAGGTGTTTGGTGTGTGTGTGGAACGTCCTGGTGTTTGGTGTGTGTGTGTGTGTGTGCGTGTGTGTGGAAAATCCTGGTGTTTGGTGTGTGTGTGTGTGTGTGTGTGTGCGTGTGTGGAATGTTCTGGTGTTTGGTGTGTGCGTGTGTGTGTGTGTGTGTGTGTGTGTGTGTGTGTGTGTGTGTGTGTGTGCGCGTGTGTGCGTGTGTGTGTGTGTAGTTGGCAGCCCCTGTGGCAGCGGTGGGCTAATGGCTGTGTGAGTAGCAGAGGTGAATGAGCTGTGACAGCTAGCCCTGCCGTAGGGCTCTCTGCCCCTACACACACTCCTACCTGCCACCACTCCACGCAAGCTCATCCAGTATCCAATTCGCACGCAATACTGAGCCACTGCCTGGATGGCAGTGCAGTTGAAAAGGGACTTTTTAAAGAGCCTTCTCTCTATTTATTTATATATTTGATCATTTTTCAATGGGATTTGAGTCGCAGCGTACTTGCCTATAACTCAAACGCCTGCTGTCATTTTTAAGAGTGTTTTTTGCGCAAGAAGAATGCTAGCATCCACCTGACGATGCAGTCGATCCATCTTTGCTGAAAGAGAAAGGTGGAGGGGGTGAAAGCAGGGTGTGTGTGTGGGGAGAGGGTTAGAGGAGTAGAGGGGTAGAGGGGTAGAGGGGTAGAGGGGTAGAGGGGTAGGGAGTGGTTCCAGCACAGCAAGGCAACAAATCTCAGTGACTCGGGTCATGTGACCCAATCCAATTTTTCTCGCCGTGTGTCGCCAGGATGGGAGGTCCAATATGAGGCACATCTAAAACCTGCCGCCTTGCGAGGGAACATTAGAGCTGTCGGCTGGATTTATCTGTCCAGCGCATTGGTTTCATACCTGAATTTTAGTCCCCTGGGCACGAGGTTTTTCCCTAAACGAGATTGACGGCCCGCTTTTTTTCGCAGGTCTCCTGCTGCTTGCCTGTGTTCTCTACTGCATACAAAGCAGAATTCAATGCAAGCAGAATCCCCTGTTTATCACATATGCTAGAATGATGAATGCGGTACCACAAGTATACATTGGATACCAGATACGGATTGACTGGACCCTGAGCCTCTCTGTGAGGGAAAAAAGAGAAAATAAATAGCCTCTGCTTTTGTGTGCAGCACTGCTGGGTGTTCATTTCCAGCATTCAGTCCGGTTGTTTGTCACGTGCACAGTGCTAGAAAAGCCAAGTCACCACCATCAGTGTTGCAGACAGGCACCTGCTTTAAACACCTGTGCCAAGGGAAATCCCTGACTGTCTGAAAAAGCTTTCCTATTTGTAACCGTAGAAATTGAAACCCTGTCCTCTTTTTTTCTGGTGGAGGATGTCTTTTTTGAGCCTTTGTTACAGCTGCGCACGCTAACCAAGCAAAGCATGAGCAAATTTTGAGTCACCTTTAAAGTAGGCAACTGTGGTCTAGTGGTTAGGCAGTTGGTCTTGGGATCAGAGAGTCACAGGTTCAAATCCCGCCCTACCCATGGCGGAAATGCCCTTAAGCAAGGCATCTAACCCCACTGCTCCAGGGACTATAACTGAAACCCTGTAACTAACTGTAAGCTGCTGTGGATAAGAGCGTCAGCTAAGTTTAATGTAATGTAATTTACAGTAGGCACATGACGGACTCATCGTTCTTAAATTACTGGTTCATCAATTGCAAAACGTGTCCAGAGAGTGTAGTGGAAGTTTCAACTCTGTTGCCATGTGATTGTACCCACTTGTGTAATAAATGTCCTGTAGAAGAGAGGGGGCAGGATATGACTCAAAGCTGTCCCAGGCAGGACAGGTGCCAGGTGGCCTGAGTAGACCTGCCCTGCCCTGCCCTGCCCTGCCCTGCCCTGCCCTGCCCTGCCCTGCCCTGCCCTGCCCTGCCCTGCCCTGCCCTGGCAGGCTGAGCCCATAGCACCCCCACCCCCCATCTTAGCTGAGTGGCACAGGACCAGGCACCAGTGGGGTAGTGTCACAGTGCCAGTACCCACAGCCTGCTGGTTGTCCGGCGTCCCCACAGAGGGTTTGCCCTGCTCAGGTGTCTCAGTGGAAGGCAGATGTCTAGTTTCCTGGGCAGTAGGGGCAGACAGGTGTGAACAGGGTGCCACTGAGTCGGATCGCTAGTGCCAATATCTGCTCCACCAAACCCAGCCCCCTAACACACACACACAAACACACACACACACACCTTTTCTGTTTTGTTGAAAGATGGGTCTCTCTCTGCACCACCCTGAGATGCTGGACAGCCAAAACATGCATTAAAAATGCAGAAAGCAATTCCCCAAAGTAGTCCCGAAACAAACTGCTACAGTTTATTTTGCTGGAGGAATGAAAAGGCTGTTTTTTTTTTACACTGACTTAATATGGCTCTAGCGGATGATGTGATTGGCCTACATAAATCCTTAAAAGTGTCACGCTGGCAGAAGATGGAGAAAATGAGGAAAGTGAGAGAGAGAGAGGGAGCCGAGGAATAAAAAACAAAGGGAGGGAGGAGAGAAAGGAGGCGGGGCAGAGGGAGTAAGAGCAGGCGGCCCGTGTCTGATCTCCTGGGCGACTCGCCCAGGCTGAGGAGGATGAGGTCTGTGCTGATGGGTGCTGTAATGACTGCAGCAGCTTCAGCCGCCATTGCAGGAGTAACAGGACACAGAGGTGCGCTCCACCTCCACTGTAAACTGACTCGCATATACATATGTGTACGTACTCATGTACATCATCACGTGCATACTCTTGTGCATCATGTGTCCCTGCTACTCAGACACAGACTCATATAGGCTTTTAAACATCAGACATAACCCAGTTGAATGGACACAGGAATAGGCAAATAGGCACAGTTTTGTTTTCAAACATCAACAACACTACACCTTACACACATACATACACATGAGTAATGCTGAAGAAAATTATGCCACACACACAGCACATACACATGTGCATGGACTCAAGCATGTTGTATGCCTACCACTCAGACACAGACGCATTTATGCTGATAAATGTCAGACACATACACTCGAGTAGACACAGGCACATTTATACCTTTTAAAAGTAAGACACATACACACAGTAAACATCCAGGGAGGGGGGTTGGCATCCATGCTGGACACACACACAGATTTGTGCATCAGCTCAGGCATCATGTATCCTTACCTTGTCAGACACGAATACATTTAGGCTTTTAAATGTGAGACTCACAAAGACTCTCACACAAGAAGGCACAGACACAGACACAGACATGTCAGACAAATGCATACAATGCACATAAACATGAGGCTTAAATAACACCTATAACACACATTCACAGGGTGAGTGAAAATGAGGACTTGCATCGATGCTGGAAACCTAAACAATCGATACTGTAACAACACAAAGCAACATGCGTGACACCCTAATGAATTCAACCCATTCAGACTCGATATGTAGTGTGAATGATGAATGAGGAAATTTACCGATAATCCTGGCTAGGTGAAGAGAGAGATTCAATCGTAAGTGCTTGGATTTATGAATGCATCAGTGCATCACATTTTACAGGTAAATACCTTAAATAAAAATCATGTTGAATACTGCCTCAGTCCTATTCTGTACATAATCCCAAGTATAGAAGATAATGCTTAAAAAATACATTGAGAGATGTTCACACCGTACAGCATGTGGCCAGTGAAGATTCATCCCTCTACACATACGAGCACACACACACACAGGAACTTCTAGCCAGCGCTCTCCTCCCCCCTCCCCCCCCTTAAACGGCTGTGTGCTGCAGCCTGATAGCGGCAGTGGTAAATCCCTCAGGCCCGTCTCATCTGCGCCCGTGAAAACAGCATGAATCAGCCAGCAGAGCCCCGCTGCTCCGCGCCGCCTGCTGTGAGTTCCTGTGCTCTGCTGCACGGCGCTTGTTTAACTCCGGGGCCTATCCGTGACAGCGAGGCCTTACTGAAAGTAAGCTCTCTCTCCCAGAGACAGATGGTGCGTACACAGCCAAGCCTCCAGACCGGCCCCTCCGGGTCCTGCAGCTGGTGGGCCTGGTTCAGCACAGGTGCGCCACAGATGTAGCCGGCTGTCATTCGGACCACAAGCCCAGCAACACGGGGTGGTGTGTTCTAGAATAGAATGCCCTTTAGTGTCACTACACACGCGTCCAATGTAAGCTATACACATGCACAATGAGACTGAAAGTGGATTGAAAGATGCAGAGTGTGGTGTGGGGATACAGTAGACACAGTTTACCTTAAGGAGGATGACCAGGCTGTTTTTTGTGGAATAGGGCAGATTGCCTTGTCTGTTAGTGTGTGCTTTAAAATCATGGCCTGTTTGGTGCAATGCCACTGATGAAGGACTTTTGACCAAAAATTAAACATACTTTTTTTTTTTTTTTCCGCATGGATGTAAGTGTGCAGAGACTTTTTTTTCTTAACCTCTCCTCTCCCCTTTAAAATCATGGCCTGTTTTAGAAGGCGTTTTAAAGTAAAGGCACCCCATTTAGCCTTACGTAATAGCTTGTCAGCTGATGCATGCCACATCTTTGACCACTGTGCTACTGGCTTGCGGTGCAGATATTCACCTTTAGATATCTGAGCAATCATCTGCTGTTCCCCTCCAGCGGACTTCACTAACAACTAACAAACTTTGTGTCCTCTGTGTGCGTGTGTGTGTGTGTGTGTGTGTGTGTGTGTGTGTGTGTGTGTGTGTGTGTGTGTGTGTGTGTGTGTGTGTGTGTGTGTGTGTGTGTGTGTTATTTTCCTGTCACAGTTGAAGCATTATCCTATTTGTAGGACTAAAAGGCTGAGTTTCTTGTTTTTCATAAGCAAAGGTGGTACAGGGGGCCTTTGGGGTTTGTGTGTGTGTGTGTGACAGAGAGTGTGTGTGAGAGAAAGGGGGTGTGTAGGCGTGTTGTTATTGGGCTCCCAGGGACTGTGGTGGGTACTGCAAAGCTGCTAAGAGGCCCCTCTGTGGCCATAATACTCCCCAGGTGAGAGGGGACACACATACACACACACACACTGACAGTTACACATGCACACACATACAAACCTATACACACACACACACACTCACGCACACATGTACACACAGACTAACAGAGGGCCCTGAGGTGCCCAGAGCTTGTTTTGGTCCTCACCCAGGGCTCATCACTTACGGAGTCCTGCAGCCAAATAAAAGAAATGGAATTTGATGCCACTAACACTACAGCAGCTCTTTTGGTGCACTTACATTGCGTTTGTGTGGCCCCTGGCTGGGGTCTGCATCGTCAGAAAGTGTTTGGTCATCAGAATTCAGAGAGGGGAATTTCTGTGTCACCATTTTGTTTCAGCCCTCTGCCCAGTCTGCCAGTCAGCCACGCTAGGAGCTGTAATTAAAACTGACTGCTGTCAGCTGTCTAATAAGTAGCACTTGTAAGCCCTGCTATACTCGAGAAAGCCGCCTCTCTGGGGACATCACTATGCAGCTTTGCACAGCGGCGCAGTCATTTATTCATTCACTTACTTTGTCTGATAGAAAGAAATAAAGCTTGGCCCTGCGGTTGTTGCGAGCCAACAGTGGCGCTCTCTAAGAGCACAAATCCTGCTGGCTTTTCCCCCCTTTTGATGCATTTACCATGGTGATCCCTTCTCATGTGTTTACCATGGTGATCCCTTCTCATGTGTTTACCATGGTGATCCCTTCTCATGTGTTTACAATGGTGATCCCTTCTGATGCATTTACCATGGTGATCCCTTCTCATGCGTTTACCATGGTGATCCCTTCTCATGTGTTTACCATGGTGATCCCTTCTGAAGCGTTTAGCATGGTGATCCCTTCTGAAGCGTTTAGCATGGTGATCCCTTCTGAAGCGTTTAGCATGGTGATCCCTTCTGAAGCGTTTAGCATGGTGATCCCTTCTGAAGCGTTTAGCATGGTGATCCCTTCTGAAGCGTTTAGCATGGTGATCCCTTCTGAAGCGTTTAGCATGGTGATCCCTTCTGAAGCGTTTAGCATGGTGATCCCTCTCACCTGTCCTGTTCACCACCCTCTGCTGACCGTGCTGCTCTGGATACCCCCTCAAGAGTAGTGACAACGGCAGTCCCACCCCACACACATACATTCTCTCACACACACACACACACACACACACACACACACACACACATTCTCTCTCTCACACACACAGGCAGTCTCACACAAACACACACATTCTCACCCACATTCTCAAACACACACACACGCACACACACACAACATTCTCAAACACACATTCTCAAACACACACACACACACACAGCCACACACACACACACAACCACACACCCACACCCAAAGCAGTCTGTGCTCTCAGTGACAGCTGGCTCACTGCGCCTTACTGATAGTTTGGCACCTGCAGGATTGGCCTTAAGATGTGCCATCCTGAGGAACACATCAAGCAGCAGCCATCCTCTTCTGTCTTGATTCTCAAGCACATCAGCCATTAAAAGAAAAGCTAGATGTGGCGGATGAGATTTTGATGTGTGGGATGGTAAAAAGGCAGTGCCAGTATATTCCTATATCTTTCTGGTTTTATTTTGCTTCATTTACTGACATCTGGACTTCTTTTGAAGTGGAGAGGGGAAGTTTCAGATGTCTTTTAAGTCTGGTAGTGGTAGTAGTGTATAGACTTTAAAGAAGTGTGCAGTTGTACATTGAGTAACTTCAGTAAATAGTCAAATCACCATTAACAATAAAAATGTGTTTGTCCCAAAATACATTAATTTAAAAAGAACAAAATGAATTATTTGAGTTAAATGTAAATTAACAGCCTGAAATGTCAAGTTCTTAATTTAAATGTATTTATCTTTTTATCTGAATTAATTTAATTCAATGCATTTTAATGGTTTTGCCATTTATTTAATGATCACCGTTGTGCACCATTTTATTAATTACATCCCCATGAGCCATTTTCCTGCAATCATTTTATCATTACTGCATTTGGAAAAACAAACACACATTCCAATTATCCTAGCTTATAGGTTCATTCATAAGTTTAAATTAGCTGTTCTTGCTCAGTTGGTATTTAATCCAGTTTTAATATTTGTATATCATATAATATTATATAGTACAATTTATAGTCAGCTAAACCTAAATACACACACACACACACACACACACACACATATATATAGATACACACATGTATTTATGTATGTATGTATGTATATATTCAGATAGCAATATGGATATAGGTGTATGTATAAATGGACTGCATTTATCCCGGCCCACTTACATACATATAATATATATTGTTATGTGTATATGACTTGCATATTATCGCTGTGGTTTTCCCCGTTGTGGTGTTACTCATCTGTTCTGAGCAAACCGCTCCCATCTTCCCATCTTCCCATCTTCCCATCATTACCACGCTCTCAGTGGGGCGCGGTGCTGTTTGTTAATGTAATTGAGCTAATGCCTCTGTCGCCATAGTGCTCCGGCCCAGGCCGTGGGCTGATTTAAACGCGAAGGCCTTGTGGGGGCAGTGTACCGTTTGCACTCAGCCCACCAGGGGAAAGCCCTCTAGCCAGTCTGGCGATGACACGACGCAACACCGCTTTCCCTCTCCCCTGACCCTTACAGCCCCAGTCCTCCTCTCCCAGAGCTTCGGGCAATTAATTAGTTTGGTTAATGTGTTTACAAGGACATTGGGTTAACGTGCTGCTCAGGGCACCTGAAACATTGTGTTTTTTTGTTCTCCTTCTCCTCCTTCTGTGTGGTGTAGAATTGGGTTATTGGGCCTCTGGGGCCTCCCTTGTTTGTGAGTCAGATGACCCACATCTTAAGTCTATCTCGGGCATGTTACCTGCAGAAGTTAGGGTTGCACGGGCGTTTTTTTCCCCACAAGTAGGGGATGATGGTCGGAGAGTTGGGGTCACTGTCCCTTGATGGCCGTTTGCAGCAGCTGTGTTTGCCTTTAACGGCACGATGATTGGAGCATTTTGGAACCTCCTGGTCTGTCCTGGATCTTCCGCTTATTTGGTGTTATAACTATAACTCGTGAGTGTGTGTTTGTGTGTGTGTGTGTGAGTGTGTGTGAGTGTGTGTGAGTGTGTGTGAGTGTGTGTGAGTGTGTGTGAGTGTGTGTGTGTGTGTGTGTGTGTGTGTGTGTGTGAGAGTGTGTGAGAGAACAAGGCTGCTCCATGCCATCGAGACGGTGGCTCCCCGTTGTCACCGACTCTAGATTTAGATTAATGAGCGTGGCGAAGCGCCGCTTAATTTTCCCCCTATTTTCAGCTCGGTGCCCTTGTGTGTGCCCGTGCCCGTGCCCGTGCCCAGACTGCCTGTGCCTGTGTGTGTTCCCGAGTACTCCGGCACTGCTGCCGCGCGTGTTTGTGCCGGCAAACGATGGCTGAATGATTCAGGAAAACCCCAGAAGCTCGTTAGTAGTCATTAGACTAGAGGATGCGTGTTGACCTCGCAAGGTTAATGTTTGTCGGCCACCGAGGCGATGGATCGACCCCCTCCCTCATGCTGTCGGTGTGTACTTACCTCAGGCAGGCTGGGTGCATCCGAGTGCTCTGACTTATTTGCCGCAGTTAGCAAGCGGCTCTTTAAAAGTCGAACTTTGCTCGGTTGTTACAGACACCACTTGCATTCAAACACAAGCTTAGAGACAAAAAAGACACATAGACACGTACATACAATCTGTTGCTGACATAAGGTGTGTGTAAGTGTGTGAGGGAGAGAAAAAAGTGAGAGATAGATCGCTAAGGAGCAACCGTGAGAATGAGGTTGATGATACTGCAGTAGTTCAGAGAACAGCATATGGCCCATTAGACTCCCATTTCCCATCATCTGCTTGGGCCTCTTAGCTCCCTCTCTTTTGATCAGCCCACAGCATCCCCACACGCAGAGAGAGAGAGAGAGAGAGAGAGAGAGAGAGAGAGAGAGAGAGAGAGAGAGAGAGAGAGAGAGAGACAGAGAGAGAGAGAGAGAGAGAGAGAGAGAGAGAGAGAGAGAGAGAGACACACACAAATAGACAGGCACAGACAGAAAGGAAGATGATGAGAGTGAGTGTGTGTGTGAGAGTGAGAGGCACTCCCCTTATTGAGAGTACAAGTGAGAGGCTGGTAAAATCCCTCCTGTCCATCCATCAGAACAGTAGCCCCACTCCCCACCCCTTTTGTGTCAGCTGTCAGTCAAAAGCAAATGGGAAAGTTGTCGGTTGTCAGCCCTCTGGGCTCTCGATGCGCTGCCGCTGCCGCCGACCTCCGATTTGTATTCAGTGCCGCGATGCCACCATGTTGCCCGTGTTTTCTGCTTGAGAGACTCGTAATTACACCCGCATCGAGAGACTAATGTCAGCAGCCACAGCTTCTTTTTCAATCGAAGCATGCTAAAAGGAAATAGCAGAACAGGCCAACATATGGAAGCGTATTGACATAAGACAATGCGATACAAACTTTTTGTTTGTTGGTTGAACAATACAAACTTGAGTTGCAACTTGTATAACATTTTTATGTTTTTTCTTTTTTATAATTTGTGCTATTCCAATGATACTAGTTTATTTTGCGTTTGCAGTACTGTAGAAATTGAATTATTTTCACTTTCACTACAGGCTAGCCTGGCATTTTCTTTCATGGTTGTCTGAGTTGAACAGCAAATGACTTAATCATTCAGCCACTCACATTTTACTGTGGGATGTCCCTTACATAGACATGTAAACACACTCACACACACATACACACTCACACACACACACACACACAGGATACTGCTGCGGTAATTGCGAGGCAGCACCACTGCAGTAACATCAGAAAGGAACAAAGGGCTCGAGCTATTGTGTCTTTGTGTGTTTGATTCTTTTTGAGTGTGTGTGTGTGTGTGTATATGTGTCTCTGTGTGTGTGTGGTTATCTGAGTTTCAGTATTATGAGCGCTTGAAGAGTTTATGCTTGAGTAGAGCTATAGTACAGAAAGAGGGGAAAGGGGACAGGGTGCGTCTGGGAACCCAGCCAAGCACAGCAGCAGGTGTGTGTGTGTGTGTGTGTGTGTGTGTGTGTGTGTGTGTGTGTGTGTGTGTGGGTATCTGCGAAAGAGAGGAAGTGTGTGTGCCTAAGATGGTGTTGGTGCGTGACGTGAGTGAATGAATGAAATGGTATGTACGTGTTTTTAAAGGAAGTGGGAATCTACGCATTTGCCCCTATGTGTGTTTGAAAGAGAAAGATAGAGGTAGGTGTGTGTGTGTGTATGCGCGTGTGTGTGTGTGTGTGTGCAAGGGACTATGAGTTAGTGACCAGAATGCGCAGTAGCTCAGCATCGATCAGCTCCTCTCTGACCCTGAGTCCCCTCTGAGGGGAGACTCTCGGAGACCGGAGTGGGGGTGTGGGGGTGTGTGGGGGGGGGGGGGCTCCAGTCATTCAGCAGGGCCTGTGTATGCTGTCAGTCCCCTTGGACCTCGGCTCTAATTACTCACTCTCTCCTCTCCCCGTCTCCCCACAGCTCCGACAGACTGATCGAAGACACAATAAGGTGAGTGTGCCAAAGGAACGCAATACACACACACACACACAAACACACACACACACACACACACACACACACACACACACACACACACACACACACACACACACACACACACAGCTTTAGATTGTAATATGGTGAGTGTGCCTAAGTAACACACACACACACACAGCACAGACACTTCTTTAGATTGCATTTTTGCCAAGCTAAAGAATATTTTAGCATGCATTAATATTGATTTCGTACTTGTAATTACAAATTATTGTGTTGGTATTCACTGAAGTGGCCTTCTTCAGACTGCCATTCATTAAGATGTCAGTTTATGTCTGCTCATCAGTGTCATCCAGCAAACTTTTCTTTGCTTTACCTTTGGGTTGACATAACATTGTTTTTGTGTGTGTTGTGTTCTGTTGAGTGTGTGTGTATGTATGGGTGTGCATTGGACACCACTGTCCTTGTTAAAATACTTGCCTCGGCTCCATTTTTTCTTTGCTATCAGGGTTTGGTTGGTTGAGGATAAAATTATGTCTATCATCATATTAGAAAGATGTCACTGTACTAGAAATTAATGCATTCCACAATAAAAGGATCCAGTAATTAGAATGGGTCATGCAAAGCCTCTTAAACTAAGCTTAAGGTGCAATCTTTTAGGTTATACTTCAGTCCGGTTGAACTACTTATTGATTTCTGATTTGACGGGATGCAGTCTATGCGTCACCAGTTGTGGGGATATCGCCGTACATCCCCATGGGGTACTCTTCACAGCAGGAATTCACTCTGCCAAAGATACAATGTAACCAGTAACACTGGCCAACATTCCATTCCAGCCTATTTACAAAACCTCAGTAGATCTGGCTACTACTGATTTTCCTTTGGATTTTGGAAAAAGCACTACTACACTTATCGCCATCTCCAATGTGCTCTTAATCCTCCATGCTCGAGTTCGAGATCAGTGTTTCGTTAGGAGGTAGGTAGGCATTCGCCCCTTGTTTTGGCAGGCGAAAACATTTGTAGGTGTGTATGCAGTTTCTGGCAGACCCCAGGACAGGAGAACAGCATCCCCCTGGCGTCACACCCTAAAAAAAAATAAGCAATCAAGTTGGTGGCGACCTCGTGTCAGGGTTTTTGCTATCCAATCCCCCGCAAGCTCCGCTTTAAAAACCTCAGTGACGCTTCTGTGCCCGTGTTCAAAGGAGACCTTAATCAATACGCAGCATGAAGCCACTGACCCAATGCTTGTCCATTCTCTGATAGCATTAGATTATCTCTCTTGATTACGCTGAAAGCAGATCTGCTCTCTCGAGTCAACCTGGCAGAAAGCTTTCTTGGCAGCCATGTTTTTTTTTTTTTGTCCTTTTTTTTCCTTTTCTTTTCTTTCTTAAACGGGGGTGAGCGGGGAAGCCCAGTTGTTGTCTACTGTGCAGTTCCTTTGAAGCCCTCCCACTGTGTTTTTGACCAAAGAAAGAGTGTGTTGCTTTCCAAAAACAGTGCAGCCTGCTGTGATCTGCTTTCCCACCTACCTGTGAGCTCTGCACTGGGGAACCTCTGTGTATCCTCATTCTCTTGCTTTCTTCCATTACCCAGCCTTCCTCACTCTCACAAACACACATACACTGTACACAACACACACACACACACACATATATACATATATATACAGACACACATGCTGTACACAACACACACACACACACATATACATATATACACAGACACACATGCTGTACACAACACACACACACATACAGTATACATATATACACAGACACACATGCTGTACACAACACACACACACACACACACACACATATACATATATACACAGACACACATGCTGTACACAACACACACTGAATACACACACGCACACATACTTTCTTGTCTAGTATCTCTTAACAACCCCTCTCATTGTCCCACATTAGTCAAAGAAAACTCCTCAGTGTGAGCTTCTTTCCTCAGGAAGTTCGACACCCTCTGTCTCCTCGTTACTTCTCACCTCCTTGCCTGCTTGTCTTGTCTTGTCTTCCTCTCCTTCCTCTCCAGCTGTTCTGTAATCTCTTCATCCTCACATTCTGTCTCCCTCCTTCTCCTCATCATTATTGTTTTTCTGGCCATTTGCCCCAACACTGTTTTCGTTTCCTGTATTCTTCACAGTACGTTTAGTTCACAGACTGTACTAGAGAGCTGGGCAAACACGTGTGACATCACGCATAGACTTGCTCACAGACCGGGGAAGCCTAAGTTAAAGGTTAATGTCAGTGTAAATTTAGATGGATTTGGTGGATTAAACTAATAGATCCTTACAAAAATCACCCCCAATCAGAGTTATCATGATCCCAAAAACTACCGAAAGATACCAAAACTCTTTTTTTTGAACCATAAAAAATATATTCATTTTTGCTGTGAAATTTGACTTTTTAACATCATGGTAGTCTATGGAAAGTCGCTCACTTCTGCAGCCAGCCCCCGATGGATGTGTGAGATATTGCAACTTTAGAATGTTCCGTTTTGGCTTCATTGTTTAGCCTGGAACATTGCCGCTTGGTTTAGTCACCAGTCCACCCACCCTCCACGCCTCTTTACCACAGCACTCTTTACCACAGCACTCTTTACCACAGCCTCTTTACCACAGCACTCTTTTTGTCTTTTTTCCCTCCATTTTGTTTTCTCCTCCTCAGTTCCTTCTCACGTTTTCTTCCCCCCCTTGACTTCCTTGTTTTGATGCCACTGGTGTGCAAGCCTGTGAGCACCAGGAGGCCCAGGTCTTTAGTAAAGGAGGTCTGTGCCCCATGCACCAGGATGCCCAGGTGTTTAGTAAAGGAGGTCTGTGCCCCATGCACCAGGATGCCCAGGTGTTTAGTAAAGGAGGTCTGTGCTCCATGCACCGGGGGGGCCAGGTGTTTAATAAAGGAGATCTGTGCTCCATGCACCAGGAGGCCCAGGTGTTTAGTAAAGGAGATCTGTGGTCCATGCTGCAGGAGGCCCAGGTGTTTAGTAAAGGAGGTCTGTGCTCCATGCACCAGGGGGCCCAGGTGTTTAGTAAAGGAGGTCTGTGCCCCATGCTGCAGGAGGCCCAGGTGTTTAGTAAAGGAGGTCTGTGCCCCATGCACCAGGAGGCCCAGGTGTTTAGTAAAGGAGGTCTGTGCTCCATGCACCGGGGGGCCCAGGTGTTTAGTAAAGGAGATCTGTGCTCCATGCACCAGGAGGCCCAGGTGTTTATTAAAGGAGATCTGTGGTCCATGCTGCAGGAGGCCCAGGTGTTTAGTAAAGGAGGTCTGTGCTCCATGCACCAGGAGGCCCAGGTGTTTAGTAAAGGAGGTCTGTGCTCCATGCACCAGGGGGCCCAGGTGTTTAGTAAAGGAGGTCTGTGCTCCATGCACCAGGGGGCCCAGGTGTTTAGTAAAGGAGGTCTGTGCCCCATGCTGCAGGAGGCCCAGGTGTTTAGTAAAGGAGATCTGTGGTCCATGCACCAGGGGGCCCAGGTGTTTAGTAAAGGAGGTCTGTGCTCCATGCAGTGCCTCTGCACCCTTCTCCTTTCTCCCCTGTCTCCTCTTCTTTCCTCTGCTCCTCCTCCTCTTCCTCCATCTGCTATCCTCCTTCTTTTCTTCCTCTTTCCTTCTGCACTAGGCCTCCTTTTTTCTCCTCCCCTTCCTCCACCTCCTCTCCTCCCCTCTCCTCTCCTCTCCTCTCCTCTTCCTTCTCCTCTTCCTCCTCCTCTTCCTCCTCCTACTCCTCTTCTTCCCCCCTGCTCTTCCTCCTACAACTACCTCCCTGCCTCCTCTTCCTCCACCACCTCTTCCTCCTACTCCTTCATCTCTCTTCATCCTCCTCCATCTCCAGTGAAGCATTAAATGGCTCTGAAGCAAACAGCCCACATAATCACAGCTCCTCTCTGCTTCTTTATTGGGTAGGACAGAGGTAACATGGCACGACGCCTTTCAGCACGCCTTACTCTGGGGAATCTGCCAGAGGGTTTGTTTACTCTTCTGCCTCAGGTTTTTTTTTTACATTTCAGATACCAAGGAGCAACTTTTAATGAACTGCCATGTTGACTTTGTTCCTATTTTGAACAAAGATGCCACTTGCTTTCTCACTTGCTTTCACATAAACATCTACTCACACAAACAACATTCTCTCTCTCTCTCTTTTTCTCTTTCTCTCTCGCTCTCTCTCTCTCTCGCGCTCTCTCACTCCCCCCCCTCACTTAAGTATACTCCCTGATGGACTCAAATATGCACCATGTCTTACACTCACATGTAGCATCATACCCTCTTTGCTTTGCAGTCATGCTCAGACACACACACACACACATGTGCACACACACACACACACATGTACACACACAATACACAGTAACATACACACTTACATAAACACACTAGCATACACAATATACACACATACAAGCGTGCGCACACACACACACACACTAACACACACACACACACACTAACACATACACACAGCCACCCATGCATATGATGTATGGCCCTGCTCTCTGAAGGGGCTTGCCATGAAATTCCACCCGGGCCAGAGGTTGGGTTGTTTATGACTGGAGACTCCTCTGGGCTGAGTCCCCAGAGCCCCTCCCCTGTCCCCCCAGGGCTGTGTGTGGGCTGCCGCAAACACACACTCACACACATATATACGCACACTTTCTCTTTTACAGACACACATACACTCTCTCACACACACACACACACACACGCAGCACACACACACCCTCACTCAAAAATGCACACACACACATGCACCCACTCTCTTTCACACACACACATACACACACACACTCTCCCTCACACACACATACACACACACACACACTCTCTCTATCACACACACACACACTCTTTCTTGTTTTTCTACCTGCCTCCATTACTCTCAAACCCTCTCCCAGGCTCATCATTGTCTTGATGTTTGCCACTCACTCTTTGTTTCATTAACGTGCAGTGAGGCAGTTGTCACGCCACGCCACACCACACCATGGACCACCCTCCTTGTTTGCCTTCCTCATTATAATCGTTATTTGCAGACCAACGTGTAGTCAATGCGCGGGGCTATTTTTCTTTTGTGAATACAGCAGCCAAATAGGTGCCCAAAGCTGGTGTTATTGTCCTCACACAGGGCCCTTTTTAGACAAACGGATCCTTCCGCACCACTCCTGGGCTGGACTGATCTAAGGATGCGATTTGAGTGGGGCTTTGGCAGCGCGGCCTGGGTGCAGCCTGCGGCACCTTGGGGGAGGATGGGGAGTAAGGTAGACAGGCTGGCTGGATCGCTGGCTGGCTGGTTAGATCGCTGGCTGGCTGGCTGGCTGGCTCACTGGCTTGGCAGTCGTAGCAGTGCCGGGCTATATGTTACACCTTCCCAAAGCTGCTGAGCTGAAGGGCTCGAGTGATCTACGGTGTCACTGAGCAATTTAATCCCCTCTCCAGCTCGGCAACAAGAAAACCCAGAGTCAGCTCAAGGGGCCCCTAAGAAGGGCAGGCTTCTCTGTGCCAGCTGACTTAAGTTGTCCTGCCTCTGTTAGTCAGTTAATAGGCTCTTCCCAGCACAGGACAGCCACAAGAAACCTTAAAGTTGTCAGACATGGAGAATAAATACTGAAGTATCTCTCCAATCGCTTCAGGTGTCCTCATACACTCTCAGGGGAGACGCATTGGTGCTCCCACTTAAATGGAAATGCATGGCTAATTTTTTTTCACTATCTTCTGCTCGTGGTTGTCTCAGAGTGCTAATCTGTGTTAGAGACTAATTTATCCTGACGCTTTCGTACTCTCTGGGTTTTCTGCTGGGTTTTCAGCCACCGCATTGATGGTACTCCAAGCTTGATGTGTGTTTTCAAAGTCAACTCCACAGTTATGTCCATCACCAAACCTACCAAACACACACACACACAAACGCCACATTTTTGTTTCAGTTGTGTCTTGTAACACTGGGGTAATAAGTGTGATGAAGTTCTCCCTGGTCAGTAAACCTGTTCTGTTGTTGTGCCCCCCCCCACTTTCTCCCCAGCATCGCCATGGCAACTAAGGAGAACATGACCTCACAGCGGGGCTTGTTGAAGTCCATACAGAGCAGGGTCAACACTTTGGCCAGTATCCTTTTCCCTTAGTGTGTGTGTGTGCGTGAGTTTGTGTGCGTGAGTTTGTGTGCGTGAGTTTGTGTGCGTGAGTTTGTGTGCGTGAGTTTGTGTGCGTGAGTTTGTGTGCGTGAGTTTGTGTGTGTGAGTTGGTGTGTGTGTGTCTGTGAGTTGGTGTGTGTGTGTGAGTTGGTGTGTGTGTGTGTGAGTTAGTATGTGTGTGTGTGTGAGTTGGTGTGTGTGTGAGAGTGTGTGTGTTAGAGAGTGTGTGTGTTGGTGTGTGAGTAAGCTGCCCAGGCTTGCATATCTGTCACAGTGCTGTTTGTCACTAATGGAAATCTCCATTTTCTGCACAGCTGTTATTTGAGCTGTTTTATTGGGGTAGTTAGGGTTTCCTGCCAACAGAGGCATCTTGAGACCTACCCAGTGGGCTCCGTGCCCTTCGCCAATATTTAAGCTGTAAAATTCAAGTTTTTCTCCTCGCTGGTTTATATTATGATGTATTTCCAGATTATATGAGTTAAAAGAGGGGTTTATCTGTTTTTAGATTAACTGTTTACTGATTACTGTTTTGCTTTGGGTATTTTTGTCTTTTCATTTGTGATGTTAAAATAGCAAACTTGGAAAAACCTTTCATCAAAAACAATTTATGGATACATTTCAGAATTTTCATAACTTCATTATGTTAAATTAGTGTTGACAAGCTGTTGAAAACAGTATAAAAACAGTTAATCTCATTCCCTGTTCCAGCTGTCCTCCATTTTGCTCTCTCTCGCTCCCTCTCGCTCTCTCTCGCTTTCTCACTCGCTCTCTCACTCACTCGCGCGCTCTCTCTCTCTCTCTCTCTTGCTCTCGCTCTCTGTCTCTCTCTGTCTCTCGCTGTCTTTCTCTCTCTCTCTGTCTTTCTCTCTCTCGCTCTCTCCCTCTCTCTTTTTCTCTCTCTTTCTCCCTCTCTCCCTCACTTTTGTTCTCTTTCTCTCTGATCTCTCTCTCTCACTTTCTTATCTTTGTTGCAGAAGAAATGCTGTGACAGGTTGGGGTGGCGAGTTAACTGAAAGACTTTCCTGAATTTCTTAATAGAAAAATGTAAAGCCCTGGTGTAATGCCTGCCTGTGTGCCATCTAGATAACAGACTATAATACAGCTTTGCCTGTTGTGTGATAAGATACAGGGCCTGAGTCACACTGCCTGCATTGCCTGTGCGAGACGGGCGTGTCATGTGATTTCGTGTGACTCCATCTCGAGCGTGGTCGTGCACATTCGAGCAGTGTCGATTTTACAGTGGTATTAAAGTGTCACTACCAGCAGCCCTATATCTTTTTTTAACGTTGACCCTGCCATTTAGCGCTTACCTCATGCGCGGAAAATGGGCTCCTCGCCGAAACTGCAGATGATATGTGGCGATATGTGCCGCGCAGTGAGGCTGCAGCCTCAGCTGAGAAGTGTGTCTCATATACACTATGAATGCTGTAATCTGCCAACATGTAGCTGGGTGGAACAGAATCTTTCACGGTGTGTAAAGAGTCTGGATACTCTTCATAGGCATACGTTTACTTCCTGATGGGCAGATACTATTGCATGCAGCCTATCGTTTAATCCAGCACACCTAACAGTTAGGTTTAATGCCATCGCTTTCAGACTTTCCTTTGTTAATTGATTTTAAAACAAAAACAAATGTTAGGGGCTTTAGTAGAGTTGCCTAATAGAGCACTGTAGTGAAATGTAAAACTGAGTGGAGGTGCTACGATGGCGCTAGCCTGGCTAGTCAACATGGGCATTGATATGAACAGGTATATCAACAGCTGATGCAGCTATTACACATACACAATGGAGGCAGTATGAAACGGCCTCGAGATCAATAGAGGCTATTGGATGATCGACAGGGCAAGGGCTTCTTCGTTTTCCTTAATCATATTTTTTCCAGATCGCTTTCCTGCCATTAATAGCCTCATCCAGCGAATCAACCTGAGGAAGAGGCGGGACTCGTTAATTCTGGGCGGAGTCATCGGCATTTGCACCATTCTCCTGCTGCTCTATGCGTTTCACTGATGGACACGGGAGCTGACCAATCGCTTTTCTTTTTACACCCCCTCCGACATACTGCGAAGTTGCGATGGAACCTGGAAGCCCGGACTTGGCGATAGAAGGACCCCTGAGGCTGCTATAAGCAAACGCCCACTTGGCCTAATCAGATAACGGTATTGATTGTGGCCGGCATAGACTTTCTTGTTTGTATTTATCAGAGGGAATGGGGTGGTAGTTTGGTGCAGTCAGGCAGCATTATTTTGGGGTTACGCTCTCTCCCGCAAAACAGCTCCACTGTAGGGAGAGAGGCGAAGGGAACAGAGACCAAATAACTAATGTAACTAACCTGATTTTTGTTCTGTTTTGTTAATTTTGATTTCTTTTGTTTTTAAGAGAACAAAATTGTAACAATGCTTGCTCTGAGAGGAAAGGCAACATACAAATGTGTGCCATCCCTGATGACATTTGATTTAACTTTCTTTCCTTTCAGGCAAAGCATTTGTTTTTTAGTGTGATGGTCTATTTAGTGAAGGAGGATGTTCATCATGATATGTATCCTGTTAATTAATAAATTATTCATATAAATGTACAAAAACATGTGTGAAAGAAGGCACTCAAGAAACTTTCAAACAAAAAGCTCCCATCCAACCCTAAGATTTGCCATTTCACTCCACATCAGGGATTTGAAACCCTTACATGAATCTAAATAACAGAAAGACGACTTTGCTAATACTGTATGTTCATCTCTGGTTGGCATGACTACAGCAAACACATCACCAGTGTTGAGGCTGGAGCGCTAGGTATGCAGACAGAGGCCTCCTTCAGATGTACAAAAGTAACACTAGCCGACGCTAGCATCATCTGGCTGCCATGACTATACCGAACGCATTGTCGATTTGATCCGGTACAGTGCTGTTGAGTGGTAAAACTCTTAAGTGTAGCAGGGCAAACAAGACTCAGAGGAGTGTTGAGGAGCGTGTTAATGGCCGATCCTAACCTGAGCGTCTGAGGGTCTTCCTCCTCTATCCTATCGTACGCTCCTCTCTTCCTGATTCAGGGGCAGCCACAGAGGACATCTTGAGGAACTGGAGCATAACTGTGGAAGCAGGCCAGCGTTTCCTCTTTGATTGAAATGCGGTTTGAGTAAAATGATGTCGGGGGAAGGAAGGGGAGTGGGATGAAAGGGCAGAGAGAGAGAGAGAGAGAGAGAGAGAGAGAGAGAGAGAGAGAGAGAGAGAGAGAGAGAGAGAGAGAGAGAGAGAGAGAGAGAGAGACACATGTACAGGGAGGCCTGTCACAGAATCCCAGTAGCTGTGGAAGTCTAGATAGCACCGTTGGCTGCTTGTCACCCGATACACACTGCCTTTCAGTCCCCCACCCCCATTATTCTGCTCTGTCCCACTTCCTTTGTTCCTGGGCTTGTGACAAACGAGGCCTCCTCCACATCAGACACTTCTTCTTTGCTGACACAGCAGGATAAAGTCATAGGGGTTTGCGGGTGCCATCTATTTCTGATGGCTCGGTCACACGATGGTCCTGCCCCATCTAAGGGGCTCTCGCTATTCTCTGGTCTTGTTAGAACATAAGGATCTCACTACTCTCTGCATGTGAAACGCAAGATGTGGATTCATTTTTAATTTTTATGTTTTTTTTTTTACGTCCTTCTGGACCCACAGATTCATCTGATGGCAAATGCATTCTTCAGATATCATTTCTTTTAGGAGGATCCTTCCTCAGTGTACGGCTTTACAGCGAGATGTCTATTTCAGTTGGTGCTCACAGTTCTGATTAAAGTAATTTTGAAATTAAGCTTCATCCTCCAGTACGTCTCCTCCAAAATCTCCATGTGATCTCAGGCATAGTCTTCAGCATATGAAAGTCTGTAGAATGAACGTCTTGTTCTGTAAATAATGTACATAGATATAATTATATGTTCACAGCTCTTGGTTAAAGTCAGTTAGGTGGTTGGTGCAGCTATACATAGGCAGGAAAGTTTAAATTCTTATTAGTTGGAATTCATTTGTCTGGATGATATGAAGTTAAATTGTTTCAACACCTTTTTTTCTGTTAACAGCAACTATCTCTTAGATCATCTTCTCATGGTCCTGCTTGTGAATCTGCTCACCTTTTGTATGGTAATCAAGTCCCTGTAAAAGTGAATAGGGATGTCAATAGGCGAATGCTTTTACTAAAAATCTCTAAAAATTGTGATGTTCAGCTATGGACTTAGTGGCTTCATTAAATATCTGCTGGCCTAGCCCCCTTTATAGCACAACAGCACAACGATCATAATGACGTTTTTTTCCGTCTGGTAATAGAACTGATGGTGTGACAGTGGTCTGGAGAGAGAGAGAGAGAGAGAGCGCGATGGAATGAGAAAGAGGGTAGGATTGTTGCAATAAAGGACGGGGAGGAATGGAGAGATAAAATAAAGCAAGGAGAGAGGGGATAAAGGAAGGAGGGAGAGCGGGATTGAATGAATGAAGAAGGGAGTGAGAGAGAGAGAGAGAGAGAGAGAGAGAGAGAGATATGCATATGGAAGGGAGGAAAAGGGTTAAGTGCAGTGGAGCCGATGGCGCTGCAGCCTGTAGGGGGGTGAGGCCAGCACTCCGTGCTCCGCAGGGGCCTGTCACTGCTCCGCTGCTCTCCTCCCGTCAGCACACTCTCCCGCTCTCCCCCTCTCCTGTCTACACAATATCCCATCGCACACCTGTGGCGTTTACCAACCAGACACGGCTGACGGCACCGACACCGCAGATCCGACTCAACTAAATGCCGTGTTTGTTGTTTTTCTTTTGCATTTTTTCCCCTTTTAAGTCCCATCAAATATTTGCTGGCTCTTGTGAACAGGCGAGCCAGGAGTGCAGTGAAAAGGAAATGAATTCGGCTAACAAATGTGTAACCAATGCCAAGGTGGTTACAACAGGAAAAGCATCGCTTCAGCAAATGGATTGTGTTTTTTTTTTTTTTTTTTTTTTTTTGCTTGTCAAGGACCTTTTTTTCAAAGAGCAGAGCCAGTGTTTGGGTGGCCCCTTGCCCAAAAGACTGTTTATTGTTTGTTACCATTCTTGCAGAAATCAGCTTGTGTGTGTGTGTGTGTGTGTGTGTGTGTGTGTGTGTGTGTGTGTGTGTTACTCGTGTGGCAGCAGCTACACTGTCAACCCTCAGTGCCGCTCCCTATCCTGCTTGCCTGGTGCTCCTGAGCTTGTGAATATTTAAGGGCCCCGCTGTCTAATCCACTGGTTACTGGAGCGTAATGGGGGGAAAAGCTGTGTACTGTGAGTATAATTCACTGTGACCTCTGGGAGAGCAAATGTGTGTGGAGTGCGACTGGCTGTTGACCACCCTCCAGTGACGAAGCACACCGTCCAGCCAACACAGGACATCAAGACTGTTCCCCTTTTTGTTTCTAAGCGTGAAACTAATTAGCCAAACCATCCCCTTCTAAACATATGCGATGAGAGTTGATGACAATCTAATTTCATGGTTCGATTGTTGATTTTTAACACAATTTTTTTTAAGTTGCATTGACGCTGGATTGACAGTACTTAAGGTTGTTAAATTGGGTGGGTGTCCTTACCATAAATTGTTCATCTTTCTTACATAAGCAAATGAGTTGGAATGACATTCTGGCTGTATGCTGTTTAAGCTTCTGCTAAATGTAAAATGTAATTCATTCATTACCATTTTTATTGTGATGCTACTATATATGATTATTATTAATAAAAAAAATAAACCAAAGATACAGTCTGGGTTTGTAAGATCCCCCATATTCCTGTGTGTTTATGAGAGCGAGAGAGTTTAAACAGATGGTGTAAGGCAAATTCTGAGGAATCACAAAACCGTTGTGGACCGAAGTGCCCAACCAGGCAGTAGATCTTGTGCCATTTGCTAAGTCATGCATTATTCAGGGCCGCTACAGTCAGGACCATTAAAAATGGAGGCGGGTGTCTATGTAAGTGTGTTTCTAAGAGAGTGGGGGGCGTACTGCTCTTGTCGTGTTTGAGTGAGATGAATTTTGGGCAGCACTGTAGGCAAACCCCAGTAAATGTACGATGGGCTGCCATGCAGCAGTTTAGTTTGTAGGTACATCACTGTCTAAAGCATTTACAGCTAACTTCCATCAAACACGGTTACACTTACAGGTCACTGTGGACCCTTAGTCTCAAAGCTTATCAGTAGTCATCAAAGCATATTCAGCAGGCTTCTCCCTTAGGCAGTCCAGTTTTGTTGTGCATGTTTTGGAGGAAAGTGCTAAATGTATAAAAACTTAAAAATATATTTTTTCATTTGTTTTTAAATAAAATGTCTGCTTAATGTTGAGCTATAAAGATAGTTTGATATACAGTAGTAAGATATAGCATAGTAAGTGACTTTGCAAGTAAGACTCCCCATGGACCATGCATGTTAAAGTTTATTCCATACATGCAAAAGGTACACAATAAAGGTCTGAAAAACATATATATCCAAAAGAGAACTAAACTGCTAAAAAGATACAGGGATAGAAAGTCACTTTTACATACACTGAACAGCACGCACTTGTATGCATTTCATTCAAGGTATAAGTGAATGACTATGAATTGGCAAAAACAGTCTCCGAAGATATGCAATGTACAAGGCAGTATGCAAAAATCATTCTCTTCACTGGAAACATAGCCCTAGACGTAGTAGTCAACATGTACTTGTTCGGTCTTGGCCCTTACCTACAAAACTCAACTCTGACTTTGACAATTTTTATTTGCTGTTTTTATTTCATTTTTTTTAGGTTTCCCTTCTTTAGTACCACTACAGCTCCTGAATCCAGCCTTTAGGCAACGATAATAAAGACTGAAAGAAACATAGTGCACATAACCATAATGTCTGGTTTCTGGGAAAACCACATATTGAAAATGTCCTTGGATTCTCACAGATAGGTGGATGAGAAATAAAGAAATGGTGCAGGAATTTTTTGGTCAAAGAAGTTGAGGCATGAGTTTTAGCTACCTTTCTCAGTGGCATATGAAGGTTGGGGATATTCAACATGTATCAAGTGCTTTGTTATCTGTTTTTGGGGTGAAGAATGCATTTGAGCAGTACACCTAAGTTAGACAGTTTTTTTTTGCATGTCCACAGAATTCAGATAACACCCTAAAGACATAAAATGCAGTTGAAGTACTTCTGTGTAGTTTCCAGAGCCTGGAGTTAAGCAGCCACTGTCCTTGAACAAGGGTGTGTCTGGCTTGTGTATTTTTTCGTATCAAAACCATTACTAAACCTTTATTGTTCACGATGTCCAATAGGTTACCTAGTAAAGACACGACCTGCCCCGGTTTAGTGGCACAAAATCCCACTGCTCAGTGGACTTGCTGCACTGATTTCCTTGTGCATAAATTGACAGAAACCAAACGGGCTATCCTGGAAATGATGCAACAGATTACTATTACTCACTACAGTGCTGTTATGATCATTTAGCGTCCCCAGGCACAATTATACTGTACTACAAGGCCTACTTTAAACAGGGGGTTTTGTTTTTGAATGAGTGATGGTGTACTGATTGCTCAAAGCATGCCTATATATTGTGCGAATAGATAAATGTGGATACATAAATATACGTGTATATATTGTACAAATACAGGTTGAGAATAGGCAAGGCCATGTTGTGGGGGAGTGGGCATTCTGCAGTGAGTTAGAGTATAGTGCGTGGACACTGCATCAAGGGACAGGTACTACACATATCAGAGGAGGGTTTACCAGGTCAGGTGAGGGCAGGAGTAGAGGCAGGGGTGGGCGTAAGGGGGGGCTGGGTCCCAGGACGAGGTTCAAGGGGTTTTGGGACAGTCTAGGGTAGTGGGAGTGGGAATGGGGGTGGGGGGGTTCATGCCCCCTATCTTGCCCCTAGCACCCATGCACGGGGGCAATCCGGGGTGAATCAGGCTCATACAGGCTCGGCATGCGCTATCGATATGGTCGAGCCCCTCGCACGGCAAGGCAAAGACAAAGTGGGGGGAGCGGACACGTGAGTTAAGTACTGATCTTGCACATATTTACATCCACCACCACCATTGACGCCACAGTGGGCTGCACCCTCTCCCACGGGCACAGAAAACGAACATAACAACAGTCTCCGTCTCGGTGTCCGTCTCCTCAGAGTCCTTTCCTCTTCGAGAACGAAAATCTTTTGGCTTCCTATGCTTGAGAGAGAGAGAGGCATGCATGTGGTTTTGCTTTCATCAAATGCTACAAAATAATTAGATAAAATAAAAACCACACCCCATCTTCATGTTTTCCTCCCCCCCCCCACCCACATCCATTTTGCCAGTTGAATTCGTGTGCGAATCCTAGCAGCAAGGCAACCACCAGTGTCTCTCTCCGAGGCAGACAGATGCCAGGAGCCACATCTACCACTGCATACAAATCTCTTAAAAAATGTACATCAATATATATTTTTATATATAATATGTATGTTGCAAATATATTCATATATTTCAGTCAGCTGGGACTATTGACTAGAATGCAGAGTCCAGTCCATTGGATGTTATCTAGTCCAAGTAGCTTTGTCCTTCCCCAGCTGAACATCCTTCAGCTCTGTTCGTCTCTGTTGTCCTTTTCTCAAATCCACACATTTGTGGGCGGCTTTCCTGGATGTGATTTATGACCACTAATTACTTTTTGACACATTGGACAGTACTGTATATCAGGTTGTATGTTCTTTTTCGTCAAGCATATTGTAACCCTAAAGCATGCATTACTTGCATCTATGAATTTACTCGTAACACAGTCCTGTGTTTGCATCCTATTTTTTTTTGTTCTTTTTGTCTTTCCCCCTGTTTGTCTGTTTATGAGGAGGAGTTATTTTCTAATTATACGTGGCATTTTTTTCTACTTTTGTATTTTTTGCTGCTGTTGAAGAGTCTTCATCTCATCTTGAACATGGTGCTCCATGCCTTTATGTCTCCTTGGTCACTGCAAAGGAAATACATGAAATAAGTAAAAAAAATGGTCATTCTGCTTCAGCTTCCAAACTTTACACCACACATCAATACCACACACCCATTAACTAAGAAGTTTATTTATTTATGTAATTACATAAATAATATTTTGTAATTACACATTTATGTAATGTATGTAATTATCAATGTCATTACACTGGTAATGACAAATACATATTACTTTTTAGCAACCTATGTCATGAAAAGTTTATCTGCATTCAGTGAGAGATTGAGTTTCATCCTATTACTTACATGTTATTACTGTGAGGTGACTGTTTTGCACACCTATCTGCTAATACTGTGTAGTACCTATGTTGCGTATGTACGTGCTATTACTGTGTATAGTGACTAAGTCACAGATGTACCTGCTATTATTGTGTACAGTGACTAAGTCACGTACATACCTGCTATTACCATGTAGTGACTAAGTCAAAGTTGAAGTCAGCTTTATTTCTTGAACCGTATGTATAGGTCATACACAGGATTTGAAATTGCTGTGCTCCGTAGGCCCACAGTACACTAAACATCTTATTAGCATACCAATATAAACATAGAAAACATACCAATATAAACACAGCTAAGCTGCACCCCTACCTGCTATTACTGTGTAGACGATGATGATCAGCAGGCCCAGTATGATGGAGACCACACTGAGGAGACGAGCCAGACGCCCCAGTCTCCGTGCACCATCAACATCGCCCTGCTGCAGACTGTTTCTGGACTGGAGACACACACACACACACACACACACACACACGGCAGGAACATGGCATCAGACCGCTGTGAAACCCACCACACTGAGTGCATCTTCTTCAAATATGAATGAGCTGCCATTAGCCACCACATGATAAGCCCTGCACTGCCTGACCCACATCAAGCAAGGTAAGAGAGGAGCAACTAACTAACCACTGGACTGGCAAACTTTTTCTTGACTTCTGTTTTGCAAAAAAATTACAAACAATTTTATAAAGCTATCAGCAAATAAGGTTGGAAAGAGAGCTACTTGGACAGCAATCTCTAGCAGACAGTTTTGACAAAGGAAAAGGAAACAGTACTGTATTTTTTCCCCCCAAAAAAAAACCTTTGCTATTGGACAACAAAAAGCTTACTTTGTTGCCAAAATGTAAAGGCTTGCCTTGTAGAGTTTCCATTAGAAAGTCTTAACAAGACAAGACAAAAAAAGTGTGTTGAATTGCTGCTGCTTATGGCTTGTTAAATCGGGATTCGTTAGCCATACAAATTCAATTCTGAAATTCTTGGCAGGACAAACTGCCAGATGGTGAAACAGATGGAGCCCAAGTATTCGGGTCAGAGTGCCATGCTATACCTTGCTATGCTATACCTTTTGGTCAGAGTGCCATGCTATACCTTGCCACGGACAGACAGGAATGGCAGATTCTGTGAAACAGATGGAGCCCAAGTATTCGGGTCAGAGTGCCATGCTATACCTTGCCACGGACAGACAGGAATGGCAGATTCTGTGCCAAAAAAAAGCTAGGCTATAGGAAAACAAACAACATTGATAAATAAACAAATTGACAAATGTATGTAGAGAAAGCTGGGCTAAATACTGTACAATACTAAATGCAATATTAAATAAGGAGCTAGGACTTGTAAGGTAAAGACCTTGAGATCACCAATTTTTGGATAGTCCTATAGATGTTTCTACAGACTATCTACAGATGCTGAGGCCATTAATAAACCCTCTGTTGAAACACAATCTTTCCATACAATGCAGCTTATACGCAACACCAACACATTCAGCAAACGGAAGCAGACTGACCGTAGCATGTACAGTGATTTTTGTATGTCCAGTAGGTTTACAAAAACACATTCTGTGTGATGGTGAGTTCCCAGCTCTGGTATTTGTATCACAGTCATCTGTTGTGTTTTGTTAATGGTTAGGGTTAGGGGTTGGGTTTGATTAAGGTGATTATCAGTAAACAATAAACAAAATGAAAACTGAATTTCAACAAACCAGTTGTAAAGTCTCTGTGGGTGGCCTATCCCAAACAAAATGTTACCGATTTCGATCCCTTCAGACTAGGGGTTGGAGTGTGCATCTCCTCCCTGACTACAGAGGTCAGAGGTGTGTGTGTGTGTGTGTGTGTGTGTGTGTGTGTGTGTTTTGTCGGATTGACTGCGGCGACGAGAGGACCCTGACTGATGGCATTGTGCTCTCATTACTGCCGGCCCTTCGCCACATCTTCCCATTAACCCTCACTGCACCCAGGGGGGCCTCCCAACCAGCAGACTGCATTAGAGTGATCAATACCGAATAACAGATCCTACAGGACAACACCACACACACACACACATTCACAATCACACACACACATTCACAATCACACACGCACACTTCCTGTAGATGCAGTTGCAGATTTTAAAACCCTTAGCATCCCCAAATGCTTTTTTTCTCCACAACATCATCATGGTACTCTCATTTCCTTGTTGTATCAGCATATTGTAATTCAACAGTGGCAAATACAGTGGTAAGTCTTGTTTAATCAGTATGTCCAAGTTCTACATATTATATTTTATGTAATATATTTATGTATTACTTATATACCACATATGATATTTTAGAGTAAGAGCTGCAATGCTGGTCATGAAGAGGAGGATTTGGGACTGAAGTCATAGAGAGCCCGCTGATCCTACACTAACACTCAGGCACCTGCTGTCCATGGTGCTGAAACAGACTCTGAATGGACCCTGCAGGATGATTTACAGTTACTTATTCAACTGGTTCATGTCAATCATTTAGGAAAAATAGATAAATACTACATGCTCATACTACATGTATGTATATTTTTGTTGTGAAGAAGACAGCAGTATAGGTTTGGTGTTCGTCTGCACTCTAGAGCGGGGGAGAGGAAGTCTAAGAGCAAATTTATATTTGCAGGTGGAGTGAAATTTACTGCGAGAGACATTCTCATTGAAATTCAGCCTGCGCCAGGGGTGTAATTCACGAGGAGATGGGGGACAATTGGGATGGCTGGAAGTATAAAATAGCTGCGCCGTACCTGGGACAGGCAGAATTATATTAGCGCCTTTAAAGTGTACCCTTAAAGCCTTCAAAGCCTCGTCAAACAATATTTTTGCAGATGGAGCTTTTATCGTATAGCCATGAAAAAGTCTTACACAAGTGTGTATTGCACAGAAAAATGTCTCCTGGATTGCTCTCTACATTGTGTTTCTAAATTGTGCCTAATTTGTGCTTAACTCCCTGTTCATCTGTGCTTATGGATTTGTTTTACATTAATCTTCAATTACAAAAACTCCACTCAAAATGTTATCAGGTGCCAATAAGCCTCCCACTAATGTATATGTAATGCAACAATAAATGCAGCCTTCATCTCCTAAAGTAACCTGCATGGACCAGTTTTCAATGACATCACTGCACCATTCAGCCTAAGCCTTTTATGAAGCCGTATCCCGCCAGTTCCCTTTGTGTTAACACACATGAATTTTTATGCTAATGGCAGATTGGCGCTCGCGGCTTTGAGCCATGTTTGCTAAGGGCAGGGAGATTTACAATGAAGGATAGGATTACAGCTGTCGGTGTTGTAGCCTGGAAAATGAGAAGCCCACTGCACCCCCTCCCCTTTCTTTTCTCCCTCTCTCTATTCTCTATTCTCCCTCTCTCTCTCTCTCTATTCTCCACATCTTTTCTTTCTCTTTTTCTCTCTCTCTGCTCTCTCTACCCTTCTCTCTCTCTCCCTCTTCCTCTCTCCTTATTTCACTCCTCTGCTCTCTCTCTCTCTGTCTCTCTCCCTCTCTCTCTTTATTTCACTCCTCTTCGCTCTCTCTCTCTCTTTCTCTCATCCCCCACGCCCCCTTCCCTGTGGAATTTCCTGTCTCCACAGTGTCTCGACGAGGATGCTAAGACTTACACAACTAAGCTGCGCTGCTTGGAGCTGCTGTCGCAGGCAGACTACCACAGACTACCTCCTCCCTCTGTTAGTGCACCCCTCCTCCCACCCCCACCCCCTATCACCCCTTCAATTCACACACACACACCCTTCTCGCTGACACCTGTCCAGAGTAGGACCACAGGTGCTATGCCCTGCTCGGTTGGCAGATATACAGTATAGGGAGTTGCTTTACATAGTTTCATCAAAAAGTAAACCCCCTTTGTGTAGCTAAAGCACCCAACTCCCCACACACACACACACACACACACACACACACACACACACACACATTTCAGCGTGTCCCCTAGGCCAGCCTCAGTTCAAATACTGCAGACTGGCCCTGATATCTTAGCAGAGGTATAATATGTGGCCAGGGCAGCAAAGCCATATTGATCCCAACGTCCAATCAGAGTGAAAAGCCGCATCAGCACCTCCAATCAATGGCACCGCCTCCACCCCACCGCCCCGCCTTAAAAAACAAGTGCCCGGTGAAAGAGCCATCTTGCCTGTGCCGCACTAATACACACTTCACAGTACACACTTCGTAATACACACTAGCTCCCTCACTGTGATTTATTTGATGAAACTCGCAATACGTTTTGACCAGACAATGGTCTTCGTCAGGTGTATGCCTGACCATTGTCTGGTCGATACGTTGTTTGAGTTTCATCAAATGCATCACTGTGAGGCAGCTATACGGTGTGCGGATATTTTTCTTTCCTTTCATACGTGTGCTTGTATCCAGCACCAGTGATAACTATTTACAGATGTGTGCACACTGCCTCCCAGTAACTTTCTTTCCTGTCTGTCTGTGCCTGTGCCACTCTTGTGTGCTGTGTCGTACCCCCACAGAAGTGGCACAGTCTGGCCATCACTCATGATTGTACCAGAAACCTGTTTTAGAAGAGCTGAACGGCTATCATTTAAAACCCCACTCAAACGCTCCAGGCCAGCAGCCGTGTCCTTTCCAAAAGGGTCTCATTTGGCTTTAATGTCATCGCAGAGTAATGGGATGCGAGGAACGAGAGCAGCGGTGGGAGAGAGCGAACCTTCCCCTCGGTCGGACTCAGGGCGGATTTTCCAGGACGGAGTGGCTGACTGGCTGGTGGAGAGAGAGAGAGAGAGAGTGAAGCATAAAAAGGAGGGGGAGTGGGCCTGGTCATGACAAATGGACATATTGATTTGCCAGGAAGGCGGGGAAGCCTGAATTCTCCTTATGAATCTGAGACTACCCAGCAGCCCACTGCCTTCCCCCCATCCTCTCCACCTCCTCCTCCTCGCCCTCCTCTCCCTCCTTCTCCTCCTTCTCCACCTTCTACTAGCCACATCACTGCTTCCCATCAATGACCAATACGAATTCCTGAGACTCCTATAGGCATGCTTCTCTCGCCATACCAAACCCCTACAACCACAAGTGCCACTCCCATCAGCCCACCACACAGAGCCTCCTTCTGCACACGAAGGCAGAGGGAGAAGGAGGGAGGGGAGAAAGAGGAAAGGAGATGGAGAGAGAGAAGGAGAGAGAGGGAGAGCTGGGGGAAAGAGGGAAAAGAGAGAGCCCTAAGTGCTCTCTCACAAGCCTTAGCCATTAATAATACAGAGAGCAGCCCAGCCAGCCAGCCAGCTGCAGAGGGATGGGGGGGTGGGGGTCTGCAGGATGGGGATGGTTGGTGGGAGGAGGAGGGAGGAGATAGCAGTGTGATGAGGGATGGGGAGGGGTGGTGGTTGGAGGGTTTAGTGCCTGTTAGGGTGACTGTAAAAAGGCAGGCGGTAAACCTGCTAAATGCAAAGCCACACAGAATCCACCTCCTGGTTGCCTCACCCTCCACAGCCAATCAGCAGTGCCTGAGAGCCGTGAGATGGGGGGGGAGGACAGGGGTGGGGGGAGTGGGGTTGGGGTCGGTGTGGGCTCAGTTGTTTGTGCGTGAACTGCACAGTGGTGGGAAACATGAGCCTTTCCATACGATGCAGCATATACGCAACAACAACACATTCAGCAAATGGGAGCAGGCTGACCGTAGCATGTACAGTGATGTTTGCATGTCCAATAGGTTTACAAACAAATTTCTGTGTAATGGTGAGCTCCCAGCTCTGGTATTTGTGTATTTATCTAAAGCCTTCCCTATCCCTTTCACTACTTTCATCACCTAAACAAGTCAAACAGATCATTTCGGTATTGTCAGCCAGTTATATGCCAAAGGTATTTCACTTTAAATTTGAACATCCCAGATATTGACGTCATTGACATATAATAAATTATATTGAAGAAAACTGTATCATTTTAAGAAACTAATCAAATGAACAGGACCGCAAAGTGGATACTTTGAAAATAATTTAGCACACCGTGAACCTTGTCCATGTAAACCTCTGCAGAGCAGAGACATTAATATGAAGACAATTCTTAAATTAGGTGACTGACTGGGACAGAAATACCTTGTCCTCGGCCACCTCTGGGTTTAGATATCCGATCGTAAGATCATGCTGATGTTTTGCCCTTAGGACTTGCTCTTGCACTTTGGGCTGGATCTCTCTCTTTGGATCTCTTCACATATTTGATCAAGGGTGGATTTTAACACATCCAGTCGAGAAAGAGGTCTGAGTCCCTCTTAAATCCTTACACTCCTTAGTTAGTCTTGTTGAGAACCATATAAGTCAGGTTTTCCAAATGATTTACACCTGCTGAACTACACTACACCTTTAACACACCTGAGCGACTGTGCCAACGGCGTGCTCTATGCACACACTGTGACAGAAACATAATGATACACCTACGTCTGTAACATTACCAGCATGCACACACACATACACACACACACACCAGGGATGGATATTTGCACCAGCCACCAGCCAAATGGTGGTAAAATATGAAAGTGGCTGGTAGATTTTGGAAAGAAAATAATAATATACTATTGAGTGGCTGGTGAACTTTGCCATTTATGTCAAAAAATGTGGTGGCCACCAGGCCAACTTCAGACAACTCTTGCATGGAGACAAGGAGGAGTAGTTAATAAAAACCCTCTATTTAATGCTGGGGCATAGTGGACATTAAAAAATGCCAACCGGTCTCAACCCACACTGGGTCTTTGTCAGGGCATGAAAGCCTCTAATGCCCTGGCGAAGACCCAGTATGGGTTGAAACCTAAGAGACTAATGTCTTTTCACTTCAAGAGCACCTGGCATATATTGGAGTTTAGTGGATTCTACAACAAGAGCGCTCCGCATTTCCATCTTTTTTCTTTACCATTTATGTGTCAGTGGCTGGTAAAAGTTCACATTTTGCAAAGTTAATTTCCAGCCCTGACACACACACACACACGCAGACACACACACACACACACACACTGGCCCATATTTCACATGTAAATCTGCCGAACATGCACAAGTAGGAACTGTAACAGCAGCAGCAGCAGCAGCAGACTCGCATGTTTCCTGCGGCCTGCCTCCCACTGCCCAGAGAGCTGGGTCAGTGCAATAAAAGCCTCCAGCTCCCTCCCTTCCTCCCTCCCTCCCTCTCTCCCTCCTTTCCTCCCTCCCTCCCTCCCTCCGTCCATCTCTCCTCCCCTCCAATCCCCATAATTGACTCATGCCTCTGCACCCGAGAGCTGTAACTCCTAACAGTATTTCCCCTCCTTAAAGCCAGTTTTCTCTTCAAAAATTCACTCTAGTACGACCATGGAAGAGCCGGCTTCACCCATCTGCCTGCCCTATGGGCGCTGTACTGCCTGTGCCTGGCTGGCAGTCTGTGTGGTGGGATAACGAGGAAGTTTTCTGTCAGATCCTCTACCTGCTCCAGGGGACGTGAGAGAGGCTGTTTATCTGGGAGATGCCTGGCCAACCCGCTGCAAGTCGCCCTGCGCAGAAGCAGCTAATTGACTTCTCTCACCTTGTATTGAGTTAGATGCCAGCTTTTATTTCCCCTCTCTCCCCATCTCTCTCTCTCTCTTTCTCTCTCTCTTTCTCTCTGTTTCTCTCTCTCTTTCCTGGTCCATCTCTATTTCTTTTCTGTCTCTTTTCCCTGTTCCCTCCCTATTTCTGTCTCTCTCACTTTCTTTTCTTCCTTTTTCTTTTCTCTGTTCATTCTCTGTTTCCCCTCTCTCTCTCTTTCTGTCACACCTGTCTCTTTTCCACCCTCCCTGTCTCTCTCTTCTGTCTTTCTTTCTATCTTTTCCATCTTCCCTCTCTATTTCCCTCTGTATTTTCCTCTCTATTTTCCCCATCCCTGTCTCCCCACCCCCACCTTCGAGGGCTTCACCAACACAAAGGAGGGAAGGGGTAGGGTACACACAACACACCCAGACTGACAGGAGGCATAAAAATAAATAAAGTGTTTATCTGCCTCATTGTCGCTACTGAAAAGATCTCTATTCCCATTTTATCTTGTGCTGAGCACACTGAGCATGTCAGTTATAGAGCCAATTTGCTGCCTGTGAAGAGGAGGCAATCACATTCCCCCTATCAATTCTTATTTAGGCCTTTCTGGAAGTTTCCACTTCCAAGTGAGCTCACTTACAAGATCATTATAAGGAGTGTTGTATTGCATCTGTCCATCCAAAGGATCACTTATTATAGTATACTCAGACTTTGTAGAATGTTCTGATAAGCAGATCAGGTCATTATAATGAGTGTTGAATTGCATCTGTCCATCCGAAGCATCACTTATTATAGTATACTCAGAGTTTGTAGAGTATTCTGATAAGCAGATCGGAATTTCAGACCTTCCAGTACATATTTTAAAAAATGGAACATTGTGGATCCTTAACTGTTAATTTCTCACCTCATTTTGACGTTTCGTCCATATGTTCTGGAACTAACCTCTGAGAGACAAATAACTTCCCAAATTATAGAGACAATAATTTCCCAAATTATTGAGAAAGTAGCTTTCCATCCTTTACTAATTACCTTCTTGGCCAATGTAATGTAAACTACTGATTTACAGTAGGCTTAGCTCAAGCTGTGAGATGAGGATGTGTGTTTTCTTGGCTACATGACAAATTCTATTTCACTTTGTCAGATCATTTACTTGTGTGTGAATGTCACCTGCAAACTCCCCATGGAGTCCAAAGTAATTGCTGATGCGCGCGCTGGGGCTGCATTCTAGGTCGGCCATATTGCACACTGGGTCATGCTCCACTGACTGCTAGCTTAACCCACCTTCTGGGATTCAGTGTACTGTACTCGCTATATCTCTATGCCCTCAAACCGACCATCCGGATGACAGCACACACACTCTGAGAAAAAAACGCCTGAGCAGAAAGCTCACACGAAACACAAACATACAAGCTCACACGATCATGTACAACATGGACATCTCTCACGCAAAAGTTGACAGAACACCCAGGGGAAAAAACCCAGGGGAGTTTACTTTAGTAATTACTATAATATAAGTATAATATAGATTGCTATAGTGTACTACAGTATACTATAATATAGTGTGGTAGTTCCGATAAGTTGTGTTATCCTATAGTATACTGTCATTCAGTGACTGGCAGGTCATCCAGCAACGTGGATGGAAAACCTGACCTGGCCAAACAGGACTTCCTTGAAATAACAAGTAGCTCTTATAACTACACACCCTTTATCCCCCTTTAACACAATTAAGTGTGTGTGTGTGTGTGTGTGTGTGTGTGTGTGTGTGTGTGTGTGTGTGTGTGTGTGTGTGTGTGTGTGTGTGTGTGTGTGTGTGTGTGTGTGTGTGTGTGTGTGTGTGTGTGTGTTCTCACAGATGCTGCAAAGTTAAAGTTCACCCACATCACAGACACCAACATAAAAACATTCATCTGGCAAAGGCTGATACAATTAACAATATCAACAATGACCCAGTTAAAAGTACATATGCATAAAAGTGTAATCATTGTAGTATACAATAGTGTAATACAGGAAAGGTACTGTAGTTCATTACAATAAACTGTAGTACAGAACCAATAATTGTGTAGTATTACAACTATAGTTTACTATTGTAACATTTCTACAGTAAACTGTAGTGAACAGGTGGACCATAGTGTTTTTTTTTTCAAACAGGCAACTCCTGAGCGCTGCAGTATTCATTGGGCAGCAAGCGTACCCCTTCAGTGGGATAGCCCTGACACACCATGGGCTTTTTATCGTCAATCTCTCGGGCTTAACATTGCCTTGGAAAAAGATGACTCACACAGTATTCCGTTTTAGGGAAGGATTTTGCATTCACATCAATTTCGCAGTTGAAAATGGCTCATTCTGACTGCCACTGACTGGTGTACACAAACCAATAAGACAGAACTAGTGAATGGCGCCACGCCCTGCATGCGAAACGGTGGCATTGAGCAAAGAGTCAAACTTACATCACATTATAAGTGTCATTAAGTAAACGTCAACGTCACTGCTTAGGTCTATCTAAATGTATTTAAAAATATTACACATGTGGATGCGATCTAGACCGCTATTGTAGTATGCTAATGCAAGAAAGTATTTCTTGTTCTAAAATAGTCTATATCGTAACTGCGTATTTTATTCTAGTTTTATTCTAATATGACATTGGGTGCTTTAGAGTCTGTGGACTTAGCTGATTTTGGATTTGCAAATATTGATTTCTTGTTAAAGACTTATTATATTGGCAATGAAAACCCACTTCACAACTTAGGTTTATAGTTAATTTCTGAATATCTTTAACTCCTGATACTCTACGTTTACCCTCTGATCCTGTCTCCCTTGTGTTGGTTATTTTTTTGTCAGTCACCAGTGACAGGTGCTCACCTGTGTCTGTGGCTGTTCACTACTTGGTTCATATTTCTTATACCAAAATTATAAATGGGTACACCTGGTTGTAGAAATGCCTTCTCGTATGTACCAACTTATCCTTATATTTGGGTTTAGACAGAAACATAGGCTACCTGTGCAAATCTTGCACACGCAGTTTTTTTTCTTTATTTGGAACATAGCCTACAGTCCCCTATGGGGCAGTGGTGTATGTTATGGTTTTACTATTCATTCAGTTAACCGCTCTACACCAAACCAATCTTATACATGATAATGAGCAACAAGAATGAACTTTCCCCCTAGGCGTGTGGGGCACTCACCATAATTGAATATACCAGTGCAACGATGCTGACGGGCCAGACGGGGCAAAAGCAGGAGAAAATAACCAAAATCAGATAGTCTTTGGGCTTTTGCTGCTCTTGCGCGGCATTCCCGGTGGAGGAAGTGCGACTTAAGCTGACTCGGGATGGGGACAACGGAGCCGCTCCTAGGTGGCCAGCGGAACCAGACCTCAGTGGTACACTGTGGCCGTTTTGGTCAGCATCTAAGGCTTTGTCGCTGCCCATATTCACGGTGAAGGAGCTGGACATCTTCATCCCATTGCCCCCGGGCTCCGTGGTGGTGGCGCTGAGAAGTTTCTCTGTCTCATGGGACTCCGGTGGCTGCGCGGCGGCATTCTCTCCCAGGGTGGATTTCTCAAACTCGGGATCTGTGTTAATCGCCATTCTTCAAGCACACACCAACAGATGTATGAAAAAAACTCCCGGTTTTAACGCGAATGTCTTGAGTAATCGATATTGAGAGTGACGCTAAACTCCCATAGTTGGATTAGAAATAATGACCATCATTTAAATGTATCTTAATTGGATAATAAGCTTGATATACTGTCAATTCGTTACAATTAGTCGAACTAGAAATGACCCTTCAGCAATTAGAAAAATTAAAACTCCTGTATTGTTTCCCTTTGGAATATATGGGCATCTCTCCTCCCGGATCAACTGTAATGCATTTACTTCAATTCCGCAGCTCCATTCAATCCACAGTCATCAGAAAACCATCTCCCTGTGAACGTGCACGCGCCTTATCAATCCACAACGACAAAAAAACTCCACACGGGAACAAATCACTCAAAAGCCTCTTGTCGCGCACTCTCTGCCTGTCGCATTCTTGTAAAAAAACCGATGCGCTCTCGTTTAACCTGTATACATGAAAAAGAACTCTATTATCAAAGTCACTTTGTGTGCAGTCTTGTGTACAAACAAAGGGTGCGCTGTGTGTTTCCGCAGCAGTACCGCGCCGTATAAGGTTTGATCTCTCCACGCTGCAGCAACAAGAGTGAGTGGCTGAACTTGTAGCAGAGCAGCACACACCGCGCACCCTCAGCATCAGCACCGCTGTGGTGGAGGAGCGCCAGGAGTGGGCAGCGGGGCGGATTCTTGCTGCTGCGCTACCATTGCTCCATGTTACCCCCGGGGTTGCTGCAATACCGCATAGAATTACCAGAAATGTTATCAGGGAGGTTTCTACTGTCACATATTTTGTCGCGGTTCGGTCATGATGAGATTCTCTTTGAGCGACGCTACAGGCACAGTTATGAATCAAGTGTGGCCATCATTTATTCGTGGGCTCGTGCAATTAAACAAAATGGCCCAACGATGAGATGCATGGCTCGCCACATTTCATCTTCTTAAAGCAAGGTTGCATATACCTGAGAATATGCTCAGGTGTTTTTGTGAAAGTCTTAAGGGCATAATGTGTAGCCAATGTTTCCCATTATTGCGTCGATCTAGTGTCTATTGGACAGGCTTTGCCTTTGGCTTTTTCCTTATCTGTTCTTTATTGTACTTAACCCCAAAGGAATAGAAAAACACTGATCATTTTGGTTGTTAAAAAAACTTTTGATAGAAAGGCAGCTTCACTCGTTTCACTTTGTTGCCTTCTGTTAGCACTGCGTCTTGGGTCTCGCTATCAGCATTACAATGTGCGGGATTCCCTCAAGCTCCATATGATGTAATGACATCGACCCGCTCTCTGGCCCTTCTTACGGCCTTGGTTGCAGTGCAGTCAGCTGTTTTCCGAGCGCTTAGGCATGAGTCATCCTGTGCTCCCATATAATACCACACACACACACACACACACACACACACACACACACACACACACACACACACACACACACACACACACACACACACACACACACACACAGGTACTTTTGAGTTTTGTACTCCTGTAATCTCTCCTTTACAAAAAGTGTTGCCAATTCTGACCTCCAGGAAGAAATGGTGCAATATATAGAAAGTGAGTGAGAATGGAAGCTAGGGTGATTAAACCTACAGCTAGAAACATCCAAGAATATTCGTTTTTAGGCACAAACACTTTGGACCCTTTCACAATTTGCTCTCGTTAGGCATGGTTTGGTGATTAAATAATACCAGTTATGATGTCGAATAATTATCTTATTATCTTATCTAATAATAATTAATAAATGGTGTGGCACCATTTTGTTTAAAGATAATCTTCCATTCTCTTAGTTTGTGCAAAAGGCCTAAATATGTCAGTACAGACCATCTACAAACTATCTAGGTGCTTCATATCTGAGCATGCTTCGTTGCACTGCTTTGTAACACACTAAGAGCTGCTTGACCAAGGCCTGACACAGCTGTATTTACCTTATTGATTCTCTCTTGTTAACTGTTCCTATTGAAAAAAGGTTGCTCAAATATCATGCTTGTTAGCTCAAAGGGCATGTAACCAGGGTGCTTAAGTATTCCAGTCAGTTTGCAAATACTGCCACGTATCTTTCCTACTGTGCTACAGTGCTGTGTTTTTTGTCACGTCTTACATTTCTCACCTATCAGACGTGTTGGGTTTTATAAATTGCCACCGTGTCTGTCCTCGGATCCAGAAATGAGGAGAAGAACCCCCAGAAGTCCAGGATGCAGCCCTCCATAAAAATGCCCATCGGCTGTCCCATCCAAGAATAACCGAAGACCCACTTTTGGGAAGTCAAATGTATGCCACAGACACGGTCACGATACAGCTTCCTCCCTGTGTGAAGGTAATGATGTGACCTACTCCTGCGATAGGTACTGTTGCTGCTGCAGATATCAACAAAAACAATGCCATTTTGTAAAGCTTTGTAAGGCCTGTAGGAAACATGCCCCAAAGCACTCTCCTGGTGCGGAAATAGCAGAAAAAACCCAAAATGATGATTCTGTGAAACATCTGTTGTACAGGCTGCTCACAGCCAAAGCTACCATGTTTATTTGGTAATGATGTTAAAATACAGGTCAAAATGCAACACATACATTACAGTAAAACTACAACAGTAATTGGCAAATCACTGGCAGCCAAACATGACCTCTGCTGAAGAATGTTTTATTTTTCTAATAATCTGTTCCTCATTTTAAATAAAGATATAGTTTAAGTTATGATATGAGCAGGGATTTTTAGAGAATAATCTGCATGGTATTTTTAGCGCCATTACATGAAGTTTTCTAATTATTTTCCTATTCTGTCTCCAGTTTGATCATCTGCTAATGGCAATAGCTATTTACTAAATAAATGAGAAATTGCCCACATTTGTGTTTATTTCATCCACTATCAACGCAAAGCAGTGTTCCTTGTAACTGTATTATATCTTTAAAATAAGATCGCTCTTTAATTAGAAGTGGTTGGACATCAAGATAATATGACTGTAAGAAATTAGGGCATGTCATTCAT
>CM050215.1:14787967-14815467 GCA_027475355.1 Coilia nasus | reverse complement strand
AAGTACCACAGCCACCTCTTTTACTCTGGCTTGTTCCATGACGTTTTCTCATAAATAATTTGGCTTTAAATTTCAAATGATGTAGTTTCTCAATGTAGAAACCAGCTGCCAAATAATACCGCCATTTTATTTGCGAAAGCCTGCTCTTCATAACTCTAACACTCACATCCTAACCGCACGCTAATGCTAACGCCAACGCTAATGCGCTAACTGCACCTGCTCTGCACCTCACCACATGTTTCTCTTGCACCTGCATTATTTTAAGAGCTTAGCTGTTAGATCTTATACGTCCTGCAGTACTGCAGCTTTGTGGGTTGCTTAACATGCATAAGTCGCTGTGAATAAAAGCGTCTGCTAAACTGTATATAATGTATATAATATAATGTAAGGTTATGTCGTGTTTAAATGTCTCGTTCCTTCTAGAGGTTTCAATCCTCTCAGTACTGTCACAGCTGGACACACTCTTGTGAAATGAGGGAAGTTCTTCTCCTGATCCACTCTGATCCACTTTGATTCAATAAAGGTTTTGTTTTGGGGTGTGGGTGGCAGTGGATGGGTACAGGCCTTTATCACGTACCATCCTCCTTACCACGTCACGGCTGCAGTTAACTCTAATTAGGTTCAGAGTGCTTTTCAAATCTGTGCCGTGTGTGTGTGTGTGTGTGTGTGTGTGTGTGTGTGTGTGTGTGTGTGTGTTTGGGGGGGAAGGGGTTAGCAACCAACAATAGGGGGTCCACGTCTGTGACAGTGACCTCACTGTACTCACCGTGACGTCACACCAGAACTCGGCCACCTCTCCGATCCTCATGGAAGCCAGCAGCGTCTCCCAGACCTCCAGCTTGAACATGTTCCCGATCACGATCTCCATCGGCATGCCCACCTTCTTGCTGTCATCGATCACCGTACGATCATCGTCGCACAGCATGGTGCGAAAGTGGAACGTCACCTGTGTATAGCGTGTGTGTGTGTGTGAGTGTGTTTTCATGAGGGAAATCACAATGCAAGAACATGCAATGTTATAACATTCACTTCCAAGGTAGTTTGTAAATTGCTCTGAAAACCACTTAGAACAATCAACATTTCCACAGAATAAGGAACCTCTTTACGCTCTCATTTCCTACTTACTTATTTTTCTCAGTAAGCTCTGCTGTTTACCCCCAGACAACAACAGGATGTATGTGCTGTAAATGACTGCTTCACTCACTTGACTGCTAAACAGTGGATAAAAGTATTAAGACACTAAGCTTCCCATTCATTGTGCATTCACTGAATACTCAATAGATGTAGCCCTCTTGAGATCTTATCACGGCAGAGAAGCCTCCGTCAGTTATCTGTAATCATGGACATCTTGTTAGAACACTGCTTCCAAGACTGTGGCATGTAAGATTCTCAGTACAGCTGTTCTGTGGTATTCGTTGCTCCCTAGTTCCAATAAATGGGCATGTGTTATTCAGTCAAATAGGGTCCTTTAGTCCCCCTCTGGGAATAGAAATCTCTGATTCAGTAATGTTAATATGATGTAGCCAGTTGTACGTTAGCATTTTAAATAGCACCCAACACACAGTTGGGGCCATTATCGAAACACATCCTTAATGTCTGCAGTATTGTATTATTTTAAGCCTGGTGGTTAAAGCTGACTGTTTAATTTAAGGGTAAAACCAGCTTTGTGTATGAATCTAACTATGTAAGTTTAAAACAGTGAGATTCTAGTGTGGATTGAGTGGTGGAGGTCTTCCAGGATCTTACCTTAGAGCCAGTGATGAATTTGGGAATGTCTCCAGTCCCGCCGTACATGATGGTCTTTTTGACACCCTCTATTCCAAGACACATGGTGTCATCCATCTCGTCCGGGTCTGTGAATACTGCAGTACGAATGTAAGGTGCAACTTAGTGTGTGTATGTGTGTGTTTTAGAGTGAGTATGTGTGTGTACAAGGACCTGAGCACAGGTAAGTGTGTTGTGTTAGCTTGATGTGTGTTTGAATGTCTGAGGCTGTCTACGAATGAAAATGAATGAATGTGTCTCTGTGTCTCTTTATGATCCTCTGTGAATGTGTAAATCTGTCTGACTCTGTGAAGGTAAAAAAAAACTGTATTGCTGGATTGAAGAGCAGCTCTGTTAGTGTGAGAGATGTGTGTGTGATGTGTGTGTTCCCTGTCAAAGAACTGAGTGTGTTCCTCTCTGAGACAGATGTGTGTGAGTGTGTCCTCCTGTGTGTGTTCCCCTGTGTGTGAGTGCTGTGGGTCAGTCTGGCTGTGTGTGCTCGGCTGGTGTTGGTGTGGTGTGTGTGTGAGAGAGAGAGGGCCAGTACTAAACTCCAGACGCTCCCGCGGGATTAAAAGGACAAGGATAATAGGATTAGGGCTCAGTGGGCCCTCCTCTCCCCTGGACCGGTCATCCACAGAAGGCCTCTCCTCAGCACTTCTGCCCGATTACCAGCAACCACCAGAGGAGGCTGGAACCTGCCAGAACCCCCTAGCTCCGCCATCAAAACACCTGGGCCGGGACATGCTCGACATACCACAGAGAGGGAAAGAAAGGGAGACAGAGAGAGAGAGGGATGAGAGAGAGAGAGAGAGAGAGAGAGAAAGGCTGGGTGGTAGGGCCTTGAAAGAGAAACACGTACATGTATAGAAAGAGAGCAAGAGAAAGAGACTGACAGGAGAAAGAAATGAAGAAACAGACAGTGAGAAAGAACGAGAAAGACAAATAACAGAGGGACACCAAAACACAGAGAGAGACAAAAAGTGACAAAGGAGAGAGAGAGAGAGAGAGAGAGAGAGCAGAAGACAAGGAGAGAGAACAAAAACAGAGGGAGAGAAAGAATGAGAGAGGAATGAAGAGAGAAAGAGAGCAAGAGAGAGAGAGAGAGAGATAAAGATAAAGAGGGGTTGAGAGAAAGAGAGGGAGAGAGGTAGAGAGAGAGAGCTCCCCCTTGCTTTTGAACCCTCGGCGCTGCCAGACACGGTGGTCCTCAGCTATGCGCCTGGGATTACAAGCGGAGGGGCTGAGGAAACGCACTCGCTGACCCCTGCGCTCGCCTCACACATCTGGCTGCCAGCTGAGTGGCGTGCCTCGGCGCGGTGCGCACAGAAACATCCCACAGAGCTGGAACCTTTGAAACGGCACACAGTCAAGCGCTATGCTATCGTTTGCTCTGTAAGAGACAGGCGCGGATTACTGCCAGGGACGGCCCTCGTTCGGTTGCATAACCGGATTTAGAATCCTTTCAAGGTTTTGCCTCTCATTTACTATGCATTACACTGCAAACGCACATAATATGTTGGGTGTGGAATGAGACTGATTCACGGAAGCATGAAGCTCTGTGTATATCAGCAAGCTTCTGCTAGTAGCGAGGAGTTTGACTGAAATATTTATATAGTGTCTATAAGTGCTATTGACAAGTACTGTATGCTGCTATTAATAGACATCCCAGCTCAGTGCATCTACATAGAGGTCAGATTGCTGGTGACTCGACATATGTGTAGGGCTGCCAAGCTGTGTGTGTGTGTGTATGAGTGCATGTGTGTGTATGTGTGCGTGTGTGTATGTGTGTGTATGTGTGTGTATGTGGTGTGCTGTGCAAATCCTATGAAACCCTCTAAAGCAACAATCTGTTCCTTAGTTTGCATTCCTTACATCATGTGGTCATCACTATTGCACAACTGTTCAGTATGTGTGCCTGGGCCCAGGCCAATGAGTTCTCTTTAGAAGATGGTTTATCGCCCTCTTGTGGTCACAGGTTGCATGTCTGTTTGTGTGTGTGTGTGTGTGCGTGCGTGTGTGTGTGTGTGTGTGTGTGTGAGTGTGTGTGTGTGTATACACATGTGCGTGCGTGTGTGTTCATGTACGTTCGTGTGTGTGTGTGTGTGTGTGTGTGTGTGTGTGTGTGTGTGTCTGTCTGTGTATTTGTGCATGTGTAGGAGGCTGGATGTAAGCCGTGAAGCATTGCTGAAAGTCGTTCTCCTCAGAGGCAGGACGAGGCATCAGAAAGGTCTAGTAAGCCTGTGTTTAAATACACACACACACGCGCACACACACACACACACACACACACACACGCACATTGCTCAGCTGATAACGTGCGGTAAGAGAAACTGCAAAAGGTCAAGAGTTCAAGCCTCAAGGCCTTTAAAAGAAGAAATGCTAAAAATGGTAAAAATGTGTGCTTCCATGATAAATGAATACGGCTGCCAGATTTACATTAGAGTGAAACAGTGATGACAAAAAGGAAGTGGAATGGAGGTATAAGGCAAACAACATACAGCAAACACCGCTGGCGTTGGAGAAGTGTTGGAGAAGTGTTGGAGAAGTTCTAATAAAGCCTTAACCCTCTCTGGATAGTTTTTATTAGGTCAGCTACTTAAATTGTGACATGTATACATCTGAGTTTTTCTAAAACTAGGAGACTTCTGCAGGGTATGATATTCACCACGGAAAAATCCTTAAGCATCGACTGAAAAATTAATTCAAGTGGAAAATCACCCAATGTTACACTGTGATTCTGGGTGTGAAATATATTCACTCTAAGTGCTTGAATTCAGTGTGGGTTGCCATGGGTACGACTATTATGAGTGATTCTTGCCATGATGAAAATTTTAAACACACACACACACACACACTGACATAATCTGAATGAACCACAGACAAGTAAAATGTATAACACAATAAGACTGAAAAATATTTCTTTGAGAAAACATCCACTGAGCTAAATAAATTCCAATATCATCCTAACCTCCCTTTCAAAATATAACAAAACAATGTGTCTTTAATATTTTCAAAACAGATTGTTCTAGCTGAGTTGTGGTGCATGTCTGAGGTTATGCAATTCTATTCCCTGGATGCTTTTTTAAAGTGGTGCTTTTGCAGTGATAAGTGTTTGTTTGCCTTGTTGTTAAATCCTATTCTATTCTATGTGAGCCTCAACAATACGTGTGTGTGTGTGTCTTCATGTATGATTAATATATGTATTCATGGATTTCCCCAACAGTGTGTGTGTGTGTGTGTGTGCGTGCGTGCGTGTGTTTGTATTAGGTGCATGTAGGCTTGCATACGTATATTCATACGTATGTGTGTGTAGGTGTGTGTGTGTCCGGTAGAGCTTGTCTGTGTGTGTGTCTGCATGGTTTATCCAGTGCAACAAGCCTCTCTTCACCTGTTTTGAGTCTGAGAGCATGCTAATGACACTGCAAAGCAGTTTCACATCCGAATGAGTCATGGAGATTACGTCATTCAACCCACACATTATTCAGAAGATCTGTGTCTTCTTCTGTCGGTGCATTTTTGAGTGTGTGTGTGTTTGCAGGTGCGAGAGAGATCGAGAGATAAAGTATATGTGTGTGTGTGTGTGTGTGTGTGTATACTTGTGTGTACTTCCTTTGATGTGTGTACATCTGTGTCTGTGTTTATGCATGTGTATTTATCTCTGTGTGTGTTTGTGTACGACTGTGCCAGAGTATATGCGTCAATGCTTGTGTTTTCACGTATGCATTTGTGTGTGTGTGTGTGTGTGTGTGTATGTGTGTGTGTGGGGTGGGGTTGGAGTAGATGTTTGTATGCATTTCTGTGCTCGTGAATGGATGTTTAGTTACAGTAAAGCCGTTAAGAGAAACATCATCACAAACAAACAGACATTTGGAGTGGCGCGCATCAGCAAGCACTTAGCACACAGGCTAACGGCTCATTTGATCTGTGGGGCTGTGTGGCCACTGGCTGGTTGGCTCGGGAGGGGGAGAGTAATAAGGGAAAAACAGTGGAAGGTTTTCTGACGTGTGTGAGTCTGACGTACGTCACACCATGGTGTGTCACCGAGGCATTTAAGTGAAGAGAGAGAGAGAGTGTGTGTGTGTGTGTGTGTGCATGTGTTTGTGTGTGCTTCCGCATGTGTGCCTCTGTGAATGTGTGTGTGTGTGTGTGTATGTGTCTGGGTCTGTGTGTGTGCCTGTGAGTGTGTCTGCTGTCTGTGTGTGTGCTTTTGCATGTGTGCCTCTGTGAGTGTGTGTGTGTGTTTGTGTGTGTGTGGGCACTTGTCTGACACAGAGATTTAGTGTGATGGTGTGTAAGAGCTAACAGAGTGTATATGTGCATGTGAGAACAGAGTGAATGTGTGTGTGTGTGTGTATGTGTGTGTGTGTGTGTGTGTGTGTGTGTGAGTTTATGAATGAGTGTGATGTGTGTGTGTGACTTAATGTGCACTGTGTGAGTGTGTGTGTGCGTTAAGTGTGTATGTATGTGTGTGTGTGTGTGTCTTTGCATGACTGCATGACACAGCAGGACTCTGAGAGCCCCGCCCTTGTTGGGCTTGTCAGAGTGTGACACGGCGAGCTGACCCAGCACTGCTGTCTGAGGCAAGACAGGCAAAACCCCCACTGAGACAGCAGCAACGGAGGGAGGAGGAGGAGGAGGAGGAGGAGGAGGAGGAAGAGGGGCAAGAGGTGGGGAGGGCAGAGGAGATTGAGGAGAAGGAGGTAGAGGAGGAAGAGGAAGAGGAGGTAGGGAGTACAGAGGAGGTGAAGGAGGAGGAGCAGGAGCAGGAGGTGGTGGAGGAGGAAAGAGGTGGAGGTGGAGGTGGAGGTGGAGGAGGAGGAAGAGGAGGAGTTGGAGTAGCAGTGAGGAGGAGTTGGAAGAGGAGGAAGAGGAGAAGGTGGGGGAAGAGGTGGAGGAGAAGGTGGAGGAGGAGGAAGAGGAGGAGGAGGAAGAGGGGCAAGAGGTGGGGAGGGCAGAGGTGATTGAGGAGAAGGAGGTAGAGGAGGAGGAAGAGGAAGAGGAGGTAGGGAGTACAGAGGAGGTGAAGGAGAAGGAGGAGGAGCAGGAGCAGGAGGTGGTGGAGGAGGAAAGAGGTGGAGGTGGAGGTGGAGGAGGAGGAAGAGGAGGAGTTGGAGTAGGAGTGAGGAGGAGTTGGAAGAGGAGGAAGAGGAGGAGGTGGAGGAGAAGGTGGGGGAAGAGGTGGAGGAGGAGGTGGAAGAAATGGAGGAGGAGGAAGAGGAGGAGGTGGACGAGGAGCAGGAGGAGGTGGAGCAAGAGGAAGGAGGAGGTGGAAGAGGTGGAGGTGTGGAGCTACCGTGACTCCTCCTGAGGAAGCTCCTTTCTGTCTCTGCCCTTTCCAAACGCTCTCTGCCACCACCCACTACACCAAGCGGATGCTCGCACAGCTGAGCCGGGCTGAGCTGGTGCTTTATTTAATATACCATAGGCTCCTGCCACCCACAGAGAATGTAGTGTGTGTGTGTGTGTGTGTGTGTGTGTGTGTGTGTGTGTGTGTGTGTGTGTGTGTGTGTGTGTGTGTGTGTGTGTGTGTGTGTGTTTGTGTGTGTGTGTGTGTGTGTGTGTGTGCGCACTGAGCATTTGAATGGGTGGAGTATATGTGACAGATGAAGAGAGAGAGAGAGAGAGAGAGAGAGAGAGAGAGTGAGAGAGAGAGAGAGAGAGAGAGAGAGAGAGAGAGAGAGAGAGAGAGAGTATGCATTTCTGTCTGTATCTGTGTGTACATGCATGGGATGTAGAGACACAAAATGAAAACGAGTGACTGAGTGTATGTGTATATGGAAGTTTGTTTGTGTCTGCCTGTCTAACTGAGAGCATTTCAGTGTGTACATGTGACAGAGTGAGAGGGCATCTGTGTATGTGACACAGTGTGTGTGTGTGTGTGTGTGTGTGTATGTGTGTGTGTGTCTGACCTCTTCTCCATTTCTCCACAGCAGACATGACAGCATGAGATGAGGTGTGGACCCCACCCCCTTGTATAATTCACAGGCACCCTGCCACTGTGTGACAAGCACACGCAAGCACGCACGCCCACACACACACTCATGTGCTGAGCTGCATGTATGCCTACAGGACATAGTGCCCCTCATTTTCAACCACCACTGTACACATGTGGCAGCCACACGCTACCTATGCATTCTCAAAATGGCTGACTTGCCACCGAGAAGCCAGGCAGAGAGAGAGAGAGAGAGACAGAGACAAAGAGAGAGGAAGAGAGAGAGGAGCCAGACAGACAGACAGACAGAGAGAGTGGGGGTGTAGAGAAAGAGAGAGAGAATGAAACAGAGACAGAGGAAGAAAAAGGAAAGACAGAGAAAGGGAGAGCGACTTAACCGCAAAACGAGAGTTTTGGGTTTCATCCTGTGTACATGTAGTAGTCTGTAGATAATGTGTCTTAAAGATAGATAGATAGATAGATAGATAGATAGATAGATAGATAGATAGATAGATAGATAGATAGACAGACAGACAGACAGACAGACAGACAGACAGACAGACAGACAGACAGACAATAGTATTGCAGTCAACATTGCAAAGGGTTAAGTCAAAAGTTCCTGTGCTGGACCATAAACAGAGCTCTGTTAAGTTGTCATTGTCATTCCTTGCATATCTAGTCATACATGTATTAGGACTTCCACTATGCACACTCACACAAAGACCCATGTGACTACGAATTCACTTCTGTTTAAACATGTAGAATATTACTCACAGCATATTTCCACCCATGCAAAGACAAACACTATACACACATATGTATTTAAGCCATCTGTGTCAGTTTGTTAATGTAAATTCTAGGCACAGGCCATGTGATTAAGATTACATCTGATCACTGAATGATTAGGGACACAAAGATTGAATCGGTCAATCAACTGCAATATGCAACTGCAAACAGTCAGTCAAAGAGTTCTGATTCTTTGAATGCTAAACAGATATGGGAAAAAAAAACAGATTTGGGCTGTGTTTGAGTCTGAACAGTGAGTCCTACTCCATGAGGCCAGGGTAACCCGCCCCCAGTGCTCCTGAATTAGTGCATTACGCCATGCGGTGCGAAACGCAGGTGTATTTTAGGCTTTATGGCTTGTCACATCCTCATCATAATCTCCCCCCTCCAGCCCGGTCAGCCTGGTCCCGTATTGGGTTTCATCTCGTGTTAACATCCTCCTCAAATGATAACCCCTAACCGCTCGCTGTCACTCAAGCGCAGGCTGAAATGTCACCGAGCAGGCAGCTTGTCATGCTGTACCCTTCTGCACCAACCCCCCCACTGTGTGTGTGTGTGTGTGTGTGTGTGTGTGTGTGTGTGTGTGTGTGAGAGTGTGTGTGAGTGGGGCACGACAGATGCAAGTGCTGTAAGTCCCTGCGCTTGTGCCCTGCGCCAGTCTTCGGTGCCCGTCCCTGCCCCCTTGGCACCGGTCCAGGGCTGGCAAATGCGGCACGTGCTGTCAAGCAGCTGATTGCCGACTCAAGGGGGGTCAAGCTCCAGATTGTGCCATTTCAAGTGTGTGTGTGTGTGTGTGTGCATGTTTGTGTGTGCCTGTGTGTGTTGACTGGAAGGAGCCTTTAAAATGTTCTAGATAAAGTTTGCGGGGGGAGAGGAGGTTGGGGGTTGTGGTAGATTCCCAGGTTGCCACTTTTAGCATCATGATTAAGCAGCCTGTCCCATCAAACACACACACACACAAATGCATATACACGCACACGCAAATAATACACACACAAACACACACACACACGCTCACACTCACATATACACACAGACGTACGCACACACATGCACATGCACAAGCACAAGCACAAGCACACACACACACAAACACACATGCACACACCTACCTGGCTTGCCCAAACTTGCAGAGGGGCCATCCCATAAAAGTCATATAGTAGTTATGTCATCCCTAGGCTAAATAGCTCTCTCTCTCTACCTCTCTCTCTCTCTATATATATATATCTCTCTCTCTCTCTCTCACTCCTCTCTCTCTCTCTGCAGATGACTTACAGGTCTCGTAATGGTTTGTTTGTGACAGTGTTAAGCAAAGTGGTGCTTAACTGACTGCAGTTCTCAGCTGTAAAACAGATGGAAGGCTAATACATAGTGTGTAAAGGTGTGTGTGAGCGTGTATGTGAGAGACAAATAGGAAGTTTATTTGTGTGTGTGTGTGAGAGAGAGAGAGACACACACACAGAGAGGCAGACAAACAGACAGAGATACAGAGAGAGAAAGAAATAGAGAGAGAGAAATGATCTGCATGTGTGTGTGGGTATGAGTGTATAAGACAGAGAGAACATCATCTATACAAGTGCATCTCCCTATGTATACTGTGCATTTGTACCTCTGCGACAGTTGGTTGGAACGCCTGAAAGGTCTCCACAGCCTGACTGTGCGTATGTGAGACATGTCTGTGCATGAGATCATATCAGGGCATCTGTTCCTCAGCACGCGTCCTCATGTGTGTCAGAGGATATCTGAGTATGTAATCAAGAAGGTCAATCTGTACATGTGAGCAAGATGTACTGTATGTAGTGTATGAGAGCATGTACTGTGTGTATATTTGTATTATTGAATGTGTATGTGCATACTCATGTATACATGTACGCACATTCATGGCTGTTTGTGCAGGTAAGACACACAGTCTGTTCTATTTCACCTACTTACCTACTTAAAATGGCCGATATGAGTAGGCACTGTTGTTCCAACTGAAAACCGGCGAAATGAAGTAGACTCAAAGCACCTGGATGGCCTACACAAAGTGGTCAGAGGTTCGAGGGTACAATGGTGTAATGGTTTTCACACTCAGTAGCCGCCACGGGCGTAGTTGAATGAGAGAGAGGCGCCTCAAAATGTTGATTCTCCGCAATAAGAGAGCAGATTCGCAACGGAGGGCATTCTCCAAGTGCAGCAGAGAAAGGGGTAACAAAAAAAAAACTAGAAACAACACGACACCGTCAATTGTTTTTGTTCTTCCTGGTGGATTTTATTTTGGCGGTTGGTTGGTCAGTTCTGATGACAATACTGCGATTGTCATTTCCGGTAAGTGCGACAGGAAGAATTCAATTTGGAGCAATGCTTACCTCAGGAATTTTGACTACTTTCTGAGTGTGGAAAGACAGTAGACATTAGACATTAGAAATTAGGCGAAATGGAACACAGCCAGGATGTATGCGTTTAGCGTATCTACATGTAACAAGCACATAATGTTATATATTGTTACACACTTTGTTACACTGTACCTAATTTATGTAACAGGGAAAGTAAAATAAAGTGTAACTGATATGTGTTAGACAGAAAGTGAGACAGAAAGTGAAGTGGTACGAGTGTCTTTGTCAATGTGCGTGTGTATGAGAGAACAATGTGTGTGACCTTGTATTCGTGTGGGAGGGAGAGTGAGTAAGTGTAAGTGTGCAGTGCAGTAAATCCTTGTGCAGTACCTGTGTATTCCAGCAGGAGGTGGCTGGGGACGGGTGCAGGGCGTGGTGGGACAGGGCTGGGCCGGGCTGGGCCGGGCTGGGCAGGGCTGGGCAGGGCCGGGCTGGGCGTCAACCTCACCAGCTGCAGGAGCAGGGATCTGTTCAGGCCTGTAAGCACACCTCACCGACAGGGAGCTGTCCTACCAGCTCCAGCCGTGGGGCGTCCGTGGGAATGTTCTAGACTCATTCCAGCGTAGTGCGCTGTGGGAATGTTCTAGACTCCAGCGTAGTGTGCTGTAAACCCATTGTCTGCCTGCTCAGTGAGGTGTGCCGAGTAAGAGGGTTGAGAGAGAGGGTCTCATTGTTCTCTTGAACCTGTGACTCACTCTGCTAACCTGAAATACCAGCTGACTAATGTGACTAATGTGTTTTAATTAACATACAACTGATTAATGTGGTCATTTTTTCATGTACTCAGACTAAGAAAAAACATCCTCACACACAGCGCCAGTATATTAATTAAAAAAATATAAACTTGATATGTTTAAAGTAACGAGTTTAAAATTGTAGTAGGCTAAAGTGCTTTGGCTCTTTGCTCTTTAGCGCACAACTTCTTTACAGTAGGTCGGAAAAGTGTGGCTTTGTTGGTCTGTGGGTGCCATGGCTACGGGTGCACGGAGTTCTCCCTTTCCTGAGCCTCATGTGCTTTCTCTCGACCTTTAGCTACATACCGCCTCACATAGCAGGCAGTACAAAGGGCAGGCACTCGCACAGCGCACTACACACACATACTCACATACACACAGAAATACACACACACACACACACACAACCTCACTCAGACACATACTCACTGACGCAGACACACACACACAAATACACACACACACACGCACACACAGAAACACACAACCTCACTCAGACACATGGCCCTGCTGACGCAGCCACCTTGGCGGACTCACGTGGGCCTGGCAATTCTATACGCTCCATCACCCTGGGAGACCAGCTGACCAGGATATTCTGGGATGTCTGTGGGATCAGTCCCGTGAAGTGAGTTTTAACCTTCTTGTGCGTCTCAGGCGCAGAGCATGTTAACACCACGGAAGCAGATCTTCTAGCAAATGGAGGCGAAGTGAGACTAGAGTGTGGGGACGTGTGGCTTCATGCTGCCACTTACATCCAACACTAGAAAAAAATCACTTCCAGCTGAAAAACACCCACAGTGTATTGCCTAGGCTAATGTTTGCCATATGCTGAATATATGCACCGACTCTATCACCTCCCATATGTGTGTGTGTGTGTGTGTGTGTATGTGTCATGCCAACACCCACCTACCTATACCACAGAGTGCAGCTCACTCTCTGACACTCTCATGTCTGTCTTGTGGAACAGCGCTGTATTGTCAAACACTCTGTTTTTCCACTATGCTCTGACAGAGAAGCAGGACTACTGTTTAGATATACCGCGGGATTTAAAATGGGACTATTCATGCAATCTTCATTTGCTGCACTAATTAATTTGTTGCATTTTTTACTAACATTTGTTAAATACATGATTTGCGGCACTATGCAGCACTTACTTTCATTTCATGTTTCTATTGCTTACAGTAAACGTTTTCAGAATCAGAATCAGCTTTATTGGCCAAGTATACTTACATATACAAGGAATTTGACTCCGGCAGATGTTAGCTCTCTATACACATAACACAGAACGTAATACAATACAATAGATACAATAGACTAAACAAGTATGTGTACTTGTATTGCACAGTAGGGACAACAATATACAATATACATACAGGCACCCAATATGGGCAATAATGTACAAGTAGGCACATGGTGTCACAGAGGGTTAAAGAACCGGTATGACAGTATCACAAAAAGAGTCTTGAGTTGCTGTTTTAATGATTTCCTATTGATTTCCTATTGAATGGTTTCTTTTTTCTGTCTTAAAGGAGAACTTCGGTGTAAAATGAAAATTGGCATGTTAAAACATCATATCGAGGGTATGTGTACTGAGGAACAGAATTGATTTAGCCTGTTGCATTCAGAGTTTAACTATGTTTTATCGTTTGTCCCAGAAGGCTAACAATGGAAGTGGTAGGTGCCCTTAGACAAAGCATGACGATTACGCTATTTTTAAACCATTAAAACAGCTCGAAGAAACTCCACACTCTATCGGTAGTACAACAAAGGCTCTTTTTTTTAACATGCCAATTTTCATTTTACAACGAAGTTCTCCTTTAACATATTAACCTTTCTTGTACCCTCGACACCACTGAAAATAAGGGGATTCGCCCTAAATCTGTCTTTCCAGGCCAAAATAAAGAAATGATGATCATGTGTTTCCACACACTTTAGCTTAGATGGACATTCCACTGCAATCCAACGTCAAGTGGGCAACCAAGGATAAAAGTACTGATGCCACTGTATAGTTATATGCTATATCAAGTAGTGCACCATAATGTGACATTTTGTCTTGCACGTATTCTTGCACGTATTCTGGTAATCTTTTCTGTGCTCTACTCTCCCATGGCACGTTGTGGTCAACTCTAATGTAATGTCTCCTACCACATGCGATTCCTTGTTCTACCACAGTGCCCTTTGCCATAGCAGAGCTGGAGAGCTGGACCTGGTGGTGCTGTGCTAAAAGTGGCCCTGCACAGTACCCTGTTGTGCTCCTGCATAAAGTACTATTTCTTGCGTGCCCCCGTGCTGTGATTGCGTGACTGTGCAGGACTGGGGACTGTGCGCATCGTCCTGCCACCCAGTGTTGCATCCTGTCCACACTCCGGCACGGCACAGCACAGCACAGCCCTGCACAGCCACACTGTTTAGTGTAGGACCGGTGTAGGGAGGGAAGCCTCCTCTGCCGTGTCTGTGTGGTATGCTGAGTGCGGGAGCACCGTGGGGCTTTTTAATCACACGCCTGACCACTCCTACAGGACACCGTGACCAGCGCCACACACTGAAGAGAAAGGAAAAAAGATTCACACACTGCTTTTAAAAGACTCTCATTTTATTTTATTTAGAAAAGAGACAACGTTTTGATCTGACAATCCTCATCAGGCATCTTTTAAAAAGTTGTAAAAAAAAAGGAAAATTCTTTTTTCCTTTCTTTTCAGTATGATTTTTTTTTATTTGGCACCTGCTTAAATTATTTTGTATGTGCACGACTTACACCATGCAGCGCCACAGGCACTGCTGTTTAAGCTCCTGTTATTGGCCTTATGGTTAGGAGGTTGGTCTTGGGATTAGAGTCACAGGTTTGTTTCCTATACGTTTAGGCTGTTTAGGCTCCTGTTATTGGCCTTATGGTTAGGGAGTTGGTCTTGGTATTAGAGTCACAGGATTGATTCCTATACGAGTTGAAAAACTGTGGGTGGGAAGACTAAAGAACCATTACACATACATTACGCTCTTATCCAGAGCATCTTAGAGTTATTTACAGGGTTTCAGTGGCAGTTCTGGGAGCAGTGTGGGGTTAGATGCCTTCATCAAGGGCATTTCAGTCATGGGTAGGGTAGGATTTGAACCTGCAACTCTTCTATTGTAAGACCTGCACACAAACCAGTGCTCTCCTGTGTCCTCAACCCTTCAGCAAGGCATTTAACACCATATGGCTCCAGGGTGAATGCCCCTGTACCTAATTTGCTATGAGTTGCTCAGGGTAAAAACATCAGCGAAATGACATGTAATCTGTAATGGGCAGTGTGTTTTATTCATGTTGAACCTGACGACACTGGAGTGTAAAGCTGAACTTGCGCCACAAGCTAGGCGTAAGCATGGCGCAACAGCAAGCTTTTATGACATGATGTAACAGTGACCGAAGACAAATATATACAGAGCGAGGCTTTGTTCTGTGTTTGTCCTGCATAGTTGGACTGCTCGGGCAAAATAACCCCCTTTTATGTGGGGGTCCCAGAGGATGCCATTCCCAAGCCCCATGCCACATGGACACCCCTCCCACTGTGCTGTTCACCACACTGCTTCTCTCCTATTTCCTGCTTTGCTCTGCGTTCCTGACCTCACTGTGCTGCAATTACATGCTGCAATGTGCACCCATGCATGTTCTCAGGGTTCCCATACTTTGGATCAACATCAAGTTCAAAGACTTTTTGAAGACTTTTTAAAGTATAATTCCTCTCAAATTTAAGGACTGGATGTGAGGATGCATTAATATGAAAGACTCGCTAACTGATACAAATGACTAGGTTCTGCACAGCATATAAATCAGTCATCAAAAGTGTTTCATGGAAACACGAGACAGTAGGGGGTGGTGTAATAAACAAGGACACATCTACAGCGGGAGGCGTTTGCAGAAAAATACCATTACCGTTGCTACTGTCATAGACCCCAGTGCAAACGCCTGTGTTCTCTCCCCTCTGTCTAAACAATGGCATTAGCTCTAAAAAAACAACCGTGACTCAGCTCAATGGCACATTGCTGTTTAAAGTGGGACCAGCTCCCCCTGGAGGTATGGAGGAGGAGCGCCTGACGTTCTGTATCGAGGTAGCAATCATCTGGCTGCTGTGGAGAGTGCAACAATCAACAAGCAGCATTCCAAGAATCCAACTAGACTTTTAGGCTTGCCTCCATCCCTCCATTCTAAGAGCAGAAAGGAGAAAGTGCAAGGGAGTGACTCAGTGCAATCTCCACTGAGCCCAACCGACAGTACGTACTTAGGACAGAGTGAGCTGCCTAGGCCAATGCCTCAACGGAACCCAGAAATCACGCTGCTGCTTATCACTGACTGGAGGGAGCGGCTTCCACATAACCAGTGTAGTGGGGGTGGGTATCTGCTCCACAGAATCCCATATCCACAGTGACTTTCCCCTAGACCACTGCCAGCTGAAGGAAATGTCTGTCGTGCAAGTACAGCCTTTGAAGACACCACTGACAGGTAAGACTGGAACAGCACCTGTGAGAAAGCGTCTGCTGCTGTCATCCTAAGCCACACGCTGTCTGGGTTCTCAGGCTTATGGCATTCTTTCCTGTAAAAGAGAAACCCAATGTGGTTCTATACCTTGTGTCCTGAGTCCAAACAAAGGAGTCTCACTGACTTCTTTGACAGTCCAGTCAGTGGTTAATCATAGACACTGTCAACATCAAGCATCATCAGCCAAAGGTCTTTATCTCTATTGAGGTCATCGTATGACCACTGCCGCTACCTGATAGGGTTTTGCCAGCCCAGGAGATCAGACATCACTTTAAGGTGTGGAAAAGGTGTATACTCTAGGCTTGTGTTCCAGCTGTGGTAAGCTCCTTATTGTGATTGTTGTACCATGTTTCCATGTGTGCTAAGGCTGTATAACGTAACGTATAAGTAATAATAAGTAATAAATAGCCCTTTATTGTATGATTCCATGTGAAATGTACCTCATAATGTAGGCATCCTCTGCCTAATATTAGCATGTGTGTCTGTTAAAGATTACAGTCCATGTGTTTTATGCGTAATGCACTTGCGTAATGCAATGGGTAGATTCCCATGTGATTGTGTTTGTGCTTGCCTGTGTATTGCAGAAACCCAGAGTCCATGATCTCTATCTAACCAATGGCATGGGCGCTTTAGAAATAGTCTCGATTGTTCATTGCTTAAGTACTACGGTAATCTATGGCCTTCCGCAGACATCCCGTGTGGCATAAGAGTTTGCTACATTTTGCAACATGTCACCACTCTGAGAACCTCTGAACCACTTGTGAATTGGATGTTTTCCATTGTTAATGTTTTTGAGCTTGGATTATGTTATGAACTGCATATCAACTGCACACTCCGTGACTATAAGGTTTTGTTTACCCACTCAAACTGGAGCATATCAGTCTACTTCTTTCTGTGACTTAGCAGAGCCTACTGATGTCACTGCCTGTTGTCCTTTGTCCTGGTGAAGGTCTGTGCATAGGCTGAAACGTGCTGACATTGAGTGTTTCTGAAAGTTTTATTATGAACTTGCCTATTTATGAAATCTACTAGAGTGACTAATTAGTTGGATCACTTTTTTTTAATGTCACCACTCTGTTTTGAATTGTGGTATGCACCACTGCTCCACATTATGTTTTGATGTAGCCTACTCTTTAAAGCACAGCTGTGCGCTATGTAAACACTTCTTGCATGTGTAATGTACTCTAGAATGTACGCATCCTTTCCTTTCCTTTCCTCTATTGCCCAATGTTAGCATGAGTGTCTGTAAAAGATTAGAGTCCATGTGTTATGTGTAATGCACTCGTGTACTTTCTCATATGCCAGTGTCTTTGTCTGTGTAAAGCAGAAACCCTGATTGCAGGGTTCTAGTCTAACCAGTGGCATGGGCACTAAAGGAAATGCCTTGACTCTATTAACTGCTGAAGTACTATGCAAATCTGTGGCTTTCCTTCACCATCCTGTGTGGTAGAAGAGTTTGCTACACTCCACAACATGTCATCACTCTGATTTGAAATGTTTTTCACAGTCTCTGCTACATTGCGCCATAGTATGCTCTGATGTACTCCTTAAGGCTCACATGTGCACCACGTAAACATTTGATTTTCCTGCATATCTGTTTCTGCAGTCTGCAGTTGCTATGTAATATTTTGCTGTGTTTTGTCCTCTGTTGTATTGTGCAATCACAAGCAACTTTGTGATATGCTGTCGTAGCTATCCTATTTAACTATGCTGTGTTGTGCTTAAGTATTTATATTCTACAGAAATAGCTTGAGCTGTGCTACACTTCACCATGCTATAGAGGCTACTTGCTACGCTGTACCCTTGTGTGCTCCACAGCTAAGCTAAGCTATGCTACACCGTACTGCACTATAGGCTATTCTGTTGAGCTATGCAATGTTATGTTATGCTAACGTTAAGTTATGCTACATGCTAGGCCATGTGGTGCCTCACACTGTGAATTTGTGGCCCACCGTCTGTCCAGCGTGTGCTGCAAGTCGCGGTGGTCCCCTGGGGGAGTAGAGCATCATGGTGCAGTGCAGAGTGGCGCGGTACAGAGCCAGAGCAGCACGTAGTGGAGCAGAGCGGAGTGGAGTTGAGGCCCAGGCCTAGGCAGAGAGCTCGTGCTGGGAGCCACAGGGGCTAAGCCAAAGCCAAAGCTGCGCTGCATTAGCACATTCCTCCCCGCAGTGAGCCGCAGGGGTCAGAGGTCAGCCAAACACTCCCACGTGGGGACCCCCGCACGCCCTGGGTGGCAGGACAGTTGTGGAAAAAAAAAATCACACACAAGAAAACAGCTGCGGCTCTGTGACTGTCCAGCCATGGACGGACGCCACGCTCGCATAAACTAATGCTGTGATTAATTATCAAGACTGTGACTCAAACATTTTCAGCTGTGTTTTCTTCCACAAAGTTGGGCCCATGTTTTTATGAACACTAACATACATGTCTCGTAGACACCTTTTTGTCCATGTAAATCAAGTTGCAGAACAAGTATTAAACTCTGTATGTAAGCTTACCAAAGACACCTGAATCCAAACATGGGATTTCCATCTCATTGATGTGATATCAGATATAATCCTATTAACACAGAAGGGGGTCTTTAAATGTGATGCAAAGGGCTAGATAGCATGGAAAAGGGCCTCCTGTTGACTTAGAGAAAAAGCCCTACTCATCAGTGATATGGAGTTCATTTCAGGTTGGAATTACTGAAGGATTTTGTGTAAGTGTGCATCCTCAATGCCATGCTCTTTTCTGTGCGCAAAAGCTTATGTCACCACATAGCACATGTATGTATCCAGTGCATGTGTATATGTTCCATAGGAGAGTATATTATTTAGACAAAATACATATTCAGACCATATAGAGTATCAAGATTTTATAAGAATGTGTTTATTCACAAAACTATATGTATATTATAATACAAATAATGCATAATTAAATGAATTAATAATAAACAAACAAATAAATAATAATAATAACAACAACAACAACAACAACAATAATAATAATAATAATAATAATAATAATAATAATAATAAGGGCACAGACAGTAAAGTCAGAATAAAATAAAATAAAATAAATCTGGCCTATGTAAAACATGTCATCCGTATCTGCAGAGGCATGCTCACATGTGTGTGACTCAGTAGTCTCCGCAGCGGCCTCCCCTCCCCTCCCCTCCCCTCCCCTCCCCTCCCCTCCCTCTGGGGAGTCCGCCACGGTCACTCGCACATGCTCAGTGTGGTGTGTGGTGTGTGGTGGAGCGTGGCGCCGCAGGTGATGGCTCGCTGCAGCAGCAGCAGCAACGGCAGCAGCAACGGCAGCAGACAGTGGGGCGTCTAACGGCTCCCTCGCTCTGATGAGGCAGCCCAGCCCGCTCCCAGACGCACTCCGTGACCCCACCGAGTCATCTCTTTCCTGCGGCAGCACTGAAGTGGGTCAATTAAATCATGAATGCATGAGACAGAGAAAAAGAGAGAGAGACAGAGAGAGAGAGAAAGAAAGAACTGAGGCATGGAGAGAGAGGGAGAGGCAGAGAGAGAGAGAGGCAGAGAGGGAGGGAGGGAGACCGAGAAAGACAACGCAGACAGAGCTGAGATGGCTAAACAGTCCGTCCGTTCGCCCACCCGCTCCTTCGCTGCGTACGTCCACTCGCATGTCTGTCGTGACGGCTTCCATGTGCCGGCAGCCCCGTGAGAGGAAGAGGAACTTGCGCCCTCCGCTCACGAGAGCAGCTGTTGACAATTTCCTGAAGTATGCGAGCACACATGTGCCGCCCATCCCAACAGGGCCCCATAGCCTGGCTAAATCAAAGGCAGACTGTTCTCACGTGGCACTGCATGTGGCTTACAGGCACAGAAAGAGAGAGAGAGAGAGAGAGAGAGAGAGAGGAGAGGAGAGCAGAGGGAGAGAGAGATACTGTAGAAAGGCCACTGCGGCCGTATCAGCCCCAGAAACCGGTTGACGTCTACTGTATGCATACACATCACCAATCAATGGCTTCAGCCACGTAACCTGGGGGCTTACAACAGTACAGCCAGTACACAAGATATACCTGTGAAGAGAGAACGAGAGAGAGAGAGAGAGAGAAAGTGAGAGAGAGAGAGAGAGAGGAGTGGAAGGAAAACAAAGGGTCACTGTGAACACTGAGCTGTTCCTCTTTCACCAAACAATGCCTGTGCATTCGTTCCCATCGCGTGTCCTCATTGGTCAGTTGCCATATCACCATATTCATATGGACACCCTGTTCTCTGCTGAGCAACGGGGAAACCGGAACTGGCTGTGACATCTAGCTCATTCAGGAACTCTACATGGGAACAAAGATCAGCTTACACATGTCAGTGAGTGTGTGCGGGGTAATGTGACTTAGCATTTCAATGAGAAAGGGGTGTGGATGTGTGTGAGGGTGTGATTGTGAAGAATATGTTGCACAGTGTGGGTAGGAAAAACAGGGGTAATGTGCTAATGTATGTCTGTGCGTGTGTCTGTGTGCGTATGTGTGTGTGTGTGTGTGTGTTGTGAAAAATATGTTGCACAGTATGGATACAAAGAGTGAGGTAATGTGTTAATATAAGCCTGTGTGTGTGTGTGTGTGTGTGTGTGTGTGTGTGTATGTGTGTGTGTGTGTGTGTGTGTGTGTGTGTGTACTGTATGTTTAAAGAAATAAATGTTCCGGAACAAGTTTATATTTTCTGTGTTTCAACTGTCATAAACACTGAGGTGTCTAACTAGCAAAAGCATTTTGCCTTTTCATCTGTTTGGAGAAATGGCAGCACAACACTACTTGAACTGCCCAGACTTGTAACCATTCACAGTATCAGTGGGACAGCCAAATTCCACACACCAGGAAATGAAGATGTGTTAGCAGACATTCAGGGGTAGGTTAATAAATGGGCCTACCGAGCCGAGGCCTGGGGGGGGGTCAGAGGTCCTAAGGGACCAGGCCAACCAGGCCAACCAGGCAAACCCCCCCGTAAAGGGCACTAGGGTCCAGGTCAAATTAGGGTGACATACGTGAAAAAATAAACCTCTTAACCAACCCGGTTAAAAATGGACCGAGGGCACTCAATTCCTTAATCCGTCCCTGCAGACATTCCCAACTAGCATCTGATCCAGGATCAGTTCTGACCCAGACCTGTGTCTAGCCGAAGCCAAGTCCACTGCAAAGGCTAGCATTCCCTCAGTGGGGCTTTCCCTGGATGTGGTGTGTGTGTGTGTGTGTGTGTGTGTGTGTGTGTGTGTGTGTGTGTGTGTGTGTGTGTGTGTGTGTGTGTGTGTGTGTGTGTGTGTACGTGTTTGTGTGTACGTGTTCGAGTGTGTGTGTAGAAGGTGGCTTTTAGTAGACTGTTCTTGGCCTGACATAGATCTAAGCCTTGTGTCAAGGTTGCTTGGGGAGGAGTGTGTGTGTGTGTGTGTGTGTGTGTGTGTGTGTGTGTGTGTGTGTGTGTGTGTGTGTGTGTGTGTGTGTGTGTGTGTGTTTTTGAGCTATTCTCTTGGTCAAATTGACCTCTGGGTGTAGTGTATGTCGTCAGTGGTCGGTTGGTTGATACTGACAAGGGTGCAGGAGTGTCCTAACAAACCTCCATCCATGTAAGATAATTAGCTGGGCAGTGGGGTGTAAGTAAGAGGGCAGGGGAGTGTTCTGAGAACCTTCATCCCCGTAAGCATAATGCGATTGCCTGGCTCGTGTCTCTCCTGCCCACCACCCCCCTCCTCCCCCTCAGAGTTTCTGCGTATTACGTAATGAGTACTCGGCAGAGCAGGGAGTAGCATCTGGCTGTCAGCTCCTGTAAATGACGTCACTGTCAGGATTAAGTGTGAAGGTACAGGAGCGGCAGATTAAGGATTCACGATGACTTTCGTTTGTTTTGTTTTCCACTCTTCCTTTTTTTCCTTTCACTCAAGCCCATGATGATCCTTATCCCCCCCCTCCCCTATCACCTCCCGTTCCACTGACGCTCTCTCCCACTCACCCTCAAGCTCTGAACTCCCACACAAATCTCCTGTATCTATTTCCAGAGAGCTGTGCAGTGTGTGTGTGTGTGTGCATGTGTGTGTGTGCGCCACATTGAAGGTATATAGGACAGTGAGGGGGTTGGCTTGTTAGGCAGTGCTGGGTGTGGAGAGAGAACGTACAGCACATAAGCAGCGAATGATCTGAGTGACCATCAGACAGACAGACAGACAGACAGACAGGCAGGCAGACAGACAGACAGACAAACAGGCAGGCCAGGTATGGGTTTTCCAGAAGCCTCTAATGAGTCGCCCAGACTGGCTGGACTCTCGTAACAGGACAGCAGAAAGAGAGAGAGAGAGAGAGAGAGACAGAGACTCTGTCAGATAGGGTGAGTGGGTGTGTGTGATGTTGTAGAGGATTGGAGAGGAGAGGGACAAGAGTTTCCACACCTTCACATCTTAACTTCGCCCACCTCTGAATTACAAATGGCATTTTTTGTGGACAAATATCAGTGGACGCCCATTTTCTTTCCCCGGCGGCAATTTTCGGTTCGCACGTCAGGGAATTCATTGCATCCTGTGTATGTGTGCGTGTGTGTGTGTGTGTGTGTGTTCAGTGACTCACGCACTGGAACTCATATTTACCAAGGGTCAGTTTAGATGTGGTGTAGACACGGGGACAGTATGTGCACTGAGAGAGTATGTGCGTGTTTGAGAAGCAGAGAGGAAAAGAGGGAGAGAAAGAGAGAGAGAGAAAGAGAGAGAGAGAGAAAGGAGAGAGAGAAAGCGCGCAAGAGAGAAAGAATGAGAGGAATGAAGAGAGAGAGAGCAAGAGAGAAAGATAAAGGGGGAGAGGGAGGGAGAGAAAGAGGGAAAGAGGGAGAGAAAGAGAGAGAAAGGAGAGAGAGAAAGAATGAGAGGAATGAAGAGAGAGAGAGAGCAAGAGAGAAAGATTAAGATAAAGGGGGAGAGGGAGGGAAAGAAAGAGGTAAAGAGGGAGAGAGACAGATAGAGAGAGAAAGAAGGAAAGGAGAGGAGGGAAAGAGAGAGAGAGAGAGAGAGAGAGAGCGACTAGGCCACAGCTGCAGTGGAGCAGAAGAACCTGAGGAAGCAGAGCACTGAGTCACTTTCTGGAGCCATGTGACTCTCCTTCACTCAGACAAAATACAAAATGGCCGCAGGAGAGTGCTTTTTTAGGTCAACCAGCACACGTTACAGTATGCAAACCCCACTGAGGATAGGTTCCCACAGTCAGTGTCGGCTAAGGTACTGTACAAATGAACCAGTTATCCCTTTAGCAGCTTACAGTGTGTCTCCTTTCACTACTAAGTATATTACATGCATACAATTATGTAACTGTTAACCTTTCATTCTGAAGGATATCAAATGCTTAAAATTATTAATATCACCCTCAAAGGCTTAGCATATGTGTAAATATGTTAAACACAACCATCTCATCTGATCTTATGGTGGTCATTGACCTACACAAATACATTATTAGATGACACACTGACTACTGGCGTTCGAGGTCAAGGCGAGGATGAGGGGGCGGCATTGTGACAAGACGTTTGGTCAGGTGCGAGGGGTAATGATTTCCCACTAGCCTGGCACATGGGATAATCTCTTTAAGCAGCTTTCACACGGTGTGGGACAGGATGGGAAGGGGGGGTGAAGGTGAAGGTGGGGGGGGTGGTATGGGGCCTGGAGTATGCTCCTTTATCCCATCAATGAATATGAAGACAGCAATGTCACCCATGGGAGGGAACGGGTTGGGTAGGGCAAATATCCCCAAGAGACCAGTGACAGACACACACATACACACAGTCTAAAATCACCACATTCACAGTGCTCAGCTCTCCCCGTGTTGGGACAAGCATTGTCTCAGTGTCATGTTTAAACCTCTTTGCCATCTGAATTACTGATACCCCTTCGCATCCAAATGCTGGCCATTTGATATGGGTTTCACAAGTGTTCAATAAGCAAGAAGGCAGTTGCAGTCCAGACTGTTCTCCTTGTGGGTTTCTTGATGATGGAATAACCAAGCAAATGCCAACACAGCAGGAGCATTTTTTCCCAATTTCATCTTTAAGAATCTCTTTAGAGAACACTTAAGTTCCCAGGTAACTCTCATTACATGCTTATCAGAAGACAAGTCTTAGTATGCACTCATTTCTATTTGCCCTCTTAACGTTACTGAAAAAATAAGTTGTGGTTAATGAACAGAAAGAAAAAAGAAATAGACAAGGTAAGGATATTCAGACCGTTTATTGAACTGATTCAGAAATATGTCACTGGCAGACATAACTGCAGAAAAATGACAAAGCAATGACTTCCTGCATGTGACCTTTTACCTAGTTTCCCAATTGCACAGGGCAAGCGAGTGCCTGTGTGTGCACCCATGAATGTCTTTGTGTGTGTGTGTGTGTATGTGTGAGACAGAGGGATGTGATCTCTGCGAAGTTGATCTGTCTAACCTCTTGAGCCTCTTGGCAGACTGCATCAGGTAAGTAGGTAGAGTCCATGAGGGTGCACAAGGACGCAGTCACAAGCTGATGACTACATGATGCAATACACACACACACACACACACATGCATTACCACATCACACGGTGCGCACAAATTACAGTCTGGCCACAACAAGAAACATACATGTTAAAGGTAGGGAGCTTTAGCACACGCAAAGCACACCTGAGAACCTTTGCCAACCTGTGCCCGGTTTCCTGGGTGTGAATGTGGCCGTAGATGAGAAGCTGAGAGGACCCTTCTGCAATCTTTTAATGTACTTGCGAGCCAGATTGTGTGCAGCCTAGAGCGGATCAGGTAGGCAACCTTGGCCCGTGACCGGGGAAAACCCTGCACAGGGGTCAGAGAGCGGCCCTTGGAGAACAGCTCTGTTACATGAGCAAAGTAGGATGTCTTACAGGGACAAGATCTCAGAGGAGAGGAGTGTGGCAGGGGGGATGGAGCGAAAGAGAGACAGAGAGAGAGAGAGAGAGAGAGAAAGGAGAAAGAAAGACAGACTTTGTGCATCTTTGCTTTGGTAACGATATTCTCCTGTGCTTATGTACTAGACTATTCCATAAATTCAATATTATGCTTTAAGGTCTAACTGCCAGAACTGAATTGAAGTCTGAATTGAGCAGACAAGAGTCTGTTCCTTTCTTTAGCTGGGGTCCAATGGGGAGTCTGGTATCTGGCAAGAACATTCTCTACCTTTGTGTTCATCTAGAACATTCTCTACCTTTGTGTTCTTCTGGCTCTGCCCACTCTCTCCAGCAGGCCATTTTTTCATATCCTGTTTGCAGCGCCGGCTTTCGCCCTTGAAGTACAATTTACGATGCGTCGAGGGCCAGCTGGGCTTTTGTGGCATGGCTGTGTGCTTGTGTGCGTGTTTGTGTGCGTGTGAGAGCATACCGAAGTATGACAACAGTTATAGCAGTGAACACCACATTCAGCCCAGAACAAACCACACACCATGACACAAAAACAACAACAAAAGCATTCAGACCATGCTTCAGGCCAGGGGATAACATTAAAAAAATAATAATAATAATACGAAATATTTTCAAATAAAAATCTGGGAGAATTTGCGGTTCCGAGTCCAGCCAGTGTTTTTTGTTCATCACTGGCACACTGGCAGGACGCTGTGACTTTGCTATATAATAAGTAGAAACACATGTCATGCAGTCACAGTCTGAGATCCAGGAAGACAGAGAGGCAGACCGAGAGGAGGAAGGCGAGAAAGAAAAGGAGGAGAAGGTGTGGCCTGCTCATCAGCTCTTCTTCTGTGAGCCAGACTAGCGAGAAATGAGATAAGAAGGAGAGCTGATGAGGTGGGGGGATGGGAGAGAGAAGCGGTAAAGAGAGAAAAGGCGAAGAGAGAAGGAGACAGAGAAGGAGTCAGAGAGAGCAAGAAGGAGAGAGAGAGAGAGAGAGAGAGGGAGGGAAAGAGACAGCAAGAAAGAGATGGAGACAGACATGAAGACAAAAATGAAGTGGAAGAGAGAGAGAGAGAGAGAGAGGCACACACAGATTGAGAGAGAGAGAGAGAGAGAGACTGAGAGACAGATTGAGAGAGAGAGAGAGAGAGAGAGAGAGAGACTGAGAGAGAGACTGAGAGAGATGGAGACAGAGATGTATGGAGGCTGCTGGATCCTGCTGGCATTGTAAAAGCACCATGCAGCCCCTGCCCTACTCTGCGCCCAAATAAGGGCGGGGGGACGTGAACAGGGTATGGAATGTGCTAAGTCAGCAAAGGCCAGCCCAGTTGCCTTTGCTTTATGCTGAGCAAAAGTGCTCAGCCAGTTAGAGATGGCCAGGCCAGCATGAGCGAGGATGGGAGGAGGCCAATCTGGCTAGCGGGGGACAGAGTGAGAGAAGAGAGAGAGAGAAATAGACAGAAAGGGAGGGAGGGAGGCAGACAGAGGAGAGAGACAGTGGCTAAGTGGGAGAGATGGATGGGTAGTGTGTGATGTCTGGGTCTGGGTGGACTCCGTGAGGGAGTGAGCAAGTGGGGAAGGCAGCCACGGCTCTCCAGCTGCAACTCCATTTTCCCCCCCAAGGCCAGGAAAAGCCTTGCAATACCTCCAGCTCTCTGCTCCAGAGTGCCACCTCAGAGACACTTGTTGCAGGCCACATGGTAGGCAAGTGAAAAGTGAAAGTCAGTCCCATTGTGATTCATTGTGATCACACGGTACATCACAGCACACAGTGCACACAATGAAATTCAACCTCTGCATTCAACCCATCACACACACACGAGCAGGGGGCAGCCAGGACAACGGCGTCCGGGGAGCAATGTGTGGGGACGGTGCCATGCTCAGGACACCTCAGTCAGGGGGGAGGATGGAGGAGAGCGTGGGTCAGTCACTCCCCCCACCCACCTGTCGGTGTGGGGAATTGAACCTGTGACCTTCAGGCTGCAAAATCCAGTTCCTTAACCACTAGCCCCTGACTGCCCCAGATGCGATGTGATGTAAGGATGCGATGTGAGTCTGTGTGTGTGTGTGTGTGTGTGTGTGTGTGTGTGTGCGTGTGTGTGCGTGTGTGCGTGTGTGTGTGCGCAGGAGGTGAGAAGGTCAGACGGCAGTGTGCAGGAAAGAGCCAACCACAACAGTTCTTCAGCTGGCAGCTTAGCTGGGACACAAGAACATAAAGCTTGCCAGTGAAGAACTGCTGCGGGTCAGCCAGTTAGCACGGTGCCCCCCTCCAGGTGACATCGCATCGCATCGTCGTCACCGTCACGGTCCTCGCTGTGCTCGCTGTCCACTCCGGGCTGCTGGGACGGCTGGACACACTTACCCCTGCAGGTGACAGAGAAGGAGGAGGTGGGGGGAGTTGGGGGGGAGGGAGGGAAGGAGAGGGAGAAAAAGAAAGTGAAATAAAATATGAGTTACGACCACGAGCGGCATGGCTGTAGCGAGAGGTAGTGAGACTAAGAGTGGCTGAAGAGAGAGAT
>CM050215.1:14777967-14782967 GCA_027475355.1 Coilia nasus | reverse complement strand
AGAGAGAGAGAGAGAGAAAGAGAGAGAGTGTGAGCGGAAAAGTGAGGCTCGTCAGTCTTCCGCAGTCAATTCCAGCAGCTCCCTGTCTGCCATGGAACTGTAAATAATGCCGTATATAAATCTATCAGGGCGACATGCAGATCAATGCATTAGTCATTCTCTTCAGCATCCGGATGAAGAACCAACAGGAAGAGAGGCAAATGGGGGAAGGGTGGGGTAGAGGGGTTGGGGAGGGGTGGGAGCAGTTTAATTAATGTAAAATCTGGATTTTATTTATTTATTTGTTTTTGCCGTCATGGACACAGGATGTCGGTGCACCAAAATAAAATCCGAGCTACACGGCAATAACAATTATGGAGCTGGAACAGCATGTTCCCCAAACGGAGCTGTAGCTCCTCGCTGGACCAATATTGCTGGGGCCGTGGCTGGAGATGTGAAATTCCTGTCATATTTGTCTTCTCAAGCAAAAGCCCCAAAAGGACAGAGAGATAGACGGACTGAGAGAGAGAGAGAGAGAGAGAGAGAGAGAGAGAGAGAGAGAGAGATTGAGAGAGAGGGCCAGAGAGAGAGAGAGAGAGAGAGAGAGAGAGAGAAAGAGAGGGCCAGAGAGAGAGAGGGCCAGAGAGAGAGAGAGAGAGAGGGCCAGAAAGAGAGAGAGAGAGAGAGAGAGAGAGAGAGAGAGAGAGAGAGAGGGCCAAAAAGAGAGAGAGAGAGAGAGAGAGAGAGAGAGGGCCAGAGAGTTTGAGGGTGTGGCAGGCAAGAACGTAAAAGAAAGTGCAGGAAAGAAAGAAACAAGTGTAAGAAGACAGAGTTAGGGAGATTCTTTCAGAGAGAGAGAGAGAGAGAGAGAGAGAGAGAGAGAGAGAGAGAGAGAGAGAGAGAGAGAGAGAGAGAGAGAGAGAGTGTGCGAGAGAGTTGGAGTGAGAGAGGAGTAGCAACAACAAGACTCAACAAGAAAGAGAGAGATTTTGGAGGGGGGGGGGTGTAGAGAGAGAGAGGGAGAGAGAGACACACCCAGTGGTGGAAATGCTGGAAGCATGTCCTCTCTGCCGCTCTGAATAATTTGAGGTTGGAGCCATAAATTGGCATTCCCACCAGAATGCAGCAAGAATCTCTGAAAGGAAACCGCGAGGGCCTTCTGGGAAAACAGAGAATCCATTTTAGTTATAAAGTGAGTGCCACTTGACACAGCTAGCAGGGGGAAGGCATGGCGCTGATTCTTTTTTAACCGGAAGTGAATCCTGCTACATTTACCCAGTGCACAGCAATGCATGCCGTGCACACACACTAATGCTCTCCTTCTCTCTCACATACACACACACACACACTTTTTCTCTCTCTCTCTCTCTCTCTCTCTCTCTCTCACACACACACACACACACCTTCTCTCACACACCTTCTCCCCTTCCATACCTACAGTATTGTAAAACCATGGGGATCTTACAGCTTTGAAAATGAACAGAGGGGCAGGGGTGCAAATCCTGGGGGGGAGATTTCAATTTCTAAAAAAATATGAATTGTCCCCCCCCCCAATAAAAATACAGAAGCAAATGCCTCTGACACCTTTGGAGGGTGGAGGCACAAAAAAAAAAAAAAAAAAAAACCTTGTGCCCCCCCCAAATCCTGACATCGGATCTGCACCCCTGAAGAGGGGTGACGGTTCCATCTGCTAGTCATTTCTGCATGCCCAAAGAGCTGTCCTGAGTGAGCGAGGAAGAGGAGGAAACGTCAGGAGGAAGAACAGCAGCATCTGCCTGACGGGAGTGCCTCCTTCGGCCCCGATGGCCCTGCATGCGCACACACACACACACACACACACACACACACTCACACACACACTCACCGACCCTATACATAGTGATGTTGCTGCTGTGAATTATTCATAATCACCACGTCCACTTACCTACAGTATCTGCTTTTAATTCTTAATACATTCGCGTAGGTTACCCAACCCCCACTACCACCACCACCCCGTCTCAGCATCACCACAACAGCAATCAAGCAGACAACATGACAACACACTAACATCACCCATTCCTCACGCATGACATTCAGGACTCGATCTGCAATTTTCATTTATAATCAACTTGTTTAAAAGTTTCAGAATCAAAATCATATCCTGTATAAACCCACAGTAATAATAAGATAAAATTAATAAGTAAGATATAAGTTTAATGCCACATGTTATAACTAAACCAGAAATCACACAATGCAATAAATTAATACATTCATTAAAAAATGTATAAATAGGAGGTAACCAAAAGTACTGTGTGATACCAAGGAACATTTAGCAGGCTTCTTAGCATCCCATTGATGTCACTCTGTGGCGGTCTCTGCATGAGGCCTTAAACAGCCCCTGCATTTTGGGCTGGGATGTGCACACAGCCCTACCATACCTCAACACTAGTAATCTAGGCAACGCGCTGGCCATGGCTCTGACGTCAAGCACAGGGTATAATAAAACAAAACTGACAAAATTTCACGTCGTCCCACACACTATTCTGAAGAGAAGACTACCATAATTGCAGGGGGGGTTGATCTTCATTTATGTCCATCCTCTGTGATGAGACAAAAGTAATTTGTGTGCCTGCTTTTCGCATCACTATCAATACACCCATCGCATTGCTGGAGAGACAGCATACTCTGTGAAGTAATAAATGTTCTTGTCCTTTCTGGTCATAGTTCAACAATTTGTTAGTTTTACGTCACTAACTGCACAAACAGTGAGTCATAGTCCTGCTACTCAACCCTCCTAGCAATGGCCAGGACTCGCTTAGCAAGACGCTCCTTAGCGCCAGCACAGATCAACAAAGCTCCTTTGGTAATACAATAAGATGGTTAATGTGGTGGGCGACACCATGCTTAGCCTAACAGACTAACCAACTAATTGGCGATTACATCTGTCAGCAACTTTCTCGGTAGTCAATTTGGTGGTTTGATTCGATTAGTGGCTGCGTCTCTGGTTAGGAATGAGCTCTAAATTGTTGATGAGGTACCAGGATGAGACACAATGGCGCTGGGTACTAGGAAATGCAAGCGGGGGGGTGTGGTGGTAAACAGGAAGCGAAGACTGTGTGTCATTCGGGACGCGGACGTCACAGAGACATCCTGCCAGCTGGAGTCCATGAAGCCCACGGGCTCCCACAAGCAGTAACGACACAGACACAGGCCTCTCATCCTGCCCTTAACGACATGACGTAGCAAGCACAAGAGCTGTGTGTGTGTGTGTGTGTGTGTGTGTGTGTGTGTGTGTGTGTGTGTGTGTGTGTGTCCTTAAGCCAGAGACTGGGTTAGAGAGAGATGACTATCTCCAAATGCCCTGAGCCCTGGCTGGATGCTAAGCACTATCATGTCCCTAACAGACAGAGTACACACACACACACACACACACACACACACACACACACACACACACACACACGAGAGAAAGAGAAAAAGAAAAAGAGAGGAGAGAGAGCGAGCACGTGTGTATGTGTGTATGTGAGTGTGTGTGTGTGTAAAAGCCAGCAACTGCAAGACACAGAGGGACACACACACAACCCAACATTATAAAATGGCAGATACGCCCGAGTGCTCTTCAGCCTTGAGCCTTCAGCCCTGTCTCTTTCAGCAGGAAGAACACAGACAGACATAAATGCCACACACACACACACACACACACACACACACACAGGTCACTGCCTGAGTCAGGTCGAGTTGACCTAGCCTGCAGAACACGCACGCACACAGACACACACACAGAGACAGACACACACACAATCATATAAACGAAGTGGCTCTTTGTTCCCTGCAAAATAATGAGACTGTATCCGGAGAATTCAAATGATAACGCCCATTATCACTTAAAAGAGTGAACGAATGGAGCATCTGGTGTGAGCGCTAGAATGGGAGAGAGAGAGAGCCAAAATGTCTGCCTCTCCCTCTGGTTCTGTGTAGCTCTGTGTATAGCTGTGAGCGGTGAACTTTGACCTTCATGCGGTGGCGTTCACTCCTCGGGCCCCACTCGGCAAACACACACACACACACACACACACACACAAGGAAGCAAGCGAGCGAGCGAGCGAGCAAGCAAGCAAGGAGGCAAACAAACAAAATAGTTTTGATGCACAAGAGGAAATTCCGAGCGGCTTATACAATGGAAAGGACTGTGGGGCAAAACGCGGAAGCAAGTGGAGCCGCTCCAGGAATTCCCATAATCTCCGGCTAATATCTGCGCCAAGAACCGGGAAAGAAGAGGAGACTTTCCATAAATCTCTCCCGAGATACGGACCGCAGTCCTGCATTGCAGCCAACTGTGGTCAGTGGGGCTGGGTGGGTGGGTGGGAGGTCTCCCCCTTCCCAAAAAAAAAGAGGAGACAGAAAGTGTCAGTTTAATGATTTGATAAGCCGTCTGACACTCCCTCATTTAGGGCTGTGTGTTTTGCGGGAAGGGTGATTCACACAACATGAGAGTCTATTAGCAAATCAACTGCAATGTTCCCAGGCCACAGTGTATGGAAAAACACTGAAACAGGCAAAACGGAACAACCGACCCATGTGCACACGTGCACACACACACACACACACACACACACACACACACACACACACACACACACACAAAATCTGTGCCGAATGTGGTGCCATGTCAGTGTATGTACGCATACTAACGAGAACACTAGATGAGACTGGTCGCAGGCTTCATGCTTAACGCAACTCAACAGCAGACAGACCAAAATGGTGTCCCGTCCACAGCCAGCTGTGATTGTTTATCCTCGCTCCCTGGTACAGAGTGTAAAAAACTAATGATGACCACTTTCAGCAAATTAAGTGTGTTTGTGTGTGTGCGCGCATCTGTGTGTGTGTGTGTGTGTGTGTGTGTGTTTCTGTGTGTGTGTGTGTGTGAGTGTGTGTGTGTATAGGGACTGAGGAGTGTAGGTTCAACACCCACACACAGGTAATTATGCCTTGCCGGGCTGTTCCTTGGAACCCCGTATGCCAATGCTGAGGCGCTGACATCT
>CM050215.1:14567967-14772967 GCA_027475355.1 Coilia nasus | reverse complement strand
TTTGCCAGAGGCCCTTGCAACAGGCCGAGAGAGGGAGAGAGTCAAAAGTATTCGCCTGCGCTAGTTTGTAGTCTTACAACGGATTCCCGGAGTGCTTTCGCGCTGACAGAGCCAGAGCCTGCAGGGAATTCTGTTCCACACCAAAAAACCAAACAACCCTGGGAGATATCTGCAGCTGGACAAGGGGGAAAAACAGGGCCACGGTACAGACCTTGAACTGCGCTCGCGAAAGCCAGCCACTGCAGCGATTTCTCCATATGCGACACTCACACACACACACACACACACACACACACACACACACACACACACACACACACACAGACTGAAGAGGCAGAGAGGGCGACTGCGCTCTAGACGCATAGCCTTGGATGTCTGTATTAATCTCCACGGCCATGCAGCAGGTGAGACTAAACTCATCGCCAGTCACGTTGCTTGCCAGACACAGACAGGGCCAGACAGTGGGAACACAGAGTAGACGTCTAACAGGGGGATAAGGACGAAGACTTGCTGGCTCTCCACTAGCTTTAAAACATCCAGAGAGAAAAAAAAAAGGGACATTTGTTTTCCCACCGTGGATACAATCCATGACATTCACTTTTATGAGTGTCATATCTATGTCAAGTCTCACCGAGTCTTACATTTAAAAAACTACGTAAAGCTGTTTCACTGCAGCCATTCAGGACTGTGGTCTCTGGTCTGGCCTGGAAAAATAACTACGCTTGTAAATACGTTCTATTTTCATCAGTCTAAGTGGCCATATTTCCACTTCAAAATATGTCATCTGGCTTTCGCATTTTTCTCATTCTTGGCTGGCACAGCGGATGCTGTATTAAGTCACTGCAAGTCAAATGGGCCCATGACAGGGGGGGGCCACAAATTGATTTTCAATAACTGCATTGCCTTCTCATCAAGGGGCAACGAGCTGTGCCACAGGAAAAAGGGGGGTGGGGGCTGTGTGTGTGTGTCGGGGGGGTGTAGGGGGAGGTGCGGTTACATGGGGCCCGTAGGGGTGGGTGTCGGGCCAGGCCGGGCCGGGCAGGTCCGGTCCGGTGCCAACAATCTCTCCACAGCAGCACCAACTCAAATGTTTGAGAGGGTGGGAACCAGCCCAAAATGGCCCTGTAGCGCATCCAAGCTGCCTGCCGCACGCAGCAGGCCAGGAAGCAAACTTTGGCCCCTTTCATGTCCATGAATAAGGATGAAGCGTCAATGTCGCAGAGGAGACAGAGTCGTACAGGCGCACAGACTCTCGGAGCCCTGCATGCATCAAACAGGGTGGCAATGCCAGGGCAACCAACTGCCAGGGTTGAGGGTAATCCCAGAGGTCTCAAACAGCAAACTCACAACTGATTACCTTTGGGGTGAGTTACGTATGCTTTGCAGTCGCCTGTGTCGCAATATTCAGGTGAAAACAATCTGGGAGAATTCCCACTTTTTCCACAGATGAGACAAAGTCACAATTGAGAAACTCCTTTTTTTGAAAGCAGGATTTGGTTTGGTCAACCAAAACCCAAGTTCTCTTTAAGGTTTCATATGAGCAGCTGTATCAACTCGAAACAACATTTTTGAGTGTTGAAATCCTCAAAGCAGAGTTGCATAAGAATGAGTTGGTAGCTTGTGAACACTTGCTAACTTACATAATTCCTGTCAAAATTTCAAGACAGTGCAAAGACAAAAATCCACAGCCTTTTCTCACACCAATGATCCAACAGGCTTTTTTTTGTTCATTGATAAAGACTAACCTGTCTATCCTACAACAAGCACAACAACTTTCCATATACTTTTATGTTTTACAATCAAAAAGTGTGTGATTAAAATGTTTTCACATGAATGGCTGCAGCATTACAAATTTAATTACACACTTAAATAAAGAGAAACAATAATAAACCATTGTCAAATGTTATGGTAATTAGGTGTCTTACCTTTAGCAGATCCGACGCCAGTCACTCGCTTCCTCCTAGAATAGACTGAAGTTTTTCCTCGAACACTGCATATTGGGGGAAAAAAGCAAAATGAGAGTACAAGTGGACGACCAGGATGCCGAAACGTCTAGAGAAAAGGAAAAACTGGGTAAGGAGAACGTGCTCATCTATATCGCAATGTACAGGGTGGGGCCTGGTGGAATTTGCCATGCATTCATTTCGGCGAAGAGGACTGGAAAGGTTGCCTCCCTATAGGCCCGGCTGATCGACACGCCAAATCCAATAGTCCTAATTATTTTTTCAAAATGCTACAGTTTGTTGGTTATTTAATAAGATCAGCGACTTCTTTGTGTAATGACGAGTAGAATAAGTTAAAACGGACCGGAAAACTGGCATTACACGTCATCTTAATATCCCAAAAGCAACAGTGTGGCCTATAGTGATGGCACTTATAGTAGAGTCCATTTATTTCCACAGAAAAGAAACGGTGTGAAAAAATGACATTGTAAAAAGAGAAATCTGCGTCTTCATTTTAATTCACCAAATAAATCGCAACGACAAATGTAGTATGTGACTATCACCTCTAATTAAAAATCATTAAACAATAGCACATGAAGCACCGCCCACTTTTTTAATAACGATAAAAGTGTAAGGCTATTACGGCTTTTCCTGTTGCACGCATTCTATAAAGCTTGACCGCGAACAGATCGACCAACCACTGTTAAGAAGCACTACGCAACATTGACCCATTGACAGTAAACTTACTTTAACACATTATGTTGCAATTTATGTGTAATATGTTTTCTTATAACTGCGATCAATGAAAAGTTTTAATGAAGTACGCTGGAAAAGTAGAATACTTACCATTTGCTGTGGGCTCCTCCAGTAACTTGCCTTTTTCTCGCGAAGAAAACTCGAAAATCTTTAGATCTATGCGTTTCTTCATCGTGCATAAATGACTAAAGAGACATCCTCAAATTCTGAGCTGAAGATCGTCCGACTGGACTACACTGTTCGCACACGCCCTATGTCGTTCCGTCAACTCAATTATTCAGTCCGTCGGTGGCCTGCATGTTAACTTGCGGTCTTGAAGTAATAGCCCATCCGAATACCCTTTCTGAGTAATTCAATGACCGATTCCATAAAATGCGTACACTGGATCAACATTTTTAAAAACGTTAACTTAACAGAGCTGGTATAGCGATTAACACCGTAATGCAATGCTTCCTCCCCTCCTTTAAAAAGCTTACTCATTTCCGACAGTTGCCATAAAACTGAGACAAATGTCTCTCTATCCCTCGAATAGCGGAGCACCTTGGTTATTTCTAAATTGTAATATGGATATATACCAAAGATTTACTCCTTTACTTATATTCTCTTCAACAGAGAGCCACACCTTAACCCTAAATCAACTCTGTCATTCCAAATACCAAAGATTCGTTTTAGCCATAACCCAATGCCCAAACTAATATCGACTAATGACACAGAACTACTCCTTTATCGCCTACAATTTAGTGCAACATCGATAAAACGAGACGCTACTCAGATACCACATCTACACCACTCTCTCCAGCTTGTCGACGACTCTCAGATCTTGACTTCAACTCCCCTCATACCGGCTTCTCTTTTCGATCAGCTGGCAGTGCAATGACGCCAAATGCAACAGCTGACCAATCAAACTCTAACGTCAAAGACCAACTATGACGCCCACCACTTATCGATCTGGAATGTCAGGCGCTCTCACCAATGCCGTTCTCACTGGCAGGCGGGGGCAAAGTAAGAGTAGCCAATCAAATTATCTACAGTCGACAGGCGTTTCGCCGTTGACCTATAGTATTGCATAAAATCAGAAGACTCCACCATCTGAGAGCTGAGTTCACTACACATGAAGAAAACTACCGTGTTTGGTAGTGATGACAGGTTAATATACGCAAACTAATACTTTATTGATAATAAATGGCTTTCACGTATTTCCTATGTACCAGCTTAATTATAATGTCTGGGAAACAATGATAGAAAATGAAAACAATCTTGCTTTATTATATAACACATTATAGGTGCAGATGATCCCCATAACGTTGCTCGTTTAGCATACATGTACATTTCCTAACTGTAAAGTCTGTAATATCTTGTATTTGTCATATTTGTCTTGCACAGTTATATAATATAATATAATATAATATAATATAATATAATATAATATAATATAATATAATATAATATAATGAAACTGGGTTACATTTGCAGTGTAGTTGTATAATTGTAACAATGGATAGTTAGGGTAAGTGCTTTGGTGTTTTGTCTCAGAAATTCTTCCTGAGATTTTTATGGATGTATGCTATTGGCTTAACAAGTGCTGTTTTGTGGATGGAAGCCCTAATTGGTGGCTTGCTGAAGCTGCAGATTTTTTTTTTCTTTAGACTGAAAACCATTGCCATACTCAGAGACTGTGCTTTACTGAGCTATTGTAAACGTTCGCCCTAATCAAAATCGTGGACATTCGCTTGTCAACATGTTTGACCACAGAGGACTCAAATAGCAAAACAGCAAAGATAGAGAGAGAATGATTGTGATGGTTTAGACTCATAAATGCTGGCATGACATGTCAGCACACAAAGTTTGTAGCACTCTGCAACATTTACTATGGCCTGCCGAAGTAAAATGGTCCACTAAACAAATCTCACATTTAGGCCAATGAGTGTCACTGACTTAGAAATCAATAAACCAGTACACAACAGTTGTCATTATGAGGGGCCTATCAGACACTAAAAAATTGTCAGGGCAGGAAGTGCATGTAGTGCAAGAGTCTGAATGAATTAACTACCTAGATAGCAAAATGCAATTAAATCAATGTGTAAATGATGTCAGTAACAACCAATTTAGCCACAATTCAATGCTGAAAGAACATCTTTTGGTATCTTCACAGTTAATGCAATGTTTTACTGTAACTGATGAAAACTTTTATTCTAGGTGCACTGGTTCGTATGTGCAGAACCGTTCATTTCACTATGCCATTCATTTCACCCTTTTCACTGCCATTTCATTGTTTTTAATTTTGGATTTTTTGCCTCTGAAGCTAAGTAGTTAGGAAATAGCTCAGTAGGCCGGCCGCAGCCCGGGAGCTTTAGGCTTCAGCGTGTGAGTGAACGAGTGCGTCTTCCCTTCCTTCCGTGCTCTGCCCGGTCAAAGACGAGAAGCATACTTCTGCCTGGTTACCGCTGGCAGGGCCAAGTGTCCTATTTCATTGCACCGCGTCTCACATTCCCACACCCATATCCCTGCGGCAGAGCAGAGAACGCAGCAAAGGAGAGAGAGAGAGAGAGAGAGAGAGAGAGAGAGAGAGAGAGAGAGAGAGAGAGAGAGAGAGAGAGAGAGAAGGCCCTGCTGCACCGCACAGCAGTCTAGGAATACCCTGGAAATTAACCACCGCCTGCCTCCGGACGGCGGCTGCTTGTGCTAACCCCCTCGATTCACAATCAGGTGAAAATATGCAACACCAGCTCGGCCTCCGTGCAGCAAAACGCTGGCGCTATTACTTCAGGCATGCTAAATATTTGCTGCTATGTGGGAGCTTAATTGGAGACAGGAGGCTGTAATTCCTAGCAGTTTGTCTGTTGGGGCCTGCCCTGAGTGTAGGGCTCAAGTCCAGTTGACGACAGAAAAAAAGATTGTTCTTCAATCTGACATGTTTTGTAAATGCCAAGGGGACATGTCTTACATTTCAAAATGGACAAAATCCGGACAAAATGGACGGTCTTGTAGTAGGAATATGGCTGTCCACACATTTCCCTGCAACTGTTCACAAGCTGTGAAATGATTTTAGACAGGCTTTTTTGGTGAAAAACCATTACACTCCAATTCTCTTAACAATGCAGTCCACAGATATCTTTGGAGTATGTGGTTTAAATGCAATGACATAATCAATGTCCAAATCATATGCTTCACCACCATTTTCTAGTCATTCCCATTGTGTAATGCGCCCTCTCTTACAAATGCACCGTACCAAGTGCTACTTTTCATTTTAACCAAGCTTTTTCCGATATGCTTTCCCACACTGTCCTCAAGAAGAGGACTTTAAAAGCAGCTCAGGCGGACAGGCTACTATGCAGCTCAAATATAGTAGGTGGACATCCAGTCTGCCAGCCTCCGAAGGGCACATTAATCCCACTCTTAGATGGATTCCAGGGATCAATTGCTGCTTTGCCAAGCAAGAGCTTGCCCAGCTCAAGGGCCGCACAGGTAATAATGACACCCACCCAAACTACCCACAACCTCCCAAACGATTTTCATGTTGCTAGTTTGGTGATGAGGGTGATCTAATCTGCTATGTAAGTAGCAGGAAAGCTTTTTGAGGCCAGTTTGGTAGCTGAAGCCTTTCCTTTGTCATTGCATGATGTCATAGATGCCAAACAGTATGCTTTATGCAAATGCAAGTATCACACAGGCTTAGCTATAATTTACAGGGGATTAGCAGACCAGGCTACAAGTAGTGCATGATACAACAATGGTGAACTAGTACCTTCTGTTGTTCACGTTGAATGCTGTCCAAGTAGATGACACGTGCAGTAATAATGTTGTAATACATAGTACATAGGATTAATGCATGTACAGGGTGTATATTTTGATTCCATCACACACTTTTGGAGGTTTGTTTTGCATTCTCTCACATCACATTCTTTAACCAGATTCCATCTTTTGCAGTGCACTGTGCATCACAGCTGATAAAATATAACATAAGACTGCCAGATCAGCTATCAGCGCCGTGCCTTGCATTCCTATATAGCCTTCCTGGCCCTCTTTCTTCCCCTCTTCTGGTGACATTTCAGCATATCTCCTGACTGCCTGACCCCACCCAGGCACCTCTGCAGTTTAGAGAGGCAGTGGAATGCAGCAAAGGCCCTGCTGCAACTTTAAGAGCTGCCTCTTTTTTTCCTCAGTAAAAAGGGGAGCTGATTAGTGGTGCTGGCAGCCAACCACTCATATTGCTGCATGAGTACTCAAGCCAATGAGAAGCCCTGCTGGGCGGAGGTTACAAAACCAGCCTGAACCCAGTGACTCAGCACAGGCAAGTGCGTGCGAGATGACACTTAGCAGCCATTTAAAGAGACAGCGCCCTAATACTCAATATATACCGGTAGGCAGAGGTGGTATGCTTCCAAATAAATCTCAACAGCTGGTCCCAGCAGCCCCACCCCCCCCAAACTCCCACCACCCCATGCTGCAACTGTGGCTTCGGTTCAAAGTGACTCGAGGAAACTGAAAGTACAGGAGGAAGTTGTGATCATAAAGCTTTTTTCTCTCTGTCTTTCTCTCTTTATCTCTCTGTCTCTGTCTCATTCTCTCTATCTATCTCTCTCTCTCTCTTTCTCTCTCTCTCTCTCTCTCTCTGACTCTGTCTCTCTCTGTTTCTCTCTCTCACTCTCTCTCTCTCTGACTTTTTCCTCCATGGAGAGGGACACACCCATCCAGTCGTGGCAGGCGACCCGTGACTCAGCAGAAGTCAGCCTCGGCGCTGCGCCGGTTTCAGATGCACTGATTCACTGACACGATCGCTGGCTCCAGCGGAGGGGAACAGACTGTTCTGTGACACAGTGCAAACTGACCGGGTGGGAGAGAGCTGGAGAGAGAGAGAGAGAGAGACAGAGAGAAAGACAGACAGGCAGAGAGAGAGAGAAAAAGAAAGAGAAACAGAGACAGAGAGAAAGAAACAGATACAGAGAGACAGAGACAGAGAGACAGAGACAGACAGACAGAGAGAGAAAGAAAGAGAGACAGATAGAAAGAAAGAGAGACAGAGAGAAAGAGAGAAAGAAAGAGAGATAGAGAGACAGAGAAAAAGAGAAACAGACACAGAGAGAGAAACAGAGAAATACAGAGAGAGAGAAAGAAAGAGACAGAGAGATGGAGAAAGAGAGAAAGAAAGAGACAGAGACAGAGGAAGACAGAGCAGGCCTGGTTTGATTGCACCTGCAGGCCATTTCAGATATTGCCTGATATTGTCTGATATGACACACACCACTGTGAGACAGAGATGGCACTGGTGATTAAAGGGAATGCAGCCATGCATGCAGGGAGGAAGAGCGTGTGTGGGGTGGGGGTAGTGGTAGTGGTGAGGATGGCGCTGGGGGTTACGTAGGAAGGTAGGTAGGAAGAGTTACCACCCTGGAGGCTTGCTGGGTTGTGAATCTGGGGCTGGAGTTTAGCGGCAGCAGTCCGACGTCGTTTCTAACGACCAAACCACCACCCCCACAATAGTAGCCAGTGCCCCAGTAGCCTCCCTGGTAAGAGGGCAACACCTAAGTGACAAAGTGGCGTCGGTTCTATTTCCATCATCCGCTGCTGCACTGTGCGGTGCTACGCTGTGCTGTGCTGTGCTGTGCTATGCTATGCTACGCTGTGCTACGCTCCTCTGAGTTTGCGCTGGCCCCAGGCTTAGGGGAGGGCGATTCAAGAAATACCTCTTTGTCTGGTCCCGCAGGCAGCCAACTCCCAAGGCCAGCAGCGCTCAGGCTGTGTGACAGCTCACGAGGTGATAATCTCTTGGTTTTACCCCTCACTTAACCATACGTTCAGCAGGGTAATTGATGGCAACTGAGCTATTTTAAAGGTTATCATCACAAACCACAAAATGGGGTTCCAGGGACGGAGTAAGGCAAGCACCGTATCACTCTAACACATATTTCAATAGGCTGCACATTCTCAGCGGCCTCAGAGTGACATGGCATTTCACATGACGAAGATTTAGTGCCAAACGTTTATACATATGCTATCGTGCGACAATAGAATGTAATTATATAACAGGTCAGTGCATATGCCCATAGGCACATTGCATGAGCAGTTGACAAAATAACTAGTGGTGTACATGTAGCCTATCTCCGTGCTGGTCATGCTGGTTGTAGGACTGCATGGGAGCTACTTCTCCCAGGGGAATATTGAGGGTAACCAAACACTGCTGGAGTGGCTACAGTTTCCACTGTACAGCATGAGGGCAGGCACAAGTCATGTGAGCGAGGGGGCAAGGTGACAGGGGTGTGAATGGAAACTGCACAGGATCCCTCGTCCCACCCCCACCGCCACCCCCACCATCACTGAAAACCACCTCCTTGCCCCAACCACCCCCCACCACCACTGAAAACCACCTTATTGCCCCAACCACCCCCCCACCCCCACCACCACTGAAAACTACCCCCTTGACCCAACCCACCCACCCTCACCATCGAAAACCATCCCCGGCCTCAACCACCCCCGTCTACCCTCTCAAAACTAACTCCTGCTCCAACCCCACACACCCCCACTTAAAAAAAAACCTCTCTCTCCCCTTTGGACTTGGTCAGAACGTCACTCACAACCTGTCTCTTCGTCCTCTCAGCCACAGTCCCAGTGCCACAGCCTCTGTTTAGCAGGGGACTCTGACCCCGCGGCATGTGAACAGACCTGCCCCGGAGGCACCCGGGATGAAAGTTTGAGAAGCATTTATTTCTCTGTTTCCACACGCAAGGCCAAGGCCTACTTACAGATATGATTAGCCTTGTTCTTGCAATGGAACACACTCTCCTTGGACAAACTGATCTCTCAGGATTTCAAAAGGGCCTTCATTTGAATACTGCAATAGCCCAGTGACATGTTTTGTTTTTGTGGGTGTATTTGGTGTATTCTTTTAGTATTTTGTGCTTTTCTCCCCACTGTTGTTTTAGCTTTAGTGGAGAAAAAGAAAAAGAAGGCGATCGTTTGAGGTTGAGCGATTGAGATAGGGAGGGAAAGGAATGCGTCATGTTGGAGGATAAAAAAAGGTTGACGTCACTAGGTGCTCTGTACCTAGCTCTTTGTTAACTACATTCCCAAGGTACATAAGGTACGATCAGACAGATCGTTTCACGTCAGCATAGCATGCAGGAAATTAGCATACAGTCCAATTCCATCCTATTCAACGGTATTGATCAACCGCCTCAGCATGCAAAGCCACAAGCTAGCAGAGTCACGAACTGTACATGTGCTCATTAAATCTATTCAGTATGACCTGCTTATCAGAGCTGGAAAAAGGAAAAAAAGCCCTGCGCAGGGGTCTTTCGAGACCGTGTCATAAGCATTTTATAATGTGAACCCTGAGTCGTTGCAACACCACGGAGGCTGGCCGGCCCTGGTAATAGGTGAACTGCAGCTGTGCTTTCTCGGAGAGCAGCAAGGAATCAGTAACAGGTTACATAATGCCCTGGGTGACTGGAAGTGTGATACGAGTTGACAGGACATGTGACAGCGCTTTGGGTGTGCGGTTGACCCACATTCGCCTACCCACACACCCACCCACCCTCCTGAGCTCGGACACTAGTGTCGACTGAGTCACATCCCACCGATATGTGCCAAGTTTGTGCCATTGCGATTTTTTTTTTTGCCTGTCGTTCTTTCTTTTTGTCTTTCTTTTTTGTGTTCCTGTCTTTCTTTCTTTTGGTCTGAATCATTGCGCAGCAAAGGCAGCACAGCACTGCACCTCCTCCTCCGGCACTCCCTGCTCCTGTCACATGGCCACTCAGCCACTGGCTCTCAGAATGAAACCCATGGGTGTGTGTGTGTGTGTGTGTGTGTGTGTCTGTGTGTGTGTGTGTGGGTGCGCGCGTGTGTGTGTGTGTGTGTGTGTGTGTGTGTAGATAGATAGATAGATAGATAGATAGATAGATAGATAGATAGATAGATAGATAGATAGATAGATAGATAGATAGATAGAGAAAGAGAGAGAGAGAAAGAGAGGCAGTGAGGAAGACATCGAGAGGTAGGGAGAGAGAGAGAGAGAGAGGGAGAAAGAGAAAGACGGGCAGAGAAAAAGAGGTACACTGAGAGAAAGCTATGGAGAGAGAATGTGTATAGTGTGTGTGTGTGTGTGTGTGTGTGTCTGAGTCACAGCAATACAATGACCTTGCAGACAGATGTCATAAGCATTCGTGTTTCCACAGACAACATGGCTTTGTTGTGCCTGCATGGCTCTGATGAGGTCACTGGGCTGTTGAATAATGTTGGCATTCCGAGGCCCATTCCAGTCCAATCCGCTTCCAACTCACGCTCACTCGCTCACTCGCTCACTCGCTCACCAGCATTTATTCTCTCTCTCTCTCTCTCTCTCTCTCTCTCTCTCTCTCTCTCTCTCTCTCTCTGTCTGTCTGTCTCTCTCTCTCTCCCTTTTTCTCTCTCTCTGTCTCTTTCTTTCTCTCTCTCTCACACACATACTCTCTCCCTCTTTCTCTCTATCCCTATCCGTCTCTCTCTCTCTCTCCCTCTCCCTTTCTGCCTCCCTCTCTGTGACACACTCACTCACACACACGCACACACACACACACACACACACACACACACACACACACACACCCACACACTCACACACACACACACCCACTGCACCTTGCACACTGCACTCTGAAATCAGCACGCAGCAAAAAAAAAAGAAAAAAAAGCCCTGGCCATCAGAAGTGTGACACAGATTCCAGCAGTCCATCCAGCTGATTTTCCACAAATAGAGCTCGCTGGTCCAACTATAGCATGCTGCTCTCCCCGGCAGCACGCATTTACATAACTCACATAGGCATGGGGGAAACACACGCCAGATCCACCCCCACTCGCAGCAGCACAGAGTGGTCGCACTGCTGAGCCATGCTGGGTGCCTCAGCTACCCAATCTACACTTCACAGCAAAAGCACAGTATAAACCGCATCGTAGGATCACTCGATGGTAGCAGACACAAAGAGCAATTTGTACATGTCTCCTCTCTCTTTCTGTCTCCCCCCTCTCTTTGTCTGTCTCTCTCTCTCTCTCTCTTTAAGTGTATGTGTGTGTGTTAGGGTTGCCATCTATGTCTGACAAAAGCCTGGACATTTCTGCAACCCAATCAACCTTTTTGCTTATAAGCAGCCACCCGGGCGTCAGTGTCCCCGGAGAATATTTTTTCCCCTGGACAAACCATTAAAACACAGGACTACTAGTGTGTGTGTGTATATTTGTGAGTGTGTACCTTTCAATGTTTGTGTGTGTGTGTGTGTGTGTGTCTGTGTGTGTGTGTGTATTTGTGAGTGTGTGCCTTTGAATGTGTGTGTGTGTATGTGTGTGCGTGTGTATGTACCTGGTTTTGTCCTACTGCCAGTTGGCCTGACTGTCTATGACTGTTATGAAGCTTTTGGACCATCATGCGTTTGTAAGTGAATAGAGTGTGACATGGATTTCACACACTTCCCTAGGTTTGATGCACTGGGAGAAGGAAGGGTGGGATGGTGCGCGTTGAGCAAGCACTTCCTCACTGGCAGCTCACGGCCATTTTATGCAGTTCTGAGCTGCCCAGCTGGCACTGGGGCTCTGACTAGACTAGAATGTTCTCTCCAGTAAGACATCGTCTGATGATGCCCACACACGCCCAAAACATCATGTATGATTAAAAACTTTTTTTTTTATGTGAGCACACTGGTGTTGTGGACTTTGTTTTGTCTTTTTTGACTTTGCTTTTTGGTCCAGCACCCAGATTTCAGAAGACTTCAGGCATATGTGCGTACTTTAGGGCTACACACTTTCCAGTAAGACAGTCATGAGACATGGGTGAGTGAATGAGTGAGTGACTAAGTGGGTGAGTAAGTAAGGAAGTTAATGAGCAGGCGAGTGAGTGAGTGAGTGAGTGAGTGGGAGAGCAAGAGTGTTAGTAAACGAGTGAATTTGTGAGTGAACGAGTGAGTAAGTACATGAATGAGGAAGCTAGAGAGAAGGCTCTTGTTTTTCTGAACATTTCAGAGAGATGAACAGTTGGGTTTTTTTCTGTTGTGCTCAAGTCCACAGTCTGTAGGCGTCTTCACTTTAGAACACTGCCAGATTCTGAGGCGAACAAGAGCAATGAATCATTTGGGCCTCTGTCACTAACAGCGTAAAACATTTTCATTACTTTTGCTACAGTCATCTTTTGCTCCAGACAGGCAGTAGGGTTCACTGGAGCTGCTCTGTCCTTTCAAAAGAGCAAAAAAAAAAAAAAACAATAACAAAGAGGAAAAATCCAGCCCACGTAGACTCTCAGGTCTCTGCTAGTTCTCTGAGGAAGCCTTTGATGCCTCCTGCCTGCCAGCCAGACCTCGGGGAGCAAAGCATGAGGAATGAGAGAGATGAGGGAGGAGGCTGGGGGCTGGGGGCAGGTAGGGCGAAGGGTGCCACCCCGACAAGGCTGTTCCTTTCTGGAAGCAATGAGACATAACATTTCTGAGGTCTGGAGATAAGTGTGGTACTTTTCCAGGGCTTGGGGGTGGGCTTGGCCCGCCATGGGTCCAGCCCTCTTACCCCCTCGGCACGGTGTGTGTGTGTGTGTGTGTGTGAGAGAGAGTGTGTGTCCATATGTGCATCCCTAAATGTGCATCTATGTGTTTGTGTGTGTGTGTGTGTGTGTGTGTGTGTGTGTGTGTGTGTGTGTCTGTGTCTGTGTCTGTGTGTGTGTGAGGGTGTGTGTCCATGTGTGCATCCCTGTGTGTGCATCTGTGTGTGTGTGTGTGTGTGTGTGTGTGTATGTGTATGCATCCATGTGTGCATCCGTGTGTGTGTATTTGTGTGTGTGTGTGAGGGTGTGTGTCCATGTGTGCATCTGTGTGTGTGTGTGTGTGTGTGTGTGTGTATGTTTGCATCCATGTGTGCATCCTTGTGTGTGTGTATATTTCTGTGTGTGTGGTTTGTGTGTGTGTTCTAGGGTGTTTTGGAGGTTGCAGGAAGAATGAAGATTAGAGATGTTGGGGCCCTGCAGATAAGGGCAGCACACTACCATCTACCCTGAAGCTGCTTTGTTCTTGGCAGCCAAAACTAGGGAAGCACCGCCCATACCGACATCTGCAAAGCTACGGTTGCCCACCGCCATCTCCACCGCCAGCTACGTCAGCTATGCCACACTGATGTAACATGCATAATATTGTGCAAGACTCTTTCATCAGGTCATCCGTGGCCAGAGTTCATCTTCTTCTTCTCCTTCCACTGGACTATACCTCTGTGTTGTTGCTCAGGGTGGGACTTGTGAGCCTGGTAAACCAGCTCCTCGTACTTCATTTCTTTTTTGTACAGAGGGTCTGGACCGGAGGCCGTTGGAGGTCATGTAAGAGGACCGAGCAACTCCTAGCCAATCAGCGGACAGAGGGTGTGTTCGTGAGCCATGACCTTGACTTTGTGTGCTACATTTGAATTGTAGTGCGTAGGTAGACTAATTGCATACGTGACGACCAGACGTTAGCGATTGGGTAAAGGCACAGCCACTTGTTTTAAACTTCGGCAGAGTTAAAACTCACGGCCTCCGCTCCACACGCTCTGTACGACATGAAATGAAATGAAGTATGAGGGGCTGGTTTACCAGGCTAGGGATTCGTCTCACCTTGGCCATAGCCATGCTCCACACAGCCCGCTAAGGGGAACTCTGGGCTGAGGATTGTGCTGATGCACTTGTACCAATGCAGTTGAGAAGAAAAAAAACTGTGACTAAAGTTTAACCACAGCTCGTCTGTCGTCGACAGGCAAGTGTCTGCTTGTAGCCCATGTCACCTGGCATAGGAACAGGTACAGTGGAGAAACGGGGGGAGTAAGACAAAAAATATACCCGGATGATTCAACATGAAGGGCCTTCAGAATGCGTGGTGATGCAATGCACTGACAACTGTCATTCCAGGGAAGCGCTCAGGGAGGTGTGAAATCCAATGTTCCTGGCAATAGCTGTTCCCACACATATACACATACACACACACACACACACACACACACACACACACACACACACATACAGACAGACACACATACACCCACGTAGACACAGACACACACACACACACGCACACACACACACACGGATACACATACAGACAGACACACACACACACACACAGACACAGACACACACGCACACACCCACGCAGACACAGACACACACAGAGACACACACACGCGCACACACACATACAGACACACATACACACACACACACACACACACACACAGCCACCCCAAATAGGAATTATTCTCTTGCCATAGCAGTACTGAAGCCTGCAGTGGATTTCAGCCTGCTGGTATCCGTCTCTGTTTGTCCCTGATAAAATGCACTCAGGCCAAGACAGGCAGCCTGTCATTCTGGATTACATCTTCTGTGCTTCAGTATGTGTGTGTGTGTGTGTGTGTGTGTGTGTGTGTGTGTGTGTGTGTGTGTGTGTGTGTGTGTGTGTGTGTGTGTGTAAGAGACTGAGATTGTGTGTGTGTGTGTGTGTGTGTGTGTGTGTGTGTGTGTGTGTGTGTGTGTGTGTGTGTGTGTGTGTGTGTAAGAGACTGAGATTGTGTGTGTGTGTGTGTGTGTGTGTGTGTGTGTGTGTGTGTGTGTATGGGTGTGTGTGTGTGTGTGTGTGTGTGTGTGTGTTGTGCTAACTTGCCATGGGGGAAGGAGTTTCTCTTCCCATTCCTTAGAGAGAGAAAGAGAGAGACACAGAGAGAGAGAGAGATGGAGATAGAAAGAGAGAGCGAGACAGACAGACAGACAGACAGACAGATAGACAGACAGATCACATGTTGCAATGGACCAAACCAACGCATGCTGCTATCACCCCACCTATTATACCTACGTCACTCACATACCGAAGAATTTGCCAAAGGGTTCTGCAAATATTTGCAGCCGAAAAGGAGAGATGGTCACACCTCGAAGGTGGCATGTATGCAACCTTCAACACACTTACAGGAACACACTATTTTATTACATTTTATTTTTGACATCTTGACTTTAAAGAAAAAGCAGGCAAAAGAATTATACTAAAAATCCTTTATGTTCCATGTGTTTTTGGACCAGGTTGCCTGCCCAGATTAAACATGAGTGTTGCCTCTCGCATGTAACCTTAATTATACAGATAACCAGTCCTTAACTGCGTGCCAGTCAATATATCAAATAAATGACCCAATATATGTTAATGTTCTGTGTAATAATAAAATCAATATGTTGCTCTTGAGTGCTCAAATCTGCCTATATATTTTAAATGGCTTCTTGGTACGTGTACATAGTTGATACATTGTAGGGTGTGTGTGTGTGTGTGTGTGTGTGTGTGTGTGTGTGTGTGTGTGTGCACGCACGCTTGTCTGTGTTTGCCTGTGTGTGTGTGAGTGTTTAAGTGTGAGTGTGTTTGTGTGTATGTGTGTGTGTGTGTGTGTGTGTGTGTGTGTGTGTGTGTGTGTGTGTGTGTGTGTGTGTGTGTGTGTGTGTGCGCGCACACGTGTGTGTCGTACAGTAGCTTGCACTGTTTCTGGGAGGCCCTGGAACTGTTCTGTCTGTGGCTCATTCATTGTGAGACATTATGATGCAGATAGGGAGCCGGGTCTGAGCTAAGAGGACCTTGTATAGCATGTAGTGATTTACAAGGAGAAAAAATAGGAGCTAAATATAATCCTAGTTTCCAAGCCGAAAGGACAGAGAAATGCGTCATTGTGTCAGTCACTCCTGATGGGGATGTTTGCCATTCCAGGACGCGTGCACTGTTTCTGCCACCACCTACTGCATATACAGAACCTCATTTGACTCATTCCCTCACTCTCCACCCTAGGCTGACGCATGGTCCATCATGGCTGCCTTGTATCACCCAGGTGGGTGCTATACACTAGCCGTGGTTTGTGAGACACCCTCCTCCCACCCCTTACTGAAAAGTGCTTTGGGTATCTTGAAAAGCACTATAAAAATGTGATGTGGAGTTGTTGTAGAACCTCCCATACAATCGATCTGCTCTTACATCAATAGAAATGCTAAACGTAGTCAAATGGATGGAGTGTAAAATGTCTGCCATATTTATTTCTAAGAGACTGATATCAGATATATAGAGTTCAACACATGACCAAGCATTTTCTTTTAATTTTGTGTTGTAAATATTTGTTTCATGTTAAAACATCTGACTGTGCTCTTCTCATTGTTTCTATTGTAATTATACTGTACGTCATTGCCTCCAAAGCCATTTTGAAAAGTTTGAGTTCTTGCTTTGTGTGTAAAGAATACCACTAGAGGGAGCTCTATGACAACTCAACTATAATAATGATTCATACTTTAGCATTCAAGTGATTGTCTTCCACACTTAATTACTATAAAAGGTGAATACCCTTTTGACCCAGTGAAATAAGATTACCCCTAGCACGAATATGCACGAATATAAATTGTCATCATTAACATACATGTAGGACTCAATAAAAACAGTATCCTTTACACGGCTTTGTGATTTGAATACACTGCTCGTAAAACTAGTTTTAAAACCTGCATGCTGCCTGCCCACAGCTAAAATACCATATAAGTCAAAGAACAGAAAGTATTTCTCAACAGTCATTGTGTTTAATTGCAGGATGTTGAAAGGGAGGCATCATGCTCTGCTCCAGAAAGAGTGAATCATGGTGCTCTAATTAAATGGGACTCAATGATGATTCAGGCCGACAGCATTATGCAAACTAAAGGGCAATCCGATTCTAACCATTTCACTGTGATATCGATTTGTCAGTTTGACATTAGCCATCTCGGTTACGACCAAAGAGATTAACCACAAAATGAAAAAAACGTATCTCCAAAAGCCACTGCACTCCAGTTTCTTCCAAAACACAGACTTATCCAAATGGTACATAAAGCAACCAGAATATTCATTATGCTATTGATTAAGTCATACTACAACGATCTAATTGGTATTTCAGTAGGCCTAGATTCCTAAGAGCAGGAGGGGAGAACTGCAGCAACACTCTCTCTTTTTCTCTCTCTCTCATTCTGTGTCGCTCCCTCTCCCTATCCCTCTTCTCTGTGAACTGTGCCGCAAACGCCTCTAAGGATTGAGATCTGTCTGGGGCTTCGGAAGGAAGTGTCTCTCCAAATCAGAGCTGCACACTCAACAGTGGCAGCACCCCAGGCCTGAGCTATCTTTAGGAGCGCCCAACCAAGAAGGAAACTCCTCATGCATATGATCAACTCCCTCCGACGCAAAGATAGCAGAAGAGACGACTTGTTGCCCGACAGCCGCTATGGGCTATGCATATTATGTTTATATTTGGTGATAACATCTCCAGTTTAAAAAGGAAACAGAATTTTTTTGTTAAAATAAACACAAAGGAATCATAAACAGAATTGTCAGAATTGAAGGATAAGAAGGGAAGGATATATTTATGCATTCAAGAAACATATAACAAACTAGTTCATTTACAATATATTTTATTTTTCTCCACGATAATTTACTGACAATTTACTGACATTCAACATTAGAAAAAAAAACACACAAAGGAGTAGCAAAGAGAGGCATGAGGAGCCCGGGACCTCTGGCATAAACAAACCCAGAGTTTGAATTACAAGATCCTGAAAACCCACTAGCTGGTTCCACCCTATTCTTTCTCTCTCTTTCTGTCTCTGGAGGACCATCACATAATGTTGATTTTTTTCCAGAGACTTCCCCTGCCATCCCACATAATTCCCAGATGTTGAGACACCTTGTTTGTGTCATGTGTGGTCTTCATAATTCCGACGTCAGTGTTTTCACCAGTTGCCATTATGCGAACTCAATTGCGTCAAGCCGGAAAAATATATATTTTATTTTATTCCTCCACACCAAAGCACCTTGCAATCTATTCTGTGAGTCTTCAGTCAGCTCCATGACCAAAATGGACACTTCTTATCACAAGAGGGTGAACCTCTGTTTCACTGACTGAAAATACGAAACATTTGGTAAATAGGACACTGAAAAAAACAACACTGCTACAACTTGGCAACTTTGTGTGCACAAATACCACTTAACAAGACAGACAATACTGTAAGTGCACCTTGTGAAAGTATTTCCTCCTGAAGTGTCTTGGAAATGATCATACAGTTCATGACACAACATAAAGGAATATTGTAAAATTGCTTATTGTTCCCAAAAGCTTTTTTGTAGTTGTTAACATGAATGCTCAGCAGTAGAGAAAATATGAAACATCTTTAGTAAGACGCCTGACTAAGCATATTAGACTGAACAAACTATTCCCTTCAAAATCATTCCAGACTTTGTTTTACCTGGGGGGTGTAGTGCAAAGTTGGTTACGCGACAAACCTGATTTGTTTCATCCAGAGGTAGCCATAACCCTAAATAATGAAGAGCCGTATGGCATTTCTTTAGTTCAGAGAATGAAGCCCTGAGCTCTTCTACTATCAGGTTTACAACGATCTATGGGCTAAATAAACCAGGTTTACCCCCCTTTGTAGTACACCCCCCAGTTCCGTCCTGTGCTGTGCTGTGCTGATGTTTCCCTGAACCTGAAGGCCATGCCTCACAGAGACCCTGGCCATCACCTGGTGTAGGACCTCTGCCAGCTGTAGATGGCGTGGATGTTGTGCGAGCAGGCGGGCACCTTCCTGCACGTGCTGACCGTCCTGTGCCGGAGGGCCTTTCCACTGCCACTGAGTCCCCTGCGCCGGGCCGCGTGCTTCGCCCGCTCCTCGGCTGCGAAGAAGTCGCTGGTGGCCCGCAGGAAGTCCAGCAGCGCCTCGTGGCTCCAGACCGTGGCGTCGGTGGCGCCCTCTCCTGGCACGGAGAAGGCGCAGTGGCCGCCGTGGGCTGTGAGCAGCAGGAAGAAGTGGGGGTTACTCTCAAACAGCTCCAGCGGCAGCGAGGACTCGGGGTCCCCGCGCACGGGGTCGTCCTGGCTGCAGACGCACAGCACCGGAATGGCCACCTCGTCCACGTCACGCAGGGGGTCGTTGCGCTCCCAGTAGGCCTCCCAGGCACCGCCGCTGCTTGTGTCCAAGGCTGGAGGGCTGGGGTGGTGGCAGAACAGGACCTCCTCCATAGTCCTCAGGGACGCGCTGGAGAAGAGGGCATCTGTCTGTACCGTGTCCCCGAGCACAGTTCTGTACCTACAATAGGGTGGGGAAACAAAGGCAAGGCAAGGTTATTTGTATAGCGCATTTCATACACAACGGCAATTCATCGTGCTTAACAAAAATAAAAGCAGAGGACAATATCTAAAAGCATAAAAGATAAAATATGTGTAAAAACATAAAAGTAAAATAAGTATGTGGTAAATAAAAGGTATAAAAGCATAAAAACACATAAAATAAGTTTAAAATTGGAAGAAATCATTAACAGAAAGCATCTGAACACAGTTTGGTCTAAAGTCTGGATTTGAAACTGCCAACAGTAGGAGCATTTTTGAAGTCTTCTGCAAGTTGGTTCCAGAGTTTTACAGCATAGCAGCTAACAATACACACATGCACATACACACACACACACATATAGATTTGATCACTTCCATACTAAAGCTACTTTTTTACCCTACATTATTGCCAGTAGTTACGATGGGTATGTGTTGTTAGAGTGGTATAGCGTTTGCTCTGGTTGCCATGCACACAGACACACAAATACACACACACACACACACACACATCAGCTGATCCAAGAACGCAAAGAGAAGTCACACTGTTTCCCTGAAAGCTTCTCAACAACCCACAGTCACCATGGAGATAATGTTGCATGGCAAGTACACCTGCTAGCTTGCCTACAAAAACAGCCACGTGACCACCACACCTGCTGAACAGATACACTTTCAGGTGAAAAGCCTGCATGCTTTTTAAATGCTTTAAAACCATATCCTAGACACAGACATTTCCACATTCTTTTCCACATTGCACCTGAAAGAACGAGGTCAGTCATTTAAAAAATGAATGAATTTAATAGAAACAGAGATGGGAAATGAGAGTCTGTCTGTCTGTCTGGACATTTATTATAATCACCTAGTTCAAGTCTAGTTCAATCTAGGCCAGTGTCACGCCCACCGAACCTGATGATACCATTACAGAAAAAAGATAAAGAGCACTAAGGTAAGCCATTTTCTGTTTTACTGATATTTCAGTCCCACTGAGGGAGCAAAATGAATTATAATATACCAGGCATAGAACACACCCATTAAGAGCCAATGCATTTCAAATGAAGACAGAGAAGAGAATCTCTATCCAGATCTATGACCTCCCAGTTAAAGCTACTGCTAAAAGTTGTTCATTGGTGTTTGATGGCCATACAGTCAGCAATGTTATGCTGTAAAGCTTATTCTTTTATTGTGTGGTGGTTTCCTACCATATGCCATCCAAATGAATGTATATATGGTACCAGAGCAAATTGTCTAATAATAAAAAAGGACACCTTAAATAGTGACAAAAAAGTTACAGTGTTGCTTTAAAAATGCAGGGATGATGGTACAAAAAAAATCCTGTGCCTCAACTTCTTACACTCGGTCTTGCTAACTATTTTTTGGAATAAGATTTGATAAATCTTTGATAAAACACCCTTACTGAAGTGTAATGTTAGCATGATGTAGACCTATATTTTTTTTCTCACAGACAAACACCGCCAAACCCGAAATCAGGCACAGCACCTGAATACCATCAGCCCTGAAAATGCAGATTGAGCCACCTGAAGGCCGGTGTCTCTCAGCCCCTTTGCAGAGGATGTACCTGCTGAGCCAGGTCTTCTGGTAGAGCAGCAGGGCCCAGTGGAAGGGCCAGACGGGGCCGCTCTCGAACCAACTCTGGCAGCGGAAGATGGGGGAGAGGCAGGCAGCCGCCGTCACGTAGCTGGAGGACCCGCACTCGCCCAGGTAGGAGAGGAGCAGGCCCGAGCCGGTGCTCTCGCTCACCGCGTACAGCCTGCCGGCTGGCTGCCGGTACCGGATGTAGCGCACGGCCTCGCGCAAGTCCGCCGGGTCGCCGAACTGCTGCAGCTTGATCGTGCTGAGGGGCGTGCCGTTGTGGCCCCGCCGGTTGAACACCACGGGCAGGTAGCCGTGCGTCAGAGCCACTTCGCAGAGCTGGTGTGACAGTGAAAGAGACAGGATAGTGTGTAAGAGGAAGAGTGAGCAATACCACAATACTATGAATCTTCTGTTACACTCATACACAAGGAAATAACACAAAAACAAAGTTACATAAACTGAAATATTTCGATTAACAGTCTCTCTTCACTCTTGTCATTTGTTTCCTAAGCCTACAAAACAGCATGTAAAAATACATCAAGAGTGTCAGCGACAGATCAGCTCTTTAACCGTGCTGAACAGCTGTGTGTATGGCCTGCGTTTTCTGCTGTTGCCCCAGTAATTTTCCCCTTTCTCTGTACAGCGCTGCCGTCAAACTGCTGAGGAATTCTATCCCGCAGGCTCCAGACACACGCAGAACAAGCAGAACGCCACATTCCTCACACGTCCACTAAACCCCACAAACATTTCTGACCAGCTCTCCAGTTCTGGCGCACGCGGTCAGGGCTCCGAGGAGCAAGTGGTCCAATGACAACCCAGTCAGAACCAATTAGCTGTGTGCCGTGGGCTCAGCCAAAAGTCCATACACTTTGTACTAGTAGATAGCACAATTGTGTTTTTGAATCACACCTTGACTTAACAGGTGCTAGAGAACATATGCTTTCTTCTGTCATGGATCAATTTAGCTGCTGTTTCTTTTGTCTACAGGAAATCCCTTCAGGCTACAGTCAAGGACAGGGAAAGTGAAAGCCTTGCCAGTTTTTTTCTGTCTCTGAGCCAGCTAGCCTTTATACAGCTTAAAGATAAGATCCACATTGCTGCCCTAACAATGACAACACACACATAGGACATTACTTCACCTTGTCAGTGTATTTAACAGAAGTGTTTTTTTGGGGGAAAGAAGTGTATAACTCATCCTTTTGTGAAGTTTTTTTCACTTTTCTCTCCCTCCTTATGTGGCACTCCGCCCCAGACAGACCCTTCACGTTCTTTCTTTCCTCTCTCTCTTTCTCTCCTTCTCTCTATGCCTTTCTCTCTTTCACTGGGGGAACACAGCTGCCATTTACCATTGCAATGAGACATTTTTATGACGTGTGAGCACGCTGTGGCCTCTCCCCTATAGGCTATTATCACCCTGACATACACATAACCCCGCAACACACGAGACACCAAGTGTGCCTTGTGCGTCAGGGGATGGGAGCGCAGGGGGATGCCAGGTGGGGGGGTGGGGTGTGTGTGTGTGTCTGTGTGTTTGTGTGTGTGTGTGTGTGTCTGTGTGTTTGTGCGCAGGGTCAGGGGCTGAGAAGAATCCAACACACACAGAGCCATGCCTGGCATATCTGTAACCTCTGTTGTATTCAAGAAGTACTACAACAAGCAAGCAATTGCTTTTAAATGGGAAATATGAGTAACCGGCAGTAACCAGCAAGAAAGGTGCATCTGTGCTCATGTTTGTGTGCTATCCATGCTTGGTGCTACACAGGTCTACTGTGTACGGCGCAACAAAGAACAGCCTCATTTTAACCTGCCTTCATCAGTCCTTCCAGCTGCAGCACACAGGGGTCTTTGTTCCTTGACACGAATAGACCCTATAGCAGGTATCAATATCACAAGCATGGTTCTCCATAATGTTTGTGCAGGAAGACACAGCATCTTTGTGCCACCACTGTAGAGATGGTGGAATGTTGCATCCTCAAGGTTTCTGCCTGGCATCCGGTATAAAACGATGCATACCTGTGTACATTCAAATCCTGGCAGAATGACTCTGCCTGGAATGTCCACCCAATCACTATGTAGTGCCCTCAATAGTGTGCCAGTTACGTTCAGCTGGTTCAGTGCACAGTGCACTTAATAGTAAATAACCAGAGCTGTCAATCATGGGTTCAGAAAGTCAAAAAAACTCCGCCACATATTTGATCCAACCGTTTCCTGAACATGCTGATTCTAATGAGCACACAAATAATTACACTATTGCATCAGCTAATTAGTGAAAGTGCACAGGCAGAAGTTATACATGACAGAATATTTACTTTCTGGAGATGGGATTAACACCTTTGTAAATAGAAACATAAACAAATGTAACAAATGTAAACATTTTGGATTTGCCCAGTTAGTGACAGCAGCGATCTGTCCTAGTGTGTGTATTGCATGCAAGACTGCAGAATGATTAAATGAAGTATGAGCTCCTCAGAAAAAAAGCCTTCTTCTTCTCCATCTTCATTACAGCCAGGTTTTAAATCATGTGCCTACATTAGAGGAGTCCTTTCATAATTGATTTGGCAGCAGCAAAACAGGAGACTTTATACTGAATACTACACTGGGGGTTTTGAAGGGCTTGAAGGGGTGGATTTGAACAGAAAAGGTTGTGTGCTGTTGAGCAGAGCCTTTTTAATTGGACTGACTTCTTGAGGTGTCTGGGTGACAGCTACTACCACCCCTACAGCAACCACGACCGCCACGCGGAGCACATGCATATTTATGTAAGCTGACTGACGAAAGAGAACGACACCTGATGGACTTATGGTGATGGTGTCGAATCTGCCTCCTCTCACCTCTCTGACAAATCCACCAATATGAGAATAGTAGAAATGGGAGCACTGACTTGAGTCTACACTAGTGTCTATCATAAGATGTTTTTTAGTATGAGGGGAAAGAACAAATGTAGGCAACATTTCTCTTTCCTTCTCTAGGAAAAGAAGGCCGAGACGCAAGACCACAAAGCAGAAAAATGTTCTAACAACTTGCCACATGGCCACCATGAAGTTGGACATCTCTGCCAAAACGTACAGCATTCAGCTCGGTCAAGGTCCTCACTTATCTCATCGTCATTAAGCAAAAGCACAGAGACAAGCACACTGAGACAAGAACACAGAGACGGTTTGTTTTTACAACAACACAAACCCTCTGTACAATAGGCTACTAGACTGACTGACTGTATCTTTGCAGCACTTATGCCATCAGCAGTGAAGACATTCTCTGTATAATCAGTAATGCTTTCACAGAAATTCGGAATAGCATATTGTGTTGTACTTGGTGTGCCATATTTGCACTCTACACTGTAAATTTGATTTTGAATGTAATGGATATGATTTAAAACAAATTGTATGACACATGTAACAAATTATATTTTTTAACACCAAGAGGTTGACAGTAAAATTATTATTTGTTAAATTAGCTATTACTAATAACATTGATATCAAATATTGTCAATTATTCTCTTAACATTCATATATCAACTCTGAGAAGTTTTACGCTTTGTAGACTGGCATAGGGCTACATATAAAGTCCAGGTAAAATGCAACAGGCCAAACTGTCACTTTGACACTTGCATTTATTTTAGCTTACTGTTATTTCCACAATTTACAGAATCCTGCTAAAAAACGACGTTTTATTCTTATCAGACTTAAAAGGAGATTGCATTTTGCACATCACATTACCTTCAAAACATTCCTGGTAATTTTACCAAAAGAATTCGGTATGATGAGAAGAATGGGGCTGGTGGAATTGCTGGATGTCCGTCTCCTCTTGTGCATTGACGCTGAGGCGGCCACAGCCCAGTCCAGTGCTACTATGCCATCGTCGCTCATCTGGAGATGGTCTCGGACAAAGTGAACAGAACATTCGTGAGTCCAGCAGATGGCAAAAATGCTTTGCAGTAAAGGGCTCGCCCTCCAGTTCCACCATGGCCACGGCCGTAATTTGCAGAAAGTTACGCAGTGTTTCAGTAGGTAGTTGGCGAGGGCAGAGGGCTTGCAAATTAGTGCAACGGAAGGGCTTTCACCTGGTGATCCGTCCACACCTTGACCTGCTCCGACATCGCGGCTGGGGATACATTTCTCTGACACCTTTTCTCTCCATTCTCGGCGTAAATGTCCAAGTCCTTTGACATTCGACTGGCTCGGTAATCCTAAATGTTTTGAGGCTGTCCAGATAACAGCCACCAACAGGATGATAAACACAGCACCAAACCATTCCAGCATTTGCACGGTTTACAAGGCTACAGTGTGGAAAAATATAAACCATAGGTTTCTGGCTTTGCCGTGGCCAAACGAGGAAACGAATCTGAACAAATTACTTATTCTCAGGTTCATTTTCATCACGGAGTCCAACTCATGCGCAACTACGCATGGCTAAGGAGATATGAATGGGAATTTGCCTCTCGCCGAAGCCATTCCCAAGTTGTTAGTGTGTGATGTTTGAAGTTTCAGAGTCCTCACGTGCAATCAAATTATCTGAGTTTATCACGCAAGGCAGTGGTGTTAGACGGCGTTCAGCTTCACGGGTGAAATATCGTTTCACAGACCGAAGATGTCTTCAATTCCATCTGAAATATTTTCAAAAGAGAGCGCTCCTGACGGCGTGTGTCTGCGCGTCTCCCTGTCTTATGCAATCCGTGCGCTCTCGAAGAGCCGTTTTTAAAGGTAACGTACAGTGTCCCAGACGATTACACACAAAACACGTCCCACTGTGTTGTTGCCCACTGAAGCGAAAAGCTGTAGTCAGACCTTGGCCTATGGCTGCCAAATGCTGATCTGGTTGTGCGCGAGACAAAGGAGGTAGGAGGAAGAGCGCGTTTTTAGAATCTACCGCTGAAGTCGAGCAGCTGAGAGGGACGTCAGGAGGAGTAACGGAAACGGAGAAACGGAGGCGCATGCCGCCGCCTGTGTTGACTAAATAAATAAATGAAAGCTGAAACGGACAGAGTTTAGATTAATACGCATCAGTTGCCTTGTAAGATTGCCGGGAGAACATGTCAACCTGAGATCACATTTCGCCACAGATATTGTTTTGAACATGGAATAATCAGCATTACCAATAACAAAGACCAGAGCATGCTATTTAAAATAATACATACTGCAGCGTATATGGTAATTATTTAGTTCAAATTATATAAAGTCATTGACAACAAAGTACAGTACATATTGTAAATTTATTTTTTGTTAGCAAAGATTATCTGACACTGTCAACAATATAGCATCAGTCTGAAGAAGTGTTCAAGTGTGCAAAATGTGATCTTATAGATGGCAACAAATTATGAAAGACCAGTTTAAGACAAAAAATAATCCTGTTTTTTTTAAGTTCCTGTTTTTAGTTCATCCATCGGAAGACAGAATTTCTACATCTGTCCAGAAATTCTCTTGGAAAATTTTGCTCACCAAACTTTTGACAACATATGGGCATTGCAGCTTAGTGTGGAACCCTGCTACAATGTTTTAGCAGCAGGATTGTCTCTATGTATTCAATTGTTGATTACTTTTAAAAACCTGCTTCTTTTTACTTAAACAAAGGCATTTACTGACATGCGTTTAGTTTTTATGGGTTTCCTAGTAGTGGTGGGCAAAATATGAGTGTGTGCTAATGGTTGTCAAACAGCTGCACAGAGTTAAATTGCTGTTTGGATATGTCTGTGGGCTCACAGAGTGATGTCAAAGGATGTGAGGTTGCCAAATGAAAAATGATGTTGGGCCTAAGTGCAGAGAAGTGGATAAGAGAAGCAGCCAATACCCTCCCACCCCTTAACAACCCCCCCTCCCCACCCACCCACCAAACCCCCACTGGGAGAGTGGGAGAACCTTTTGTTTGTTTAGATTTTACTTGATCTTCTGCTCAGATGGTTCGCCATCCCGCTGTACATTCTGTCCAACGTTAACACGCAGATGACAGCACGACTACACGCCGTGCTGACTGACAGCAGGTATAATTGGCGCACAGCTCCATCCATACTCCTATCTCCTATCTGTGGTAATGCTTGAGTAAGCTTTAGAAAAACCAATCTCACACCCTGTTTCCAGCCTTGGGGGCTGAATGACGCATTTAAAATGTCGTAAAAAAATAAAAGTAGCCTATACGTGGCACGGGGCCAACAGGGCGTGTTATGCAGCCCACAAATGCTGGCAGCAGCGGCGCTATTGTTCTGCTCATATTATTAACAAACAGGGAGAATAGATACTGGAGTGCTTCGCGCTTCCTTTCTCTGTCTCTGTTTGTGGCCATTTCGATCTACAAATCATCTTGTCTCCCGAGTAGGTCGAAGAGGACCAGCGTGGTGTTTGAGTGTTGTTATTGTTACATTGTTTTTGTTGTTGTTTCGACTTGTTTCTTTTTTTTTCTTTGACATCATCCATCAGGTAGTAGGACCTCGGGTGGCATTCATTGTCACACGCCATGAAGTCCCCTAATGTATGCCTGTTGTTTATCGTGCATGCCCAGATGTAAACATGTGGGCATTAAAGGGCTGGGTCCCTGCTGCTATTCCTGGAATCCTCTGAGAATAATGCATTTTGGTGGCCGAGAGGAAGGGACAGAGTGAGTCACAGAGAGAAAGAGTAAAACATGTGAGAGAGAGAGAGAGAGAGAGAGAGAGAGAGAGAGAGAGAGAGAGGAAAGATAGAGAGTAACAAAGAGACGTGAGAAGAGAGAAAGGGAAAGAAAGGGGGGGCAGAGAAAGGAAAGATAGAGTAACAGAGATGAGGAGAGAGAGAGAAAGAAAGGGGGAGAGAGAGAAATAGAGAAAGAGAGATGCAGTGGGGGAAGAGTGAGTCTGGGGGCTGCTGCTTGCTGCTTGCTGCTGCTGGTGGTGTTCACCTGCTGCTCTGGGGACAGCGTGGCCTTCAAGGCCCTGTCACAGGATATCTAAAAACAAAAACAAAACCACCGGGGCATAGGGCTACGCACGAGCACCCTGTCTCTCAAAAGAGCTCTGTGTTTTATGCAAAACACAGTGACATATGCTCACCTAACCACACCGCACACTGACGCAGACACACACACACGCACACGCACACTCTTTCTCTCCTTTTCTTTCTCTCTCTCACACACATACATGCATGCAAACACACACACCCTCTCTCTTTATCTCTCTCTCTCACTCTCTCTCTGTCACACACACATATACACAATTGTGAGGACACACTAACACTTTCAACCCAATCCAAAGACAAAAAGGACATTTTGACTTTGATGCTCGATATTGTCTTCACATGGTTCATTTTCTGTCCTGTTATGTTAACAGAGTCGTCATTTTGTTTCTTCCTTTTTTTAATCATCCCGAGAGTAGAAACACATGTACTCCAGGTGGTCTTTGTCCGGACATGGTGGGCTGATGTCAGAGGCACTGACTTTGTGCAGCACGTAAACAGAAAACAAAGCAACTAACGAGATGAAAGGTCACTGCAACCTTGGGGCCCTAAGATGAGCAAGCCAAGCTGTACTGGCCAAACCAACTGCACACCAGCTGAAACAGCAACACCACAGCCACCATCAGCCTCTCTCATCATTCGCTGCCACTTCGCCAAACCTTTCCAACATGACATGGGGTTGGGTTGGGGCCAGGTGGAGAGGGGCGGGGGGGTCGCCTGGCCATCACACCAGCAGCCCATCGAGGAGGGGTGAGGTTGGGGAGGTGGTGAAAGTGAAAGTCACATTTTTGTTATTGTGATGACACGGCACAGCGCACAGTGCACACAATAATTTAACCTATCACACACACATGAGCAGGGGGCTGCCATGACAATGGCACCCAGGGAGCAGTACGTGGGGACGGTACCATGCTCAGGGTGCCTCAGTGGGGCTACTGGCGACTCGGAATTCGAACCTGCAATCCTGTGGTCACAGTTCCAATACCTTAACCGCTAGGCCCCCACTGCCCCAAAGCCAGGACTTCCTTCGAGCCGGATGGTGGGGTAGTGTGCTGAGTTCTCCTACCCCCCCCCCACCCCCCCCCCCCCCCCCAACCCCCACCTTGCAGACTCAGGCATCTCTTCTGCATTATTCATCTCTGTGAGAGATGCAAAGCTCAGCTAAATATGGATCTTCCTCCACCCCACCCTCTCCACCCGATGCTCACTCAGGGTGGGGAAAAAAACAGGCAGAAAATGAAAATAAAGAGCTCATAATGGCTAAATTATAGATCGCAAACCTGTATGCATTATGAATAGACTGTCTCCAAGAAATGCGGCTGGATGCAAATGGCAGTATAACATCATTTAGCTTTAATCCACTGCAGCCTTAACCTGATACAAATTGATGCAAAGTGCTTCACGTGCTCCCGCTGTGGAGGGCGAAGCAGGCATTGTCACAGTGGGAGAGGGTAAACACAACAGTACTGCATTTAGAAATGCACAATGTAACCCAGCAAGGAACGCTTTGCAGGTCAACCTCACTGTGGTTGTGTGTGACTCTACAAACTCTCTCTCTCTCTCTCTCTCTCATGCAGAGCAGCCCATGTTTTGTTTCTGTACACAACATGCAAAGCAGCAGTGACTGACTAAAGTACGTCCACAGGCTGTGGATGAGTCAAACACTCACTGTCCCCTGGACTTTCTCAGTGTCGGAACACTGGTTCAGCCAGGAACACTCAGGGAAAACGATTTAATAAAATAGAATTTAACAATTGAACATTCAGTAGGGAATTAGATATTCTTTGGCGTAGGTCCAGTCATCAGCCCAGGTCTTGCATCGGTAGATCCGGCAGATTCTACCATTGCTGTATGGCAGAGACTGGAGTTACCCCCAGGCGGATAGACAGGGACCAAACTGGTGGTGGTGGGGAAGGAGGAGGATGCATCGACACGTCGGCACCTGAAGCAGCAGAAAAGGTGAATTAGTCAAGTCATTATAAAGCATGTGGTGGCTGCTGATTGGTCAGAGACAGTGCGCTTCCAAGACATTACACTCTTCCTGGCAGAACTTTCACAGGCTTACATTTCCTTGTTACATTCAGTGGCCCTGTCACTGTGGCACCGCCACCCTCTCTTTGACTTTACAGTCCTTTTAGTGGTGGGTGACAGCAAAACAACAGGGTGACATACAGTACAGAGCAGAGCAGGCACAAACACATAGTCACACCAGAGACCGGGAACCTCCCTTTACCCATTCCAGCCTTCCCCCTCTGGAAAAAAAAACGTAATTACTGAACAGCAGAGGCTCATCACCCCCCTACTTTCAGACACAGATAAATCTATCACGAAACCCAAATGCTCCGTATACTCAGGCTTGTGTTCCACATAAAGTATGTCACTAAATTAAAAAGGCAGCTTGTTGTGCATTGTTGTGTGTTTCCTTGGCTGTCCCCTGTTTGAACCTTAACTGGTGTCGTAGGCTCTCTCTCTCTCTCTCTCTCTCTCTCTCTCTCTCTCTCTCTCTCTCTCTCTCTCTGTGTGTGTGTGTGTGTGTGTGTGTGTATGATGCCAGTGGAATGGAACAGAATATCCACTTGGGTGGAATGCATATCTCTCATTCCTGAAGAAGATAATGTAGAAGCAGCCTACACAGGCACCAGAAGACAAGACAAAGAAAACATCCACCTCCATTCTGTCTTTCACATTTGCCTTCTGTTGCCAAAGTGTTTTAAGACCCTGGCTATGGGGATATTGCACAAGTGTCAGCGAATTTAACTGAATTCTTTCCATTTGTCATCATTTATTCATCTGTATTTTTGTTTCCTCCTTTCAAACCTGTAATATCCCAGTGAATCCCTGGTGTGTGTGTGATGCATAGCACAACACCCTCTGGCTATGGGTTGTCATATTGCAGTATGTTTGCAGCTGTTCATTAGTGGGGGCTTTCTGTCTGCAGATGGTATACGGTGCTGACGGCTTGCATTATGGCTGCCGTGACTAGTGATGACACACATAGCATCAATGCACCCTGCCACATCCTTTTGTGGCTCACTTCCTGTCCCTCTTTTCTCTTCCTGCTGTGAGGTAAAACGAGATCAAACAAGCCTGCCAGACAAAATCACTAGCGAGAGAGACTAGCGCCTGGCTACGCAGCACGACCTTGCTGAACTCTGGCGAAGTAACTGTTTTACTGGCCACTGAGTCATTTCTGTAGGCTCAGAAAAATGCTTACTTTACAACATTACAACCCACTACCCCACCCCTCAACTTAAGTCGTTAATAATAATGACAGTATTATTAGCTTTATCATGAGATGTGGCTGTTTATTAACAAGCATTCAGATAAACTGTGTTTAATGTTTTCTGAGCATGTTTAATGTTTTCTCATTGCAAAACTACAGACACAGATCAAATGACCGTTGGGACACACACAGGCTGTTGAAACAGGGCTGGAGTGTGGTGAACTGACATTTTTTATGGTGTTAGCCTCAAGATATTTTCCTCAGTGGAATTCAACTTGTTATGTGGATAAATCGCCTATACACTGACAGCAAAGAGAGGGACAGAGAGAAAGGGAGACAGAGAGAGAGAGAGCAAGAGAGAGAGAGAGAGAGAAAGAGAGAGAGAGAGAGAGAGAGAGAGAGTAAAAGCCCCTTGCTTGTGCTCTTGCCTTAATGCAGTCTGCTAATGTAACCTCCTTTCTCGTTAGCCCCACCTGATGCGGCAGAGCTACAAGTGTAAACAATGCAGCAGTTTCTCAGAGCCGCACTCACTCTGCACTGGCAGGTGCTGTGGGGAATCATCTGATAGTCGGGGATACGGCACCTGAGCACTGAGGCATGATGGGAGACATAAAGACATCAGGACCACACACCATCTGTGTGTCCTCCTGACCCCCTCCACACTGCATGCCAGTTTTTTAATTGGGATTGATGTGGTGTCAACAGACAGTGGGCATCTCCAGGAGATTAGACAGAGATCAGGGAGCCAGGGCTGTTATCAACATCAACAAAGCAGCCTTGGTTCCCATAAGGAGGTAAGGGCAGGGGGTGAGTCTGGAATGGGGTGCGGATTCCTAGGGGCATCGCCTTTCCGACTGCCCTTGCTTCCAGCTGTGCCATCCTCTTCAACACTACCACAGTGGAGAAACAAAAAAAAAAAAAAAGCCATTGCGCAGTTCAGTTACTGGTGCCCGTTTCCATGGAGACGAGAGACATGCTGGCAGATGAACAAGCAAGCAAGCGAGTGAATAACTGCACTCAAGCATTCAGTGATAGAGAGACAGAGAGAGAGAGAGAGAGAGAGAGAGAGAGGAGATGAGACGCCACACATCCTTAATGGACTTTGACAGCTTTTTGCACATTTTTGACCTAAATTCAAACTTTACTGTAAAAGTGAGCGAATTAACTCATCAGACTGGCCAGATTCTTCCCTGTCTGTTCAGTTCTGCGTTATTGTTAATCCCCCAGACACTGATGTGGGTCAGTCTGCCATCAGTTCACATTAAACCATCAGCGGTGCTTGAAATGAGATGAGCAAATAGATGGATCCTGAATGATTAAATCCATCGAGCGTTATTACAGTTAGAAAAAGAAATAGAGTGTGGCAGAGTAGTGTGTAGAGTGCGTAGTGGGTGGGCGGGCGTCTGCCTGCCTGCATTTGTTTGTGTGACTTGTTAATGTCTTTGTGTGTGTGTGTGTGCCAGCGTGAGTGCGCGTGTTCTTGTTTGTACTCTACATATGTGTGAGTGGGCAGATGCTGAAGTAACTTGTGTACTCAAAGGCCTGTTTGCTTTTGAAGTATGACACCTGCACATGGCCACAATGCCCGCGCCTGTGTACGTGTTAAGTGTGTGTGTGTGTGTGTGTGTGTGTGTGTGTGTGTGTGTGTGTGTGTGGTGTCTGTAAGATGTGTGTGTGTGTGTGCGTATGTTAAGTGTGGTCATGTATTTCTACAAATGTCCTCTAGAAACTAAAAAAATGGACTTGAGAGGACATATGATGGTCCTCACAACCTCACAACAGTGTTTTCTTGGCCATTTTGTTGTTACTGAAAAAAGTAAAAGTGCAAAAACATTTCTTTGCTGACAGGGTAGGGTTAGGGATTGTTTTGGTCTTGGCACAGTTAAGCATTCTTTAGTTAGATATGAATGGAAGTTAATGAAAGGTCCTCACAAGCGTAGAAAAAGAAACATGTTTGTGTGTGTGTGTGTGTGTGTGTGTGTGTGTGTGTGTGTGTGTATGTGTGTGTGTGTTTGCACAAGCATGTTTGTTAGCATATATTTTAAATGCATTACTTCATACAAATACCTGCTTCTGGCATATTCATCCTTTTTGACTGGAACACTGACCATGGCGCTATCTTCCCAGGTAGCAGCAGGAAGCAGATCACAGTGGAAGGAAAAACATGGCTGACTGACACTCTATGTGGTGCCCAAGCTTTGTCCAGGCGCCATCCCCATATAATACAAACCCAGCAAGTTATTCCCTTTGTTCAGTGAAGCCTATTATTATCACAGCTTCAAAGGAGCTGTCAAAAATTAAACAAATGCATTGTGCATGTAATTGCAGGATTACTGGCAGCAGCCAAAAGGCAAGGTCAGAAAAGTAGACTTAGTTTACATAAGAAAACTAGAATCCCTCGCACCAAACACACACACACACACATTTTTTTATTTCATCACTGGGATTTCCCATCTTAATTTTTTGTGAGGTAATCAATTGATTTTCACCAAAAAATAATCATCATCAAGGCAGTGAGAATTCTGACATCCTGTGAAAATGTCAGACGATACGTTCATGATGTTTTGAGTTATTTTGCTAACAAACAAACAGACAGACAGGCAGACGGATAAACGCTGGCAAAGACCTCATCTCCTTAGCGGAGGTAATAATTATTAAAATTGGGGACAGACTGTTGTTTTGTAGATGACAGAAACAGTATGGACTTAGAATATAATGGATGATAGATGGGGAAAAAAACTTTACAAAATGTTTTACTGTACTTTATTACTGTACTGTATGATGTTCTCATGATTATGGACACTTTTACATATTTTTCATACAACAAAAGTATAAGATGTAGATGGTTTTATATAAATAATACAAATTACAGACGTTTCACTTCATAGAAATTGACTAAGGATCTTGACTAAGTATGTAGTTTACTGTTATATATTTTACTTGCAAGTTTCAGATAAAATGTATTCACAACTCACCTGTGTCTTTTTCATATGGGCATACTTGGGGAACTGTGCTATGCTACAGATCCTAAAGCCATAAGAGAAACTGTTATTATATATTTGTCATCAGGGCATATTTTTACTTCCTTGTGTGATTATCATTATAATTTTCAGTGTGTTTGTGCTAATCTGATTTAAGGACCTACTTATGTTTGTTTTACCTTGGGTTCTGCTTTTGTTCAGCGGGTTACAAAGGTCGTCCTCCTGGCCCTGCTTTGATCTGTCATTGATGAGAAAAGAATTAAGTATTAAAATGTTTTATCTGACATACAACTCTCAATTTGTACTGCTGAGAAAATGCTTTACATTTCTGAGTATATTTATGCATTGTTGTATTGTTGAGCATCTGTCTGTACGGCTCCAGTTGGCCATCCCCTCAGCTGCTCTGTCCTGTACAGCTCACATGAGGTTGCGTGAATAGCTGTAGTCAGCGGCCAGTTGTGCGTGTTACACCTGGGAGTAGGGACTAACAGCCTGAACTATTTACTTGATTATAGATAGTGTAGGGGTAGGTGTAATAGCTATAGTTTCTCCCTAAGGTGCTCTTCCTACATGCACAAGTACTTTGTGTTCTTTGTAAACTGTGGTCTAGCATAGCTAGTGACTGCTGTGAACAGGGCAGCTGACAACAAGGGAAAGACTTTGTGACAGACTGGAAAGACAGCTGACAGGAGGGAATAGACCCCACTGGAGCTTATATGGGTTAGCTCCCCAGATAAGCAGTGGCAAGTTCATTGAACTGAGCCATGTCCACATTTTGCTACGTCTAATACAAGAGATATACCCCTAGAGTCAGCGAGAGCAGGGGTGGAAGATGACTCACAGGCAGGATTCACGGCTTTAGACACTGGAACGGAAATGACTATGAGAAGGTCGAGCGACTTAAGGGAGGATGGGGAGGTGGGGTTATCCGGTAGAATTGAAAGGGAAGAAGAAAGTAGTGAAAGAGTAATGAGAGAACAATTAGAAAAGAAAGTACAGGTTTGTTCCTGTGGCTGGCAGAAGATTACAACAGTGAGAGGCCTTAAAATCCATCAGGGGAAGAAGGGGTGTGGAGGAAAAGTGGGACAGGGGAACCGCATTGAGCAGTACTTTCTAAGAAGTCTGCGGAGTAAGTCGGCTGAAGTCCAGCGGCAGGTAGAAAACCACAGTTTGCAGGATATCTGAAACCCAGTCTTGGAAGAGAGGGAGGAGGTCAGAGGGACTGAGGGAGAAGGAGAGCCTAGCCAGTCAAAAAGGAAGAAAGCCTGGGAGCAGAAAGCTAGGGTTAGTTGGCCACAGGCGAAAGATAAGATGACTTGGGAGTCTGTAGACAGAGACTTGGCAATGGTGTTAGAAGGATTAAAAGGGACAGCCATGGCAAAGTTGGAAAGGATTGGGGAAGTGATCTATAGTTATGGCTTAGATAGGTTTGGAAGTAGTGATAGAAGGAAAAGGGAGCCAGCACAACATTGTCAGTCGAGACGCCAGAAAGACATTCGTGAATTGGTGATAAGAAGGAGGCAGCTAAGAAAACAGTGGAAAAGGGCCACAATTGAGGAGAAAGAAGGTATAGATGCCCTGCAGGAAGAGTTACGATGTAGGTTAGCAACTCTTAGGAGAGCTGAGAATCTTAGAAGGAAGAGAAAAGAGAAGGAGCAGGTAAGAACACTGTTTTATAAGGACCCCTTTAAGTTTCTGAAAGGGTTGTTTAACCAGTAAAAGGGAGGGATATTGAGAACCTCAAAAGAGGAAGTAGGGGAGTACTTGAGGAAAACTCATTCAAATCCAGGGAGGGAGGGAGGATTAGGTTTTCCACCTGACATGCCACCTTTGGGGGAGATAGAAAGTCAGATGGATGTTGTGCCACCTAGGTGGAAAGAGGTAGAGGCTGTGGTGAGAAAAGCTAAGGCTTCATCAGCTCCAGGGCCTAATGGGGTGCCATATCGGGTATATAAGAATGCCCCAGGGGTTCTTAGGTTTCTGTGGAAGTTGTTTAAGGTTGTGTGGCATAAGCAGAGCATTCCAACAGCATGGTGCAGGGCAGGGGGTGTGTTGATTCCAAAAGAAAAAGAGTCTGTTAGAATAGACCAGTTTAGAATTATCTCTTTGCTTAATGTGGAGGGGAAAATCTTCTTCAGTATAGTGGCTAAGAGACTTGTGCAGCATTTGGAAAAGAATGGGTTAATTGACACAACAGTGCAGAAGGCAGGAATCCCAGGTTATGCTGGATGCATTGAGCACACTAGTGTAATTTGGCACCAAATTCAGACAGCAAAGCAAGAGTAGTTTTTTTGGACCTAGCTAATGCCTTTGGCTCGGTGCCGCATAGTCTGATTTGGAGTGCTTGTGAATACTTTAGAGTGCCAGTTGAGATTGTGAATATAATGAAGGAATACTTTAAAGACATTAGATTGTGTATAGGTACAGGGGAGTTTGTATCAGATTGGCAGAAGCTAGAAGTAGGCATTATGGCGGGGTGTACGATCTCACCACTTGCTTTTACAATGGCAATGGAAATGGTAATAAGAGCTTCTAAGTGGGTGGTGGGAGGGGAAAGGCATCGGGAGGGACTGCGTCTCCCGCCAATTAGAGCTTTCATGGATGACATGACTCTGTTAACAACAACGGTGCCATGTACAAAAAGGTTGTTAGAAAGGATAAATACAAATCTCAGGTGGGCGAGGATGAGGATAAAGCCTAGTAAGTCAAGGAGTATCTCAGTCACCAAGGGAAAAGTGGTAGAGCAGAAGTTCACGGTGGAAGGTGAGGAAATCCCATCCATCAGGGTGAGACCAGTGAAAAGCCTGGGGAGGTGGTATAATGCAGACCTGAGTGATCGAGAGCAGGTAGAGCAGCTTAGAAAAGATGTGGTGGAGGGATTGGAAAAAATTGACAGGTCAGGGCTACCAGGAAAGCTGAAATTGTGGTGAAGCAATTTGGACTGTTCCCTAGAGTAATGTGGCCCATGTCAGTGTATGAAGTACCATTATCAAAAGTAGAGAAGCTAGAAAGGGTGGTTAATTCATACGTTAAAAAGTGGTTAGGGGTTCCACGGTGCCTAAGCAGTGTAGCTCTGTATGGGAAGGGCATACTGCAGCTGCCAATAAGTAGTCTGGTAGAGGAATTTAAGTGTGCTAAGGTTAAGACAGAGCTGTTGTTAACAGGGAGCAAGGACAGGATAGTCAGTGGTCTGGCTCCTAACCCGAGCAAAGGGAGAAAGTGGAAACCAAAGGTAGCAGTGCAGGAGGCAGAGGCAGCCCTTAGACATGGAGAGATAATGGGAAATGTCCAGATTGGGCAGGGAGGCTTGGGGCGTACATCAGGGAAGCCAATGTGGAGAAAGGCAGATCAGAAGGAGAAAAGGAGATTGGTTGTAGAGCAGATACGCAGGCAAGAAGAAGCTAGTAGACAGGTAAAAGCTGTGTCACTAGCAAAGCAGGGCCAGTGGTTGAATTGGGAGGGAGTAGAGAGAAAACAGGTTACTTGGAGGGATTTGTGGAGTATGGAGTCTAACAGGCTAAAGTTTTTATTGGGAGCGACGTACGACGTGCTCCCATCGCCAGATAACCTGTGAATCTGGACAGATGGGGATCCGTCATGCACACTCTGTTCAGGTGTAGCCACATTGAGACATATACTATCTGGCTGTAAAGTTAGCTTGACACAGGGTCGCTATACGTGGCGTCACAACCAAGTATTAAAATGCTTAGCAGCAGGAATTGAGAGTAGGAGGCAGCAGGTAAATGCAGAAGGTAGTCATAAAAAAGGTATCCAGTTTGTGCGGGAGGGTGAGAAAAGTAAGAGAGCCGTAAAGTCAAGGAGTACTACACAGGAAGCAAAGGACTGGCAGATGCTGGTAGATGTGGGTGGAAAGTTGGTGGTCCCTCAAGAAATAGTTACCACTAACTTGAGGCCAGACATAGTCTATTGATCGACCAGCCAACAGGTAGTGTATTTTATTGAACTCACTGTCCCATGGGAAAGCTCCCTAGAGGAAGCATATGAAAGGAAAACGCTTAAGTATGAAGACTTGAGATTGGAAGCAGAGCAGAAAGGATGGAGGGCAAGAGTATTTCCAGTAGAAGTGGGTTGTAGAGGGTTTGTAGGGAGGTCAGTCATTTCATTGCTAGGGGAGCTTGGGGTTGGTGGTAAGAATCTACGTAAAACTGTTAGGGAGATGTCAGAGGAAGCAGCTAGGATTAGTAATTGGATCTGGATGAGAAGGGCGGTCTCTGCCTGGGGTAAGCAGTAGGGTTGCCATGTTCAAATGGGGTTAGGGATTCGAACCCAGGCCCTCCAGGTGTGGGTCGAGTGCCTTAGCCAGTGTGCTACCGAGGAGGTGGAGATTAGTGCAACCTAGGGCTCTTTGTGCAGATAAGGATGGGCACCCCAGACCAGCAGATGGCAGTAGTGCGTTTAGTGAGTCAATAGAAACACAGAAGAAGAAAGAGGCTTATAAATGGCAGCCATCACACACATGGGCAGCTTAGAAGCAGGCTCTCTGGGATCGTGCGGTGTATTGGGATACAGAGTGGCCAAGTTTCCTGGGTTTTTGCGGTGTATGGAACACGAGATAGCTGAGCATTAGACACCATTAGATTCAAGAGGTGGATACATCTAATGGTAAGTCAATGGGAAGAATCGTCTTTAGAACTAGCATTGGCAGTGTCGTTTGTGTAATGGCGTATGCGTTAATGACTGCAAAGTGATAGTATCTGTGGTAAAATGGTGGTAAAGTGCAAATATTCGATAACAAGTCCTAATTAGTAAGTAAGCAGGTCATTTTGGAAGTAAATTGTGGTTGTGGGTAATTTTGTAAGTAAAACTTTGGGAGTCGGGCGGGGGCGGTGTAGGAGATGAGATGGGGGAGGAGGAGGAGGAGATGAGGCCCAGACAGGCCTTTGGGGTGAGCGAAGCCCAGACAGGCTCCCTCTCCCCCCTTCTCCTTCCCCTCCTCTTTCCCTATTTTTTTTTTTTTTTTTATGCGTTGGTGCAAATAGTTGGTAATGACCAGGAAGTAGTAAATTTTGGAAGTAAACTGTGGTTGTAAGTGAATTGTGGAAGTACATTTTGGAAATTTCGGTAGCAGGTAGCTAAACTGTGGACACACGCTAAAGGATTGATCACCTTTAGTGGGGCCGCCTCAGGGGAGGGTGTACAATGAATAAAGGCCCGAAACACCCGTGGATCCTGAGGTACACTGTTGAGGATGTGTCCCACATAGTGTATGGATAATTGTAATGGCTGTAGTTAGGAAAGCCTGAAGTGTGGTACAATGGGTGCTCTCCCCACATGTGCAAGTGTCTTGTATTTTTATGTATTTATGTAGTTATTTTAATTGTTAAGGAAATGTTGGAGGAAACTGCAAAGGCTTGCCAGTGGTCCTGGAGGAGATGCATGGTGTTGGCATGGTGAAAGCCATGGGGGAAAGCGATAGGTAGGTGCTGCTGAGTGGATCATGTAAACGGCCCCAGCAGCCCCAGTCACTGTAACGGTAGCCGGCTGGTTCAGGTTAACCCTTGTTGAGCATCTGTCTGTACAGCTCCAGTTGGCCATCCCCTCAGCTGCTCTGTCCTGTACAGCTCACATGAGGTTGCGTGAATAGCTGTAGTCAGCGGCCAGTTGTGCGTGTTACACCTGGGAGTAGGGACTAACAGCCTGAACTATTTACTTGATTATAGATAGTGTAGGGGTAGGTGTAATAGCTATAGTTTCTCCCTAAGGTGCTCTTCCTACATGCACAAGTACTTTGTGTTCTTTGTAAACTATGCAAATGGAAAATAGGGGAAGTAATATGAATCTTTTTTTTAAAACACTCTTTGTCTTACTTCTGATATAGAAAAAAACATGCACCCAATCACTGATGATGAAATGTGTCTTTCATTCGATGCAGCCAAGCATGTGATGGGATTTGTCCATTTGAAGTCACCGTTTTTAACTTGCGGCAGCTCTAATTTGTAACCGTATCTAAATGGTTATGCTGAAGCCACCGTGCACTGTTCATGTAATACAATATACAAGGTCCACAGCCGCTTTGAACACAGGGTGAGATAAGAAGGCCTTTGAAGATACTGTTCAGACTCGAACAAAAGTCTGTGCTCTGTGTGATACCATCCCTGACGACTATTAGCGGAATGCCGTTCTCATTAGCCTCTCTGGTTATCAGAATAAGACAGAGGTCAAATTTGCTAACCGCCACCCTTTGATCCACCAAAATGCTGAAGTGACATTGAGAAAAAAAAGACACTGAGTAAAACATTTTGGTTTGTTTTGAGACAGGAAGTAGCAACCATGCCCTTTGCTGAGGGTCATGTAAATGTTTAACAGTTATCAAAGAGTTCATTGCTTCTGTTTACAAAAGTGGTTAGTAGCCACACATTAGCTGTGTCACTGGGGGATTGTTTTCTGGGGATATCTATTAGTTACATTTTTTTTACCCATAATATAGTCCTCCACAGTCATACACTAGACATAAGCAGGCTGATAAAACACAAAAAGCTACCCTGAAAGTAATGCTGCAATGTAGTTTCTAAGTCTGAGGGTGGTACACCTTGGCAAACAACACTACTGGGTCTTGTAAACATGGGCCTAGCAATGTGCCATTATTGAACCTCTTAAAACCATGCTGTGGTGGCTTTGGTGTCACAGGGAGCGTGAATGATAAAAAAGTTGTGCAGTCTTTAGGTCTTGTTTTGCATCTCTGTTAGATGTAACATTTCCAGTGGACCAGGGGTAATGTGAAAAGTGTGCAATCAGTTTGCACAGCAATTAAGTAAACTATAACAATCGTAAAGATGCAGGTACACACGGTTTTGTTATTTTAAAGAGGTGCATAAACAGTGTTTATGAGCATTTACCCTCCACTACAACACTGAATGTGTCATTGTGGTCTGTGTAGTCACTGTACCTCATGACTGAAACATTTGCACAAGGTTGCACAAACATACAGCAGAGTACACATCAGTGGAGATTTGTAACACGCTCAGACACACATCTCCTAGCCGTCCCGCACAGAATACACACACACACATGGGTTTTATGTAACAGGATCTACATCCTTTCCCGACCTTATTCAGCATGAATGTGAGCTTACACTTCCAGGGACAAGCTGGGCCAGGCAGACTGTGTCAGGCAGCCTTTCTGCGTCTCTTATCTTCTTTCCGAGCAGGGAGAGGAGGGAGACAACAGCGTCTTTGGCTAAACATTGTTTCATTCCGGTATCTGCAGGGCATTGGTTTTTAATAGCCAGAAAGTAAAGTCTATTTCGGGCTATTTCTGGAAAAGGGGATATTACCTCGACAGATTTAAGGGAAATGTAAGAACTCATCTTGGGACCTGCCAGCCTTTATGCCAAAGCAAAGTGGTCAGAGCAATTTGGCAGGCGGCAAACTGGAGCAGTTTCAATTACTGCCAACTATAAATTAGACTCCGGGGCTCCACAAGAGAAGGCATAGGAATCCCTGTGATTAGCATGCCAAGCCAGACTAACATTTTGATGGAGAATTGAGGGTTGGCCCCCGAGGGTACGTCCCCTGGGCCGGGCCTTTCACAGGAGCCACAAATATTTCCAACCCGTGAAACGGAGGGGACTCAAGCACACATATAAACACACAGACACACACATACCATGCACAGACACACACACGCATGCACATGCGCACACACACAAGCATACATTAACACGCACAAACACACCAGGGGTGGAATTTAACTTTTCAAAATGTGACTGAAAACTTTTACCAGGCACTGAAAAATGAATGGCAAAATCCACCAGCCACTCAACAGTAAATTATTATTTTGTGTCTGAAATCTACCAGTCACTTTCATATCTTACAAGCATTTGACATCCCTGACACACACACACACACACACACACACACACACACACACCTACACACACAAACTCTCTCTCTCACACACACACACACACACACACACACACACACACACACCTTCAAGAACACAAGTTTTAAAGGAAAGCAGGAAGCTAAGCCCTAGGACCCGAAACATCAGGGTGCCCCTTCAGCACAAAAAAAAACGTTTAGACAGGGTGTTCATTTCTCTCTCAGTCACCACACAGGTCTTTTCCCAATAAACAAAGCATTGGTTTCTTTGATGTAATTGATGTGATGATTGATGCTCAAATAGTTTTGTACCTCTGTGTTTGTGCCTGAAGCTGACAGACTATATGTACAGTGCATGCTTCCCATGGGTTTTGGCCTCACAGTAACCCAAACTAATCATCTCCCACCCACCCTTTTACACTCGGGTCTGTCATTAACTGTAACAGGCATGGGCATGTTGGTGAACTAGCTCTGCCCTACACCCAAAGTGGAGGGAGTGCAGGGGAGTTTATAATACTAATGCGATTGCTGTAGCTGTGTTATTGGCTCAGAGGCACTCAGGAAAGCATTCACTTCGCAGTCAAGTGCAGCACTCGCGGAGAGCCCTCTGTTTGACAGCAGACAGCAGGGCTATTAGGGCAGTTGCACTCCACTTCTGTTGCCCTTTTCTGGGAAAAAATCAGGGGCCATCGCCTGGTGGCTTGGGAAAGAGAAGGAGAGATGGAGTTGAGAGGGTCAGGGCATTGGCAGTCCTGGAGTTCTTCATTCCATGGTAGCTCTTCCCATGAACCCTCCCCTGCCTCTAAATCTGCCCGGCCCGCACCCCTCACCCCAGCCCCCCATCCGTCAACCATGCCAAGCTCACCCCCCACCCCAACCAAGCCTGGCTATCACAGCACCCTATAATTGGTTTTGGTCATCCCAACCCCACCGCCTCCCTCCAAACTCTGCCTGTCACAAAGGCACTGCCTGTATGATGGCTTGTCTCATGCCTAACAGCACTGTTTACTTGATACTTTGCTGCTTGATACTTTGGCCTGTCAGGCCTCCTCCTCCTCTGTGCTGTAGGCCTACAGTAGGGCACGGGGTGATTACTATGGACAAGGCCGTGCATAAAGGCTGCCCTCCACGAGGCACATATGTACTACAGGATGCCGTACTCTCTCTGTTCATGTTCACGTCACGGTCATTTTCCACCCTAAAGAGTCGACCAAGCGGAAAACAATTACGGTGACATCCATGTCGTGACACCCACCGCCCCCGGTCCCCCTCCACCCCACCCCAAATGCTGCCTCAACCCTTATGGCCAGGGCTTTCAAACTGACCAGGCTTTGCTTCATTGCTCTGTAAACAAATCAGGCCCTGGAAAGAGCTTCCAGCCATTAGGCAGAGGGGCCTATTCCACTCTAAGGGGAGCTAAGAGGGTGGGTGGGTGGATATGAGATAATGTGTGCTGCATCAGTGACTGTCAGACACATCCTCACATTGGTCTTTCTCCTGGGGCAGGTGGGGGAGAGATAGAGAGGCAGAAAAAGAGAGATGAAAGGAGAGATAGAGAGGTAGAGGAGGGGAGGAGAGAAAGAAAGAGCAAGAACAAGAGGGAGAGATGAAGAGGTAGAGACAGAGAGCAAAAAAGAGAGAGACAGTGGAAGAGATGAAGAGGGAGAAAATGAGAGAGATTGAGGGAGAGATGGAGAGGTAGAGGGAAAGAGAGAGTGCAATAAAGAAAGAGATGGAATGAGACAGACAGACAGACATACATACATAGGGCACTGTGACAACACATCACATGTATACATGTGTACACACACACACATACACACACACACACAGACACACTAACACACACACACACACACACACACCCATACACACACGCGCACACATAAAATCATCTGAGTCTGCAAATGCAGCTCTGAAAGACTGATAGGTCGATTAAGTTCCCTGTGTATGTGTGTGTGCGTGTGTGTGTGTGTGTGTCTGTATGGTTTTGAAAGGCTCTGATTCAAGTTCACCCTTTAAGCTATTGTTATTGTTAAGACCCTGGCCCAGAGTGTACTGTTTCAATGATATGAAATTGCCTTGTGAAAACACAATAGGTCCACTTGCACATCTACCATGGAAAATTGTTTATTGATTTTTTTTTTCCATTCCCTAGTTCTTGCTATACAATGTAGCCAGCATTTAGTGAAAATTGACAGTTTGATGCTTATAAAGAGAAATTATACTTAGTATTGAAAAGCATTACGCCTTCAATACTTACAGTTTTTGCCCATTGCTTGAACGCAATAGACATATGCTTAAACCAAAGTAACATAACTTGAAGTTGTTACCATGGCTTACACTTTTTCTCAATTGTTTAAACACAATTCCTTGTACTTCAGACACAATGACCACAACATGTAACTCATGCACCAACCCCATGAACCAATTCTGCTAAACTATAAACACAATTCCTGCTTTACACTCAAATTGCAGTTCTAAAACACACTTTTTTCAAAACACTATAGACAATTCTCTGTGTTTGGCACAATGTTCATGACAGAAATCTCTTGTTTTCACAAGGAACACACAGTGATTCAAAATTCTAAAGTCAATTGCCCTATTATGTACACTGACTCATCACATCGGCAAACACCTGTCACACAGGTTTACAATTAGCTATCAGAGCTTTGGAAGAGGCAGAGCCACAGCTAGAGGAGTGAAAGTAAGAGGAGGAGGATGGGGAGGACACTGACGAGGACAAAAAAGGACAGTAATCTCTGATGAAATCAGAGTCATTTTGGTTGACCATTTGGTCAACGAAATTATTTTACAGTAGTTGTTTAGTTGTTTACGTATCTCTCTCCATATTCTACAATCCTCAACACAATTGAGGATTTTTTTGACTGGAGATGAAAGTGTATGACCAAAATCCACAAATGCGTATACCCTTTCTCTAAGCTATGGAAGACGCATGTGGAAATATAGCAATTGATGCTTTTCATGGATGGATTCGCTGCTAGGCCAGGAAGAACATTGCATGTGATGTGGATGAGGTGCTGTGGCCACACAAAAACAGAAGAAAGGATGCAGCGTATTTTTTTTTGTAACTGTATAGGCTACAGTAAATTCTTCTGTTGTGTTGCATGTAGACCACTGTAGGTGCAGCTTTGTGTTGATTGGGATGCAAAGTGTGTACACTGTTTTTGTGGGAAAAATAAAATACCTTTGTAACAATGTTTATGTGCGTTCTGAGTATAAAAACAATATTCTAAAATATAGCCCACTTATGTATGTACTGTCTGTAGCAAGTGTAACACTGAACAAAAAAAGGCCTAAATCATTATCATGAATGGAGAAGAAGTGTTTTCCATTATAGTGTTTTACATTTAGCACATCAGTGTTCAACTGGTTGTTATAAATGTCTATTCATATGATGGTTTGTGTTTGTCATTTGACAACAAAATAGCATTTTGAGAAGAATAATAGAATAATGCTGTTTTGAATGCAAAGTTTCATTTTGCAAGAGAAGTGAGGGGTTTTGCCCATTGTGTGTGTGTTTTTTTGACTTGTGTGAAGAGTTCTGAGAGTATGAGACATGTTTCCAGAAAATGTGTTTAAGGAATTGAGAAACTGTAAACACAGTGTAACCATACCTTAAACACAAACGCTGCTTTACACTTTAGTTGCAATTCTGCAACACACTTGCTCCTTTTTGCAACACACTTGCTCCTGCACACTACACACTATTTCATACATAAGACACTTTGTTCAAAAATGAAATACCGATGTATCATTGGCAAAACACATCTATTCAAAATACAAAACACATGACACTCAGACACACACCTAAAAATACTTACTTACATAATTAAACACCAATCAGCCAGCTACAAAAAGGTCTCAGTTACAGTTGTTTTTTACACACTAAAATAAAATCTTTCCCACATTTTTTGAACCACTCAAATAACAAAACAATGGCTCAGTTGAGGAGAGCATGGACAGAGAAGACAAATGTGTGATAACATGCAAATAACATTGGTTGACCACCTGGAAAACCCTAGGTTGAGACATGCCACCAAATTGGAAAGAGATGATGCTTACAGTAGCATTTTGTTTCCAACAACACTGTGTTTTACCGTGTTTACTGTGAACATGATTCTTTGTAGAAAATTATTGTGTTTCAATTTTCAACAGGCAACCATGCAACAAGCAAACACTTGCGTACTTGCGTACACACCAGTGTTGCAAGTCCAAATTTGTATCAGTTACAGTAAAATATATTTAGTGAACAGTATTAGTCATGTTGTGTTTCGTGAATGTATTCATGTTATTTATCAATATTTCTCAAAAGATAATGTCATTACAAATGTCAGAATGTTACAGCATGTTTACAGTAGGATTGAACCGCAATACAGTTTATGGCTGCTTACGTATTGTGAGAGATGCTTAGCGAGAGAGATGCTTACTATATGCTTAGCAAGAGAAGACATTGCTTGTGATGTTGATGAGATCCTGTGGCCAGACCCCAACACACGGGAAGAACCATAAGCCCACTTACGCACAATTGTGTCCTTCTATATTTACATTAGTGTATTGTTACCTGGTCCCCTGGAGGTGATTGACCAGGAATTGCAATCACCCTGTTGGTGTGTGTGTGTGTGTGTGTGTCTGTGTCTGTGTCTGTTCGCCCGCAATGACCTTGTCTGTCCACTTGGCGGACCAGGTTGCCATTTCTGATTGTGGTTGTTTTTTTGTTGTTTTTGCTTAAAATGAATTTACTGCACTGTAAAGTAGACTACTGTAATGTACATTATTGAGTATTTCATTTTTTTGTTGTTGCGAAGACATGCCTTCTGCAGAACTGAATAAAAACTAAAGACTGCAGTGTTTTATATAAAGTAGACTTTATATAAAGTTGGACAGATGTGGCGCAGTGGTCAGGGAGTTGGTCTTACAATTGGAAGGTTGCTGGTTCGAATCCTGCCCTACCCATGGTTGAGATGCCCTTGAGCAAGGCATCTAATCCCACACTGCTCCAGGGCCTGTAACTGAAACCCTGTAAATATCTGTAAGTCGCTCTGGATAAGAGCGTCAGCTAAGTGTATTGTAATGTAGACTAGTGTGTTGCTGCTGATGTGACAGTGTTTTCATAAGGTGCAATTTTGTCATCAGAGTGACATTTTGACAAAGGATTGTTGGGTTTTGATTGCAGAGTTTCAATTTGACATAGATGTGAATGGTTTATTTCCAAGTGTTGTGTCCTATGTGCTTGGGTGTAGAGTTTTGGCACAATCAGCCAAATTTTGCTAAATGTGTTTAAGCAATGGGCAAAAACCGTAACTGATCCACCTCGTTCCTAAAAGTAACTTAAGGTTATCCTCTCTTGCTGTTATATTCCTTTCCATCATCTCCATCTTCCAAACCGTTTACCTGTCATAGTTACTTAGTCTTAGGCCATGGAGTTTGAATTTGTGTGATTTCATTTATTTTACCTGACATGAACTTGATTTAAAATATGCCTCAGTCACCCAAGGGGCTTAGAAAGTCTTCCTCGTCTCGCTTCATTTCACTAAGTGGTCTTCCCTATGGCTGGCCTAGGGCACATCATGGCCACCGCGGTGCCAAAGAACCTCACTTTTAAATTAAAAAAGAAGCTGTAACACCTCTAACGTTTGAATTTCCATATTACTTCAATTTGATAAGGACATGTAACTTTGGGATTCTCATCAATGTATTTCGCAAATCATTAAGCAAGTGCATGGTAAGATGAAATTCATAGCATCCCATCTGGGAACATATACATCATAGCAATTTATGACAATTTAAATTTGGTATTAGATTGTTGCACTCAAATAGATTAAATGCTCTGTATCGGGAACATTTACGTCAGTGAACCAGTATCTTAATATTTTTTGGCTGGAATCAAAACAGCTTGTGTGACACACAGATGGAGGTCCTTAACCAGAGGAGGAGAAGCCGAGAGAAGCCATTACACTGCTGAGCTCTCCCGCCTTGTTTATGGGACTCCTTTAACAAGTTCGGATGGGATTTAAGAGCCCTCACTGGGTGATTCATACATCTGGTCGTGTTGGCCCTTTCTGGAGTGTGGGGGATTTGTGTCATCCATCAAAATGAGTTGCGTGGGACACAGACACCACCAGACCCCCACACGCCATCCTGGCTGCCAGTTTCAGCTGACACCGATTAACAGCTCCAGCGGCCTCCAAGAGGGCAGTTAAGTTCCCCAGGGGGGCCGCTGTGTTGTTGCAAATGGGGTTGGGGGGGGTGGGGGTACTGAACTTTGTGTAAAGGGCAGAGGGGCCTTCCTTTGGTTATCCATAAGCTCTGCAGCTGTAGCCCCCACCACCACCAACAACCTCCCCCCCCCCCCCCCCCCCCCCCCCCCCCCCGGCCTTTTAGCAAAGTACTGACGTCACTGCAAAGATTCCCCATCTGACAGTGAGCGAAGGCTTCTAAAAATATCCCCCAATTGGGGCAGCGTTAAGGATCCAGGCAGCGAGTGCAAGTATGTTATTGGGTTATGGTAAACCCGATTCCACAGGCTCGTCTTCCATCCCCTGCTCATCACCAGCAGCGGAATACAAATGAATAAGTGGCCAAAAACCACAGCACAGTAAATTTAGTCATACAGCGAAGAATGCAACGAAGATGTCATTTCTGTGCCCACAGTGGCCGCACTGTCGACAGCATTGCCCGACAGAGGAAGGGAGGAAGTCCGCCTGACGACACCGATACTCCGAGGGTACCTCAGGGCATCCTGCCTGGTAAACCCGCCCCTCGTACTTCATTTCATTTTGTACAGAGACTCTGGACCGGAATCTCATGAGGGTCATTTACTCGGCCCCAGCAAGACCGATCCAATCAGCGAACAGAGGGTGTCTTCATTAGCAGTGACGTTGACCTTGTGTGCTACATTTGAACTGTAGTGCGTAGGTAGGCTAATTGCATACGTGACGACCAGGCGTTAGCGATTGGGTAAAGGCAGAGGCTTGTTTTAAACTTCAGCAGAGTCCACACCTCCAGGAAGAAATCGTTTCTGACGGTGTCTGGTCCAGACCCTCTGTACGAAATGAAATGAAGTACGAGGGGCTGGTTTACCAGGCTACCTCAGGGCATCCTGCCTGGGTGTATGCCAGCCTCTGTGCCCCTCTCCAGCTGTTTCTTGCTTCTGCTACTTATTCTTCTCCACCTGTAAAAAGCCATCTGGATCCCAAAGCTTGGCCGCCCCTGGAGATGGAAGCACAAAAGCTGCACCAACAGCAGTGACGTTCAGCTGTAATGGGTGATTAGCAGTACCAAAAGAGGCGGGGATGGAGCAGCAGCGAGTCAACAACAGCAACAACAAATATGGTGGCGGCAGGCACATTAAAGGTGTAATTACAGCATGATCATGGAACATTGTGTATAATCAAAGCCGTGCAATCTGCGGCAGTCATGTTGTTTGTGGAGAGATGACGTTCTCCAGCTCTACTCAGCCATAGGGTCCTTATAAAAACACTGGGTGGTAGGGTAGTGGGGTCGTGGAGGTACAGAGAAGGTTGTGTTGGTGGGGGGTGTGTGTGGACAGTACATTCGGACACAATGGCATAATTGCGTGAGTGAGTGCACCAATCTCACTTTTGTTAGGGCCTCTAATGGATACTGGAGGGCGCCTTGTCCATTTCTGAGTGTGCATGAAGCTGTCTGAGTCACGATGGCAGGAGCGAGCCTTATTTGGAGCCTTACTGAGGTGCAGTTGTGTGCGCGCCAGGACTCCATGCACTGGTAGTGCTCAGTGCAGACTCTTTTGTTTATATGCACAGGATGGGCTCCATGTGCACCACGGCCTGAGGCCTCTTTTGAATACTAACATCATAATGGCACAGACACTGAAATTACACTGACTAGCTAATGATTTTTTTTTTTTTCCTGGAACGTATCACATTTAAACCTAACAGGAAAATAACCACATTGTGCTGTATATCTGCTGAACTTTATAAAGATCCACTTAAAAGCTTGTATTCTGTTTGGACAACTTTGACCCGCTGGATAGTTCGACCTGAATTGAACTTTGGCATTTTTGGCACTTGGAGTTTCGAGATGACATTTTTACGCCCTGGTACAAGTGCCAAGATGGTGCCTTCTTCGGTCTTCTTCATTAGCAGTGGAAGAATCATGGCCAGGAGCTGATTGAATTTCACCAACTATCCTTCAAGACTTCCCAGTGGCTCCAGCTCAGATGAAGTTTCTTGAATGCCGTCACTGCAATAGTGCTCTCCAAACTCTCTAATAAAGATGGGGTCACACTACACCTCAGTGCCAAAAATAGCAACTAAGTTAATTCCTTCTCCCTCCGAGGAGTTTAGACAGATAGAGAGATAGCCGTTTGGGAAATGGCCCACTCATCTTTTATTCTACAGCTCAGGATAATTATCAGCTTAATGACAGCTGACATACATACATACTCTAAGAAAGACTCTTAAATGTGTACTTGTCTGTTACATTACTGAAAATATACGTATTCAAAATACTTATTCACTGCAGTATCTGTGCATACAGGAGAGGAGAGGAGAGGAGAGGAGAGGAGAGGAGAGGAGAGGAGAGGAGAGGAGAGGAGAGGAGAGGAGAGGAGAGGAGAGGAGAGGAGAGGGACAAACATACATACCCTAAGAGAGACTCTTAAATGTGTACTTGTCTGTTACATTGCTGAAAATATACTTATTCAAACATACTTACTCACTACAGTATCTGTGCATACATTAATACAGAGCTGGCATTTTTATAGCAGCTCTGAAATAGCATTTCTGTGTAAAATTAGAAAACAAAAGAGCAATCGACTGTAGAAAAAATATATATTTATTCACTACAGTATCTGTGCATAAATCAATACAAAGCTGGCTATGTTTCAGGAGCTCTTAAATAGCATTTCTGTGTAAAACCAAAAAACAAAAGACCAACTGACTGAAATTCACAGTGGCCACTGTGGCCAGTCTCCTAATGTGTTGAGGGTTTTGTGTTGGATGTAACTGATGGCCTTTTGTTAGCCTTCCTGACTGCCCACACACCCATTCACAACCTCCATTTAATGACGGGCTTGTGATATCAATCAAGGCGGTAATAAGACTTCCTGGCTGTCGGCTTTCAGTGCACGCCAGCACAGACAAACACATTCAGAGCAGATGTGGCCAGCATGCTCCCCCTTTCCCATCCGTCCATCCCTTCCTCACTCCCTCCCTCCCTTCCTCCCTCCCTCTTGCTCTGCCACCAGATCCCTGAGCTGTCTTTGTTTTCCTGTGTTTTTAATTAAAGCCATTATTTAACTCTGATTAATTCACAAAAGACGTCCTTGAAGGTATTTTTTTCTTCCAGTGCTGTAACTCACACCCTGAGGACAGAGGCCCTCGCATTCTGAGGCAGTTAGTGAAGGATAGGATGGGATAGGATAGGATAGGATAGGACAGGACAGGATAGGATAGGATAGGATAGGATAGGATAGGATACATTACGATAGGATAGGGTACGATAGGGTAGGATAGGAGATGAGAGGAGAGGAGAGGAGAGGAGATGATAGGATAGGATAGGATATGATAGGGTAGGAGAGAAGAGAGGATAGGGTAGGGTAGGGTAGAGTAGGGTAGAATAGGATAGGAGAGGAGAGGACAGGACAGGAGAGGAGAGGAGAGGAGAGGGTAGGGTAGAATAGGACAGGAGAGGGTAGGAGAGGAGAGGATAGGAGAGGAGAGAGGATAGGGTAGGGTAGGATAGGATAGGATAGGATAGGATAGGATAGGATAGGATGGGATAGCATAGCATAGCATAGAATAGGATAGAGTAGGATAAGATAGGATAGGATGGGATAGCATAGCATAACATAGAATAGGATAGAGTAGGATAGGATAGGATAGGATGGGATAGCATAGCATAGCATAGAATAGGCTAGAGTAGGATAGGATAGGGTAAGATAGGATAGGGTAGGATAGCATAGGATGGGATAGGATAGGGCAGGATAGAATAGGCTAGAGTAGGATAGGATAGAATAGGATAGGATAGGATAGAAGATTGAGTCCATTTCCCCCCTGTGGGTTCCTTCGCATCAAAGCCTGTAGACACACGAGGTAACCATTTCCTCTACAGACCAGCTGTGGAAACTCTGAGGCAGTGGAAATGCGAGCCAACGGACGAGTAAGCAGACAGCGCGCTGTCAAGTGGCCGCTGGGACGGACAGACAGACAGACTGACTGACGGAGAGATATTCTAGGTAGTGCTGTTCAGGTGTCCAAGGCCTTCTGCACAGCAAACTTGATTACATGATTAGGAGCATTGTGCTCTGCAAGGTTTGGAAAATTGAAGTGCTTGGCCTCCAAATTGAGAGAGGAAAGAGAAGAGGTAATGGGGGAGGTATAGACAAAGGAGAGAGAGAGATAGTGAGAGAAAGAGAGAGAGAGAGAGAGAGAACGATGGAGATGGAGAGAGAGACAAAGACAGAGAGAGAGAGAGAGAGAGAGAGAGAGAGAGAACGATGGAGATGGAGAGAGAAAGACAAAGAGAGAGAGAGAGAACAATGGAGATGGAGAGAAAGAGAGACAAAGAGAGAAAGAGAGACGGCGAGAGCGAGAGAGAGGGAGAGAAGGAGTAAACATCAACATGTTTCTGCTGTATGTCCAGTGACACCAACAGACATACTGTGATTGTGGCTGCAGTAGTGGCGCTGATCGTTGGGCTGAAGTTATTGCTTCAGCCAGTCTGGGCCGCATCTCCCTCTCTCTCAGGAGTCACTGTGAGTCACTGAATGTTTGCCGAGCAGACCTGTTTGTGTAGCGCCGTGGAGACCCCCCCACCCCCCCAGCAGGGAGAAACCCGGCCCTTTGCTGACAGGCCCCCAGCTGGGGGACCAAATCATCGCCCGTTTGTAGCTGCGCGGTCTCCACGGTAACCTCACATTATCTCCCCTCTAGCTTGCAATCCAATCTGTTTTGAAGATGTTCCCAATTTCCCCACTGCGGGGCGGACATCAATAGATTTCCTGTTGATCTCCTGAAAAGCTGTACATACCATGTTGCGTCCTGACTGGACTTCTTCTTTAAAATTCTAAGCGCAGCCATTCACTTGAAAGCTGTTGTATTTTAAAGCACAGATGGCTTTGCTAGTTTTGTGCTTTATAGGTCAGACCCATGTCTATGTACGCCACAGATAGAAGGTGGCACCAGCCCTTAGTCAAAGTTAAAAAAATATGTATAAAATTTTAAAATGGCTAGTAGACCTCAGACACAAAAGAAGACATTACTGTTGAGTGGCTGGTGATTGAAATGTACCATTTATTTGTCAGCAGCTGGTAAAGGTTCAAGTTTTATAAAGTTTATTTCAACCCCTGATCTATATACCATACTCAGCTGAAAATGGGGATTTTTCTTAAATCCTATTTCCATTATGTTGACTCATGACAGACAGGCTGTTAAAAGAAGTGAGAACAGTCTCGCCACGGGGCTGGAAAATGTCTCACAGTTGAGTGTGTAACGTAAGGCCTAGGAAAATCCCAGTGTTTCGGCACTGTATGTTTATAGTTACAACACAGTGGGGAGTAGAAAAAATGCCAACATCAACACATTTGTCACAAGCTATTCAAATTACTGCATGTCGCCTCATCATTTGATACTACACATCCTTCTTTAATGGCTGACAGACATGATAGTATGATGGTATATGACTGCCTCTGTTTCGTTACGTCCCTAAATAGATCGCTTGTTTTGTCTGTTTGTTAGTTTTTTCCCCAAAATTCTCTTTTCCAAATTGCCTGCTAGTATGCACTGCATAGACAAACAGAAATGAAACTACGAAGTCTGAATGAGTTTGTGCACCTTGTTGTTTACATAGTGTAGCTCCACCCCCCTCCCCATCACTCATCAAACCTCTCCTGCCTTATGTGGCACATTAGTGGTGAGTATGTGTTGTGTTCAGTCCGTCGGCGCTGAGTGAGTGGTTGCCAAGAGGAGTTGTAGGCGAGAGAGGCAGGCAGAGCACTTTACGGTGACAGCTATGGCATTGGCGGGGTCCTTAGAGTGGCGGCAGGGCCCTTAAGAGCTCAGAATGAGGGTCATTAGAGCCGGAGCAACTTCATTAGCCTCGCCGTATTGCAGCCGCCTCCCGCAAGACCAGGGGGAGCAGCGGCAGGTGGGGAAGAGAGAGAGAGAGAAATAGAGATAGGAAGAGAGAGAGAGATGGAGAGGGAGAGAGAGAGATGGAGAGGGAGAGAGAGAGAAAAAGAGAAGGGGAGACATAAAGAGATGGATGGAGAGAAAGAGGGAGAGTAAGATAGAGAGAGAGATAGAGAGAGGGAGATGAGGAGGGAAAGAGTGAGAGAGATGGAGAGGGAGAGAGTTAGAGAGAGAGAAGGAGAGACAAAGAGATGGATGGGGAGAAAGAGGGAGGGAGTAAGATAGAAAGAGAGAGATAGAGAGAGGAGAGACAGAGATGGAGAGAGAAAGAGAGGGAAAGAGTGAAATAGAAAAAAGGCACAAGGAAAAGGGGAGGAGGGAGATAGACAGAGAGAGAGATAAGGAAGAAGAGAGAGAGGGAGAGGGAAATAGAGCGGGAGAGGGAAATGAGGACAGAGAGAGAGGGAGAGAAAGAGAGAGGCAGCTCCATTTGACATGGCAAAGAGCAAACACACATCACACTAAGGGGGTCTGGCTCTTAACCAACTTAGCTACGGATTGGAGCCCACCTCCACCAGCACAACCTAATAGAGCAGTGCCTCTGCCTTCTCTCTGCCCAGTGCCCACCTCCACCACAGCACAACCTAAAAGAGCAGTGCCTCTGCCTTCCCTCTGCCCAGTGCTCACCTCCACCACAGCACAACCTAATAGAGCAGTGCCCACCTCCACCAGCACAACCTAATAGAGCAGTGCCCACCTCCACCAGCACAACCTAATAGAGCAGTGCCCACCTCCACCAGCACAACCTAATAGAGCAGTGCGTCTGCCTTCCCTCTGCATTATATACGGCGTCGGCTGTCAGAGGCAGCCAGGGAGGCAATGCATCCTCCGAAATCTCAGGATGGAGAGAGGATAAGGAGTTATATGAGATGGCAGTAAAACACCATTAAGATTGAATGTGTGGCTGTCGTTGTAAGACTGATGGTATCGCGTGTGATCCAACCAGCCATAACAGCTTAAGGCCTAAAAGGGTAAAAAAGTGCTTTGCCTCCCTTGAGAACAAACATAACCAGTCCCAATGCAGTACACTGTTTTGTCAAAGGGAATTGTTTAATTCTAAAATTGTGAATAAAGATCTCCCCAAAGGCAAGCCTCATCTTACTTTTTAAACCATTACAATTCTTTAAAGTACACAACTTGCTGCTTTTAGTGCAATGGAACACAAACAGTGGAATTGAAAAGGCTGTAATGCATACTCGCCAGTAAATTTAGTAAACTAAAAGCTGAACTCTGGCTACAAATAAATGTGAGATCAGCTCCTTAATTGGGTAGCAATACCCTTGACTGGGTAGCAATAAGAAAAGCCAATGATGATGATGATGCCTTGGTCTAGGCCAGTGCTTCTTAATTATTTTCTGTTGCGGTGAAAATGGTGTAATCTGTTAATATGCATTCTAAATGAATATGGACAGAATATGGACTACACGGAAAGGGTTTGGTGGAAATGAGCCCTTAGAGTAAAGTGTAGGCTGTTTTTGTGGCTTAAATTGATGGTATCCTGCAGCCTCAAATACCAGGTGACGTGTTTTGGGACAGGTTTGTGGATGAGGCTTGTGCAACGCTGCACTGAACATGTAAACATGCTTGTTCCTCAGGTCAGTGGATTGGCCTTCAGTCATTTTGGTCCTGAACTCCAATGAACTTGCAAACACTGAACTGTGAATGTGTGTGTGTGTGTGTGTGTGTGTCTATGTGTGTGTGTATGTGTTTGTACCTGGCAAAGCTATACATATGGGCCACACATTTCCCAACTAAGATTGGAGCAAAGGGGAACAAATTGTGTTCCACACTAATCTAACAGTGTTCTTGGTTGTTAGTGATAAAACAAAAAGTGCAACATTGCTTTACTGACAGGTTAGGGTTATGGATTGGTTTGGTCTCGGCACAGTTTAGCATTCTTTAATTATATTATAATGGGAGTCAATGTGTGTGTGTGCATGCGTGCATGTGTGTGTGTGTGTGTGTGTGTGTGTGTGTGTATGTGTGTGTGTGTGTGTGTGTGTGTGTGATCCACGCATGGTGTGTTTTCTGTCTTAACAATTAAAATAGCCCCTCTCCTGGTGATGTATAGTGTATTTTGAGGTGGGTGGGGCAGACCGGGTAAACTGAGGAAGGAGATGAAATTAGTAAGGCAGAGAGAGTCTTTGCAGACGCTGTCGGTGTCTGGGTGGTAATAAGATTTATAGGAAGATTACTCAGGTGCGCTGGGTGACGCAGTGATGTCAGGAGAGACAGTACATATTTTAGAGTTATGGTAAAGACTATTGCTGCACCAGGGCACAGCAAAATTTGTGTAATCAAAATTTTAATGAAATCTCTCTCTCTCTCTCTCTCTCTCTCTCTCTCTCCCTTCTCTCACTTCTTCTGTGTGTGTGTGTGTGTAGAAAAAGGAAGGAAAAAGAAAAATATGGCACATGACATTGACAGGCATGACGTTTACGTCTTGTGTTTGCACTGGCCTTGAGATGTTTGGCTGACTTTTGCCCTGTGATAGGACCACAGTGAGACAGTGTCCTCTGGGTGTCTCTGTTTAGGCTGTTTTAAATGCCAGACGCGTAATGAGGTACGTCTGTGTGTGTCAGGATGACAAGGACACACTCCAGACACACACACACACACACACACACACACACACACACACACACACACACACACACACACACACACACACACACACACACACATTAAGCCAAACGACTAATTTCACTCCTCTGAGACCTCTAGAGATTAATGGAAAAGACCTTGTTAGTGTCTCTCTGAGTGCCTTTTTTCATCTTTATAAAATGTTCATTGGACAAAACACAAAGGGCATGCCACGTCATGGACCAAGAAATCATGGCTTGTATGTCCTGTAAAGGTCAGTTTACATGTTTATTCTGTCATGATGTTCACAGACCAATAATATTGAATAATATAACACTATATATAGACATGGAATAGGACCAGATAACTTATTTCAAAGGTAAGGTGCAGAGTGGAATTATTAGAGCCACTGCCCCATCTAGTGGCCATTTAAAAAAATTACAGTTGTTTCTATGACGGTGTAAAACTTTGCACTTCACAGAGGCAGGAAGTAAGCATCTGGGTGCATTCTGAGCCATTTTTATTATTCATAATATTCGTTTTTACCATACAGCAGTGACACGCTTTGATTATCCAAGAGACATGAAGTCTCATTTTTTGCCTAGTGAAGAAAGAATAAACTGTCATCCAGCATAACAATGTGTAAAGGTTATTTATTTTACATATGGCCTAAATATTGATTATTTGCATTATTTCTTTTTAATGTATGTGGTAAGACAAGACATGAAAATGTTGCAGTGTGTTACACTGTCCCCCAACAGTCAAGTTCTGTAAATATGCTGTGAATGAAGTGGTGCATTTTCAAAATGACACCTAAATTTGAGGTTGAAGATGAAAATGAACACATTTTACACTTTTATTTGTTCAGTCATCCAAGTGCTGCCAATTCTAGCCCAATCAAGCCCAGTCATTACAAATAAAGAACTCACCAGCGTACACTAGAGGGTTCGACTGCCGTTTTTTTAAGCAAACAACACGTTTTGCTAGCTCTTCCTCTTCAAGTCCACTCATGTTTATTGGTATTTGAAAACACATTTTAAAACAATAGACATAACACCAAAATGCTCTATAGCACACTTAAAACAGAAATAAATAAATAATATAGTAACATTATCATTAAAAGTGTTGTTGAGGTATGTACAATTGTGAAACATAATCATAGTAATCATAGTCATAATCATCGTCAGTTAATTAGAGTGCATCTATTGTCATTACAATGAGGGAGAGGTAGTGTGCAGCAGCAGGAAGGTCAGTATTGTGGGATAAACCCTGACAGACGTATGCAGAATGCTGGATCATTCAGAAAGGGTTTATTCCACAATGCTGACTGCCTCCTTGTACATTATCCTGCGTGATTATCTACTACATTCTACATATTAGCAAACTATTAAATGAAAAAAACGATTTCATCAACTGAAGTAGTGTTTTGTATGTTCCGCTAAACTTCATTTCATTCTGTGGTTTCAATGCAACATCCACTGTTCTTATGCTGCCATCTGTCTGTTACACAGACCATGAATAGCAACAGTCTGTTATACGCAGACATATCAAACCTCCGAACATTAATAATAATAATAATAATAATAATAATAATAATAATAATAATAATAATAATAATAATAATAATAATAATAATAATAAAACTTTACTTGTATAGCACAGTTCATACATGCAATATGCAACTCAAAGTGCTTTACAGTTTGGCAGGGTTGTTGCAAGACAACATTTCTTGCGGTTCAGTGATGTCAGAGCAGATAAATACAGAAGCAGACTGACTCTTGCATGAACACAGGTAGGCAGTCCTTGTAGGCCCTAGTCAGCAATCTTTGTAGTCCAGTGGCGCTAGAGCTATTAAGACAGTCTATTCAGTTCGAACGTTCTACAACACTCTGACATGCTGCGTAATAAAGTGTAATATTTTACTTATATTGACATATGTCTGTTAAGATTCTCATTCATCCAGGTCATGGTAGTCAAAGGAGCTAAGTTGTAAGCAACTGAACTTCCTTTTGAACTTCTAAGTTGTAAGCAACTTAACTTCTTTTTGGACTTCCGAAAAGAAGTTCAGTTGTTTACAACTTAGCTCCTTTGAACCAGAAACAGGACTTCTGTTTGGAAGTCCAAAAAGAAGTCCAGTTGCTTACAACGTAGCTCCTTTGATGACTTATATTGATGTCATTTGCTGTCTGGGTCAACATTGACACAGGCCTCAGCAGCTCCAGCAGCAGCGTTGTCCTTTCCCCACTGGCAGCTCTGCTGAAAGGGACACAACCTGCACTTCCAGGCCTCCTCTATGTCCACCCCCCTGGGCTCCCTCTGACCCCTCCAGAAGGCCAGGTAGTCCCTCAGCTCCCCCCTCAAGACATCCTCTTCACACCGCACGTATCTCCTGTCTATGGTCGTGCCGGAGTCCTGGTGAATGTACTCTAGCTTCAGGTGCTGAATAGTGCCGACTTTTGATGAGGAGAGCCTTTTTAGGACCAGGTCTGCCAGGCCCCCGAAGGTGGCCTCCTCGATGCCCATGGACCCTGCGTGGTTCAGGACCGCAGTTCCCAGCACGCGTTTGGGCTGAAGTTTGAGGTGCCTGATTATGTCACTTCTTTTCACTGTCCCGTTGACCATTCCATCAAACAGCAGTTTATACAGTCCCACCTAAAATCAAGTGAATAATCAAGTGAATAATTAAATTTGGGATGAACCGCTTACTCACATACATTACAATTACACATTACATACAATTAACTTAAACAAGGCAACTGTTGTAATACACTCTCTGTAACTTTTAAGATGCCTGAACATAAAAATGTCTTGGGCAAAAATGCCTTGTTTCAAAAAAACAATTTCTTCAGATAATATCTAAACAAAATGTGATAGAGGACTTTAAATATTTGACTAAAAATGAAGTAAGTAAATACCTGAAGATCATGACCTCTGGCTTGAGCCTTGCCGGGAAGAGAGTTTTCCTTACGAGTTTTGAGCTCACTTAGGACGAGTTCCCCTTCCGTGCTGTAGCTCAGTTCATCTATGACACCCAGGAAGAACATTCCTTCCAAAACCCCCAAAACTGGAAACTCCCGCACACACTGTCCTGTAATGTCAATTAAAAATATAAGCAGGGTTGCCAGGTTTTCCCTTTTAAAAAAATAAAACACTGTTGTATTACAACATGTTAAAGAAATATGTGAAATATGATTCTCAGAAATAGATTTTATCCTTAAAACACCAACAGAACTGGTGTCTCCTTAAACTGTGGAATATGGAAGGAGAAGGATTATCTTGTCCCAGGCCCAGCCAAGACTGTCAGCTGGCCTGGATGATATGTCTGATGATTAAACTGGACAAATCAATCCTCTGCTCTTAGAATCTTACCTTCCTCCAATAATGACATCATGCTCATCACATTGAGAAGTTTGATGGCTTCGCGGTCTTCTCTTGTATGGGCTTGGATTGGGACAATATCATGAACTTCAAGCTCTAAAGAAAAATCATAACTGGTTTAGGTAATTGTCTTTGAAAACCGCCAGATACACTGGTAGAGAGACATATTACAACATTCTTACGTCTTTTTAGATGTATTGTGGTTCCCGCCTTAACTTCGGGATTCTTCATTTCGTTTTGTTTTACCAGTGGCTTCAAGAGTCCCAAGACCATCTTCATCTCACACCAAGACTGCTCACACAACAGTGTAACACTCAAGTGCCACCGACGGAACCTGTTCTGTGGAGTTAAGCCTTCTTCTGTTGGATGCCTTCTGTTCAGAGATCTGATGTTCACAGTTGGACTGTTGTCCGGCCAGTAACCAATGGCTCTCCTCTTAAATCTGTAACATTAATAGATCTGTCAGCTTTAGCAAAAGTTGTGTTTCTAGTACATAATTACTAATAATTAGTAATAACTACGTAATTAGTATGCATATTTTACTGAGCGTTAGACCTACCTGTCATCTGAGCTTTCCAAATGTTTCTCTTTCTGAGTCTTGATGAGAGGCGGCACACAATGCTCTATTTTCATCAAGATGTATATAATTGATAAAAAAATAAGTGAAATTTCAAAATGTCACAAAAATAAAATAAAATAAGATCTTTGAGTTCTACGAAACATATAAGCAACCTTATGAACTACTTACCATCGTTTAACCTTATGCCCAACATTTCAGCATCGCTCACGTAACCCCACGTATTTGCTTTTTCCTCCATGAATGATGACTGGTTTAAACAGTCCTTGTGCGCTTGTTGTAATATAACATCAACAACCGGCGTTTAAATACCCCCATTTCCTTCGTATTGGTCTTGTTGACATTCGCAGATCACGTGCAATGTGTTTGGGTGCTTTGCCCGAACTAGTCCCAGACCACGCCCCCAATACTATGCGTCATGAACTTTCTTTCAGGTTACTTTTTTTCTTTCCTTTGTTTTTTTTGTGCGACATAGGATACATATTTTGCGTGCGACATATAGGCCTATCATTTTGTTCTCGTAGCCTATACTGTCAAATATAAATATATATATATATAGCCTACATTTGTACCTATAGTATCCTACCCTACGCTGTCTTAGATCAACTTCCGACAGAAGTGATGACAGACTGAACAATTCTTGTGGTGAGGGCGATTCAGGAAATCTCTGCTTTATTTTTTCGTCCTTAAACGTTGACACAAAAGTGTAGCCTGTAATACAGTGACAGAAGTTAGGCGAATGTATCTTACAGAAGCTACAAGACATCTCCGTGCGTCTCTTTTCAGCACTAAGTTGTGGGGACTGTAGAGTAGACTGGAATAGAATAGAATACTGTATCACATGACCGATGCATCACAAAATATTGAGAATATGCCTGCGGACAAATCACCAAAAGCAAAAAGACAAATTGAACCATAAGACCCTGACATTGGACGTGCAACAGCGTAAGATTAGCAGGGGCTGAGTGAGGAATCTGGACAGTTTGGAACCAAACAGTTGTGTAAGCCAACCTCTGACAGTAACCTATATTGAGGCTAAACAATTGTAGTGCGCCTTACCCTGCCTTTTCACAACTCATACGCAGCTTAATGACTTTTCATAACTGTTGATGATTTTCCTGCAGGGGGCGCGCTTGTCAAACGCACACACTACCGCTGCATATTTGTTTAAAAAGTGGGCAAGCTGACCATTTTATTCTTTGAACCCATTGACTTTGACTGGTTTGTGACTGCCATTTCTAACAGAATTGAACATTTTTTCTAGTGTATGACTGGCATCATGGTTATTAAGAAAACGTCTTGTTCTTAAAAAAAGTGTCTTTATTTTCAACATACAATTGTAAGGAAAGATATTTACATTAAAGGGAAAGGGATGAACTTTTCATCAGCCAAACATCTGAACTCTTGTAAGATACTGGACACACAGTGGGTCCACCTTATATCCCCCAATGGTGCTGACAACAATAAAATAAATATAAAAGCATAAGACACAATCAATGCAGATCTACCGCAAACCGCTTGGTTTACAAATTCATAACAATAGTTAAAGTAGCCTACTATGCAAAGATCTTCAATCTAAAATCTCCAGCCAAACTTCCTTAAAACCTGCAACAATCCACTTTGTAGCAACATCAGCATGAAAACTTTACAAATGGTTCACTGGCAATTTCTTCACTACACAGCTTACAAATCACAAATGTAAAAGCAGTGGCATAGATGCATCCAAATCAACAGTGACAGTAGTACAAATGCAGAGTCTGTTCTAGACTGTAGTGGAGTTTGCCTGTAGCACTCACGGTCTGTGCAGAGATGATTGTGACTTTCATTACCAGTGTGCAAAGAATTACCCAAAAATACCCTGTTATCTACACTAGCTCTTTTGGCCTTCACAATAATCTGCCCACCCGTGACTATACACATATCCCCTAATTAGTGATGGGTCACACGATAATGAAAGCTCCACAAATGGTGTGTAATGCACAGCAAGAACAGACCGGGTGAAATGATCATTTCAATCAGCTACTGTAAATTACTGAACAAGAAAAGATGAAGCCATGCTCTTTCAAAAAAAGGACTTCTGAGGAGTGCAGCGGCGACCATTTTGCTCATCTTCAATTGCTGTCAAACAATAAACCTTCGTGACAAAAGTCTTTTTAAAAAATGCAGAAAATCTGCATCACCCACTTTCATATTTTCCCCACATTCAGCTAAACAAGACCTTTTCAGTCAAACTTCAACATTTATGAAAAAAACTTGGCTAAAATTGCTGAAATGTCAAATGGAAACAGTCACATAAATGTAGGCAGCTCTGTCTGTTCCAATCATCTTGAGAAGGTCACTTCTCATTTTAAACTACCCAAGATCCAGGGACTGAAGATGAAGACAAGGGCAGCTGACAACTTGGAGAGATAATCTGGGGCATCCTTTTTCGCACAGACACGAGCTGTGAGCTCTCACGCCCTCCCTCCCTCCTTCCTTCTCTCACTGAGTAGCTTTGGCGTCGGTCGCCTCCAGCTCGACGCTGGACAGGAAGCGCTTGGCCAGCCTTCGCCCATCGTAGCTCAGGTGGGTGGTGTAGATGGTGCGGGCGTGCTTGGGGTAGACGATGGTGGTGCTCTGGTACCGCTGCACCCTCTGCCGGGGCTGGAGATCCAGCTCGGTCTTGTAGCGCCGCCAGGTGCAGTTGGGCAGCGCGAAGACCGTCTGGCTGCACTGGTCCAGACCCAGGCCCCGGGGCTGCATGGAGATGTCGTGGATGAAGTGCCGGTCGGAGTCGTAACGCACTGACGAGGTGTACCTGTCACACAGACAAAATGGTCGTGTAGGCCACACACACAAACTGAAAAAATTAAAAACTTTTAAACAGCCAGGACAATAGCCAAAAGTAAATAAATATTAAAATATCAATTTTCCCCAAACATCCTGGCCATCCTGTGTACACATCTTGCAAAATTACCTTATTTCTTTAGCTGGTAGTGGGTCAAGCTCGATTCCTTCACCATAGGATAATGGAAATCTTTGTGGAACAGGCCTACATTTGACGTTTTTAATGCAAGCCTACAAAGAAGAAAAAGAACATGTTTGATCCAGGTTGAACTGAAAGCAAATTGCCTTGCTGTTAAGGGGGAGACAAACACTTTCTGACCCAATTTAAAATGGACATGACCCAGTTTCTCACAGGCACTATAGGGACACGTCATTCAGACAGCCGCCACTGTAGATCTGAAGTCTGAGTTGCTGACTAAAACCATGATTGACTTGACGCAGTCCTTGGCCGACAACCACTTTGTTTTCATGTGCGAAGTGGAAAGGTTTGGTGGTTTTGTTTGATGTGAAATCTGACACTTACCGCCGATGACCCTTTGCCCTCATCCTCTGAAGCCAAACTCCCGGACCCTCTCTCGCTGCCGACAGGCAACAACCAGGGGCTTGGACTAGGACTCGGGGGCAGTCCAGAGTCCGGACTGTCAAGTGCCCGCTCAGCCTTGTAGTTCATATCCAGAGGATCGTCGTCAGACACATTTTGTAGATTTAATCTACCCACCATCGCTTTTTTGATAGGCACTTAGGTGAATACAGATCCGTTTGCAAGGAGTTCAAATAGATGCGTAAAATGCGTCGAATCACCTCACCACACCAAGCTATGAAGTCAAACTAATCTGATGTAGTCCCGTCCAGTGAAGTGGAGTTGAGTGTTTCCAATGTGAAGGTTCATGAGCAAAAGTCCTCAGTGAGAAAAAACGCAACTGTTACAATGTGTCGCTAATTACCTTGCAACTACCTTCGGCTGCTTTGCAATGTCGTTCACAGCTGTCGGCAGTATATCCCATTCGAAATATGAGAACGTTTCTGGTTTATCTTTTCGTTTCTGGTTTGCTCAGAGAAAAGTGTCGTGGAAGCCACTCGTCTTTTCTGAACACAGCCTCAAAAAACTGTAAACCCTAAGTGCTTTGAAGTTGAGTGTTTTCAGCTCCGTGTGTCACCGGAGAAGGCACCATTAGCCCGCCTGCCTTCAAACTTGCCTTTTCTCAAAGGCGTTCATTGTTTTACAAGCGAACGTGGAGAAGGCAACGCCTTTTAAAGCTGCCTCCCACTGCTGATTGGAGCAAGCGATTTTGGAAAACAGAAAAGAGCTGGGGAAATTTCTCAGCAGTCTTGCGCTAAAAATACACGCAAGCTAAAGAAGTGAGAACAAACACTAGTAATTCACCTTGAGGTATTTCATAGTATGGAGGACATACAAACAGTGTTTAGAGAAGACTGACGTTTTATTGAGCCACTTCATCATTGGGCATACAACTGCATTTCAACAGTATAAAGTAATATTGAGGAAAGGCAGGAATGTGTACAGCAACAGCACTAACACTAAAATGTTAATATTGTTAGTCAAGCACAAAAAGGAGTGCACATTCAATAGTTTAAATTATCCCAGTCATATAATGTTTCAAATCTTACAATCTTAACTATAGCGAACATTTACCTTCATTTCATTGCAGACTTATGTTAATGACAGGTTTTAAAAAGAAGGTGCTGTAAGGATACCAGAAGTTTCTGACAACTGCTTGAAAAGAAATGTGGACAAGATAAAAAATGGACGCCTCAGCTGCTGCTGCAACCGACCCATCACAGCATGTCCAAGCTCTCTCCCTCTCTCTCTCTGGTTTCCATACAGGGCCTGAATCATGCAGTCACATAAATGACATGCTCAACATTGGCGATATGACATAACCAACCGCCTGCCTGAGTGACGAACAGAGCTACTGTATTTGCTGTTTTGTGGAGAGGTAAATGTCACCAGCTACTTCCCCCATGCATGCCCTTCACTCTCCCCCTTTCTATCCCCCCCTCTCCATCTCTCCGTCTCTCTCTCTCTCTCTCTCTCTCTCTCTATCCCCTCTCTCTCACTGTCTGGGTCTCTCATATGCTGTTGCTTGTATGTAATGTAGCTTGGCCATTTTGTAGTTTCTGACATAAAAAAAGACGGGGGTCTCTGCAGAGCGGATCATATAGGGAAATAAAGGGGGTTAAGCAAATGAGAGCGTTAAATCCGTCTTACAACCCTGGCACAGACTTAGTGCCGAGATGAGTAGGGGGAAAGAAAAAAAATAAAATTAAATAAAAAACCACTCACACTGGTTTCAATTTTGAAACCAACCTGGGGGATTTTTTCTTCTTTCTTTCTCGGAGAAGCCAAAGTGTGGCTGGTTTGTCTCTAATTGGGAGACAGGAAATCCCAAGCTGCTCGGCCACAGAGTGAGCGCCTGGAGTCCTGACCGTGAAAAACATGGCAAACGAACTCACAAACGGGAGTTCACTTTGGGCCACAACCCACTCGTCACCATGGTGATGGCGGGGTGTGTGTGTGTGTGTCAAAGTGTGTTAGTGTGTGTGTATGTGTGAGAAAGTGTGTGTGTGAGTGAGTGAGCGAGAGTGAGTGTGTGTGTGTGTGTGTGTGTGAGAGAGGGAATGTCTGTCTGTGTGAATGTGTGTCAGTGAGAGAGAGAGAGAGAATATGTGTGTGTGTGTGAGAGAGAGAGAGAGAGAGAGAGAAAGAATGTGTGTCTGTGTGAATGTGTGTCAGAGAGAGATGTGTGTGTGTGTGTGTGTGTGTGTATGTGTGAGTACGTGTGAGTATGTGTGTGTGAGAGAGTGTGTGCGTTTGTGTGTGAGACAGAGTGTGTGTGTGTGTGTGTGTGTGGCAGAGAGTGTGTGTGGTGGTGATGGGGTTGGTGGAGAACGAGTGCTGAGCAATACATCTCCGACCCTGCTGATTACAAGCTCCACGGTGGGGCAGATAACCGGGAGGAACCGTTTCTGGAGGGAGGGAGGAGGGAAGCAAGCCAGCCTGAGGCCGGGGACGGGATGGGCTGAGCCGGGCCGGGCCGCATTTAAAATTGTTGCCCCTAAATCATTCTGATGAGAGGCCTGCCCCCCCCCCCCCCCATCGCCCGGAAGGACTGTCGCCAAGTAGCAGCAGGCTTCGCTTCTGGTCGATTCCAGTTAATGGCTGTCGATTCTGTTTTAAGTGCAAACACATTCCTCAGGAATCGCAGTGATGAATGGCATATATATATATATACGGAGGGCTGTGCACAGCAATAATGCCGCCAGGGTATTAGTGTTAGTGTTGCTATGGAGGGAAACATCGGAGGAAGCAGAGGTCACGTTAGAAAGTTATGTGTTGTGTTTTGCCACTCAGGAAATTTCCACACACGCCAGAACATCACAAAACCCTTATTTCAAGGCAAGGAAGGAAATGTACACAATCAAGACTGCCAGCAACGCCCTCCGCTCCAAGGCCAGAGGCAGCGCAAAGAGAAACCCCCATCCCCATCAGCAATACTGAAAAAGCAGGCAAGCGAGTAGACTCAAGTACTGTTACAGTGTGACTGACTACGTTAGCTTCTAGCCCATGACACGACATGAAGCGGCTATGACGCTGTTGCTGCCTGTTGTAGAGATGCCACCACTGCTAGCGTGGTGTGATATGGTACAATGTCTTTGAGTCCTACCTGTCCAGCCACAAAAACACTAAACGTCTTGACATGTCTGACTTCTCAGATACACACCTGACTGAGCAGATCGCATGATTACGAAGCCTTGAATCATGGGTTAAAAAACAATGCAAATCAAGTGAGTTCAAATCATACGACTCAGGCAAATCCAGTCTTGTGGGTTCTTAGTAGGAGGAGCAGGCCAAAGTAACAGTTACGTGAAAGGCACCACAGCCAGAATACACACAGGCCCAGGCAACAGGGAGGAGAACGGGGGGGCGAAGATCTGGTGCCGGGAGGTAAAGGTCTGAGGTGGGGAGCAGCCAAGGTCTGGGGTGGGGGCGGGGGCTGGGTGCATGGATGGATGCTGGTTGGCTGGCTGGCTGGCTGGCTGGCATATGGGGGTGGCAGGCCGACAAGTGGTTGAGACGTCCAGTTCAGCTTATGGATTCAGAGTCTCTTCTTGATGAGCTTCTCCAGCTTGCGGATGCGTGAGGACTCCTGCTCGGGCGTGGGCGCGCTGAAGGACAGCGAGGAGGGCGTGCTGTCGCTGCCCGAAGGCGGCGTGGGCAGTCTCTGCCTGAAGAGCTCGATCATGCTGCTCTGCTCGCTACGTTTCAGGCCCTGCGCAGAGAAACACAAAAAGAGGAGAATTAAGGAGAAGGCCAAGGCAGAGGCCTCCTTCTGACCACAACAGCAAACATGCGCTGCTGCAAACATTTCTATTGAGAAGTGATTATTTAGGTCTAAAGATGACATGTCAGTTCCAGACCTATGAGAGAACACTGCATAATCTGGAATTTGATTAATACTTGAGAGAGAGAGGAAAAAGTGAGAGAGCGAAAAAGAGAGGGAGAGAGAGAAAGAGAGGGAGAGAGCACGAGAGAGAGAGAAAAAGAGAGAGATGGAGAGAGAGAGAGAGAGGGAGAGAAAGAGAGGGAGAGAGCACGAAAGAGAGAGAGAAAAAGAGAGAGATGAAGAGAGAGAGAAAGAGAGAGAGAAAGACAAAGAGAAGGAGAGAAAGGAAGAGTGAGGGAGAGAGAGAGAAAAAGAGAGAGATGGAGAGAGAGAGAGAGAAAGACAAAGAGAAGGAGAGAAAGGAAGAGAGTGTGAGGGAGAGAGAGAGAAAAAAAGAGAGAGATGGAGAGAGAGAGAAAGAGAGAGAGAAAGACAAAGAGAAGGAGAGAAAGGAAGAGAGTGTGAGGGAAAGAGAGGTAGAGTGAAAAAGTGAGACACAGAGAAATAGAGAGGGAGAGAGAGAGATGTGTAAGATAAGTATCAGTGAAAAGAGACAGTGAGAGAGTACATGAGTGGGAGGAGAGAGATTTCTGGGAATGAGATGCTGCATCATGTCTGGGAATGAGATGCTGCATCATGACTGGGAACATTTCAGAGATGAGAGAGACACAAACCAACCATCAATCTGGACTGTGCCGAACTCTGAGATTTGTGTTAAAAAGTGGGCCAGCTGATTAAAAACTAGCCATAGCACTCCCAAAAACATGCATCACTATTAAAGGGGTATGTGTCAGCGGCAGCCTGCAATTAACCCCAGCCAAACCCCTTTGGCCCAGCTTGCCTTCATGTCGAGAATCTTCTGGAAGGTCTCAGGGTTCCCGTCGGCGAGGAGCTTGATGTAGTTATCAACGAAGACCACAGGGGGCTCATGAGGGGCCATGATGACCTGGGAAAGGGAAGCAGAAGAAAACAGTATGTTAGTGGGCGGAAACGAGGGCCGAGGTTGGCAACACTAACAATCACCTGGCTTCATTTATAGAGAAATCTGTCTTAGGCTAACGAGAAGCCAGGAATGTGGATATACATACAACATACACACAAACACAATTAAATTTACACATGCTTACACACAAACGTGTACATAGAGACTATTACCACCCATCCCCACTCCTATAATTCAGACTACTCTAGATTCACACACCACCCCCACCCTACCAAATACACCATAATAAATACTCTTTGTTGCACACAGTCTACCAATAGTTACATCGAATTCATTTTACCTACCGTGCACTGCCCTCTACATACATATGTACAGTACTACACTACCTGAGTAACTACAAACTGTTTTAACTATACATAGTGTTTGTGTGTGGCACTGGGCTTGTTTGAAATGGCTGGCTGGCTAAGTGGCTGGCTTAAAGCAATGCATTCAGGACTTGAAATAGTGACGTTTTTCGGAGAATCTTGTCCGAACGTCACCGTACCACATCGTACCCACCTATGTGGTAAGGTGATGCTCTGGACGAGGTCCAGAATGCATTGCTTTAAGCCAGTCAGTGATTTCAAACAACCCTCTGCTCTGCGTGTACTTGAGGTTGGTGGTGATGGCAGTGATAGTGATGAGGTCGGGGAGGTCGGTGCTATGAATGAAGGTAGCGGCCAAAAAAAAAAAAAAAACCCACAAAAAACCCACCACACCCCCCTTTCCTGGCCTGCTCCCTTCCCTAGGGGCCCCGGTGTGGGCCTGCAGCTGCCTCCTCCGCCTCGCGAGATCAGAGGACGCCCTCGACGGCTAAACGCTCCCACATGGGACTCTACGAATGGAGGGCCCCCGAAGCCAGGACCCGTCGGGTTGGCTGGCGAATGGCGTGGGCTCGCAAAACAAAGACACAACACTTGAAGACTATATTTAGGGCCCCCACCATCTCTCTACCCCCTTTTCCTTTTTTATTTTTACAGAACAATTACTCCATGCTTGGGTGAGCCTGAATTAGCCTCACCGGTAATTATTTTTGGTGTAATGAGAGAGTCTGGGCAAATCAACATCAGTAAAAAGGTTAAGTGGGGCACAAGCCTATCGTTTGGAAATACTCCCCGCCTGAGAGTGTGTATCTTTGTGTGTCTGTACACATAAGTCTGTGTGGGTGTGTGCAGGACTGTATGTATGTGCAGAACTGTGTGTGTGCAGAACTGTGTCTGAGTATGTGTGTCTGTATGCATATGCCTGTCTGTGTGTGTGGAGGACTGTGTGTGTGCGCGTATGTGTCTACCACGTGTGTGTGTGTGTGTGTGTGTGTGTGTGTGTGTGTGTGTGTGTGTGTATGTATGTGTCTGTGTACGCATATGCCTGTCTGTGTGTGTGAAGCACTGTGTGTGTGTGTGTGTGTGTGTGTATGTTCACGGATGTGTCTACCACGTGTGTGTGTGTGCGTGTGTGTGTGTGTGTGTGTGTGTGTGTGTGTGTGTGTGTGTGTGAGGGATAGAGAGAATGTGTGTGTGGGCAAAGGTGGGTGTGTGTGGGGAGGCAAATCAGAGGGTTGGTGACTATTCTTATTTGTAACAGAGAACAGGAGAACACATGGCTGACAGATACCACAGGACGATCAAAGGACAAAAGAAGAAGTCAGTCTAGAGCAACATTCTCCAACATTTCTATTCTCTCTGTCACACTCTCTCTTTCTCTCACACACACAGACACACATGAACACACACTGTGTCTTTCTCTTTAATACATACATACATACATACATACATACATACATACATACAGTCTCTCTCTCTCTCTCTCTCTCTCTCTCTCTCTCTCTCTTCACACAGACATGTACACACACACACACACATATGCACAAACATGGCGTCCCCTCCCCCCTTTCCTCAACTCCCTGCTCTCCGAGGGGTGGGGGTGGGGGTGGGGGGGCTGCTGGGATCTTCAGGACGGCACAGACAGAGAGGGGACATGTAACGCTGCGGATTGTCTGGAATTCTAAAGGTTCCGTCCGCTTGACAACAGTGATTTACTTAGCAACCATCCTGGAGGCTGGCCAAAGGCAGAACCTTGGAGGGGCCTTGTTCTAGAACCAGACCAAAAGAGAGGGAGAGAGAGAGAGAAAGAGAGTGAGGGGTGGGTGAAAAGAGCTGGTGGGAGGGAGAGAGAAAGACAGGACAGGAAGAGGGAGAAAGACAGGACAGGAAGAGGGAGAGAGACCGACAGACAGACAGAAAGAGAGGCAATGAGAAAGAAAGAGTGAAAGAGAGAGAGAGGGGGGTGGGTAGAGGGTGAGAGAAGAGAGGGAGAGACAGAAAGAGAGGTACAGAGAGAAAGGGACAGGACAGGGAGAGGGAGAGAGAAAGAGAGAGACACAGAACAGAGGAGGAGACAGAAAGAGACAGGGGTGAGTGGGAAGAGAGCGGGTGAGAGAAAGAGGGAGAGAGAAGAGAGGGAGAGACAGAAAGAGAGGGACAGAGAGAAAGAGACAGGTAATGGAGAAGGAGAGAGAGAGAGAGAGAGAGAGAGAGAGAGAGAGAGAGAGAGACAGAAAGAGAGGCAATGAGAAAGAAAGAGTGAAAGAGAGAGAGAGGGGGGTGGGAAGAGAGCGGGTGAGAGAAAGAGGGAGAGAGAAGAGAGGGAGAGACAGAAAGAGAGGGACAGAAAGAAAGAGACAGGAAATGACGAAGGAGAGAGAGAGAGACAGACAGACAGAAAGAGAGGCAATGAGAAAGAAAGAGAGTGAAAGAGAGAGAAAGGGGTGGGCGGCAGAGAGCGGGTGGAAGAAAGAGAGAGAAACAGAAAAGAGAAGGAGAGACAGAAAGAGGGGGAAGAGAGAAAGAGAGAGAGGGGTGGGTGGGAGGAGAGCGGGTGAGACACAAAGAGGGAGAGAGAGAAGAGAGGGAGAGACAGACAGAGAGGGACAGAGAGAAGAGAGGGAGAGACAGACAGAGAGGGACAGAGAGAAAGAGACAGGACAGGAAGAGGGAGAGAGACAGAGACTGGTGGGTGGAAAGAGAGCGGGTGAGAGAAAGAGAGGGAGAGAGACAAGAGAGGGAGAGACAGAAAGAGAGGGACAGAGAGAAAGACAGAACAGGGAGAGAGAGAGAGACAGAAAGAGAGGCAAAGTGAAAGAAAGAGAGTGAACGAGAGAAGGGAGAAGGAGAGGAGGGAAATGCCAAATGTGGGCCTGCCTTTCCATTCACTCCCTGCTGCAGAGAGCCACAATGGGAGGCGAGGGGGCCAGGCCTGAGGCGGTGGAAAACAGCCACGTCTCACAGGCTCTTGCACTCTTGGCCAGCGCTGCCTCCTTTAGCTGCTCCGACAGTTTCACCTCTCTTTCTCTGTCTCTCTCCATCGTTCACTGTCTTTCTCTCTCTGTCTCTACCTCTCATTCTCCCTCTGTCTCTGTCTCTCTCTCCTTCTCCTTCTCTCACTCTCATTCTCTCTCTGTCGTTCTGTCACTCTCATTCTATCTCTCCTTCTCTCACTCTCATTCTCTCTCTGTTTGTCTCTCTCTCTCTCTCTCCTTCTCTGTTGCTCTCTGCCACACTGAGGTTTAAAGTCGTTCTTTGGAAACGTTTTTTTTTTTTTTCTGTAGTTAGGCAGAGGGGAATAAAAAGGGGATTGAAAGGGGGGCCGGGTGTCAGGAGCAAGAGGGGAATTGTAAACAGATCGTCTGCTCTTAAAGAAAAAAAAAAAAAGTTGTGCTTTGTTGTGAGAATGCTTATATGTGTGTGTGTGTGTGCAAGAGAAAGAGAGAGAGAGAGAGAGAGAGAGAGACAGAGAAAGAGAGAGAGAGAGACAAGTGAAAATCTGTGTGTGTGTGTGTGTGTGTGTGTGTGTGAGGGAGCGAGCGAGCGAGAGAGAGCAAGCAAGCCCCTTGATGTGGAGCCTTCCTTCAGAGTGTGCGAGGCCATCAATCTTCCTCTTGGGGAAACGTGCCTCAGTGACAGTGCAGGCAGAGACTAATCTCCACTCCAAAGCCCAGGCACTCGCCCAATCAGCCCACACTCCCAAACAGCCACTTATCCGCGCCTGTGCCATATGCTCTCTGATGAGCCCCTGCCAGCCCTGCAGCTTCCAAACCCAAGACTCTCAGGGCTCTAGCTAGCACACTCCGGGTGAGTGCAGTCAGCGTCGTGGTAGCCTAGGCAAACCCCCCCTCCCCAGTTGTGTCGATGTGTGTCAGGGTCTTGTAATACCGAAAGTGTTGGTAAGAAGCCTGCTGTTCTTGGCTTATCGGTGCCATATGCTCTCTGATGAGCACCATCCACGAGCTCCCCAGCCCCAAGCTGTCAGTAGGGAAGGGGGGGTGGGGGTGGCAGGGGTGCGGTACGGCTAGAACATGCTACATAAGGGCTTTGCAAATGAATCGATTGCGAAGTACGATTGTGATAACATTCAGGTCAATCCTGATGATCAGTCTTGGGTATATTTAATCTTTCACATGGCAGAAATGTTTGCACATCAACCGCCAATCAGAGTGTACCTTTCCCTGCACCAGTGGTGTTTCTGAAGTGTTGGGGAAGGTTAAGCTACAAAAAAGAGCAGAATCAATAAAAGTGGAGCTGAGGGCAGTGAAAGTGATGTTGGATATGACCGTTATCTCGCATCTGCCCACACACACACAACAAACATTTATCTGTGATTCTGCCATATGATTCTGCTATAACCATTCTAAACACATGAACTAACTCCCCCGGACTTCCTTCTATCCACCTACTGTACAAAATAAATACTTAATGCTACTGAAATACTGTGCAATGTCTGTATACTATGCAATATCATTACTCTCATTGTCCAATATCCACTACTCATAGCATAGGACCATCATTACTGTGAAATATTTAATGTGCAATTATCCACACTGAATGTCACTGTATATATAACCTATTCGATCACATGACAGAAATGGTCCTATCAGAGTCTACCTATCCCTACACCACCGCTGTTTCTTTCCCCGCCCCTCCACGGCCCTAGCATACTTCCTTAAACACGGCTGCATGAGTGCAGTGAACGTCGCAGGGTGTTTCGGACAAATTTGGAACTTCTGGGAGTTTAGTTTGTGACGTACACATGTGCCAATGTCCAGTTTGGCGCTAAACACAAAAATACACACGGAATGCCACAATTCTTGTTGTTTTCCATCAGGCACACATGGCAAGCACCATGCACGTCACCATGCAAGTGCGTGGGAGTATACCACAGGCCTTCAGAGTTAAGAAAAGGATGCGGTAAAACAATGGGTGCAAATGGATAGCGGACGGATGATGAGTTTTGTGATGCGGTTGAGGATGAAAAAATAGCCCATCCGCGCACCTCTATAGTGCGGTACATTACAATACTATGTGTGGCACTGTGTTCCGCGAACCAAGGCAGAAGGCACACACACTCTCTGTGAAGACCCGACAGCTTGCTACACTAACCATCCACATGAGCGGCCAGGGATCCACGAGAAAGAAAGGCGGGGTGGGGGTTAGGACTCAAGATGGAAGCAATTACCTGGGAGGCACCTGGGGCAACACAAAAGTCAATCATTAAATGTTAACCAGATTTTGGGAAAATAAATAAATAAATAACAAATCTGTACGCTTGACTGTAAGGCTTTTCGCAGTCCAAGGCCAGATTCAATAGACACACAGACACAAACACAGTCACTAACACACACGCGCGCAAACACACAGACACAAACACACACCACTCAACCCCCTTACCCGACACCCCCCTAACCCCCCCCCCCCCCCTTCAGGAGTCCGCAATAGACAACAGAAAATAGAGAGCTGTGCAGTGTAAACACATTCAGCACATTCTCCCGGAGACCTGCAGGCCCTCTGCTCCACACATGTGTTCATCCTTACACATCCAGACTGTCAGCAACTGGGCACGGTGACAAAGACGCCAAGGCTGAACGGGGGTGGGGGTTTGGGAATGGTTGGGGCAGTGTGGACCCGATGCAACTATACAGCAGACCTGATGCAGCCAAATCCCCCCTGACCCCCTCACCCCCCGCACACACACACTTACAATAAAACACACAACACGAAATGGCCTATGGCTGTCCGGTATGCATGCATTCAGAGCAATCGAAGGGTAAAGTAAATATGCTTAGATTCTCTTTGAAGAAGTTGACAGGAGACCATTCGGAGCTTTGAGGAGCGGGATGAATCGAATGTCTTCTGCATCGAAGAAACATGTGGTCATGTTACACCACGGACTTAGTGCCAGCTATCTCCGTCTCTCCGTTTATTTCTAATCCAATGGCCACGTATGCCTCGCATGATCTCGCGTGATTGAGGCTGGGGCCTGGTCCCAGTTTGAACATTAAAAGAGATCAAGGCTGAATTCCTGGCAGTTAAAGAACTACAACAGGAAAGCCCCGGGGAGCCTAACGAGTGGCCAGGGAACTGAACGGGGTTGGGGTGGGGGGTGTGCAGACAGGGGTCAGGGAGAGATGGGCTGGGCAGCAATGAGGGGTGCAGGGGGCGGTAGGGGGGTCCTCGGTTTGGAGGGGGTAAAGGCATGCGCCATTGTCTCTGGTACATTCCATCCAGCTACCTCAGTGGAGACCGACCAACCAGAGACCGCACTGGCGGCTGGCTGGAAAGCCATTTAGAGAGGGAGTGTGTGTGTGTGTGAAAATAAGTCTTGTGACTAAGTATGTGACTAAATGTATGTGCATACACATGCATGTGTGTGTGCTTGCGGGTGTTAAAAGCAAGTGTGTCTGTGTGACTGAATGTACATATGTGCCTGTGTGTGTGTGTGTGTGTGCATGTGTGTGTGAGAACATGCTCCCAAAGCCTCGAGAACAAGACAGTAACCCGACAGGAATTCTGTGACCAGCTGCCCGGCTAACAGACTCCAGACAGTGCCCAGACTGCAAAAGGGCAACTTCCTGCCCCCAGGAAGCTCATTAAAACACAAGGCAAATACCTGCTAACCAGTGAGTCGATCGGAGTGCTTATGATATTTGATGGTATGTGATAAGTAAACACCTTTCTTGTGTTGGAATATTTACATGGCCAACAGGAATTAAGCCTACAAGTGAATTTATTTATATCTATTGCCCTTATGCTGCACTTGGGTTGTTTTACACTCTGTGTACTTTTGTTTTCTTGATGTATAACTTTACCTTTTTTATCGATTCATTTATTAGCTTTCCACCGCATTTATTATTACCTTTTAAACACACTAAACTAGTGGGGCACTACTCATTTCGCTTTGTGTTTGCAGAGTGTTGTATGCAACACACTATGCAACAACAAATAAAGACTCAATTCAACTGAACACAAACACAAAACTCCCAGTAATACTTTCCTTTTTCACAGCACGAGTGTGGATTGACGCTCCCAGTTACTCAGTCCCCGAAAGCAGTTCCCGTTACCAACTTACCTTCAGGATCATTTCTGCGCGGGTCATCCCCTTCACTACAATCTTGGTGTAGCTTGCCGGAGCCTTCCGGACCACCTGTGACCCGATAGACGGCAGGTCCAGCAGAACCGTTTTCAGGGAGTGGGTGTCCAGCAGGAGCTGTAAGACAGAACCGGCCCACAAGCTGTGAGTTCCAGGATGGTTCCAGCAGCTGCAGATAATGTTGGGTCAGGTCTTTAGTGTGTATTGAGGAGCGTTTTACATGCAGCACACGCAAGTGAGGTGAAATTTTGAACATTTTAGTGTAAACACCAAACTGTGTCGTCATGAAAGTGCTAAAAACCACCACACACTGGTATTAGTGTCTGCGCTGATTATTTTGAGAGAGAAAGTAAACCGAGTGAAGCAAGAGCAAAACAAGTTGTTCACCCAAATACAATAATCAGCAAAGACATCAGTGTGCAAACATTAAGATCACTTTTGATGGCTTAATACTTCTGCTGGACATCAGCAGCACCTGGGACTTAAAAAAATGCACTGCACAGGGATTTTGAACATTTTGGAAAACATTTTTTTTTACTGATTCCAGCATTCCAGAGACCAGCATCGGTGTGTGTTCATCAAGAACCACCTTCTCAGACCATTTGCTTTGCTTGTCTTCGCAAATGTTCACCAAGAGCTTGAAACAAACAGTAAAAATGTTTGCAAATATTCCCGAGCATTTGCCCGTGTTTGCCGATCTGAGCAGACCTCTGGTCTTGCACTCACCTGCTCCGCTCCCACCATGCTGATGGGCTTACACCTGAAGAGGTGGTTGATGAACTTGGGGATGAACGAGCTGCAGAGGAGAAACAGATCACTGTGGATTACATCACTGCTGTTACCTAATGTCATATGTTGCACTATGTTGTCATGTATATATTTTATCACATCGTTTTTTTTTCTTGATTTTTTGTTTGTTTTGTTTTGTAATGGTAATTGTTTCTACTGATATTTGTTCATTGTAACAGTGTGGACCCAAAACTTTAACATTTTCTTTCACTGTGTGCTTGTATATGGTTGAAGTGACAGTAAAGTTCACTCTGAATTTTTTTTTTTTTTAATGTTGTGTCTGTATAGTCAGTGTGTTCTTTCCTGAGTCTAGCAATAAAGGTAAAGATGCTAATGGTATGCTAATGGTGATTTGACATTCAGTTAGTTCGCAAGGAAAACAAGCGTAGAGTATTTGGGAGAAACCTAGGGTCCACTTTAAAAAAGATAGCATGGCAAAAGAAGTATGTGTCCTAGGTTCTGCAACCTGCTTACTTGGTGAACTTGATGCAGAACTGCGTGAAGTATTTGCGGGTGGCGGCCAGGTTGTCCCTGATGATGGGGACGTTCTGTTTGATGTGCATGATGACAGAGGTCACGTAGGGGCTCTGGTCTCCCACATGTTCCACACTCTGCCAAGGCATCTGAGGAACAAGAACACACACACACACACACACACACACACACACACAAATACACACATACACACACACATAAGTGCACAAAACAACTAAGCTATTACATGCTGCAAGAGAGAGCGAGGCATGTGTGAGAAACAAAAAAAGATTTTGATTTATGATTTATGAAATCTTTATTTAAGATTTATGTCCTCAAAGGACCAGCAAAAAAAATGGAGGGCAGAAACAAATGTGAAAACATCTCTCCATCTCTCAGTCTCTCCGTACACATGGAGCAGCACAGCTCTACGCAGTGCTCCATGGGAGTGTGGAAGGCTGAGTGAGTCACACACACACACACACACACACGCACACTCACACACGCACTCACTCACACACACTCACACATACACACACTAACACACACACTCACACACACACACTAACACACACTCACACTCACACACTCACACTCACACACTCACACTCACACACTCACACTCACACTCACTCAAACACACTCACACACTCACACACACACACACACACACACTCACACACACACACACTCACTTTGCTCATGGCAGTCAGAGCGGGGTCGCATGCCGAGTCCAGGTCCTGAACCAAGAGCTGGATGCTGTTGGAGATGACCCTGCCAAAGAACCAAAACATGACACGCAAGTGGGAAGGAGCCGTGAGGTTTCTTTTCTTTTTTTTCCTTTTCACCAGACCTCTTTTCAAACGTTGCAATAAGCCCCTGGTCTGCATGGAGACTTTTAAAAAAGGCCTTAGTGTGTGTGTGTGTGTGTTATGTGTGGCTGCTGCTGAGGCAATAATTACGTGCTGAAGGTGTCCATCTCGCCCGACAGGTTGATCCTCTCCATCAGAGACTTGTCCACCTTCTCCTTCAGTTTCTCCTCCAGCTGTGAGGAGCAGAGAGGGGAGAGAAACCAGATAGCCTTTAAGTACACCACGGAGCAGCAGCTGTGAATATTATAAGCCTGCAGTTGTTCCTCCAACACTTGGTTGCAGGAAATGCCCAGAGTATCTGTGTCATATGCTGTGTGTGTGTGTGTGTTGTGTACATGTGTGTATGTGTGTGTGTACACATGTACATGTCTCTGTGTATGTGGGCATGTTGTTATATCTGTGTGTGTGTGTGCATTTATGTGTATATTTGCATGCTATATCTAGGAATCTATGTGTACACGTACAGGCATTTTTCAGGCTTTTTTTCCCATCTTTTTGTCAGTATGCACAGTATATGTACCCAAATATGTGTGTGTGTTTGTGTGTTTGTGTGTGTGTGTGTGAGAGAGAGTGTGTGTGAGAGAGAGTGTGTGTGAGAGAGAGAGAGAGTGCGTGGGCGTGTGTGTGAGGGAGTGTGTGTGTGAGACAGTGTGTGTGTGTCAGACCTGTTGTGTGGTTGCCAGGCAGTACTCAGCCGTGCTGAGGATGCTGCAGATGAGACAGAGCTCCTCCACGGTGAACTTGGCCACCTCCGAGCCCTCCTTCTCCTTCAGCAGGCTGCTGATGGTCAGGCCCCCGCTGTTACTGCTCGTCCTGTTCCACACACACACACACACACACACACACACACAAACACATACACACACACACACACGCATGCACGCACACACATGCACACACACGCACACGCTCACACACACACACAAACACATACACACACACACATACACACACACAAATACACACACACAAATACACACACACACGCATGCACGCACACACATGCAAACACGCACACGCACACACAAGCACAAACACGCACACAAAAAACACACACACACACAAACACACACACGGGAGAAAAACCACCGCCATGGTTACATCAAGAACTGTTAGGAAGAAATGACTGACAGTCAGTCAGAAAAAAGAAAGAAAGAAACAAAGAAACAAACAAACAACGAAACAAACAACGAAAGAATGAAAGAAACAAACAAAGAAACAATCAACGAAACAATCAACGAAACAATCAACGAAACAATCAACAAAAGAAAGAAAGAAAGAAAGAGAGAAAGAGAGAAAGAGAGAAAGAGAGAAAGAAAGAAAGAAAGAAAGAAAGAAAGAAAGAAAGAAAGAAAGAAAGAAAGAGAAAGAAAGAAAGAAAGAAAGAAAGAAGGAAAAAGCAGCCATGGCTTCTGCCAAATAGGGCGAAAAACACAGCAGAGCTGGTGGGGAAACCTCAGACAGCTATTTGGGAGGGAAAAGAGGCCCTTTCAACTGCCTGACACAATATAAGAGTCTCGCTCTCATGTTAGAGACTGTTTGTGAATTTTTTCCCATAGTCGCTTTCCAGAAAGGCCACAGGAAAATCACACATACAAACACATAACCTCTTCCACTCAAGCATAAACACACATACAATCTCTCTAACTTACACACACACACAATCTCTCTGATTCACTCACACGCACTCATGTGCACGCACACACATACACACACACACACACAAATACAAACAAACCCACATGCAATCTAACTATACTCACAAACACACAATATCTCTCATTCACTCACACGCACACATGTGCACGCACACACACAAATACAAACAAACATACAATCTCTCACACACACACACACACACACACACACACACACACACAATCTCTCACTCACTCACACACACACACGCACAGATACACACACACACACACACACACACACACACACACACACACACACACACACAAACTCTCTCTGTCTCTCTGTCTCTGTGTGGATCACCACAAGATGAGCAAACCCCAGGAACAAATAGCATATGACAGATCGAATTTCCTCAAGTGTTTGGAGTAGAGCTTTCCCCCCAGGGATTCTAACCCAGAGAGAAGACTAAGGACGAGACAGGAGGTGTGTGTGTGTCTCTGTGTATGTGTACAGTGTGGGTGTATGTGTGTGTGGGTATTTGTGTGTGTGAGAGTATTTGTGTGTGTGAGTATTTGTGTTTGTGAGTATTTGTGAGTCTGTGTCTGAGTGTCTGCCTGAATGTGTGTGTGTGTGTGTGAACTGTGTGTGTGTGTGCGTGTGTGTGTGTGTATTTGAATGTCTGCCTGTGTGTGTGTGTTTGTGTGTATCTGTATCTGAATGTGTGTGTGTGTGCTTTTGTGTGTATGTGTGTGTGTATGCGTGTGTTTGTTTCGAGGACCTACTTTGGGAGGTTCCCCGAGAGGATCTTCCAGGCGTACTCCCGCAGGTACTTCTGGAAGATGGTGGTGAGGGCGATCATGGGCTCGCCCGTGCTGAGCTGCGAGCACTGCACCATGCACTTCTTGTAGTACACAAACAGGTCGGCGCAGCTGGGCAGCACCGCGCCGCCCTCCTCCGTGCCCTTGGGGGGCCCCTGGGCCTTGAAGTCGGCCACGAAGCGATCGATCAGCTCCCCGAGGTTCCTGGAGAGGGAGGCGTGAAGAGAGAGAGAGAGGAGACGTGGAGAGAGAGACACACACAAAGGAAGATTGAATGGTGTTTTAGCTTAGCTAAAAAGATCCTATTTAGTGCCAGCTGTGACCCCTTGTTTTGGAAAAGGTCACGATGTCTGACACGGCTTGGCCACACGCACAATATAGAAGGCTGTTTTGGAGCTGGGGCGAAAGAGGGAGAGGGACACATGGAGTGTGAAAGGAAAGAGTGAGAGAGGGAGAGGGGTGCATGGAGTGTGAAGGGAAAGAGTGAAAGAAAGAAAGCAAGCAAGCAAGAAAATGAGCAAGAAAGAGAGAAAGAATGTGTGTGTGTGAATGCAGATGTGTGTTTGTGTGTGTGTGTGTGTGTGTGTGTGTGTGTGTGTTAGTGTGTGTGTGTGTGAATGCCGACATGTGTGCATGTGTGCATTTGTGTGAAAATGCCAAGGTGTGTGTGTGTGTGTTAGTGTAGGTGTGTGTGCATGAATGCAGACGTGTGTGTGTGTGTGTGTGTGAATGACGACGTGTGCGTGCATGTGTGAGAGAATGCTGACGTGTGTGTGTGTGTGTGTGTGTGTGTTAGTGCATGTGCATGTGCGTGTGTGTGTGAATGCCGACGTGTGTATTTGTGTGTGTGTGTGTGTGTGAATGCCGACGTGTGTTTGTGTGTGTGTGAATGTCGATGTGTGTGTGTGTGTGTATGTGTTACTTTATAGGCATGTGTGTGTGAATGCGGACGTGTGTGTGCGGACGTGTGTGTGCGCACGTCTGGATCGGGGAGTTCTAGTTCACAGTGCTGCTGAGCCGCTGGGCTGCGGCGACCTCCACAAAGCCCCTGAGTCATGAATGTGGGGAGCCCGTGCCAGGCAGGTCACAGCACATGGCGCTGAAAGAGGGCCATTGTCTGGGGAAAGGTCACCTTTGCTTCACGCTCTCAAGAGTGGCCACTGTGCCAGGGCCAGAGGACAGTGTGTCCCCCCACACACACACACTTTTTTTTCTTTCGTTTTGTGGGACACCCCAAGAGTGTGAGACAGCGAGCTATGAGGGGGAGCTGTGAGAGAAAAGATAGAGCGAGGGAGGGAGAGAGGGAGGGAGGTAGAGTGGTGGGGAGGAGAGAGAAGGGGAAGAGATCTGCTGTGCGCTGCACTTTTTTTTCCGAACCGTTAGCAATGTCTGTGGTTGCACAGCTAATGGGAAACATTTCTGTCTGAGCGGAGATGGAGGGAAAGAGACGGAGAGAGAGAGACAGAGAGGGAGAGAGAAAGAAAGCATGAGAGAGAGATGGATCAACATGTGTGTAGATGGGGACAAGGGAGAGGGGGGCTTGATAAAGTGGCTCAAAACAAAAACCTCATGCCGCTTTTGTGCTTTTTAAAATATTTTCCCCGGCTCTTTCTTCTCCCTGCCCCAGCCTCTCCCAAAATACACGGCCATTGTAGGCCCCGTCGCGTAAACCGACTTCACAGTTTCTGCAGTTGTGGAGGAACAACTGTGCGACTGTCAACTCACTTGTCCTGCGATTCGATGTAGACGTAGAGATGGGGCTCGAAACACTTGGAGACGATGCCGTGGAAGGGGTTATCCGGGGCCTTGGGCTTCTTCGGCTGCGAACAGGAAAGGATTAGTCATTAGGCGCTTGTTCGGAAGGAAAAAAATATATGCATTCGAGTCCGAATGTGAGATTTTATGTGATAGCGAGCGGGGAAGGAAATCGTTTCGAGTAATTGCCGAAAACCCCTTGCAAAAACGACATAGAGAAAATACCTTAACGTCTGGTATGTGGGAGAACAAATTACTAAAGGCACACCGTGGTCTGAGCAAGAACGCAGCCAGTAAATTCTGAACAGTCACAATGTATAACTCCTTAGTAGGCAGTGTTTTTATGTGTGAGGAGCAGTACCGTTTTTACGGCGGGTGATAATTCACAGTTTATAGGAAGCTTCAGAGGAGGTATAGAATAAATCATTAACGTGTCGTCACCTTGTCCAGATCTTCATCCTTCTCGGACGCCGTGTCCTCCCCTGCCTCATCCTCCAGGAAAGGGTTTGTGGACTCCAGAGGGGTGTCGGGCCTTTTCTGCGGAAAAAGAAAACAGAGAAAAAGATTAAAAACGTGTCACAGTCAAACCCTCGTGTTTTTCTGCTGTCGTAAATAATGGTGTTAGTTCTGGTCGCAGGCCCGTAAGGCAAGCAGACTAGGACAGGGGCGCGAGTGTAACTCGATACGGCCCCGTTCGTACCCCGGGAACGTCGCTCAGGGTGCAGCCCGAGAACCTCTTCGCCAGCAGCCCCTCGAAATTGGTGGTCCTCTGGATGGCGAAGAGCAGCAGCTTGACCTCGATCTCCCTGGCGCGGGTCCTCATCAGCTTGGCCAGCTCGGTCCTGATGGCAATCACAGTCAGTCACTCCCTCATCCAAACACAACAAGGCCAGGTAAACAAGGAGGGCTGATGTTTCGAAGGGGGAGTGTGCATGTGTGTGTGTGTGTGTGTGTGTGTGTGGTGTTGTTTTTTTTGGTCGGGGTGGGGGGGGGGGGGGGTTCGGTTCGGTGCCCATGCGAGTCAGTAAGGGCCCTTTAGGACGATGTGTGTGTGTATTTGTGTATGTACATATACACAAACACACATACATACACAAATACACACACACATGTGTGTGTTTGTGTATATGTGTGTGTGTGTGTGTGTGCTCCTGTTTCTTCTAAGCCAACCATTTTCCAATTTCACCCCATTTCCACCTTGACGATTCTGCACCGAGGATGTCCAAACAAGGTGATGAATAGTTGGACTGTCTGTGTGCACCGCTCCCCCCCCCCGGGATCCTCCGAGGCAGCCCGAGAGCTCATTTGGCCCCGCGGCAGCGGCAGCGGCGGCGGCGGCGGCGGAGGAGGAAAAACTTAAGTGATGGGGAGATTACAGCTGCAGGCACAAGCACATCCACACCTCTCTTTTCCTGCCGTCCCAAGCCTCATTAAGCCTGGGGTTCATGCGGAGTGCGCCCAAGACCTGGCCCGCCCCGACCACAGGCCTCCCTGCTAACGCCTCTGCTAACGCCTCTTCCCTTCACTGAACCTGGGGCTTGTTTAATCAATCAAGCAATTAATTAAACAATTGATTAGTTTCCAACCACTGGATATGTGTAGAGTTACGGCTGTTAGGTTGAAAAGGTTGTTTGCTTATTAAATTGGGCCTGCTCGCCCGCTGTGGTGAATTTTTTAATCTATCCGTTACTGAAGCACCCATCCAATAGCAAATGTAAGTCTTTTTCCTACGGGGAGAGAGGGAGATATTGCATTTGCGTATGATTATTTTCACCATATGACAGATGAACAGGATATGTGATGTATGAATACTACACACAGTTCCTTCCTCCAAGGAGGATCTGTGTTTTTCTGTGTTGGTTTGTGTGTGTTTTTTGTTAGTTAGCAACCTCACACAAAAACTAATAAAAAGATATGCATGACACTTTCTAAAAAGGTTGGGGATGGACTTATAAAGCAATAATTAGATGTTGGTGGTAATCCAGATCACTGTCAGGATCCAGAAATGTTTTGAAAGGATTCTTCATTCTTGAAAGATAGGGCATGCCTTGGCAAAGGTCTGTGCTCTCTGAATGTGTTCTAGTATTATTTCTATGAGGGGTATCAGGGGTGTGGTCTACAGCTTCACCTCCAGTGATCCAGAGATATAGCTCCTGGTTTCCCCATCATCAGATCAGAACTGAAGAAGCCTTCTGGATGAAAGGTGAAACATCTTCAAGCTCCAAAAAGAAGTGCAGTTGCTTACAACTTAGCTCCTTTGACTACCATGACTTGGATGAATGAGAATCTACACAGACATATTACATCCATATTCATTTAGGAGTAGAAAGCTTAAGTTTGCCTCTATATCTTATAGTTATGCTATAAACATGTCACTGTTTGTTTGTCAGTACCTGGTGATGTGGCAGAACTCCACGGCGATGCGCTCGGTCATGCACCACTCCTCTGGGAACATGCGGCCATACTTCTCCTCGTAGTCCACCAGCTGACGCTTGATCCACGCGTAGCGCCTGTCAATCTTGTCTAACCAGGCCACCTGTGGAGCAATCAGAAACAGCCACATTTACCTACAACTCCTCTGACATGACATATCAGGAATCCACAAGGAAAACAGGCATAGTCACAAAATCACTTTTTTCAAGTTACTCCCCCTATCTATAGTTGTATTGAAAGCCCAGCTTTTTCAAAAACCATCCTGTAAATAAACAAGTATAGTCTCGAGTTAGAAGCATTTTAAAATAGCATTTGCTCATAAACTCAAATCAAAAATCAAACTTATAAATTACATTTTCTCAGTGTTTGCATTTTGTGACCGTGCCCATTTTTCCTGTGGACTACCCGTGCATGATATATCGACAGCAACAGCAACAACAACAAAGCATTTATATAGCGCTTTTCAAGACTCCCAAAGTGCTTAATCAGGGGAATTCGAGACAAAGCAGATGGACTCACATCCTGGTTTTCCTGAAAAAGCACCAGATACTCAGAGAGATGCTGCCTGATAAACTTCTTGATGATCTCCTGCTTGATGCGAGGATCCAACACGTTGGCCACCAAACAGGCATCTCGGAGCACTATGCTGGGGCCTCCAGTTCTCTGATTCAAGTAAAAAATAAAAACATCTCAGTGTATCTCAAGGGCTTGCTGAACAAGACAGTGACACCTGACAGTGAGGGGGGTTTATGTTTATGTGTGTGTGTGTGTGTGTGTGTGTGTGTGTGTTGTTGTGTCAGGGGTTCGGACAGATTCATGGTGGTGTGTCATACCTTGGAGCCCTGAGCAGGAAAAGCCTCCTCGAAGTCAGCCAGGATCTGCGTGCCGAGCTCGCTCTGTGCAGCTTTGACTCTGTGGCAGAGAGGAGAATAGAGGAGAGAAGAGAGAATAAAAGAGGAGAGGAGAGGAGAAGAAAAGAAGAGAGGAGAGAAGAAAAGAAAAGAGGAGAAAAGAGATGAGCACACTCAGAACAGATGGGATGGGATGCCTGCCACTGCTGCATGTTAACTGCAGACCTCCTGCCCCAAGCCATTGGAAATCCCCATCGCAAGTGTCCACTGTGGAGGAGCCTTTGCTAAGGGCTGTCCCGTCCCACCTGAACCATAACCAGATCAGAACCTTACATGTACCGATGGAGCCCTTGGTACCTGAGTGAGGTGCTTTGGTTTTTAAGATTTGTGGGGAGGGGGTGAGAGTCACACAACACCAAAGCCCAAAGGACATGGTGATGATCTCCCCATATGTAGTCTACGCCACTACTACCACTACCAAGATGGCTGCCATATAAATTAGCCATCACCATGAGGCCCATAATATTAGGAGAGTGGTCATGGAAACCCAACTGGACCAAAAAGAGCCGCCGCAGGCCGGCGCAAAACATTTGTCTCTATGCCGATTTGTCTGACAGGGCGGGAGTGGCGAAGCTTTTTAAACGGCATCGCTGTTCCGACCGGCCCCTATAAGTTGTGAAACCCAGTGGGCCGTGGACCTAAACTGCAGTCAGTCTGCCCATTCCCTGCAGGGCAATCAGTGTGGATGGCAGTGGCAGATGCCTTGGACCAACAGGAAAGGGACAATCAAGGAGTGTGTGTGTGTGTGTGTGTATGACTTTGTGTTTATGACTGTGTGTGTGCGTGCGTGTAAGTCTGTGACTTCTTCATGCCCCATAGCATGATAACTGCCCTTGCAGGCATTGTTGTTGGCCACCCCTCTGCAACCGGGGGGCCCCCATCGGCACTGGCGCTCCCGGCAGCCAGATTCCAGCCTTGGAACAACACGGCACGTCCAGAAAAAACACTCAGGCGGGAGGGTGGGCGGGCATGAGCAATGGATGCCCACATGCCGTTGCCAGTCAGATAGCTAGCGGACGCCTGACGGCAGTCGAGCTTTTGGACAGACGACCTCCCCTGCCACCGTCGGATGAGGCTGATTATCTCTTGTTTCTCAGAAGCTCGTGTGAAGGGTCCAGGAGCTGTCGGAGGCCAGTCCTTCGTGAGACATCCCCTCCCACCCCACCTGCTCCCCCATCACCCACCAAGCCCCCCCCCCCCCCCCCCCCCGTACAAATCACCACCCAGCTGCTGGGCGTCATGCGGAGAGCCCAGCCAACCACACCCTCCAAGCCTGGGCCGCATATCTGCTCGGGGAGGGACCGTCCAAGGGCCCCTGGAATGAAAACAGTCCATGGATTTTCCATATGGGGAAGCCAAACGAGGGGGGAAGTATCAGTGGGACAATCTGATAAAGGCAAAACAAGCCACTGATGTGGACAATAGGCTCTGTGCTTGTTCTGGGCCTAGAACCAAAAAAGAAACTTGTTGTAGTCTAAAAGGGAAACAAAGGAGCGTGTGTGTGTGTGTGTGTGTGTGTGTGTGTGTGTGTGTGTGTGTGTGTGTGTGTGTGTGTGTGTCAGGGGGGAATATGTTTGTGTTTTAATCCTGTTACCTCCTCCTCCACCTCCTCTTTCCTGTCTACTAAAAACCCTTTATGTTTGCTTGTTTCTAACAGAGTTCAACATGGTGATGACGTTTATTATGTAGAATTTTCACAGTGGGCCGTACTCGCGGCAAACATTTACTCTCGCCTTTGCAAACACGTCAGTCCAGGCCCATTATCACACCGTCCCCTGTGCTGTTGAACTAACCAGCGGATGACCCACTAACCACTCCAGTCCAGTCCCTGCTGCCCCAGAAAAACACAGGGACAATCAAAGAGAGCCAGTTCCCTCTCTCCAGCCTCCCTTAAGTGGACATCCAGCCAGCCATCCAGCCAGCCAGCCAGCCAGCCAGCCAGCCTACCCGATGTACACTCGGCCAGGACCAAAGCAGCCCATCCAGGCCCCTCGCGCCCAGTCCAACACAAATAGGGCCGAAGCAGCAGAGCACAGAGTCGCAGGGACAGCATGGAACCAGGCCCTGGCCCTCCCACAGCTTACAACAGAGCCTCAGTGTCTCAGCCCGCCAGGGGACCCACACCAAAGCATCAACAACACACACACACACACCAATACATTAACACACACAAACATACCAACACATACGCATACACACACCAGCATAACCACCACTATAAACACCAACAGACACACATGCAAACACATGCACACCAGCACTCAGATGAACGCACACGCCAAACACATCAACACACACATGCAACACACACACGCAGGCACGCACACACACACACACACACATACACACAGGCCCCCTGAGTGTGCTCCTAAGCTGTGCTGGGCCTAGAACAAAAGAATGGCTGGTTGCTCCAGCTCTGGAGCTCTGGAGCTCTGGAGCGCAGCGCAGAGAGCCACGCATTCATAAAGAAGCTCTGTCAAGCAGCACGCTTCCTTCCCCTCCTGCACCAGCCGCATTCTCGTAAACATAAACAGGAAATGGTGACCTCCACCCCCCCCCCCCCCAAACCCAACCCCCATAGATGGGAGATGAACATAAAAGTGTGTGCGTGTGTGTGTGTGAGTGTGTGTGTGGCGAGCTCCGTCAACAAAGCCCTTTGGGGGCGTGGGGGGAGGGTGGAGATCCTTTATGTCGTGCAAACAGCTGGCAGACACAATGAGCATTAAGTTTTACAAAATATTTCTGAGAAAGGGAACCGTCCAAGAGCTGGTGGTGCGGTGCGTGCAGTGCATGTCTGCTTTTCCACTTGGAACGAGAGGGTGTGTGAGTGTTTACAGTGTGTGGGGACCCAGAGACATCCGGATTCTGTTGTGAGAGAGGGAGAGAAAGAGTGCGCGAGAGGGAGAGAGCATGTCTGTCCTTGTGCGTGTGTGTGTGTGTGTGTCTGTGTCTCCCTGTGTGTGTGCATGTGTTTGCATGCCTGTTTGTGTGTGTATGCATGTGTGTATGCATGTGTGTGTGTGAGTGTGTGTGTGTGTGCGTGCGTGTCTCCCTGTGTGTGTATGCATGTCTGTGTGTGTGCGCGTGTGTGTGTGTGTGTGTGTGGTGTGTGTGTGTGTGTGTGTGTGGTGTGTGTGTGTGTGTGTGTGTGTGTGTGTGTGTGTGGTGCGTGCGCACGCGTGTGTGTGTGTGTGTGTGTGTGTAGCCAGCTGCTGTAGATCTGGTTACCTCTCAGAGAGCTGGCGGATCTGGGGGATGCCCATGTACTTCTGGAAGTGCTCCAGCACATTAACGACGCCCTGCAGCAGATTAGCCACCTCGCCGTACTGCCTCTTGCGGGTCATGGCCCTGATTGAACAATAAAACACTGCATAGTCAAACAACACACAGTGGTTACTCCCCCTTACAGTAGATTTACTTACGAAAATAATACTTTTTATTTATGCTAAACTTTACATGATTAAAGAAATAAAAAGAAATAAAATGGACTAAACAAGCTAGAAGCTGGAGCTAAGACCTGGAACTTAGGATAGGAGTTTTTAAAAGTCAAATGAGTAAAATGAGAGAAATGAGTAACACTTTATTTGAAGCTGTCTACATAATATGGGTAATATGAGCCCTCTATAAACATGACATGACACATATTATGAACATTAATGATACTTTGTTCATGTTTATGATTGTGGTCATTAAGTGTCATTCGGTTTTTGCAATGTCTGCATCCCAAAAAGAAAAAAAAAAAAAAAAAAAAAAACGTAACTTCACAAAAACCAAATGACACGAATTGGCAACAGTCATAAACATAAAATAAGTCTCGTTAACAGTCATGCTATGTGTCATGCTATGTCTCTAACATGGTCATGCAGACACCTTCAAATGAAGTGTTACCGAGAAATGTTTTTAGTCCTCTTTTAAAACTCTGTGGGTTGTGGTGCTCCGAAGGTGTCAGACAAGGCATTACACAGACGTGGAGCAACAGTACAATAAAGTCTCATCACCCATGGTGCTGCGTCTGTTTGCTTACCCATTTACCATTACAAGTATTACTGTGAGAAAAGGGTAATTGTTTTTAGAGCCATAGCTAAGGCAATACTTTTTAATATCCCAAAGTCAGATATGAATAGGAGGGACATTTTGTTTAAGTAGACAGGAATAATGTCAAGTACATGAGAAGAGACATGCAATAATGGGTAATTATCTTGGCTTTTACACGGCATACTCGCAAAACTGCCTAATTATCTAAAATATTACAAGGGAGAGAAAGATCTGCCAAAATTAATCTTGCAAAAGAAAAGTGCAAACAGGTCCCAGCTTAATATTCTCAAAGAAGGAAAGACAAGGCCCTGCCAAAATCTAAAAAAAACTGGAGACGCCACAAGTAGATGCCTAATGTCCTCCAAAACTTAGTAAAAGGACATGCAGATATTCAGGTGTGGGGGTGGAGTGTGGGGGCGAGCAACGGTCTCATTATCTCAGCTTTTATATAGTGGAGACAAGAGACCGCCTAACCAGGTCTCCAGCAGGGTGGGTACTGGCATGGGTAGGCTTCTGCTAGGGCGAGCTGGCACCTACTCGAGTGAATCCACCCCACCAGCCAGCATATGCAGGTGATTAAGGGTCGTGATAGAGGTGGTCAGGTGGCGCTTGGCGTGGTCCAGCTGTTTGATGTCGCGGGTGATCTCTTTGACCTGCGAAAGACAAACAACCACCACATTCTTAGAGCTATTACAACAACAATAGCATTCTTAGAACAACAGTCGCGTTCTTAGAACTCAGTTGCTGGTCTTCCTCTGGCACGTCCCTCAGTGGTTGTCCCATTGTTTCGACTGTCCCTCAGGATGCCCCCATAAGCAAGTCAGCCAAACCAGCCAGGCAGCCAGCTAAGCTAGCTAGCCCTGTGCCCTCCCCCTGACCCGCAGCACTGACGCACAGATGGCCAGCGAATTACTCTGCAGCTCACAGAGGCCCGAGGCATGCAAGAAACCACAGAATGACAAAGGCAGAGGAACAGCCCACCTACATTAATGGGACATTTTTATTCATCTTTTTTTTTTTTGCATTGAATACGAATTTCATACGCTTGTTTGTTTGTTTATTAAGTTTTGTACACTTGGACCTCTTGCTGCCAACGAGAGCTTGTTTTTTTGCATGTTTGTTTTCCTTAAAAACCCACCATTTGCTCCGACTTCTCCGCCTTGTCCTTGATGTCCTTGATTTTGCCAAAAAGCTGCTGGATGGCTTTCTGCGCCTCCTCCAGTGCCTGGAAAAGAACAGAGAGAGGAGTGTGTGTGTGTGTGTGTGTGTGTGTGTGTGTGTGTGTGTGTGTGTGTGTGTGTGTGTGTGTGTGTGTGTGTGTGTGTGTGTGTGTGTGTGTGTGTGTGTGTGTGTGTGTGTGTGTGTGTGTGTGTGTGTGTGTGTGTGTGTGTGTGTGTGTGTGTGTGTGTGAGAGAGAGAGAGAAATGAGACAGGGAGCAAAAGAGAGAAAGAGACAGAGCAAAAGAGAGACAGAGAGAGAGAGAGAGAGAAAGAGAGAGACAGAGAGAGAGAAATAGTGAGTGCTGATCTGCAGTGACTGATCTATGGAGCCTCTGTGGCATTTTGAAAGAATTTTTTCCAGTCTGTAGGCTTGAGCCGACAACAAAAATAAGACACATCTGTTGACCCGGTTACTCGCCGCCAACATATCCAGTGTCTTATCAAAATAGAAGTAGAAAAAGAGTCACATTCCCCTTAACCCTACTGAAACCTCAGCAAATCACTTCACCATCCCTCAAGTACAGAACCCAACACTGGAGCTAACCTGTGGCACCCAGATTAGAGCCCTGGTCCCACAAAGGTTATGGAGTCGGGTCTTCGCTGGTCCCGTATGCAATTTCAGCCAATCCTGCTACCAAATTTGGGAACCCTACCCAAAACAACTGACCCATTTCTAAATTCCGGCCTTATTTAGCTGAATGCATTTTGGGGTTTAGTCTTCATAAAATCTCCAGCAATCACGACTAAAGCCTGAAGGAGTGGCCCACACACCCTAGCACAGCACAGCACCAGCACAGCACAGCACAGCACAGCAGGTAGGTAAGCCCAGGAAAAAGGGTTCAACATGGTGAGAAAGAAAAACATCCTTTCTCCATCTGTTTAGAACATTCCAGAGGAGACTTTAAGCCCTGCCTGCCCCTGGTGGTAGTTCATCCAGGTCATGGCTCCAACCAGACCTGCGACAACTCCCCCATCCCCACTTGCCCCCGCCCAAAGGGATTTCCTTGAGACACTCAGATTGGTGAAATGGCCTTACACAGAGCTACTTTTTGATAATTGATTATTTTAATAACTATAAATTGTAGTGCTGTCTCAAATCAGTTTGTTTGAAGAAAAGATGGCTGTGCAAAATGTCTTGAAGGGAAAAAAAGCTTTGTGAATGCCAGGCCACTAGCTTGTGTTGCCTACGAGGGCAGCCTGTCTCTCTTCTCTCTCTCTCTCTCTCTCTCTCTCTCTCTCTCTCTCTCTCTCTCTCTCTCTCTCTCTCCTCCACAGACCGATGGAATGCTAACAGCCGGCAACAGCTGCCCCTGGAATTTACCACTTTTACAAGCCTCCTAAAAATCACAGGAGGACACACACACACACACACACACACACACGCACGCACGCACGCACGCACGCACGCACGCACATACACATACACATACACATACACATACACATACACACACACACACACACACACACACAGTACTTCTTGCTGACAGCAGTTTCCTTCAGTGCATCTTAAGAGAAGCAGCACTGAGGCAAGTTCAAGGGCAAAAGCAGGCTGTGGCTTAATCAATATGCTCTACTCTAAAACTGTTGCAGTGAGCCATGTTTGACATAAACCCTTTCAGATGGAGGTACAGGAAGTAACTTTGCAGTCAGTTGTGAGTGTTTATGTGTCTGTGTGTAAGGGTGAGCTGTCGAGTGTGACTGTGAGACCAGTGCACTGGGTGTGTGTGAGTGAGAGTGTGTGTGTGTGAGTGAGTAAGTAAAAGAGAGAGACAGCTTTAGCACGAATGTGGTGTGTGTGGGTGTGTGTTTATGAGTACAAGAGTGTGGTGTGTAGTATGTGTGTGTGTGTGTGTGCATGCATGAGTAAATGTGTTAGCAGAGGTGGCCTTCACTTCATAAGGAACCTAAGCTGAAGTGGCCTTCTCATTGGGAGCCCTCATTTCCGCCCGTTCTCCCCTTAATGAGCACAGCAGGCTGGGGAGGGGAGAGGGGAGGGGAGAGCTGTGCACTGTACTGCACGCCTGCCTGCCTGCCTGCCTGCCCACCACCACCCCTTGTTATCTTTCCTGCTGCTGCTGGGGTTCCCCTGATGAAGGGATAAGGAAGAAGGAGAGAAAGAAGGATTGAAGGGAGTGTGGGAGGTGGATAAGAAGGAAAAGAAGGGGTAAAGGGAGGCGGGAGGTGGGGGGTGGCTGTTTGTAGCCGTTTTGGCCTGGCAGGACGCGAGCCCTAGCCCCGGTATACCAGACTCTGTCACTTCATTTCACTTTGTCCAAAGAGTGTGGCTACCCTCCCACAGGCATACATGTACTTCCTGGTGGAAGTAATGGTTAAAACCCATTGGGATTGGGGTCAATCAATTACGGCTGATTGGAAACCGAAAAGATGTGTTTGAGGAGAGCCGGAGTCTTATTAAAGTTGGCTAAGTCACACCCTACAAAGTCAGTACTATGGCAAATTACACAATATTGCGTGGAGGTAAGGCGGCGGGCGGCGCTATCCTGGCGGGACCGAGCAGCACTGGCTCTGGCACATGTGGACTCTATTTGCAGCCCCGTTTGAGAGAGGTTTCCTTTTCTTCAGACGGGATACAGCGCTGGGAGCCCAGCCGGTCCGGTCACTAAAGAGGAGCGTCCGGGGCCCCGTCTGAGAAACAGGATGCCCGGCTCACTTGGCCCCGGCCCCGGCCCCGGCCCCTGGCTCCTGGCTCAGAACGGAGCGGAGCAGATGGAAGGAACAAACATCATCTCCGTGTGTTTGGGGAAAACACCTGCATCTCGACTCTCGCCGTGACTCGCTGAAAGACCGACAAAAATTGTGTCTTGGCGTGTCACAGTGCCTTTATTAGAGTCTAAAATAAGAAACAGAAGCCGTCGGATGGGGAGAAGAGATGGATTTGGCTTGACACTCGTAAGAGAGAGAGAGAACTTTCAGGGCTGGACGTGAGGTTGTGAGCAGGATTTAAGCAGGAATGTGCAGCCTGTGTCATTCTCTATGGAAAAAACACACAGATATCAGCTCCAAAAAGAAAAGAGAGAAATAGAGAGGGAGGGGGAGGGAGAGAGAGGGACAGAAAGAGAGAGAGAGAGACAGAGGAATCAAGAAACAGAGAGAACAAGAAAGAGCAGCATGAGGAGAAAGAGAGTCAGAGGAAAAGAGAGGGAGGATAGTAAGGGATAAGTCTATAAACGACGTATAAAAAAACCCTCCACCACACGAGCAGTAAACGGGCTTTCCTGTGTTTAGGTTAAATATTTACGCTAAATTCTCGGCGAGGCTCTCTCTAAGCATTCCTAATGAGCGGCTCACGATGCCAAAACCCACACAAGACATCCCCATCCCCATCCCAACTCTCAAACAGCCATAAAACCCCTTCGTGTGAGCTGTCCATCTGTGGGGACCTAAGATGGCTAGCAGTTTTTATATGGAACTTTTCTGGCTGGGCTTACTTGGAGTGGGGGGGGGCTATACATTTACTGTTAACAGCCCCAACCAGACAAAGGAAAAAATCTGTAGTGCAGTCTCCACTCACTGTATGACTGTATGGCATAATTGACAACAAATGTTTGGGGGCCTGCTGTTGACTCCCGCCCCCACCCCCACTGCTCTCGTCCTTCCAATCAACTAAGATCTGATCGTTTTCATTCATAGCTAATGACTTAACCCCCATGCATCCCAGCCCTCTTCATTTGCCCTGACATTTTTAGTTTGTTATTTATATATAAATTAAATCAGTGCGACTGACAGTCTTTGCAGACTTCGCTATTGGAGATCATTAATAAGGATCCAGGCGAAGTCTGTCATGAGTTAGAACAGCAGGAACCACAGTGGGATTATGGGTGGAGTGATGGTTGTGATGGTGGTGGTGGTGGTGGTGGTGGCAGTGTGTGTGTGTGTGTGTGTGTGTGTGTGTGGGAAGGTTAAAAGGACTTAAGGAAGAGGGGAGCCCTGGCTCTCAGCTGTGTAAAGCACTGGTGCACTCTGAAGGTGCACAGCTGCATCGCCCCGTCAGGAAGCGAAGACTTTAGAACCCTGGAGGAAAACAAAAGAAGGCACTGAGACGTGTGTGTGTGTGTGTGTGTGTGTGTGTGTTCATGTATTTGTCTGGTTGCGAGGGCCAAGTGGTTAGGGATTGTTTTGGTCTGGGCACAGTTAAGCATTCTTTAGTTCGATATGAATGGGAGTCAATGGAAGGTCCTCACAAGCATAGAAAAACAAGTGTGCGTGTGTATGTGTGTGTGTTAGAGTGTGTATGTATATGTGTGTGTGTTAGAGTATGTATACATATATGTATGTGTACATATGCATGTGTGTGTTACACATTGTGTGGGTGTGTACACCTGTATGTGTGTGTGTGTGTGTGTCTTGCGGTCTAATGGCATTTAAACAGGGAGAACATCTGTGGTGTGAACAGTGCGCAGCAGACTGGTGGAGGCCGTGCTTATCGAGCCCCTTTCACGGCCGCTTCACATCCAAGTGGGGATGAGTCGCACAGCAACACACAGCAAAACACATTGCCATAATGCGCTCCCATGACTCAAGGCATTTTCCAAAAGACAAGTTCAGACATCTGAATTTACTTCCACACACACATGCAGACACACACTCACACAGCACACACACACACACACACACACACACACACGCATAAGCCAAAAACACACACACTACACTCACAAAAAACACAACACATTCATCCAACATACTCACTCACACACACAAACACATATACACACACACAAACACACACACACACACAGCATTGTTCTTCCACCCCCACACACAGCTAGAAATACCATCAGCAGGAGGAGCCCCAGGGACCATACTTCAGGAGCAGATGTCCCCACCCTTGCCTGCTGCTGATAACCGCACGCTCAGACTAAACACAGAGAAATTGTGGACGCTCGTTTCCCAGCTTCGGTCTCCTCCACCCCACCACATCCAGCCTGACTCTCCCCCACCCCACAGCTCCCTTCCCTGTCTACATTCCCTTCAGCACCCACCCTCTCTCTCGCATCCACCCACCCACCCACCCATCCATCCACAGCGGTCTTTCCATCTGAGGAGGCACTGTCCTCCTCTCCCCCATGTCTGACGGAAACATATCAGTGAACGCTGGTGTGTGTGTGTGCGTGCGTGTGTGTGTGCATGTGTGCAAGTGTGCGTCTGTGTGTGCATGTGGGAAATAACTAAGTGTTACTGACAAGAAACATGATCGTTTAATAAGAATGAAAATGTCTCAGTGACTGCTGTGGTGTGTGTGTCTGGGAGTGTGTTTGTGGTGTATTTTTGATGTGTGTGTGTGTGTGTGTGCGCGTTTGTGTGTGTGTGTCACTGATCAAAAAAAATAGTTTAATAAGCAGGGAATGGTACTGGCTGTCAAATACGACACACAACAGGTAAAGGAGCATGACAGTCAACCGACTTCTATTAACGAATCGTTAATTAGCAGCAACTTCCGCAGCATCCGTTTCTGGTCTATATCTATGCACCTGGTGCTGACAGGGGCTCCTTTCCACCGAGTGATCCCCGGCCAGACCAGGACAACACTAGACCATCTCCCCACTGCCTCTTCCCTCATGTCTTCCCATTCAGGTGTCGCGTTTCCTTTGGCCATCCTGCCCCAATGAAGATGGCCAAAATCTGTGTTAAATCAAGGAATCGCCTTTTTTTCTTAAAAGAAAACAAAAAATAGTGGTCTAGACAATTTTTATTCCACCAGCCTTGAAGAAGCAGCGGGACGGCATAAAAAAAAAAGACATAAAACTGGTGTTTGCGGATGGAATCATAGTGAAAAACAGGGAAATAATGGCTACCCTGCTTTCCAAACGAGGCGAGAGGAATTTCAGCCTCGGGATGGCGGAGGCTCTCATCCTAACCCAGAGCTCCTGACTCATCCTGTCCTTTTCCATGGAGGAGGTGGAGAGGAACCGACAGGCAGACAGGGAAAAGTGTGTGTGGTGATGCATGGTCAGCTGCATCCAGCTTCTGACGGGAACCCCAGAGCAGTGACAACCACTATAACCAACACATCGGTCACGTACACACACCAGCAGTGACAACCACTATAACCAACACATAGACTCTCATGTACACACACCAGCAGTGACAACCACTATAACCAACACATAGACTCTCATGTACACACACCAACAGCAACAACCACCACCAACACCACATCTCTCACATACACACACCAACAGCAACAACCACCATCAACACCACATCTTCCTCTCTCTCTCTCACACACACACACGCACACAGGTACAGAGGCGGACAAACTGGATTGAGTAAAAGTCCTGCCATGCATTCATTCTGCCTGTGCTCTTAACACAGGTGATTTTCCTAATTAGCTCAGCTACCTAGGATCAGCTGGATGAGTGAATTGGCTGGAACAAATATGTGGCAGGACTTTTACTTTCTGAACCTGGGATGTCCGCCTCTGCATAGGTACACAGAGCCACACACACACACACACACACACACACACACACACACACACACACACACAGACGTATGTATACACACAAACAGACAGACATATAAAGACACATTGGTGTACACAGATACACACATACTTTAACACAAACAGATACACGTGCACAGGCAGACAGACAGACACACACACACACACAGGCACACAATAGTCTGCATACACAATGACACAAACATACACAGACACCACCAAACAGATACAGAGGGACACAGATATGGTGCTGCACACAAAAAATACACACATATACAAACACAAAACAGACTTATGCACATGCACAGACACACAAACAGACTTATGCACATGTTCAGACTAAGGCTGCTCTATTATGGAAAAAATCTGAATCACGATTATCTGGGCCAAAACTGAAATCATGATTATTCAAACAATTATTTTGTTTTCCTCAGTAACATGCTTCATTTATTGAAAATGTATTCAAAAACATTTCGAAAAAACATTCTTGTACCTTCGGATTTTCCCTAATACCTTTCTTCGTAAACATTAGTAAGTCTCCTTTGACGTCTAATGTACAAACAGTAGAAATGTCTAATGTATACATCTAATGTACAGTACAAACAGTAGAAAATAAGTAGGACAAAAACATTGTTGCCCTCGATTTTATTTGTTTTGAGATCATTTGGCCCTGAAATCGTTATCACAATTAGAATGCGATTAATTGAGCAGCCCTAGTTCAGACACACACGCACACACGTACACGCACGCACACACTCGCGCACACACACGCGCACACACACATGCACGCACGCACACAGCGATGCATAAAAAAGATACGCGTATACAAACACACACAAACAGATGCACATGCATAAACAGACAGACAGACAAACACACACACGTGTGGAGACAAAAGACTTGCACACAAACACAAACAGACAGATAGACAGACAGACACACAAACAGATGTACACAAAGAAATTCCCCACCGATATTTCAGCAATGGACTGCAGCCCAGACAGGCACTGCCCCCCGGTGGGCAAGGCAGCAAGAAGGCCAGAGAGTCATCCTTCATTCCTCACAGAGCCTTCACACACACACACACACACACACACACACACACACACACACACACACACACACACACACACACACACACACACACACACACACACACACACTTTATCCGCACAGCGCCTGCTTGCCACATCCATCAGTGAGTCTCCAGACGACCGCCCTCAGACTGCTATTCTGCCTCGCATGGCCCCTCTACACCCCCCCCCCCCCCCCACCACATCCCTGCCACAGCACCCTGCATCCCCACCTTCATCCCCAATTGCCCCCTCTGCACCTCCGCCAGCCCCCCTCAAAGCGGGGCGGCCCCGATCTGTGGACTCTGGCATGGCACGGCCCATTCGCAGTAATCTGCTACTTTCATTTATCTCCTGTCTGGTCATCTCGGGCTCCGCAAAGCGCGCCCGTACACACAGGGGAGCACTTGAGGGCTTTACTTTTACGCTAGCCACACAAACCAACAGATGCACAGACAGACATAATGACATAGAAATTACCCAACTGGCACAAGACAGACACACACACACACACGCACACACACACACGCGCGCGCACACACAGTGTCAAAGGCTCAACACTGACTGGCTTACATATCCAGACAGACTCACAGGGAGAGATATCCATCAGCCTGGCGTGGTGTTTTTTTTTTTAACTTTCCATTAATCCACATGAGCCACATTTCAGGCCATTATAAATCATGTCACAGACAATAAAACGATAGGCTGTATTTTTAGGAAAAGGAGCCAACATTATTTGATTAACATTTAATGAATCTAATTCCATCTACTATCTGTCAATTATATCTAATTCCATAACAATGTTACAATAATCATATCACACACTGCACACTAGTGTGACACTGCTGCAGCAGACAGCAGCTGAGTGGTGCGTCTCTGATTGTCCACTCACCTGCCGCCCATCCTGGCCCACGTTGGTCTGTCCCCTCACCACCGTCCTGATGTTATCGTCCAGACGCCTGTGGGCAAGCACAGTGAAGTCAGTATGGAAGAAAAACCCATTCGTTACACAGTGACACGGCCTAATCCAATTGGCAACAGTGATACAGATCTGAATGCGCTGCTCACCTGATTTTCAAGCGGATCTTGTTCACAACATCATCTATGTTAGCTAGTGACTTTGGGGTGAAAAAAAAAGAAAAATATATTTTATAAGTCAAGTTATAAAGTACACTTACATAAGTACACTTTATTCTATTCCAAGCGTTGACTGAATACAAGACTTCAACTGCACCATCAGTTGCCTGTGTTTTTCTGACCCATAGCACTTCCTGGTGGACAGTCACAAGCATAACCACTCCATTTTTTTCTGACTGAGGAGATATGTTAGTAGTATAGTATGCACACTAACCAATAACCAAAATGGATTAGAATATTAAACACTATAATCACCTTAAGGCATTAAAACACAAACACAAATATAACGTATGTTATCTGATGTTACTAATGTTATGATATCTCTTGCAAACACTGAGATCTGTGAGTACACATCATCACTATGCTTGCAGAATAGTCTGTCCTCTGTCACTGATTAGGTGTGTGTATATTTTTACCAACGATGTTTCCAATTCACAAAATCAGCAAAGTAATGTTTTGAGAAGTGCAAGAAGTGCCAGTGTTAACCAGTCTTTAATGTTTTAATGTCAATGTCTAAAATGGTTAAGAACGAGTAACCTGAGAGAGAAAGCCAGGCAAAGTTCAATCCCTTCAAATAGGCCTGCTGGTTTATCACTAACAAGCATCTTAGCACAGCCAGTGCAGAAAAGAGAGGACAGGACTCCTCTCATCCCCAGTAGCACCTGCGGCCTAACCCATATATTGAGCAACACTGACTAAGCATGACATAGTGCAACAGCTTTTTAGAAACAACACAAAAACTACTCTTGGTAGCTCACAGACCTTATTTGTCCAACTGGTTGCTTCAGATTTTTTTAAATGAACTACTGTATTACAATTTTGGAATTCACATCACATAGGACACTTACTTGTTCTGTGGGGAATAGCGTATTGATGTATTCCACAGCATTGAAGTCTGGCCTGTCTAGGGGATCCTGGCTCGGAAAAACCTTTCAGAGACATTGATAGCACATCACAATTAGTGATAGTGATTCACAGGGACAGGGCGCGACATCACCTGAGCTGTCAGTTCTTCAAAGGAATTGCCTACAGAGCTTGAGAATGGATTAGTTTATTAAGAAACATGACATCGCAGAAAAGCAATGTCATCCGTTTTATAACACGCAAAACTGCATCCAAGCTTGGGTATTTTCACTGTAATTTAAATGACATTCTGTGAAAGAGTAGACACCTTTCTGATTGTAGCTATCTGGCTAGTGAGCTAGCTAAGGCTGCAGCTAAGTACAACAACAGCTAAGCGGACTGTGTCATCTACTGTCTATGACTGTATCACAGAACAGACACATGTTCGATTATGTGCGTGTACATGGATAGATAAGATAGACTGACAACGAGGAGACCTGCAATATTTCAGTTATGTGTGCATTTCGGGAACAAGGCAGCTCAGGTAATGTTTCCAGATGGTCAGCAAGACCAAGGCTGGTAATGGATACCACAATTCATACGAAACTGTTATAATTACCTGATCTATGGCTAGTTGCACTTCAGGTGAGAGGTGCAAAATTGCTTCCAAATCCTCCGCAAATTCCAACTCGTCTTCTTCCATAACAGACATAATAAGAAAACTTAAAGCGAAACTGTACTAGCATCAAATACACTACAGTGGTTTAGTTAGTAGCATTCGGCGTCGGGCGTCAGGGCGTCACTAACAACGTCGCAGTACTTCCTGAACGTAAGGGCTTGTGGGATGCAGGAAGACCGCCACGCAACCATGCACGCAACCGACGCAACCAATGACAGTACGTTTACATTATAGACATCAGATACATGCATTCTATCTACACAGGCCCACTATGAATGCACTACGTACATGCAACTGGACCATAATTGACGAATTATGCCATGAAATGGATCATTTGACCAGAACAGGGTAGGCTAAGTCAGAGATGTCTTCATAGTAGAGCTAACGGAAGCCCTAGTAACTATCAATTACTGAATTAAAAAGGAACCAATAACAAAAGGCCTTAAGTTGAGGAAATCTTTATTTTTTAATAGTACATATTTCATAACATTGCATTAACACAAAAATAATCACACATGAAACACATAACGTTTTACCATACAAAGTCTGGCAGTAGTACCTTTATTTTGAGAGAAAATGTCAGCATAGTGACACTATATTTCATACAGCTCACAGTTGGAGTGTATTATAAAACAATTGTATAATGCATGGCTGTTAAATTTGTCTTTTCAAAATGTTATACACCAAAAGCATAGAACATGGAAAACTGGGGTTGCTTGGGTTGCTTCAACATACAGAATTTACCACAAGATGGAGGAGACACAAGATTACACATTTGGTTCCCATTATTATTAAAGGTTTGCAGAAGGATCCCTGAGCTTTAGCCACAGTCTGAAAGTAGACTGGGAAGGGCTGAAAGGAAGCTGCAAAAAGAGGAAAAGTGTGCAACCTGGAACCTGTTATGAGGCTTGTGTACACCCTAACTACAGTAGACCAGAAAAACAGTGCAAATGTAACAGTATATTATGTGACTTTACAACTTACCATAAAGTACTGCTACACATTTTACATATATAAAGCCAGTTCAAAGCTGTGTGGTTTACTGTTAAAACAAAGCAATATAACATACAAAGTAAGATGTAACTAAAACCCATTGTAAAATGGTGGCTACAGTATACTGACAAAGCCAAGTGAACCAAGTCAAGCCTCTCTAAAAGTAACCTCAATGCTTCTCAGCAACCCGTGAAAATCCATTCATCTGTTATTTGTGTAAACAATCAAGTAAAAACAGCTCCTCCTCTGAATATTCCAGTTTGCCCTCCTGAACTGGTTTCAAGTATGCCCACGTTACAGCCCAGTTTTCACCATGGCTGCTATACACTGATGAAGACATAGATAAACATCCTTAAAGAAAACAATGTGACTTACGCAACTCTATCCCACTGTAACAATGTAAACATAGGATACAGATGTATAAAACAAAGGCACAAATAGGTACTTTCAAAGACAAGGCACGGAATTATAGGAAGGCTTTTCTATACTTCATGTTTTATACTACTTCATATTGGTCAGATTTCTCACATCAGCTGCACTGGTGAAATAGCACTGTCTTCCTTTTACAGTTATAGATATTCAGTGTATGCAAAAATATATTTTTAATTCACTGGCTTAGCAGTTATGCTACATCACAACACAAAATATACATACAGAATAATGGAGGATACTGACTGAGAAACATGTAATGGCCCAAGAGAGAAGCTACAGATTTGGTAAAGAGATTAAACACAAAGTTACAGAATGCATTGCCTGCACCATTTGAGCACCCAAAACAGAGATATTATCCATACTGAGATGATGTCCACTCCAAGAAGCAGAGGCATGGACACGGAAGACTCTATGGCAGCTTCAACCAGCTCAGGTCATCAGATCTAAAGTAAAAAAATATATATGTCATTCCATTTCAATGCAAACTGACTCCTGATTTTGGTCATTGTAATTAGATACACCCATATGATTTTTACACCAAGCAGGGTTGCTTTTTTGCATTATAATTTCATTGTTATTTTTTATTATGTTAACTAAATTATTGATTTACAGGTTTAATGATTTATGTTTGTCAATGAGTGTCTGCATTTGGCCTTGGCAGCAATACACCAACTGCCCTGAAAATTAGGGCAGTGGTTCTGAAGCAAACCTATCATCCAAACTAACCAATTAGCAAACAAACAAACAAACAAAGAATCAAACAGGTAAAAGTCAAAACAATAATCTGCTTGGTGTGGGATGTCACAGATGCAGAACTTAACAGAGTCCCACTGTCATTCTAACGGTCCTCCTCATCTATGCTGACTGTACCACTGGGAGGTTAGGGCTTGAGTAAGAAATAGGACTAGCTTGCTCTGATCTCACGCTTCTCTGCTCTTGGTTAGGGCTTAAGCAAGATATATGACTACCTGACTGTAATCTTGTGAATGGTGCCATATCGAGACACAGGTTGACTAATGGGAATGGGGACAGATAAGCAGGGAAAGCGTGATGCGACACTATAACAGATGAGCAGACAAATCTTCATGAGCTACTTTCTCTTTCAGTTCAGCCTTGAAAGAATTAAGTGCTGTAGTGCAAATTATCTTGGTGTGTTAACTATGTATTCAACACTGGTGCACTGATGGTGCTAATATGCAGGTTCTGCAACATAACAGTGATATCCCTCTACAGTATCAGTGATAGACAACACTGTCAATTCATCTTATCAATCAAATCTGGATATTTTAACTTTCACTTGTCTCAGAAAAGAGTGATTCAAACCTATTCAACCATATTATTTATTTGCTTGTAAGCTAAACGTTTGTGTATCTAATTTGTGATATCCCAGTACAGCAGAATAACATTATTCATTCATTAATTCATCCATCCACCCACCCACTCATCCATTCATTCAACGTCACTCACTCACTGAATTCCTGATCATCCCATCAGATTTACACTAATGAAAACGTACTCAATCTGAGCTCGGGTTATGACTTTGCCTGTTGCCATCATTTCTGCTAACGAAGCAACTGCAGGGTCAAAGTTCAGACTGGCTGCTGCCACCATCACATCAGCTCTGTGGAAATAAAGTCAAATGAGGGCATCGAAGACAACTGGAGTAAAACAAGAAGTCCAGATGATCACCATATTTATGGTATATGTTATTGCAAGACAAGATGCAAATGTTATGAAGTCTTACTTCATGTAGAAGGCTAGAAATTTTCTTTCTTCCATTTTGCCCTTGAATAAAATATCAGTGTATCCATTGCCGTACCCTTTACAAATAAAGCATTACAACGCATTACCAATAAAGCATTCCACAAACACTGTGTTTTCAGTGGCACTGATGTTAGACAAACAGCTTCGAAAGATCACCTGTGTATCTAATGCTTTTCCCCAACAGCACAGTCCAGAAAAAAGGGACAGAGCTGACTTCGGTTGGTTTGTTCACCATGGACAGCCCTGCAATCCTTCCTGTTAGAAACACACCAGATAATTTCCCATGTCAACCAGCTGTCTACTAAGTAAATAAAATGTACTTATATAGCACTTTTCATAGCTATATCATCATTTACAGTACAGAATAACTAGATAATGATATAAAATTAGAATAAATAAAAGCAAGGTGAAAGCATCTATGGTGCTTTGGTGGCCCATGTCACAGTGGTCATGTGGTGATGATACCATGAGCATGTGCCAGCTGCCAGTGGCCAATGTTGACCTGCTCGTTGCCACGGATACCAAGAGGGAAGGACACCACATCGCCTGCGGAGAACACGTCTGGTACGCTGGTCCTCATGTGCTGTTGGAGAAATATGATACAAGGTCAAACACAACTGCAGAGCCATGACAGCCAATAATGAAGTAATTTAGATAGGATGCAATCAAGGCTAACCTTGTCAACAATGATGTTATTTCTTTTGTCTTTTTGAATCTTGGTTCCTTTCAGAAATTCTGAATTGGGCAAAACACCTATGAAAAAGACAAAGCAACCCATTATACACCACTGAAGAAGCATAATATCAAGTGTGCATTAATATCTGTACTAATTTGGGAGCATATATTACAAAACAACTCACTGTTTTTTATTTATAAAAAAAAATCAATTCCCACCCACCTACCCCACCCTACCCTTAGATATACATCATATGACCCAATAGGTCATAAATGACATACAATGGGGAAAAAAAGAGTTAAAATTTTTAGCTAATCATATTTTTAACTGTTCAGTTTTCAGTAAGCAATTGCATGTCACATTTTAAGCAAATTAGGTCATGCTTTAGTTCATTAATATCTAAATTACAGTACTATTTTCATTCCAATTAATCTATCTTCTAAAAACACATATAATCATAGACTGTAACATACCTATTCCGAAGACCACAGCATCTGCCTCTAGAAGCTCTCCTTTCTGTAACAGAACTTCTTTGACCTGTTAATGTAAAGTATATCACATCACCGATTACACATCACAAATTATTATTTATAGTATTATGGCAAGAATGTTTTGGAAAAACTTCTTTCTACCTTTCCATTCTCTCCATGAATCTCTGCGACATTGTCATTCATGTAAAACTTCACGCCTTTCTCTCCCAGCATCTTGTAAATAACAAAAAAAAGATCAGTAAATTAGCTGAAAGTAACCAGGACACTTATCTTTACTTCAGTTCCTAGTGAATGCCAAGAAGCAAAATAACAGGATTTTTCTTACCTCCATAGTCATTTTGCCAATCTCTGATCCAAGCGACAATTGGAAGGGATATTCAGACCTCCCAATAACTGACACACTGGCAGCTTTGTCTGACAAATAGGATGCAACTTCCATGCCTACATAGGAAACAGGAGGATTTTAATGGCAGGAATCTTTGGCATTGAAGTGAACTGAAGTGAATGAAGACAATGAAAATGCCCCACAACAATTTGGTGCATTATTCTGAACACAACATACAACAATACATACAACAAAAACCTGCTCTTACCCACATATGAGGTCCCCACAACAACTACCTTCTTCCCAGCACACATGTTGTGAATGTCTTGGGCATCCCTATAGGTCTCCAGTAGCTTCACATTCTCCAGGTCTGCCCCAGGACATGCCATCGCCCTGGCTCTGATGGGCACAGACATTGGTTTCAGTTACTATACTCCACCTTCGTGACCAATCTCCTCAAAATCAAGTTGTGTCATTTTCCCAGTTGTTTATTAACAAAAAATGTTTTTTTGTATCAGTATTTGTATCAGTTTTTGTATTATTTGTACTCAAGTATGAGCTTATAAATAATTACCTCTGTCAAAAAATTCAATTGCTCCGGTAAGCTGTGAATTTGTGATTTATATACCAGTATATATGGTGCTGCCGAGCTAATTGGTGGCTCCCATGTTCCAATGCAATCCAAAAAATTTACATTTTTCATCGGCTAAGAGAATAATCAAAGTTGTGTTGAATGACATCTTATTGATATATCTTGGCTACCGTAGAAGGAAATCCGGGCTAAGGAATACTACTCAGTTGCTTGCAAATAAAACCACCTGGCTGGATGGGAGAGATTTACACACAGCACGCCATTAAGATGGGCAAGTCAAGCGAGATCCAGTTAAAACACTAACCTGCAGCCAGTAGCAATCAGCAGCTGGTCATAGCGCTGCTCTGTGTTGTCATCCATGGTCACTGTTTTTGCCCCAGTGTTGACAGAAATCACCTACCACAAAAATCACATGCAGTCCAGGTCACATGCCATGAACCACAATGTCAGTATGTCTGGGAAGGTTCTCATTCATCTAGGTCAAGGTAGCCATTAGTGCTAAGTTGTGAGCAACTGAACTTGTAAAGCCAATTGTTTTTTAAAGGTCTCATTGCATTGTTTTTCTCATTCATTTTGTGGTGGTCTCTAGTATTAATGAATGCCCTGTGAACCAGTATTGGTTAAACAAATGCTTTGTACTCCTGTTACAGGTTGTTCTAATTTGGTGTAGGAGATGGAGCAGGGAGAAAGACATGCTAGTGTCGCCCATGCTAGTCACAGGCTACAATCATTTACAGCTCATTCAGCCATAGCACACAAAATAGAAGATCTAAACAAACACACATATTTACCTATATTTACCTATTTACCTATATTGCACTACAACCAATGACACAACTGCTTAAATGGCACCATTTGAGCTTTACTACACTAAACACTGTTTTTTTTACTTATTTTTATGACCCTTTGGAACGTGGTGCTGCTTTCTGATTGGTTGCTAGGCATGCAGTAAAATCGTATATCATGCACGCCTTGAAAGTAGTTCTGGCAAAAAAAGTTTAAAACTTCAGCACCGTTCCATATCAATACCCAATAGAATGTACGTACCTACTGTAACCGTCTGTATCAAACTTCACAATTAATGGCAATGTCGAGTTCAATTTCCATGAACTTAAAAAAAATAGTAAACCGAAAATAACAACTAAATCAACGTTTTGGAATAAGTATTGCATGTGTCGCGTTGCTCAATCCAAGCTAGCTAACACCTGATGAGCAGTAGCAATCATCTTACAGTGTACCAAATGAAAGGTAACCTTGACAACCAATTTGGCTAGTGACTGAGGGCTGCGTAGCGCTCTACTTAACGTTACAAATATTAGGCTACCTTGTAGGCCACATTGTAGCGAAACTGAGTCTAAGTTAACCCTCTAAGTTAATTGAGAATTTTTTAAAAATACATTGTACATAATTGAGTGGCATTAACCGGGTCATAAGCGGGATAACATCCTCCGAGGCGTGCATTATACAGTTTTAAGTCAACTTGGCGGAGCAAACTTTTAGTTCTTAGGCTCCACCTCGTTGACTTAAAACTGTATAATGCACGCCTCGTCGGATGTTACCCCTTACGTATTATATACAAGCCTACTGTACTTTTTGTTGTGTTCATATTATTATGTCTTATGTCGTCATGTCTTCCTGTCTTGTTTATAAGATGTTTAATGTTCACTGTGGGCCTAGGGAGCATTGCAATTTCAAATTCTGTGTGTGCAACCTGTACATATGGTTTTTTGACAATAAAGCTGACTTTGACTTTGACTTTGATATTTCACTAAGTGTGCAACGAGACTCCTCTGGTAATCACAACTGTGGCATGGCTTTTTCTAATTAACAAACTTATGTCACTTTGTTTGCCTTTTTATTATTTTCTTGTTTCCTTCATTGACTAATGGAGGTAATCGGGGTACAAGAAAATTTTTTACATGCAGCATGCATATGCAACTCAGAGTGACCTATCGTATTCCAAAAAGAGCAAGTACTAAACGGATTCTCACGGAATGAGACCTTTAAAAAATGGTGGTAGTATCATGAACATGTGAACACAGAAAGATATGGGAACTACGGTGCCTTACCTCTCTCTTCATCCACAGCTCAATGTCATACTGCTGGAAAAACTCCTTAGGTCGCAAAAGGAGGCGGTCGCTCTCAACATTCATAGCCTGGAGAAAAGCATACCAAAGTAAGGACAAAAACATACCATCCTCGACACCATAGGGACATCAACCAGGTCTGGGTTTACCTGTAACAGTGTCTCTTACTCTTACTCTCTAACTGACCTGAGAGGTATGCCTCACTAAATTGGTTTACTTTTCTGTGTGTTTCCCAAACCTAAGTCCCTGTTTCTAGCACTGATGATCATCCTTGACAAAGGTTTGAAAGGAAGAACATTTTGGGAAACACATCAAAACATTAAGATACATCTTGGGGTATAAATGACATTGACATGACATGACATGACATTGCAAATGACATGGGCAGTGAGATCAGGCTAAGTTTGCTTCTTGTCTTTTGAGATAACGTCAGACTCTCTGTATCCTGTAGCCTGTAGTCTCACCTTACTCAGCTTGGGCTTGTCAAAGGGTGGAAGGTCATCTTTGGTCACCATGATGATTCTGCCACTGTACCCATTCTGCCTCAGCGTCTCAGCACACACTAGGGAGGCCGGACCTACGATGAAGAACAGTCTGTTTCTGTATTTTAGGGTGTGCTCATGCTCACTGGGTTGTCTCTGGTCCCTGGTCTGCACTCACACTATATAATACCAAACTGTACCTGGGGACGGTTGAGTTGCAGTGTTCTAGAATCTTTGCATTAAGTGCATCTTTTATAACCATAACAACAGAATTCTTTACAATCTGTTTGACTGTTAACTGTTAAATGGAACTCATAACTGTACTCAGGAACATTTTGCGATCACACTACATGTGCACCATGCCAACTGAACTGGACACGAGTTCACCTCTTTATAGCGTACTAGCGTACCATGCCCTGGTGCCATCACACTGGTCAAATGAACCAAACTTTTTGGGGTCAAGTGTACATATAAATGGCATAACATGAGTACGCCTTTACAGTATGAGAAACTTCTAGATACTTCTATGTAAGTAGCCCCCCCCCGCAAACCCCCCTCAAAGCCAGAACCCTGCCCATCCACAAACTGGGTCACCACTCACCTCCTCCAATCAGAATCACAGTATGACACACCTCAGGTGCTCGGTGAGACATCTCTCTCACACGCTTCGTTGCCTGAAGACATAGACAGACAGACAGAAAGACAGACAGACAGACACACACACACATTAATCCATTTTGCTAATTTTACTAGTGACCTACCCTGGTATCTGAAAGGCACATGATGATGATGAGGTAGTACCAGGTCCAAGGGTTTACAAACATACCTTTGTGTTTAAGGTGACATAAACTTTGCCATCCTCGGTTTTTACCTGTTTGAAAAGGATTATAAATAACAAAGAATTGAAATGAACATCATGTACTGTACTGATTACTTTACTCTCACTGTCAGTCAGCCACTCCATTCATTTTCCTCTCCCTTCTATAAATACACGTGTATACAATCTGCAGCTGGGTACTTGTCACATCTGAGAGAGTGTACCTTGTAAGCCGGCAGGCAGTCCAGACCTGGGTATTCCTCAATATCTCCAGTCTTCACATTAAAACACGCACCGTGAAAAGGACATCTCACTTTATCACCTAACAGGGACCCTGTGAAGAGTTTACATGCTTCAGTGAGTGATGCAGCAACTATGCTCAGTCACTCACGCTCAGCCAGCAACATCTTCATTAAAAAAGGATTATCATGATAAAAAAAAAACATGCACATATTAATGTATAATTCCTCAAAAAATGACAGAGAGAGAGGAGGAAAGGGCTTCATAAAGCAATTAAATAAAACGCATGCGTATTTTGTACAACAGCTTGTAGAGATATTGTTTATCCAGATATAAAGTGAAAAGTGTACAATGTTTAAACTATAGAGCCAGACTGTGAGCTCAGTCTTTATTAGACTTCATTCACATTATTTCAGCAAACACTAAAGCCAAGGTTTAGGCACTGACCTGCAAACAATGAACCTTAACTAATTAAGCTGCCAAGCACTGGTCATACTCCAAATATTTGTACACCTTTATGATGAATAACAAGCTGGATTTCATTGGCTAGTACTGTGGTATAACTCACACTGCAACAGTAATACAAAGGCGAAGAGTTGGTTGCGTTATGTTTATCTTGCTTACATTTTATTTTAACACAATAAAAAATATAAAAGTAATTAAATACGCAACTATAACAAAAGTGACCAGTTAGGGTGAATAGATTTTCATGTACATGAAAGCCAGATTAATAAAAAAAAGTCTTCCTTTAGCCATCACACAGGGCTAAAACTGTAGTCAATTCACCACAGGGAATGGAACAAAAAAAAAACTGATAAATGTATTTATCAGTGCCTATCCCGCTCTCACACTTGCTCTTCTGCAGCAACACCCTGATATGCATACACACAAAAAAACAGAAATACACCTGGAAGGGTGTTCTAACATAGTTGACAAACCTGGTCAGAGTGAGTCTGATAAGGGAGGAGCCTTATGGTTTTGTTATAGCTGAGAGAATGAAGCCATACAGCTCTTAGTCTAGAAGGTTTCCCACTTTATCCAAGTTTAGTTTTGTCAATTAACCTATTAACCCTACGCATTGTTACCTTGAATGTAATCAGGCTCTGGTCTGTTGGCTACTACAATGCTATTACTAAGAGGTTGCAAGGCATGGAGACACTGTTTGGTTATTTGGGTGTTTAGTGTGTAGAATGAATGATGTCTACTGTACCTTTGATGAGTGGAGCTCCATAGTGAGAGCACTTGCTGCCAACTGCACTGAACTGACCCTGGCTCCTGACCAACAGGATTTTGTGCTTGTCCACTTCTACTTCTTTCATTCTGTGGCACGAAAAAAAAAGACATATTTGTGTTACTTTCTTCACACACAACTAGATTATGAGAAACACACACACACAATTAGAATATGACAAACAATGTGACAGTACTGTCCATCCTGCAGGTCAGACTCCAGACAAACCACTTCCGTGATGTCCATCGCTTCCTCGATGTTGGTAATTTTATCTAAATCTGCAAAATAAACATATCAGGAGGTACACTTAGGTCTGCAGGCAACAATAGACCGCAAACATAGGCTACTGGTATGTAGACAACCTTGAACTACTCTGCATTACTATCTCCTATGTCCAGAATTCCCGTGTTCGGTTAAAATGTGACGTTAACAAAAAGCGTACAGAATAGCTTCTAAACTACATCTCCTTTAGTACACCACTAGCCCAATTGGTTGTTTTGAGCACGTGAAAGATGCCTTTAAACTGCCAGTGCACGAGCATCCAGCGTTTTGACTTTTCTTCATAAGGACCATTTGTTACCAATAAGCTCGCGACATTTCAAATATACTGCAGCCACTAACTGGTTTGCCGTCCAAAGTAATATTAATGATAAGAATGATAAACAACAAACCGGCTACAGCCGCATCGTTAAAAAAGAGAGCAAATTCTAGCTGTTATTCATAGTTAATGACATAGCCTGGAGGAGTATCACATCGACAGCTACGGTCCGATTTAGGCTAATTTTCATTACAGACCGGAATAAATCGCATTTTGTCTGGGTGTCCCTAAAATGCAAGGCAGTCCATTAGGCTCAGACTTACTTGAACACACCGAAATCAGCTAACTCTCTTCGACTGGCAGACAGCCTTGGCTGGACGGCAGAACTATCCAACGTCGTCCTGCCCACACTTAACTGAACTAGCTGGACTTGCTATCGCCGAATCGCTGATGCAACATGAATCAGCATTATGTGTGTTATGAATGAAAAAGACAGATTGCGTGATAGCACGGTATATTGCAGTAGGCTATTTGCCATGCACGGTGCGTTTAATTGGATGCCTGTGTGAAACTGACAGCCAATGATTTCAGTAAATTCAAATGCAGCATGAAATCTTCCAAAATACAAATTGTTGTATGCGTAGTAGCTTGTTGCGCTACGTATCCTATCGTTCTCTATATCCTATCGTTTCTGTGCAAAATTAGATTGTTTTGCATGTTGGGGGAAAGCTGTTTCTTAGCTACTCAACATCACACACCTGCGTGACTGACTGCTTCAATGCGTCGCAATTGTAAGGCATATCAATTTCAAACAGGAGACAGATGATGCTCGCACTCGCCGGGAGACTGCTCAGTTACAACTTCCGAGCTGGCTATGTGGCACGGCATGCACTGCAAACAGTAGCTCTTTCTGCATCCAAATAAAATTTGGCAGATGCTATTTGCACGAGTATATAACTAACATTGTTGACATTTCTCAGCAGCATTGCCTTTGTGTGATTAGACCAACAGCTTGCTGAATAGTTTTATACGTGAATGTTACACAAGTGGTACTGTAGGCTGCAATACATGTATGTACTTTTTTTTAACTTCAATCTTTATTTAAATGGGCTACTTTTGGCATTCTGTTATGCAGTTGAACTAATTCACTTAACAATAAAAGTACATTCCATAAATTTGTTTACCTTGTGTTGTACAAGAATAGTAGTTTGCAGTAGGCCTACTATACCGGGCTCCACATTACAACCACAGATAATACAGCTATTTTACATTTGGAGCTTTTTCAACACTTTTCCACGCATGTCCCGGAAGTCATGAACGACTATGACAAAAAACTTTATATCTATATTGAAGTGTTTTATTTAGCTCGAAACTTTAGCAACTTTGCATCTTGTGTTCTTAATTTTTATAACAAGATGATAACTTAAATAGCTTCAAGTCAACATATGCTCCTACTAGCAGGATCTGCATCTTTCATGTTAAGGCCTTTCATTGCCCTTAAAAATTTTATACCACAGTCCTATTCACAATGAACAAATAAAGGCAGCAGTTTGCACGTTCCCAACTTGTGCTCCCATCAGTCTTTCTTCAATGTATCCTCTCAGACTCAACATATATTCCTGCTGGGCCGTAGCAGGATCTGCATCTTTCATGTTGCCCTTGAAAGGTTAATATCATAATTCTATGCACAATGAACAGAGAAAGGCAGTGTAAAGGCAACAGTGCTCACATGTTCATAACTTGTACTCCAATCAGTCTTTTTTTAATGAGACTCAAAATGGGTTCCTGGACTGTGACAGGATTTGGATCTTTCATGTTAAGGTCTTTCATTGCTCTTGAAATGTTAATATCATAATCCTATGCACAATGCAGTATAAAAAATGCAATAGGTTCCATGTTCACAACTTGGGAAGCCTAGGGTAGGCCTGTCATTAACAAGAAAAATGTACTTGAAAGCACAATCACAAACAGACCTGACAAAAAAAAAATCTTGCTATATATAACCTTTCTAAATGCCTGACAGATTGGATCTTCAGGACACAGTGAATTTGTCATAAACATAAAAACCAAGATGCAAACTATTCGTATGTCACAAAAATAGCAAAGCCACATGTGGCTTTGCTATTTTTGTGACATAAACTGGTAAAAAAACAAACAAAAAAAAAAAACGAATGGACAAATCAGATAGATAAGCAGGCATAAGACTGATGACGTGGGTAAACTATGAAGACAAAACTGCCCATGTTCCATGCACAAACCTTGCTATCCCATATAAAACAGGGTAGAGGCAGTGTTATGGCTGGGATGTGTGTGGCTGCCACAGGTACTGGCAGGCAGAATTATTGTCACTGATGAAGATAAACAGATGCTCACTACAGTTTTACTACTCTAGAGTGCGTTCTGAATTCTGAAGTGTATAAGAAGACTGTGTTTTTTACATTACACCAAAGAAATACTGAGGTAGTGGATCGTGATGAGATATTAGCTGAATGTTATGAAGTACCAGATGTTTTGTTAAAGACCCAGTAATGTCAAAATAATATTATCTCTAAGTTCCTCATACCTAAAACAGAGTTGTTATTAATCACCTCATCGATTTAAACTGAATATGAATCCTGCTGCAACAACTTAAATTAGGTCTCAAAGCAGTGAACATGCAGGTGTTACTTCCTCTGTATAAGAAGGTCTATGCAAATAAAACATATTATTATTATTATTATTATTATTATTATTATTATTATTATTATTATTATTATTATTGTCTGTAGGACCAGCATTACAGCCTTTCTATACTGGGAGAAGAGGTGGAGGTAGCAGGGAGCTCCAGATGCCAAAGTGTCCACCTTGATAGCAAACTGGATATGAAATTCAACACTGATGCTCTCTACAGGAGAGAACAGAGAAGTCTACTTGAGGAACTTCATGCATATTTGGTAAATAAAGACAGTGATGCAGTGATGCAAAGTTGATATGCGTTCAAAATGACTGCCAAGCTTGTGTCCACAGTTTACAAATCTGTGGGCTTGGATTACAAAACAGTGCACACAATTTACAACTCTGAGGCCAAAGATTAGGAATCTGAGGGATCTGTTTATTTTTTCTGTCTCATCTGACCTTTTGGGGGGATGTGCTCTAATTTGCTGGGTATGGTGGGTTGGGCCACTGATGTGTGGGCCACTTCTAAAATTTAGATGCAGTTTCCCTCAGGTCAGTGGGCTGGGTCAAACACGTTTATGCCTGGGTTCTTCTGAGCAGGTGTCACCTGCAGGTTACAATTTTATGATTAGCCACAAGATGGCGTCAATCACAAAGGCTCATGACATTTGCTCCAGAAAAGCGTTGCTGGGTAACCAAGGTTACATCAGTCGCTCTCACAGTCAAAAATTGTACAACTTCATATATTGAACCATCGCCGTGATGTTATAATTGCATTCCTATAACCTACATCCTCAAATAAGATATTAGGCTACCTACTATAGTTTTAAGAGCTTAATTTACCAAGGCATTTACGCATGGGTTCTTCCTCGTAATGCTTACATTATATCTTTACATTATCCTTACGCACTTAAATTTCATCTACTTCATGAAATGAGTGTATTCTGTCCATGAAACATAAGGAGATCCTGTGCCCTGTGATATAAGGGGGCGGGGACGGAGGAGTGTGACTGACAAAAACAACATGACGCGAAAAGCGCGTATTTGTCTAGCCGCACCTCTCCATAGTAGGGCGGGGAATCAGTTGTTTGGTAATGGTAAAGGCGAGAAGTTACACAAACGAACACACGGGATTTTGTAATATAAGCATGGGCCATTGATTCTTATATCAAAGGTGCCAGGTCTTCTGGATTGCAAACTACCTTTCCCAGCCAACTTTACATAACCTAGAACTAAGTCAGACTGAGCAGCTCTTTGTCCTATTTTGCTCAAAACATCAAATACGGGTCCATCTTTTGAAATAAGGGGATTTTTTAAATTACCGCTTTTATTGGATTAAATTACAGACAACTGCACATCAGACAAGACTTTCAGAAAACGTTGGGCACAAAAAGTATTTGCCTGTCTTCTTTGAATTTTCTAAGTTAAAGAAGCGCGCGACTTTTTGAAGCTCTGATTCACCCGCGTACTTGAGGAGACTGACTTGGAACCCACAAGACATGGATCTGTCTTCGGTCATCTTGACGACGGGAAGCTCGGCGTGCTTCTTCAAACTAGTCAACTGTGGAATTAACAAACTCTCCAAGCCAGAGAGTGCATGCAGAAACGTATGGAAATGGAGAAACATCTCCACATCTTTCGTTCACAGTTTCATAACAGGAATATGGGCTGTGCTTTGGTGAGTTGTACATCTGTAGTCGCTTATACCCCTTCATGAAGATTAATTAACATGTTTGGATTTGTCAAATATGAATTCACTTGAATAATAAATTACACAATGGAATTAGGCAATCCATTTCAATTAGACAATCGACATTACGCATAAACTGTAGGTGATGCCACAAATATCATGCTTGCTTAAGCCTTTAGATTCTAGATATTTTTCAGATTTGCCCAGTTGGCTTGAGACCTTACCACTAAATATGTGTTTTCACATATTACCACACAACTACTGCCTACGAACACATGCAAAATAGATGTCATTATTTCAGGAAACCATACCCACATGTAACGGACATATTTTGTTTATTCTTTTACTCTTATTAGCTTTTACCTGCACCCGCAGATGGCAGAGGACTTAATTGCCACCTATTCCGTCTTCTCGCATGCTTTGGTGTCTGTGTCAATTGGTAAGTGGGCGGGATAGCCAGAGATTTTTTGAGGGGGTGTGGGCTCCCTTGTTCATTGTTGTACGCACTGGAAGCTCGTGTTAATTGCCACTATTCATTCTCGGGCCACGTGACTAAAAGACATATAAGAATATTTTAAGAGAATGCTGTGCTACTTGGAAGCAAGAAGCGCATGAAAGATTAGGTCCTCAGTAGGCCTACCCCATAACACATTTCAACATGAAGCTGTTGTTTCATAAACTTCTAGCTCCGACAAATTCCTGCTTTTAGCATTTTTAGTGTGTAGTAGGAACTGATCACACAAATCATTAGAAATTCCAAATAAACATTTTTTTCAGTGATGAATAAAAATAGCCCCTGATGCCATGTTTTGAAATGAACTGTGATATAATACAATGGATAATCCAGGATCTGGCTAATTATTAGAATATGCAGGGTGTCAGGGCACTTGAATTCCTGGCATATTTTAAGATCTTGGCGGAATCCCACCCCTGATCTTGGTGGTGGTGGTAGCAGCACTGGATGTTGTATCAATGGCTTGCTTTATGATTCGTCCCAGGCACCAAACCTACCCACACATCACGTGACCGCCAAGGAAAAAACTACTGCTCCACACAGACACTTTTTTTTTTCACTTCCGAAAGCCTTACATGCCATTTATCACTGTATTGTGCACAGCAAGACTGTGGATCTCAGCGACCATTATTTCTTAGTGTGACACTGACTAAAAAAATATGCCAGAGGATACATCCAAGCAGAACAAATGAAACGTCAGGCGTCAGGGCTAGTGAGTGACAGCTCCATACCAATGTGTCAATGCTTCACCATTTGCATGCATTGCATGGAGGAGAAACCTGTATTTTGTTTGCATTTGTACTGTATTTAATCCTGCCAATGAGTATAAGCAAACATGGCCCCCTATGCTACTATATGCACATGCCCATCTGGAGGTTGATATGTGTTGCTGTAAGTTGCAACTTGATACTTACAAAAAAATACTCCTATGTTATCTCTCCAGCTGCAAATCTGGAAGGTATAAAAATATTAGAGAGGTTCCCGCGAAATCTACCTTTATAGAAATAATTGTAATCACACTGTACACGATTGGAGGATGGTGTGTTCAAACAACTTGAATAGACTGGAGTTTCAACTAGCATTATACTGAGATTTCTGTAGAAGAAAGAAGGTCTAGAAGCAACAGATTGCAGCCATGACAATTCCCTGGTGGAGTTTTCCCCAAGTGTATGACAAAAAAACAACAACCAGGAATTCAGTGCCATGCTAGCCTTTTGTTAATTTCCTCCGTCTTACAACGCTGTTTCCATGGTGACCCTGATAGCAGATGGATATAAATAGCATTCTTGAACCGACGTCTCACTAACCATCAGCGGTGTTGTCATGGTAGCTCATGTGCCAGAACTGTGCCACCACATCTTAATATCCAAGTGTTTGCCCTCACACATATGTCTGTTGTGCAGGTTACTTCATCTATGACTTCATTGACATGGTCCTGAACCAAAAATTCAGCCAATCCTGGGAGCTCCTTTTCCATCATGGTGTGGTGAGTAATCACAAGGGGGACTCACTGTTGTCACTGTAGAGTTCACAGTAGTGCTGTCACATATCCACCCAGAAATGTCACATAGGTGGGCTGACTTGTGGGCAGCATTTTTTTCTGTCAAGGCAATGTGTTGAAAACTACTACTACTACTACTACTAGGGTTGCAACTAATGATTATGTTTGTTGTCAGTTAATCAAACGGTCAACTGATTAGAAAAAAAAAAGACTTGGTCTACAGAATATCAGAAAAAAAAATATATATATACAAGGTTGGTTGGTGGGACACCCTCACATATCTGGTTGGGTCCACATCTTCAAAGTATTTGGGTGCTCAAATGGATCACTCATTTACCAGTTAAGTTGGCAAACAATCTTTTATTTAACAACTTATCAATTAATAGATTAATCAATGCAGAGCTACAATGCATTACACCATAGTTTCCTGTTTGTGTGCTGTGTTTCTGAAAAAGAAACAAAAGAAATGCAAATAATATTCCTTCAAGATACCCTCGTTAGACATAGTCTAACCACGACACTGACAGGCCTACAGGAGAAAGTGTAGTATGATTGAGGAACTCCAAACTCTGATCTGCAGTGTGGTTCCTTGGGTGAGGTGTCAATCCTAGCTTGAGGAAGTAAAATCCCTGCTATGTATTCCTTCTGCCTGTGCACTTAACACAAGCGATGACAACACTAATTCATCAATCTACCTGTCAGATGATTTTTGTGCTTATTAGATTCAGCTAGTTAAAAGATGATTGGATTATTTATTTGACAGGGTTTTTATTTTCTTTCTTCTAAGTATATTGTTTGGCCTTTTATACCTTGATTTGGGATAATAAGAAGGTGACAGGAAGTGAGTGGGTGAGAGAGATGGGATAGACCTGGGAAATGACCACAGGCTGGATTTGAACCTGGATCCCTGTTGACACTTGCCCGTTCATGATATTTTTACTTTCTAAGCCGGGATGAACACCTTTTGGTGCCATGACAATGAGGTGCTGGCTGTTGCTAGTTATTATAAGAATCTAAAGGGTGGTGGGAGTGTGAGACATCTCTTGCTTATGTTCACACCTCTGTGTGAATGAGAGACCTGCTGGGGTTTCCTTCAGCAAGCCAGACAGATGAGTCACGTAGGGTGCAGCCAGGCAAATTTACTGTGTTAAACAATGGGTCATGCATCTGTTATTGATTTATACAGGCTTGCTCTAAATAGCAAGTAAGAAATAGCTGTGAATTCAATTTTGAGAAGTTCAGACAGGGGTTACATATTTGACTCCTGCTCTGAGCACTGGCTCAGATTAAATGAAAGAATGATTTTCAGAATGATTTTCAAAATGTAACCACTTTTTTGTCACCTTAGTTGGACATCCATATATCCCCCAACAATCAAGTCTAAAAAAAAAACAACTCCAGTAATTGATCACATAATAATTTGCTGTGCAATCTGCTCTCTGTTCCTGGCTTCACTGGCGAGTTTATGTACCTGTTACTTAAGTGACCTAGGTCCGTTTATGATCTCTTCCAGCACTTACATATGAGTCCGGGGGCAAGGGTATGTTATATACTTACAGTATGACTACTTAATGGCACTATAAAATCCACACCCAAGGTATGATTTTGGTGCATATTCCTCTCTGTGCCAACCCTGAATTTGTCACTTAAACCTAAAAGCGATTTACTTTGCCTCTTTGAAATCTGAATATTGGTTTCAGCCTGTATTCAGATGGATGGTAGTTACTGAATGTGTGAGCTTGTGATGATGTCCTGAGTATGTCCTAATGTGTTAACAGTCGCAGGAAGTTGATGGTGGCCAAGCCCCAGTTGGACACAAGAGTGTTTTGCAAATGTCACATGGAGGGGTAGCTGTTACGTCACCTCTGGGTTCAGTCTCAAAAGGAGAGAACACAGACAGGCTCCCTCTGTGCTTTTTTGCTTGTAGCCCACCCTCTGCCCCCTCTTCTTCTTTTGGACCCCTATTCATCCAAGTGGCTCTCAGAACTGCCACAGTCTCTGAACTGGTGGTGTGAGAAACTTTGCGTCTCTCTGTCTCTCTCTCTCTCTCTCTCTCTCTCTCTCCTCGTCTGTTCTTCTCCTTCTCTTCTCCTCATGTTGTTTTTCTTATACTGTCACTTCCTCTGGTCACTCTGCTGTGATAATAGCAGAAACTGTTTTTCTTGTCTGTCAAATGCTGTGTCAAAAGTAAACAAGGAAATGATCTTTTCAGCAAATGGAAACATCCTTTTGCATTGTTTCAAAAAATCGCACTGCGCAATAACACTTGCAAAAGCATGGCTCCACACACACTGTCCTGGTGTTTCTTTTTTTCACCTCCCACCCTGCTTTCCTGCTTTACAGTACTGCAGAAAACTGAATGACAAAGGGACTGGCAAACTCTTTGGAGCTGAGGTGCAGCAAGCAGCAGATCACGTGTCCTGTCTGTGGAAACGATTTTCCAGTTCCTCTCTGGCCCTCATGCGGGGCTGCTGCCTAGAGGTTTTTTTAGCAGTGACTTATGGGCTGCTCTACCCTAGCCAGCTGCACAGAGAGACCCTCTTATCCCCCCCCACCCCCCCCGAAACTCCTGGAGAGGGGAAGGAACTCCCACTGTCTGGGACAAAAATAGGGGTCGATAGCTTCCACTTCCAGAAGGCACTGGTGTGTGTGTGTGTGTGTGTGTGTGTGTGTGTGTGTGTGTGTGTGTGTGTGTGTGTGTGTGCATGCAAGTGTGTACTGGCGGGAGTTTGGGGGGTTAGCCTATTGAGAAAAATTCAAACACTTTTTTACCTTTTCAAACAAGCTGCATGTACGCACCCTCGTCCTCAGGGAAGCTTAGGAGTGGCGACCAGTGTGTCAGGCCGCTGCAAACTCAATAGTCTTATTGTAGCTTAGCCCCTTTTAGCTGAAGCGATGGAAAAAAGGGCATTTACTTACTCCTCCAGAGGAAAAAAAATGTTATGCCTCAAACATTGCCTGAACCAGTTGGCAAGTATGTTTGGAAATATCAAGGTTTTAGTGTGGGGATAGCCGCAGCAGAATATATTGGTCTCTTGGATACATTTGAGAGGGGGAAAATAGCTACCAGCAAACTCCTGCTGCATATCTGAGGTAAAGTGAAATATGTGTGTCGACTATTTTGCCTCATGTTTTGCAAGATGTTTGTTAGTGTTCCCCTCGGCTAGAAATGACTGTCATCTTTCTCTCATTAAGCAGAATTGAGTTTGCTCATTTAATGGGCCCTTGACCGTGAGTGAGGGTCATCACGCGCTTTGAGTAGACATGCCGGTGCATTCTGCCCACATCCCTGCTCTTCCCCTGAAGTCCCCGAAGACGCGCCGCACCGCTGCCCTGATGCTCGTAAAGCCCAATCTGGGGATATTAACGGAGTGTACCTTAACTGACAAGTGACGTTAACGGAGCGTACCTTAACTGACGTGAGTGATGTGAACAGTCAGGCAGGCTGGAGTGGGTCAGGCGGTTGCCAAGCCAGTTGCGGGAGTGATGGCGGCCATCTTTTTATTTGAACCATTGGCATTCCCCTAGCAGATGACCTCCTGTCTGCCACTGTATCAGTGAAGGCCATTACCAGAAAAAAAACAGACGCAAACCTGATAGGCCTTCTCCACTATCACCCCTATCACCGAATGTCCACTGTGCTCCGCCTCCTCCCCCGACAAACACACACACACACACACGCACACACACACACATACAGACAACCGTGACCCGTGGTTGTGTAGGGGGAGTCCACTTGCGGGCAGTTATGGCAACAGAGCAGCAATCCAGGCACGGCTATTTCCTTTTACAAACTTCCACTGTTTTCTTTGTGTTTTTTTTTTTTTAAACCATGTACCACGTTACTGAAATCCCTAGTCAGAGAACGAATGCTACAGACAGAAATGCAGATCAGCACATGTATTGCATACTCCATACATGTTTTGTGTGACTTTGCACGAGGAATGCAAAATCTGACTAAAAAAACCAGGGTCGTCCACGTGAATAGCAGAATTTTTGCCAGTGACATAACTAAAATCAGGTGGCTCCCATCCAGTGTGTGCCGACAGAGAGGGAAGTTCTATCAAGAGGGTGCCTCTACCCTTTTTTCCCTATATGAATCCAGAGTGCAGCAGGGACATCTGGTCTCCATATGCCCCTCTCTGTGTATGTGGAGATGGTGGACCCCATGGAGACCTCTTGAACAACAAATCTGTCTTACCCCCCAGCTCTGAACCTCATCATATACATGAAAGACTCTCCCTGTCTCTCTTTCAGTCCCTCTTTCAGTCTGTCTCTCTCACTCTCACTCTCTGCCTGCCTAACTAACTAATCAAATGCAAACTTCATGTTGCACATATTACTGCACATAATACTGTCAGCACTGAATCTTCTTTTAGAGTATTCATCTTCCACCCTCCCACCTCTGTCACTACCATGGTCTGCAAATGCCTATCTCCACACACACACCCACACCCCCCCACACACACACACACATTCACACGCACACACAGGTGTACTGAATATTCACTCCCATTAATTAAACTCAGGTGCTAAGTATGAAGCTGTCAGTGACACACCCAAACCCCCACAAGAACACAGAACAATGCACTCCCTGCCTCACCCACTCAGCCTTTCGTCACATTTGACAAACTGATTTTTAGGTATCTCTGTTCATGGCAATCACTGGCAGAGCACAGTGGAAATGTTGGTAATAACCAAATAGAATTTGTTCAGGCACGTCACACCAACGTAGTCTGTGATGTTCTAAGAAAATCTTGGGTGACAGAGCCATTATGATGGGAAGTCCACTGGTATCTGGTGAGGCAACTTATTGAAATGCATAGCTTTTTTCTACTCAACATGAGATGAAAGGTGCCTCCAAGGTTTTGACACCTGACTTCATTTTCATTAGTTTTTTTTTTGGTTGTAATTGGTCATAATTGATAGTTGTGAGTGAGTTGCAGATGCACTTACCATGAAAGAAGCCAGCCCCTCCACATAGACAGGTGTCAGCTTCACTGCTTTCCAGAAGCATCTGCAAGACCCCCTCAGGGAACAGAGTGGGTGTCTGGCCTGGGCTCCGGCTGAGGAGAGCTATAGGCCATCCCTTACACCCTCAAGTCATTCTGCTGCCTGAATAACTGTCAGCTGAGTGCTCGCCAAGTTGCTAAAAATGACCCCGCCGAAGGAAAAATGGCTGGTACTAAAAACAGATTTGTGTCGCCTTCATTTTTCTTGTCATTGTTTTCATAATTGGTTTCTGCTCTGGAAGAATTAACTGGTGCCCTGCACACAAGTGTGATATATTTTGTTTTTATTATTTCACAAATATAGTCACTCACGTGTGTGCTTAGAAGGTGCAACCACACCTTAAGTATTTTGTGTTAGAGTTCATTCACCTTTGCTACACTGGGAATGTTACTGAAAGTTCACATTTGCATTTACATAACATCCTTGGAATGGAGTCCAAATGGAGAATCATTTCTGCTTTAGGTGATAACTATATCTTTAATGGCTGACATCTTCATTGGTGTAGCATCGTGGTTTAGGATGCAGCTCCATTGTGTGGAGATTTGAGCTACTGTCTGTAAATATATGTATATAGACATGTTTATGCTAGTGAACTTTGAGCTGAAGATGGGTTTTGAAATGCACATTTTTTTAGTTTTATTGGTCTAGTGTAGTTTCATAGTCTCAGCCCCACCCAGAATCACAAACTCTTGGTTTTGTCGCTGAGCCAGCTGAATGCTTTGCAGATTCCTACCTCCAAACATGTGTGGTTACCACAGCAACTCTCAGTGCCTATTGGTCTGAACACAAACACAGTCTTGTTGACAGGAAGACCCAGTGAAATACTGCCTTAGGTCAGTCACGTTATAATGATTTCTACTTTCTTTTTTTTTTCAGAAAATGTTCATTTTTGACCTCCCATAAATTTTGCAGGAGCAAGCATATTTTGTTTTCTGTTTGGAGAGAAACGGTTAGCAATTGCTCAAATACTCAGTGCTTAATGAGTGAGTCATAGGTCTCAAATCACTGTTTCCACCTGGAAACCTGAAGTAATGAATAAAAAACTCAATCTCTGCCATTGCCGGTTAAATAGGTTTTTTTTGCCCTCTGTCTGTATTCAGACCTACCACATGATTTTCCTGGTGTTTATCCGGTAGCATCTGAGAGGGTTGTTTGTTTTTGTTGTGCTAACTTCCTCTTCAGTGGGGTTCAATAAAACAGTTGTGTGTCCAGGATTGTTTTATTACCAGCTTATCCTTGTGGCAACAAGTCTGCATTAGTGGCTCTTGTATGAGGCATCAGTGATGAGGCATCTATATGAGGCGCTCTCTCTCTCTGTCTCTCTTTTTCTGTCTCCTTTTCTATGTATCTTCCCCCCTTTCTCTATCCATCTTCTCTCTCTTTCTCTCTCTCTTTCCTTTTCTCACTCTCTCTCTCTTCTCATTCTCTTTCTCTGTTTCCTTCTCTTTCTCCTTCTGTCTTTCTGTCCCGCTGGTGCACTTTGACCACGCCATGTTTGTGTAAACCCTTCCACCAGACTATCCATCACTGCCGGTGAAGAGGACACCAGGAAGTTTACTGTGCACTTCATGCTGTAGCCATTCATCCCCTGATGCCATTTCCCCCTCCACTCTCAAATGCCTCAACCATTTGGAAGCTGCCGCCGCCTCCAGTTACACATGGTGACCGACAAACACCTGGTCGTTAACCTCTTACATTTATTTGTATTTTTTTTTTATCTAATTCAACTGGTTCTGTGGGAAAAGTCAAGTCATTGAATTAGTATCGGTTCACAAAACTGGTTGTGCAAAAAAAAGAAATTTCCAAACAGCTCCTCATGCCAAAGGTATGCACTGACAATGAGCTCAGTATGTATCTCTCAACCTAAAAAGTTTTTTTTCTGCCAGTTGATTTCACTGAGCTCCAGCAAGTAATGGATCCCTCGAGAAGTGAACACCCTCCCTCTCACACAGTAACACATGTGGTTGCTACTACTAAGGATTTATGTTTGTACTGCTCTTATCCCACACCCCACTAGCTTGCGTAGGAATTATAAGCAAACATATTTCCATGCTTACTCCAGCACAAACACCCATGGTCTTGCACCATCTGGTGCCTGCCTACCCATAACCTGTGTATGTGTGTGTGTGTGTGTCTGTACGTGTCTGTGTTTCTATGAGTGTGAATGTGAGTGTGTGTGTGAGTGTGTGCGTGCATGCGTGTGTAAGTAAGAGTGTGTTTCCTCCTAACACCCTGTGAGTGCTTGGTGTTGGGTTGTGGTGTGTTGTGTGAATGTGTGTTTCCCCCTAACAAACCGTGAGTGCTTGGCGCTGTGTTATGTCGTGTTTGTGTGTGTGTGTGTGTGTATGTGTGTGTGCTGGCATGAGTGATGCCTTCTTTGTTATATTTAGTGTGTGTGGAATGTGAAAGATGGACCTAGCCTGGCCTGTGTTTATGTTAGCCTGGCAGCAGAGGTCTCAGTTCAGCACCCTCCCCCTGACCCCTCGGGGGAGGCAAAAGGCAAACATGCTGTGTGTGTGTGTGTTCACACCAGTGTGCACATGTTCATGGGTGTTTGTGTGTTCGCATGTGTATGTATGTAGAAAGTGTGTGCATGTGTTTGTGTGGATGTGTGTGTGTGTGTGTGTGTGTGTGTGTGTGTGTGTGTGAATGTGCGCGTGTGTTCACAGGAGTGTGCACATGTTCATGAGTGTTTGAGTGTTCGCATGCGTATGTATGTAGAGTGTGTGCATGTGTTTGTATGTGTGTGTGTGGGTGTGTGTGTGTGTATGTTTGTGTGAGTGTGTGTACATGTGTAGACTGCGTGTGGCGTGTGGGATGGAGCCGACGACGTAGGCCCACTGCCGCTGCCTTTGCACCACCACCTGTTTATTCACACCTGTCGCCGGCCCATTCCATGCTGACAGCTTAATAGCTCCTTGACTTCCATCTCAGCAGTACCTGTTCAACTGGGCCAACCGGAAGACAAGATGAGGGGAAGCGATTCCTGTCCTTCCAGCGTCTAAGGGTTTTTTCTCAGACGCTCCTAACCAGGGTAACTGGTTTCATTGTTTGTTTCATTGGTTTCCTATTCAGGTTTTGGATAGGAGTCCTTACAGCTATATCATCCCCCCCCCTCACCAGACCCCCCAAGGCTGTCAGGGTCAGGTAAGGGGAGGGTAAACCATGAATTTGGACATCATGGTAAGGAGTAGTAGTGCTGTGTAGTATCAGATGTTTTAAAAGACATTCAAAACATGTTAAAACAATACCAGTGGTTTTAAATGGTCCCTACTGATTGTGTGTGCACACTATGTGCGTATGTGGTCCTTAATAGTGTATGTGGGCACTATTATGTATTGATCTAATCCATACAGTTGCGTGTATCACCAATTGTTCCTGGTGAAATGTTGTCTCATCTCAATATGTACTGTGTATATGGCTGAAACGACAATTACAACCTACTTGACTTGAATGCTGCACATATAAGAATTTGTCATTTGTGTGTGCATTAAGTCTATGAGGTACCTTAAACTCTTATCAGTAGGTTGATAAACTCTGTTGAGAGGTGGATAAACTTTACCTCTAAAATGTGAGAGGTGGGAAAACTTAGTTTACTTAAGTTTACCCTAACCACACTACAGCCCTGCCCACCCACCCCACCCCCTCTCCCACTCCTCCTCCTCATGGGACACGGGGAGAGAGACCCTCACTGCTGCCTTGAGTGGTGGTAATTGACCCCACAGGGAGGTGTAATGGGAAACAAACACATTGGCCTCCACCGCCGCTGTTTATTTTCCCGCTATTTCAGTCCCACGTTTCCCTAATGCAGGAGGCAACACAAGGGGGGGACATTGTAACACATCTGAGTAGTTATTGCATCATCTTAACCATTTGCGTGTGATTCCAGTTAGCATGTTTAAATTCGATGTGTTAAATCTTCATGCCTATGCTATGCCTTAATTTAATCTTGACTCAAAGGCAAGAGCCAAAGCTTTCAGGTCTGATGTTCTCGGGTAGTAGTTCTCAGGCTACTGTCCCATGTAGAATCTCTGGGGGAAATTAAAAAAATAGGTCAAATCTGACTTGATGAGTCAGGTCTCGCTGGAGGAAAAGAACCACTCCTTGTTCCTCCTTGTGACTTTGCTGTTCAGCTGAGGCACAGCTGCTTTGCTGGGGCAGCCAGCCACATTCAAATGTGGAACCCAGATGGGGTAGGATTGAATAGAAAGCTGCAAGGAGAAATCATTAGGACATATGCATATACACCAAAGAAGAATAATAATAATAATAATAATAATAATAATAATAATAATAATAATAATAATAAAACTTTACTTGTATAGCACAGTTCATACATGCAATATGCAACTCAAAGTGCTTTACAGTTTAGCAGGGTTGTTACAAGACAACATTTCTTGCGGTTTAGTGGTGTCGGAGCAGATAAATACAGTAGCAGAACACAGGTAGTCAGTCCTTGTAGGCCCTAGTCAGCAATCTTAGTAGTCCAGTGGCGCTAGAGCTATGCACATATAGAATGGACATTACTATAAAGTTGTACAGATTTTTTAAATCTCAACGTCATATTTTGCTGCAGTACTTGGTGATGCAGCTCTACTAAGGCTCTGGTTTGCCTTGACCAAAATTTTTGGTTTCCAGTCACCGAACAGAAGGAGGGCTATGTCTCTCAGTGTTTTAACAGTCACAGAAAGAACCTGGCCACCAGGAAGCAAATGTATGTCTGTGGAGAGGAGCCAGACTCTTTGCGAAGTCCACCAGACTATAAATCTTTGCTAGTCCTGCAATTCCATCTCCATGTTCAGTCCTTAAAAAGGAATGCAGCGGAGGATGGAAAAAACAGTGTGTTGAAAGGAAGAATAAAGCCCTGGTGCCAATCAGCGACACCGATGAGGCGGGATACATCTATCACTAATTATGTTTCCCCTTTTCAGCCACTGTGTCCTTTACTTGAATAATGTAGAGGCTAGAAGCCATGAAGGCTGACAGTAGGTGGTCTTCGCAGTAGTTGGTTCGTTTGAATCTATCAGTTGATCATTAAGACATAGCCAGACCATCATATTTTCCCACTATATTGGGGTTCAGGCTATGTCACTGGCTGGTGTGCGGGGAGAGAGTGCTCCTGTGTTGTTGTCACTTTTGTGAAAGTGAGTGTGCATTTGTTTTTGTCAGGATTACGGCTGCTAGCCTGTGGATTAGGTAGCTGAGACCGCTAATGCTGATTCAGTCTATAAGCCAGCTCCTGTCTGTGGGCAGCGGGTTTGTGTGGATTACTATGTGTGAGAGTAAGAGATAGTGTGTGTGTGTGTGGGGGGACATGGAACTGGTCCCAGGGGGCTTTTGTGATCATTCTCACTGATGGACGTCTGGTCCATGTGTCTATACCCCCTAACCCAACCCCTGCATACACACACATACACACACACACACACACACACATACACACACACACACACACACACATACACACACACACCATCTCTGTCCACCACGGCTCTGTCCACCACGGCTCCTCATATGTGCTGGGTGTGCCACAGAAACATGTGCTGTCATGTTGACTGTCACACTGTCGTGTGTGTGTGTGTGGGTGTGTGTGTGTGGGTGTGTGTGTGTTTCTTCTGAACATTGGTGGGTCACATGTGTTTGCTGGTATTGCTTCAAAAGCAGATTGAAACTCTTAAGACATCTAGTTTGATATCTGAGCCACAAAGACCATGTCATAATCGTTCTCTTTTACGAATGGTACACATATAGAACCAAGTGATATTTTAAAACCAAACCCTTTATGTGACTGGTATCTGAGGGGCCCAAAGAACTGGATCCTTTTGATGTCTTTGTCAGATTTAAAAGCGAAAATAAAGGTGGACTTTGACATCTGACACGACTCTAGGTTAGTTATGTATCCTCACGTGTGACGTTTGTGTAAGCGCTTGATTACATGTCAGTGACCGTCAATGATTACCCAGCTGCCCAAGGTGAGACAGGAAATTATAGTCCATGTGTTGAAAAGGTCTCAGCAACCAGCTCACCTCATACAACACACATGAGGCCAGTATACACTTCCACGATAGGTTATCAGTTGACCTGGAAGAGAAAAAAACAAAACGAAAGGCTGGTAGGCCGGATCAATAAACATACAGGACCTGGCCATCAAGCTCTTATCAGATGAGTTTATCAGCCATGCAAGGTGTTTCCCTTTTTCCCTCCTCTCTCGCTTTCTCTCTCACTCGCTCTTCCAGAAGGGATTTGTGGCTTTGAGCAGAGATAAGCCAGGTTGAATATTACTAGCGGTGTGCTGTTGAGACATAGGTGCCCTTATCTGCCTGCGGAGTGTTTGGACCTTAGGGGAGACACACACACAAAGACACACACACACACACACACACACACACACACACACACACACAAAGACATACACACACACACACATGCATACACACACACACATACTTACACACACACATACTTTCACATACACACACACACACACACACACACACACACACACACACACACACACACACACACACACACACACACACACACACACACACACACAAGGGAGGGCTGTTTGCTTCTGTGCTCTTTGCACTGCTCTCCAGGGGCAGGGAAGACCAGGTCACACAGACCTCATTTGCGGGCGCTCGTGGCTTTGCTGGGAGTGAGATGATATTGGTTGTAGTGGTGGTGGTGGGTTCAGAGAGGTCCGTTGGTGAGATAGTAGAGAGCTTGAAGCAGGCCTAATTAGATTTAGATGGCTATTTTGGAAAAGATGCATATGTGATGGAACCTTTCTTCAGTCTTATTTTAAGTTGAGTGGAGCTTGTAGACAGTGAGAATCATTTTTTCCATCTTTATTATTTGTTAGGGTTATACAATGCAAATTTCACTAACATTTCCTTCAAGACAGAAATATTTTCCTACTGTGAGTGTGTGTGTGTGTGTGTTTATGTGTGTGTGAGAGAAGGGTGTTTAGGTGGTAGATGTACATGCAATATCTCACGTGTAAGTGTGTTTGGGTATGTGTCTGACATGTGCTGTGGTGTAAGTTGCAGGCATCGATTTCAACCTCAACACCTTACCCCTACTATTGTTTACATCTGTAACTGACAACCAGCTGACTGTGTAGTTACTGCAAACAACTACAGCATGGGTACTGTCACATGGTCATGTCACCCTACGCCCCTTGACAGAGTGGCATGTGTCCTTTCCCCGTGAGGTATGTCACACCAGTCGCACCGATGTCGATGGGCTGCGAGGTGCCGTGTGTCAGGTTGGGTGTCATTACTGCACTGGTGGCAGGGGACACGCCTCCACGCCTTAGTGACATATTGTGCAGTGTTAGGGCTCATTTTCACCAAACTCTCTGCGTATTCAGCGCGTGCCCATTTTCTGTCCGTATTCCTTTAGAATGCACGTTAACAGATGAGACCATTTCCACCGCAGGCGTGATCTGAGCGTATTCTGCCCCTATACAAACCTATTGTACACGGATACACGCTGTACACGCTCAAGCCGGTGGAAATGAGGCCTTACAGGGCACAGGGACACCCTCCCGCTTATAGGAAGGCCATGACACAAGTGTGACATTCCAAGCTGTTATTAGCGGAGGTGGCAGTTGGCAGAGAGGTGACAATATGATTCTGTCACGACAATTATCCCGGTTTACAATATTATCGATATTATGTATTTCATGGTACAGCCAGTATTGTGACATTGCAAATGGTTTATGCATAGATAAATATATAGATATACTGTATATATAGTTTAATATTCTAGGAGACTCTGCAAACATGTTCACTTGAGGAATTTGTTCCTAACTGACTTGTTTATTTAATCACAATGATCCATGAAGTGTTGTGCCATCTTGTGGCCTGTTGGAGCACTGCTGTTAGAGTACATGGTGTAATATCGATACTTAGTGCTTAGTGCTGCTATGATGCTATGCTATGATATAATGCCCCAAAGTATTGCAAGAATACACTGTATTGTTATTGTTTCCCTCCAACTTCTAGTCATTAATATTGTGTTGCCCAAGTATGACTGCCTGGATGTTTGCCTTGAAACTAAACTTAATCTGTTTCTACCATAGACAGTTAAAATCATTAAGTCATACTCTTTAGTTACCACATGTTCACATGATTATGCAATAATATTTGTTGTAAAAGAGTATTCATTTGCTTTGTTGTAAGACGCAAGTGGGTTTTTGTTCCATGGAAATGTAATGATGTCGAGAATGATTTTAGTGCCGTATTTCACTTGTGAATTGAGGCGACTGACACCTGACACACTCATTAGTCAATAAAGTGTTCTGGTTTTAGATAAGCAAATGTACACTAAGGGCTTGGCACTGAACCCAAACCCTACTGCTACTGCCACTCTCTGCCCTTCAAGATGTATTATGAAAATGAGTGAAATTATTTTTTCTGTGTCATTTGAAATAGGCTGTAAACGAGTTGTAAATGTGTCAGTCTCTGAACGAACGTCTTTAGGACTCCTGAAATCCAATGTGATTGTCCTTCTTTTACTTGTCTGTTCTACTTCTTAGTGAATTGTAGATGTATGTAGCAGAAGTAGATCAGGACAAATGAAGGAATGTTATGAAGTATTTTTTTCTTTTAACGTCGTGGGTTTGTAAGGCAGTGAGTTTCAAAGTAGGTTTCCAACCAGTTCCAACCAGTTGGAAGCAAAGTGGTGCTTGAAGAGAGGAAACTGAATAATTTAAATATTATGTTTGAATGCATTTGGTTTTGGCACTTCATTGGAACTAGTAAGCCTCAAACACCAAACAGAGAAATACAGCATTTAGTATTTAAATACTGACCTCAGAGGTCCTTTTCAACAGGCAGTCTTTAAAACAGTTCTTTGTGTCGGTCGCAGCAGAGATGCTATAGGTTAGGCGCATGCTTGCAAATTATTGAAAGTCTGTCATAGTGGGCTCACTCCACACAACCTCACTACACTAAAGGAGGTTTGCTCAGCCTGGCCCTTTCATAACTTGGTAAACCCATCAATCAGCGAACAGAGGGTGTGTTCGTGAGCCACGACGTTGACATTGTGTGCTGCATTTGAATTGTAGTGTGTAGGTAAGGACCAGGCGTTAGTGATTTGGTAAAGGCAGAGGTACTTGTTTTAAACTTCAGCAGGAGTTCACACTTCCAGGAAAAAAAAAATTCTCACGGCCTCCGCTCCAGACCCTCTGTACAAAATGAAATGAAGTACGAGGGGCTGGTTTACCAGGCTAGCCCTTTCACTCCAAGCTTCTACAACCTCCCATGCCTAGACCAGGCACACACATGGAGACTGTTTTCTGGCCTGACTGACTTGTGTCTAATTATATCGCTCATGACGAGCTAAATCAGTGCCAGTCAGTGGCACCTTCAGTCAGGTACGCAGAAGAGGTTGGGGAAGGAGGACACACGCCGTATAACGAGGCCCAGGAGAGGGAACCAGGAACCCCCAAACTAAATGAGTGACCAGGCCTAATTTTCAGATCTTGGAAATAGCCACTGGCTTGTGGGCTGACCCAGTTAAGTATAGGGTACAGGGTGGATTAATAGTTTTGGTAATTGTTATTCAGGGTGTTGAGCTACTCTCAGGTAGTCGGGTAAACCCAGGGGAATGTCTCTCTTGCAAGAACGGCTACATGTAACATGTACAACAACATTCTTCTGGAGTCTCCGACAGTGCCAGTCCATGTCCACACAACCAAGCAAAAGATAAAAAAGACACAAAGATATCCAGCAGGTTATTTTCATATTAACCAAATAAACTGATAAAAGTGTGAGGACCAGAACGTTGGGTTAGATAAAATGGCTGTGTGCATGCAAAAATGGACAATGTGCGGCAGTGTCTTGCATGTCACTCCGCTCTTCATCAACCTCCACTGGCTCCCGGTGGCTGCCAGAATTCAACACAAAGCTTTGACTCTAGCCTACAAAGTCACTTACGGATCTGCCCCTACCTATCTCAATGTCATACTAAATGCTTACATCCCATCCAGAGCGCTGCAATCCCCTAATACGAACCGCCTGGCCTTACCCTCTCCTAAGACAAAGCGAGGTCACTCCAACCTTTTCTCGGTTGTTGTCCCTCAGTGGTAGAACAACCTACCAGTCGCTACAAGAGCAGCAATATCCCTCTCGACCTTTAAAAAGCTTGTGAAGACCCTTCACAACCCCCTCTTCCGAGACTGCTTTCCTTCCTAACAAAACTAATTTATACTAACCATCTCTTTACATAGACACCTTCGATGTTCTCTACACATCTGTTAGCTATTATGTCCTCCTTTTGTAAGTCGCTTTGGATAAAAGCGTCTGCTAAGTGTAATGTAATGTCTAAAGCTATTGACCTTTAGTAACCTCCTGCGCACCTGTTCTTAAGAGGTGTGCACCAGTTTTCATTTTCCTTGCAAGTATGTTTTTAAATACCTTCTTTATTGTTCAGATGAGCTCTAGGACTCTTGACTCAGCCACATATTTATGTAGGGATGTGGCAGACATGGTTGTGTGGTATTGCTTCACAAGGCGCCCCTGTTAAACAGGTTTATTGTCACACTGTACTTACCCCCCATTGAAATGGGACTTTCATTCCTGAGCTAAAAGCTGATCTCATTCTCTCCCCCCCCCCCCCTCTCTTTCTCTCTCTCTCTCTCTCTCTCTCTCTGTCCGTCTGTCTTATCTATCCGCAGGTGATCACCTGTTTTGGCATAGCGGTGTTCAGCTGCCGTTACGTGGGCTTTGCGGTGGTGGCCCTGCTGGTGGAGATCAACTCAGTCTTCCTGCACCTGCGCCAGGTGCTGCGCATGGCCAACCTGGCCAAGACCACCGTCTACCGGGTCAACAGCATGCTCAACCTGGGCACCTACATGGTCTTCCGCATCACCACGCTGGCCTGGATGACCCGCTGGCTGGTGCTGAACCGCGACAAGGTGCCCCTCTTCAGCTACACGGTGGGCAGCGTGGGCCTGGCCATCATGACGGCCATGAACATCGTGCTCTTCTACCGCCTCCTGCACAGCGACTTCCTCAAGAGCACCCGAGAGGCCAAGAAGGAGAAGGAGATGTAGGAGGGATGGTGACGGTGGGTATAGGGCGCCCCCTAGTGGTTGTGAATGTCCCGTGCCTGCCTCTATGCCTCCAGAGTGCTATACACAAATCATCCACTTACACCTGTACCACCATCACCACCACCACCACCTACCTACCTCCTTCCCATTCCAGCCCTCCAGGGGGTCCCTAGTACTTATATGACAGATGACTTTTCGTCTAGATAGTTGGGGAGCCTTTTTGCTCGAATCTTGTGGCCTTTTTTTGACGCTTCTGCCGGCTTCGGTCTCATGAAGGACTGAACAGCTCGTCATGAGTTGTACTCCATGAAGTGGGGAGGGACTTCTGGTGAGCATTTAAATCAATCATGTATAGGAGAAAACAATTATTGAAGTTAACAGTTAGAAAAGCTGTCTATTCTCAGTCCTGTTGCCTTGAATGCACCCATAATAAATGGATCACTGAGTGCTCTAATTGAAATGAATATTTTGCGAAATAGATGGGTATTATTTATTTCAGTGCATGCATATTACTTATACCCCTCTGCCATATTCCTGCACTGAAAAATTAACATGAATTATACATAAATGTATACATTATATTACTTAAATTTGTATCATGAATAGACTAAAATTGAACAACCTACCAAGCCGCTTAAGTACTGACACCTGCTACCTCAAACACCTGTAGCAGTTTTTTAGGTTCCGACTGCTTTTCCATCCTCACACTCGTTCTTTTTCACGTCGAGGTAGAATGATCTCAGAAATCTCAGTCTCTCTCTGAAGACTCTAACCTGTGAAAATATCTTTGAAAGTGTCTCTGTGTTTTTGGTTTGGCCATTTGACAAAGCCAAGTTTGAGGTGACCACTGGAAAAAATAGCGAAGTGATTTTTTTTGTTTTTTTTGTTTTTGTTTTTTGTGCTATTCCCTTTCCCTCGGTCACATGAAAACTGGACAACAATTAGCCCATTGAAACAACTGACAGAAACGCCTGTTCCCTGGTGTGTCTCTCCTCTGAGCGTCTGGTTGTGTCTAGCAGTACAAATCTAAATGCTGGAGCTGGGCTGTTTTGCCATTACTATTGCTATGGCTACCACTGGAGACGAGGGAAAACTTAAGATTCTCCCTGTGAACATGACTGCACACTTCATGCTAGGTCATCAAGCTGAACAGCAGTAGAAGGAAAGGTAGACAAAATCAGACAGTGATAGTCTTCTGTTGAACAGATATAGCCTGTAGGTGGCGCCCTTTGTACAGACGTACAAAGACAAAGTGACCTCATAACAATCTTAGCCAAGATCTGGCCACGAAAAGCATCCATCCACAACCTAGTAGACCTTATGCCTGATGTGGCCTGAATATTTTGTAATGAAGCTTGAAGCTTTTTGGCTCTGTTTTGTTTTGTTTGTTTGTTTGTTGTTTTTTGTATGTGCATAACTTATTTGGCATTTGTAAAGTTCATGGCAATTTGTCATAGGTAAATTAGATTGACATACTGTAAATTGTCCTTTTGAAGACATGTAATGTCAGTGACAAAAAAGTCTTACTTCTTGTGTTTTAAACGTGAAGTAAACCAGAAAAATCACTTTGTATGTATAATTTGTTGTACTACGTGTGTGATTAGGTTTTAAATGCCATTTTGATAATGTTAGTTGTAATACCAGAAGCTGGACATTTGTTCACTTTGAGTGTTTTTTTAAATACTAATGGCGTTATTTTACATAATGGCCAAACCACTACTGTCATTTTAGGGCAAAAAGAAGTTATCTTACAATACCAACTGTCAATAAGGTGACATACAGATTTTTCTCAACACACATCAACTTCGAAACACAGAGAGGTGCATTTTGGTGTAATGACATCAAGTGGTGGTTAATTGTCCAATTAGAAAATGTCCATCACACAATGAAGTACTGAAAGCCATATTTAGAGTTCTTTAGTATTTGTGTCCTCTTGAACACTACAGTTGGCAGCTTTATTTCAGAGTGTCCACTATCCTTGTGCTAATAAGGTGAGTGTGATATAGTGATTTTCTTTGAGATCCCCACTCAGCTGTTGTCACAATAAAAAGTTATAGTTTGATATTGTAAAGCCATGGTAAAACATATTTAGCGGTACAGACTTTGAAGGCTTTGTTTACTGCAAGTCATTTTACTCATTATAAATGGCCAAAGTCTCTTGCAAGGGACAGTCACCTCACATCCTGTTCCTTTGGTGGGTCTCTGAAGTCCTGTCACTTATATGTGTGTGTGTGTGTGTGTGTGTGTGTGTGTGTGTGTGTGTGTGTGTGTGTGTGTGTGTGCCTGTTTTTTTTCTTTACAAATGACTGTGTAAAACAAATGCACAAAACAAAAGGTGAAGGCATTTTGAATGCTTAAAATGTTTAGGTCTATAAAGCTATGAGATTAAGAACACACTTATGGTTGGTGCTGTCCACCTCCCTGTCAATATACCCAGGGATAAAACTGTTATTTTCATAGTGGGATGTGAAAAAAATGTAAATACCATAATAATGTTATTTTCTCGCTTTGATTTGTGGTTTTGTAATTAATGAAATCCCAATTTATATGACATTGTCTTTTGTTAAATGTAAAAATAAAATGTTATTAACACTTGCAAATAATGTTGTGTGTGATACTTAAAATAGCGCACATATATACAAAGTCAAAATACAGTCATTAAAGTCACGATATCACTGTGAGATCATACACAGATATGACTGATAACTGTCTATTTATCATGTCATTTTTAAGACAAGAAATGTCTCTTTTAGCAGTTTTTGATATGTAGCTACTAGCTTACTTGACATAAGGACTGCCTACCTGTGTTCATGCAAGAGTCAGTCTGCTACTGTATTTATCTGCTCCAACACCACTGAACCGCAAGAAATGTTGTCTTGTAACAACCCTGCTAAACTGTAAAGCACTTTGAGTTGCATCTTGCATGTATGAACTGTGCTCTACAAGTAAAGTTTATTATTATTATTATTATAAGGAAGAAATCACTAAATCTATGGATGGTTCTACTTTGGCCAACACAGTTCAGTGTGCACCAAGAGGCCCGCTGACAGTCGCTGAGCCTAGGACAAGATAATCTGATGGGGCTGCCCCTCCCATATTCCATAATGTAAGGAGGGAGCAGTTTTTAATTGCCTAATTTCATTGTACAGGCAACTGTTTAATGACAATAAAAGTACTGAGGTCTTGAAGTCTTCTGGGCCCCCCTTTCCCTGCGCCCTGGACAAGAGACCTGTTTGTCCTCCTATCGGCGGGCCTGTGCACCAACATCACATTACATTTGGTGTCATACTGATTTTTGCCAGAGTTGACCACTGACAGGAATCAGCCAATGTAGTTTTAGGACAAAGAGAAGGCAATCACACTGTAACTTGCTTATGAAATATTTCCCCCAATTCTAAAAAAGTAGCCTACAAAGGATCTGACAACTGTGACAAATTTGAAGGTATGAGTGGTATGTTGTCGCCAAACACAGTCTCCAACGAAGGACCGAAGAGGTGACAGAGTCCATGTGCCTGACATTTTTATTCCATCAAAGCTCAGTCTGCACCACACTACTCTGAGAGGTCGATTGATCATGGGGAGGAGTGTCGGTACAATGTGGGAGGAGTTGTTGCTCGTCCAATCAGCTGTGGAGAAATCGCCTCATGCGTTACGGTCACGATGTGATGTTGTCGTCCTATCTTTGTGCACTAGGCATCTGGATCAAGGGAAACGAGACGTGCCGAAAATAAGTGCTGAGGGGATTCGGGTGGTTGATGGTGGATAGGTTACGTGCGTAGTTGTATTTTTGACAGTGTAACGCTTAATGTGTTAATCTGTAGTTATGACCTACGCATTCTAGGGAGGCAACGACACTGTCATCAGGCTGTGTAGGTAATTGCACGGACCACGGATGCTGGGAGGTTGGTTTGCCACTAAATGCGTATCGATTGATGCTGCGCCTCTCTTCCTTGTACAGGCGTCTCCTTAAGGCTCGACATTATGCGACCATCTTTTAGAAAACATTCTATGTGTAGGATTTCGAATATATTAAATCCTTGAATACGATGAATGGAATTATATAAAGCGAAAAAACCGTGGAGCAGGCTGTAAACAGAAGTAATACAACGGTATGTAAAACAGTTTACGGTACTGTGTTATATTATGTCTTCAAACTGCGCTGGAGCGTAATGTTTTAAACGTTGGGCCATAGACACCAAATGTGGCCCATTTGTCTTTCAATGCCATGTAAAGTGAGAGAATGTAATCATTCATATTTGACAGGATACTAGGCCTGTGTGCGCGTAGGCTTGCCAAAGTTTGCCTTGGCTTTCGTCAGTTACGGTCTTGTAGTGCTTAATGCCAATCTTACTAATTGGACAACCATTCTGGATGTAGGTCTATTGTAGTATGTGATTTCCACCGCATTAGAAAAAGATTTCCAAAAAGACACACACACACACACCATCTCTCTCTCTCTCTCTCTCTCTCTCTCTCTCTCTCTCACACACACACACACACACACAATTTTTGACAGCAAGGAACAGACTGAAATTTAAGCATTTTTTTTACCCTCCCTTGAGAGTAACCCACGTTAAAAGAGGCATCCTTGTAGTTCACAATACTTTTGTGTGGACCTGCAGTGCAGAGTGAATCTGAGGAAGACCAGCAGAGGTCGAAACATCATTCTGTGTCACACAATAAAGGACAAAGGCGTTTCTTTTTCTTGCATTTAATGTAGTGCAGTGCAGAGGTGGTGATGGAGGGCGACTCGCTGGCGCGTCAGGTGGAGAGTGTGGAGAGGAGCATAGCCTTCCTGCGGCAGGAGCAGCTAACCCTGCTGCACGGCCTGCACCTGGAGATCCTCAGCCTGGAGAAGCGCTGCACAGGTGGGCCATCCTCACACCTCAACACACACATACATATGTACACACACACATAAACACACACACACATACATACATACATACATACACACAGATACACACACACACGTACACACGCAGATGCACACACACACACACACACATGCACACACACACACACACAAACATACATACATACATACATACATACATACATACACACACACACACACATACGTACATACGTACATACATACATACACACACACACACACATACATATACACACACACACACACATACATACACGCAGACACACACAGACACACAGACACACACACACATGCATACACGCAGACACACACATTGTCCTTTTCAGGTGCTGATGTAAGCATACACTCGCACAGTTTCTTTCTCTTTGCTCCTCTCTTATTCTCTTCTCTCTCTCTTTCTCATACACACACACACACACACACACACACACACACACACACACACACACACACACACACACACACACACAAACACTTAATCTATTTTATTGCCACCATCACACCATCAGGCGTTGAGACACGTATTCACTCAGACAGCTGTGTAAGCAGCCTCACAGCCAGTGTTAAATTTCGGTGTAGCAGAGACTGTTGAGCACCAGAGACCCATAAAGAGGGCATGGGCACAGGGAGTGTGTGGTGAGGGCACAGGCACAGGAGTGTGTGTGTGTGTGTGTGTGTGTGTGTGTGTGTGTCTGGGTGTGTGTGTGTGTGTGTGTGTGTGTGTCTGGGTGTGTGTGTGTGTGTGTGTGTCTATGTGTGTGTGGGCACAGGCACAGGAGTGCGTGCGTGTGTGTGCATGTGTGTGTGCATGTGTGTGTGTGTGTGGGCATAGGCACAGAGTGTGGTGTGTGTATGAGTCTTTGAGAGAGAGAGAGAGAGAGAGAGAGAGAGAGAGAGAGAGAGAGAGAGAGAGAGAGAGGGAGTATGAGTATGTGTGTGTGTGTGTGTGTGTGTGTGTGTGTGTGTGTGTGTGTGTGTGTGAGAGAGAGAGAGAGAATTAAAAACACTGGAGCTAATGGAGCCTGTCTTTGCTGCAGAACCATTAATGCAGAGTTGTGTGTGTGTGTGTGTGTGTGTGTGTGTGTGTGTGTGTGTTGTACTTTATAAGGAGATAATGTGGCATCTCTGCAGTTATCCCCCACAAAATGGGCAACAACATTATGAGCTCTTACGCATGTGTGCACGCATACACATACATACACAGTCACACACACTCATGCCATCACCTACACTATGTTGACAAAGATGTTTTACAGAGTTTGATGCCACTTACACATTACGACACTCTCAAGCAACCCCCTCCAAAAACACATACAGACACACACACAATTCATGACACATGAATTGTATATACCCATATCTTTGCTCACCATACAGTACAGTTCAACATTATCCACAATTGTCTAGCATCAGCTCTGGCTGTATGCATTTGAACAGACGGACTATTCTACTTCTTTGTGTGATACACTGCACGTATATACCTCTGTGGTGGTGGGTGGGGGAATAGTATGGGCCTGCACACAAGCTGATGTGGGGGAGTGAAAAGCACATGGCTGCGTCTGAGAGGCTGAGCTGTGCCTAGCGTGCTCCATGAATGATACATGTGCTTGCCCCGCTGTGCTCAGAGCACCACGCATTACCAGAAGCCTCTGCCACACCCACACGTTCAGCCCTCTGTGCTCGTGAGGTACGGCTACACGACCTTGTGCTGGGCACTTCTTGAAGAAATAATCAAACCCGACATTGGCAATAATTAATTGGGATACATTTTTTATTTGGTTACCTGTTTCTTTAGCTTCTATACATTCCACCATGCATCAGAAACCAGACTCACAGTTGGAGAAACTGCCTTAAAACAAGTATCACATTATAAATATTTAGGACTTACAATAACTTCAACTTCAATTTTGTCTGGCAATAAAGAATCTGATAGATGAGGCACAAAGAACACATTATTTAATAAAAAACAACTCTAAAAATCCAACCAATCAATTAAATTCTGGTGCAAAATTCTTGATTCCACCATCAAACCCATTTTCCTGTAGGGCAGTGAAGTAGTAGAGTAACTTTATTGATCCCGAAGGAAATTAAGGAAATTTGGGGTCCAACATACTGTCTTGACTACAGAAAGTGGGACCAAAACCCAATAGAAATTCTGCAATAGCAAATTTGTAAAGAAATCTTAGGGGACATCTTCCAACTTGGCCAGCTGCTTTGCAACTGGGAAGGTTTTCCCTACTCCTAGAAATTGACAAAAGAGGCTCTAAATTTTGGCTACACCTTAAAATAAGTGACATTAACACCTTCCACCACAAAGCTTTTTAGAATAAGTCACTCACCCATCAAAACGATACCTTATTTCATATATATCATATTTCATATGAATAGCAAACAAAAACAACATCAAGAACTTTAGCCAGATACCAAAATATTTCCTATAACAAACTGACAAGTCAAACCAGACACATTATATTAAAGTCTGGGAGGAACAAATAAAAGACAGTCTTTAACTGATATATATAGAGTATTGAACAAAAGTTTTTGTATAGCATCATACCTACTTAATATCAAAAATTAGACAGTAAAAACAATTATCACCAAATCTAAAACGGTGTGTTTGGTTTGATTGTAATTGGCTGTTTCAGCCCTCCAAGCCATTGTAAATCGTGCACAAACACAAAGATGTGCCTTTTCACTTTACTCCACAATCGAACGTCACTTAAAAAATAAAAAGAAGAATAAGTGACCAGAACCTCCACAAACAAACAGGCAGACATAAAAATCATGGGGGAACTGTTCTTTGCTGAATTTATAAAAAAATAGATAACTTTTCTTTAATTTAGAGAAATTCAAGTATACAAGGTCATGATATGTTTCCTTTCTATTATAAATGATTTTAGGTATAGGCTTAAAAGAATTTTCCTTTGTTATTCAGATTTAAGAATATTTGCTTTTAAACCTGAATTTCTGAAAAGTATTACTAATATTATGTAAATATACGTTTTCTTTCTTTCAGCTAACTATCTAGCTTAGCATCAATTATGTTTCCTTAAACAGATCTGTATCTGTTCAATTTCAGTTTGTATTGTCATATGTCAGCTTTGGCAGCACTACTTTTCTGAGTCATGCCAATAAAGCTCCTTTGAATTGGAATTTTATAGAGAGACAGAGAGCAAGAGAGAGAGAGAGAGAGAGACAGAGAGAGAGAGAGAGAGAGAGAGAAAGAGAAAGAGAAAGAGAGAGAGAGAGACCCATGGCTCAGTTGCTTTCCTGGCAGTGGGAGGGTTTTGTTCCCCTTGCCTTGAGTAATACAGTATGGGGCTCATCTGTTGCCCTCACGCCCCTGCTGGGGATGCGCTGAGCTAGCCGACGGCAGGGAGGAGTGATGGATGCTGATATCGCTCTCTCTCTCTCTGTCTCTCTCTCTCTCTCTCTTTCACACACCCTCTTTCTCCCTCTCTCCTCTCTCTATGTCTCTCTTTCCCTCCCTCCCTCTCTGTCTTTTCCCTGGTGAAAACCTTTTTTGTGTTTATGTTTCTTAGAGCTGTGCTTCAGGGCAGACCAACAGTGATAAAAAAACCTGTCTCGCTTTGGGATTGCTGAGCGATCAGGAATACAATCTAGTGCGATTCAACACACTACATCTCCTGCTTTCTATTCAATTTCACATAGCCACAAACAGGGAGGATGGTCCTTTAGCTTGTTGTATCATCCTTTGGTGAGTCGCTTTGGATAAAAGCGTAAGTGTAATGTAATGGAGAAGAAAAGGAAGGAGCCATGCTGAAGCAAATAAAAGGTTAACAGCTATATACAGAGGTTTAGTAGATTCAATAGATTATTTTTGTGTCAGGTACCTTAATTCAGGAGCTCCATATTGTCACCACCAAATGATGTAATCTCACTAACACGGTTAACTTGAAAAGTGAAACTAGGACTTACATTTCTGACATGACTGTGTAATAATTTAGATTTATAGTGACCTAAACCTAAACCTGTTAAACAGTTTGTACACTTGTATTTGCACTAGATGGCCAAAATCATGTTCTTGTTTTTTTCTTGGCTTGTCTATAGAATTGACTCGTGAATTGAATTTGAAGCCACCAGGAAGATCCCAAGTAGGTGAGTAGATAACGATTTTATCTGTGTCTGTGTTGTGTTCTCTCGCTCTCTTTCTCTCTTACTCTGTGTCTGTCTGTCTGTCTGTCTGTCTGTCTGTCTGTCTGTCTGTCTGTCTGTCTGTCTGTCTGTCTGTCTGTCTGTCTGTCTGTCTGTCTGTATCTCTCTATGTAAAGACCACCAACACAACCACTACTTTAATCTCCATCTCGTTGCTCTTATGTCTAGTCAAGTAGGGAAGAGATAATGGAATGAGTATTGACAGCGGCCCAGCAATAGCATTTGTAATAATACAGCAACAATAACAGAGCCAATTATGCCAGGCCTCAAAATAAAGCTAATTACTCCTACAGTGAATAATTTGGCATGTGATTAACTTGAGGTTTAGAAGACAGGTTGAGATTTAATATTGATTAAGCAGGCATCCATGTTGTAACAGTTGCAACAGGCAGTAAAACCATGTATATAGGAGAAATATATTCATATAATGTCTCTGTTGCTGAAAATATAAAAGACTAAACCTGCAACAGCTCACAGATTTAGCATCCCTGCATCTCTGAGACCATACATGTGATTATTCCACCACTATTATTATATCTCCCACTATCATCTTTTAGGGCATCTCTCTTTTTCCATCCATCCTTCCATTCTTTCATCGCTTCCCCTATTCCTTTAGCCTCACAGTCTCCCCGTCTGCCCCCACAAATCGATGCACAGTTTTCTCATCCTGTCCTCTCATTTTCCGAGCACTCCCTTTGGGGATATCCAATTACCACTTGTTTTTTATGCTGAGACAGGGGAGGTGGGCTGAGAAAGAGACAGGGAAAAACAGGATGAAGAGAGAGAAATAGAGAAAGCAAAGAAAGAGACAGGCACGGAAGAAGAGTGAGATGAAGAAAGAGTGAGAAGAGAGGGAGAATGGCTAACCGCAGTAAATTTTGTGAAAGCAACGTTTCAAGAAAAGGGGAGAGGCTGGAATCAGGAGACGGTGGGGGTGGGGGAGTGAGTGGGTGAGCGTAATAGATAGATAGATTCCCATACTGGGAGGATGACCTCATCTCATCTCTGATGTGGTCATCCACTGCGGTCGGCAGGTTCAGGGAGGCTGAGAGGGAGGCTTCAGGACCCACTCTTAGTGGGGGAGCCGAGAAAGGGAAAATTACTATTATTATTATTATTATTATTACTACTATTACTACAACAATACTAATCACCATCATCATTATCATAATCATAATAATCACTGTCATCTTCTTCATCATCTTCTTCATCACCATTATCATCATCATCGTCATCGTCACCATCTTCATCTTTATTTGTACGCCACTTTTCATACATAGACTATCAGACTGCTATTATATATAAAAGATTATATAGCACTTTTCAGATGCTGACTGAATTACCATTAAGATGAAGGAACGGTAGACCTAATTTAAAGACTAATCATTTCAGGGGTTCAAACAAATAATAGGTTTTATTAAAACAGGGTGTTCTCTCAAAGACTGGTAATTGCCATACTCTAAGGACCACATTATAAATAGTTTGATGATTCCATCATTTTCCCTCTCTGGTGAGCCGTGGAGAGACTCAGGAAAGCTCCTGAACGCTGCTTATCTGTGCTGTTAGTCATGTAATTGCATTGCACAGATTGATATGATACCAAAATGACAGCAGCCATCTGCCTCATATTCCAATGGTTGATAGTATTCCTATACTATTTACTGTTGGATATTTTTTGCATTTTGATGTATCCTCATCAGCCTCTGAATAATTTCTTTTTAAGACAGGGAAATTGAATAGCTTTTTTTTTTTTTTTTCAGAAAATGGGCAAAATGTGTACCATTGTTATGTTTGGTTTACATAGAAGTGCTGCTCTTATTTTCCAGTTGCATTGTAAGTAGTCCTAAAATATAATGCACCATTACAGGTATGGTTCGCTGTATGGCTTTCTATTACTGACATAAAATGGGTAAAATGTTCACAGACAAATAGCAGATGAAGACCTTAGCTCTTTTTCACTTACTGTGGAGATTTAATGGGTGTAGCTGGCTGATTTTTAATTCTGTGGTATTTTACTAATGATCATTCTTACTGATGCCAGATGGCCACCCACAGTGGCCATAGTGTACACATAGTCTGGTTCGGATTTGACTGAGAATTCTGTAATCCTAACCCCAAAAGCTTTCAATCCATCACTCCTGCCTTTAGTCTGTGTCTGTCTACATGAACACATTAAAAGCAACATAGCCTGCTTTTTCTTCAACTGCTCATCCTTGCATTATTAGCAATATACAGGCCATACATGGTCATTTTTTTTTGACAATTTATCAGCTGAATTATTGCCATCAGTCATCTTTCAATCAATTTTTATTTTTTTGCGCAGTTATGACATTACCCAGTCTACATTTCACTGCAAGTTGTACATGTTATAATTGTGTATGTGACAAATGAATATATCACAAAATCTTAAATGTGCGTTAGCTATATTTGGGCTCAGAGAGCAGAGTAGCAAAGGAAGGGCTTGCTGTATATTGTGTGTAGCAGCCTGTATAGTGTGGCCGCCACACGAGACAGTTGCCTTGCATGATGGGATCATATGTGACATCTGTGCCGAGCCGTCTGAGGGCCCGAGGGGATGGGCTCTGTTGTCTGCTCCCTGTGGTCTGCACAGCAGGATACACACAGGCAGACCTGACAATTATTTCCAATTAGAATGTTGTGCACATCACTCCTGCTGTATGTCTGTGTGTGCGCATGTATGTCTGCATCAGTTTTTGTGTATATATATATATATATATATATATATATATATATATATATATATATATATATGTGTGTGTGTGTATACATGCATGTTTGTGTGTGTACATGGTAATTTAATGTGTGTGTGTCTGTACGTGTATCTGTGTGTGTGTGTGTACGTGCATGTATGTGTATTTGTTTAGCATCTGTTTTTGTGTTTTCATATGTCTGTGTATTATATGCATATTTTTGTGTGCTTATATTCTAATATAATATGTGTGTGTGTTTGTGCATGTGTGTCTGCCACAGACCTGCAGGAGGAAGAGGAGCTGCTGGAGGGCCGCTGTCGGGAGGTGGAAGAGCGCCTGGCCGAGCAGCAGTGCGCCTCAGAGGAGCTGCAGCAGGAGCTGAGCCACAAGGGGGCGCTGGTGGGTGCCCTGAGGGCCAGCCTGAAGGAGAAGGAACGCCACTTCCTGGAGGAGCTGAAGAGGCACAGCCACCGCACCACCGCGCTCACCTCCGAACTGCAGAAGCAGACGGAGGCGGCCGCCTGTCTCTCCCTGCAGCTGCACTCGGCCAAACGAAAACTGAGGCATCAGCAGCAGCATCAGCATCAGCAGCAGCAGCAGGCCCACCACCACCACCACCGGCAAAGGGCCGCCAGTCACCACGGTCCCACGGGACCAACTTCACCTTTGCCTGGAGGGGTGTCGGCGAAGCCCAGGCGGCGCAGCGGCAGCAGCAACAGCAGCAGCAGCAAGCGCACCGCGGCCCACATCCGAGCTGAGCGGGTCCGGGAGTGCATGCCACGCGCGAGGGTGACGGGTCCCGAGGAGCCCAAAGCTATGCCCGACCCGGCGCTCTTCTTCTACCCGTACAGGGAAAGGGCTCGAACTCGCTATGCACACCACAGGCCGCCTCTGGAGGACAGAGAGGGGCCGGACGACACGGAGGCCTCCAACAGGGTGGCCCCGATCCTGGCAACGCCCGCCCCGATAGCCTCCGTCGCTGCTGAAAGCAAGGCTGAATAAATTAACCTGCTTTGCACCCCACCCTTACTCTATCTTAAGGTCTGCTTCTGTTTGAATTGTTTACTGGCTTGCACCTTGAAGTATTAGAAATTTGTTTGCAACATTGTTCCTTTATGTTTAAATTGTATGGTAAGTTTTCTTTGATCAAGATATCTATATTTATTCCAGGCAATACTTTGGCCTAGATTGCTTTTCCTATGATTTTACACTTGCATTTGGTACACTTGACCAGCCCATATCTGGTTAAGAAATGTGGTTACTTTCTGCTCTTGGTTTGAAACATGAGTGTTTCCCTTAAGTCTTTAAAGATTCTCAGCCATTTCAACATCTCAACATCTCAACAGAGTTCAGCTACTGTTAACATTATGGTTAATATTGACATGTAGCACTTAGTTAGCCTGGTAATAAACCTGCCTGCACACTTCCACTTAAATATTTTCTCCCTACATTGGTAGCTTTGCTTCTAGTGACATGGTTGACTCCGGTAGAATCTTTTCCCGGGACAGTCAGTGAACAGAGGGAGTGACGTTAACTTTGTGTGCTACATTTGAATTGTAGTGCATAGGCAGGCTTATATCCAGGCTAACTGCATACACGACCAGACTTCAGTGATTGGGTAAAGACAGATACAATCGTTTTAAACTTCAGCAGAGTATACACCTCCAGGAATAGTTTCTCAATGCCGCACAGCAACTCTCTGTACAAAATGAAATGTAGTAGGAGGGGCTGGTTTACCAGGCTAGCGCTTACTGTAGTAAGGCTCTAGACAAAGCACACTGACCCTCTGCATGGCTTTGACTGAAGAAAAGAATCTGGGAAAAGTTTCAGAGGGTGATGGGGGACATATTTGCTTTGCTTTGGTAAATCGACTGACACAACCATTTAGACTTTGTTCATTTGGCAAATGTTGGTTACTTCTCTGGTTACTTGAAGTACAATTTTGATATACATTTCCATTAGTATGTACTTCCTATAAAACAAACCCATGGCCTTCATGTTGATACAACCTTGCCTGAACAGTCAGCCCACTGGAGCTATTGATTAGTTCCCAACACTAACAAGTAACAACGCACAAAACAGGGGAAATATGTGTGGTGAACATGCACAGAAGGAAAATAAACATGAAATTGATGGAATTTGCGAAGGTTTTAATGGTTTTGGCAAAGCATTTCATTAATATTAGCTCCGGACTATGGTTCATATGACAGCACTGTTAAATTGTCTGGTCTCACTTTGTACGTTTTCAGGTGATTTCAGGTGCATTTATACCAGAACATTCAGTGTATTTTAATTTGGATACTTTACTTTGACTACACAAGTCAGTGCAGCTGTGCGTTTTAAAGTCAGTGTTCCGCTCCTTGTAGTTTGTCTTGACCTGCTCTATTTGCCAAGTTCTGGTTCAAACGGGCAACATTTTTTTCCTGTGGTCTTGTGTAACAAAACAGTTGTGAGGCCAACAGTATCCTAGTGATGCCCACAGCAGTGGCAGAAATGTTTCTCACTGAAAGACTCTGTGATGTTTAAAAGCAGGTCAAAACCTGTTGTGCACAATATAGAAAATGTGCTTGGCATTGGCTTGAGTGCGATGGCTGTTAGTCACAAGTGTAGTGTATACACAAGAACTGTTAATGTGTGTGTACCTGTGTGTGTTTGTATGATGATGACAGGACTGCCTCAGGGATTAAGGACCATAGTAAAAAGTTGTTTATGGTACTATCATTGCCATTGAAAAAACAAAAAAAGCTTGCTGCTCGCTCTGTCAAACGTATACCTTGTTTGTTAAAAAAAATCCATGCTGCTTGGCAACTGGGCCCAGTGCACAAATTGTCATCTCAGGTGGCATCAGAACCCCCCTGTAAGGAAGTCCTGTAGGAATGAGTGTGAGCAGCAGTCTGTCACCATGCTGACAAGTGATTTAGCGCCCTCCCATGGCTAGACAGCGCAATAAAAACTCAGACACGCAGACTGCAGTGACACCTATACTGTTTGCTATCTGTGGCAGTTTATGGACAATTTTCAAAATATTTCTGTACAATAACTTATGCAGTTCAAAAGCTGGATAAACAAGCATACGAATCTGCAGTAACTAAATGATGGCATACAAATAGTTACAGAAATTATACAAGTCATAATAAGCAGCTTACTTGGGCAGGCAAGCAGACTTGGGTGGGATGGATGTATCAAACACCATGAAGCACCATGAAAGTTTGTGGTCAAAGCTGTGGTGTTTTAAGTTATGTTATTCTGTGAATTTGTGCTGATCACTGTACAGTTATATAATATTCTAAAACACAAAGCCTTATATACCCACTAGGCTGTATACTAATGTCAGTGATTATCATATCAATTATATCCTAAAGGAACAACATTTTGATACTGTTTACTACACCAATTACTATACAGAAATGACACAAGCATACTGGATAACATTTTCTAAAAGTCTATGTCAATATAATTTTGGTTTCTCTTCACAAAGGAAATGCTTTTAATTGATGGACTCTGAGATGACCCATTGCACTGACTGGAAACCTAAGTGGCAGACAGAGCAGGAGCAGACATAAGAGAGGTCTGTGGACACAGCTTGATGATTTTTACTGGGCCACTATAGCACAGAGCTTTCTACTTTGTTTTTACAAGAGGCTCCTATACTCTACAATACCGCTATTTCTATTTCACACATTGGTACACAAAGTTCATGCCTTGGCTTATGGAAGACGTGATGCAGATAGTACAGTGGTAAGGCTGTCTAGCTGAAACTACTCTTGACTTTGTACATATGGGAGAAAAAATGATAATAAACTGTAGTAATCAGCTTGGTAAACGCATAGGCCTATCTGCATGCCATGCACCTAGCAACCACTGAAATGGGTTTCTGCACTATGTTTCAGAATATTTCTGTGCTCTTTTTCCAGGAGTAGTTTTGTATGACTACTGTCAAAAACCACTTGTGTTTTGCTTTGATTATAAACACTAACTAAATATTTTAATGTTTTAAAGTTTCCTTTGGTTACACTGCTTGTCAATGATTTTCAGTCGTCCTGCTTGGAAGTTGTTTTCTCTGAAACAAATGTTTTGGTTTTCTGAAATGACCTTAAGTATGGCAGATGGGTATTGGTAACATGTTGATGTTTTCTGATAACAGAGTCTCATGCTGGGTTTGATGGTTGCTTACATATTGATACTTTTACTAAAACATTGTGTTATATTAGTCTATGATTGCCACATCCAATGTCAAATGTGCAGTTCATTAGAATCGTAAGCCGGCAACTGTTTAGAAAGCAGTCTTCCTCAAGTGATGGATATGAGATTCTCAGCCCATTTTAAATTAACACGGGTAATGTGACATCCAAAATATGGTTTTGGATGGCTATCGGTCTGAAATATAACCAAAAACAGATCACGCAATGCAAAGTCTATATGTATTGTTTCGTAGCAATAATCTGCATTGTAGACATTTTTGCACACAAGGCAAGATATGCAGTAAACAGTGTAACACTGACCAAACTGTGTGGTGTTTTTCATTCTTCTTTTCTGTATCATTAAAAATTCTGTCTTAACGTCATACTGTGACCTAATATACTTGGGCCTATACTTTAACAAACTTTAACTGACTGAGTGACGAGGACGAAAAATTTAAAATATGTGGGGGAATATGACAAATGTGCAGAATCTTGATTTTCTTCTTCTTCTTTGTCGTCTTATTATTATTACTATTATTATTATGCTGTTATATTGCTACAATACATGCAATTTGCTGTCTTCTCTAATGGCGAATCCGTTATTTGTAGTGAACTGGCACAGTAGGGTATCCGTAGGCAGATTTCAGGGGGTGGGACAAAATACAAAGGCAAAGAGGTCAAGAGGAGGAGAAAGCACGTGTGACAAGCAAGTCTGGACTGTCCTTCCTGAGTGGAGTTGTTTTTGTACTATCGTGCCACTGACCGTACCCTCTGTATGTAACTTGCGAACCCCTTAATCGAGGAAGGCCAGCCGTCAGATTTCCATTTCAAATCAAAGCAACGGACATCTGTTGCTGAGTATTGCGCCTAGCGAGGATATAGTGACGGTGAAATCATGGTGAGCAAGACAGATGACATCCCAGCATCAGTTCCAAACTGCAATTCCGTTGATCCTGCAGAAGGGGACACGCCGGACAGTAACGAGACTACCAAGACAGTCCTCAAGGATCCCTGTGGCTGTGGTTAGTTGCATCCTCCGTTATTGTTATTCCATACACTGAATGTTGAGTCATAAGAAACATTTCTGGTTACTGCAGAGTTAACGCTAGCCATGTTTTTGGTAAAGGTACATCACACGATAGCCACCTGGCTAGACAATATCAAGGGTAACATCAAATCCACTGCTAGCACTTATTTCAGCTAATATTGTGTGTGTAGATAAGAGTTAGGTTAGGTAACAAGCAAGGTAATGTTGCCTACTGACATGCCACAAGATTAATACGTTCAACCTAAAACTTGTATTTTCAATTGTGTGTCAAGATGGTCAGCAAGAAGACGAGGAGGCTACCATTAAACCAGAGCCTGTCTAATATTATTCAACGTTCTCTGGTTAAACTAATTAACCCGGGGGTCTCTAGCATTTAGGTGGTCCTCTGTGTACACATTCGTAACGATGCATATTAAGCACTTATTCTCGTCCCAAGGTTGATGAGTATTAGTGACCCTTACCGTCAGTTTTAAATGAATGGTGTCTGGGCGAAAAACTGTGCGTCTGTGTGAGAGGACAGCTGACTCTTAATATCACATGGGTTTAGTTTAGGGGCAGGTTTGGAAGCGAAAGCAAGGTTAACTTGCTACATAATTTTATCAGATGTATTGTTAGCTTGCGGTTTTTGGCGGTTGGCTACCTCTGGTGTGCGTGCAGTCTGGACAAGTAGCAACTCTTCGGGATTACTCTGCTACAACCGGTAGCTAACGTTAGCCGGCAGGTGTTGCCACTGATTAGCTTGGGTAGCTTGCTAGTTAGCCTTTGAAGCTACTGTTAGCTACTTAAACCGCTTTGAGCAACCCAGTCCGTCCTAGTAGATGTAAGTTCTTCATTTTTACAGGAAAATGTTTTGTATGTAAGACTATCCCCCGTGGCAGAGGCCACGTCTCGTGTCACGGGGCACGAAGATGTTGCCAGCTCCCTATGCACATGTTCTGTAACAGCATGTATGATGAACGAATGAACTGAAGGTCACCTTCAACGGAGCTTCACAATTTAAAGCACAATAGGGGGGATGATATTCATGTAGGTAGGGTGTTAAGAGAGGTGCAAACTATTTGAAGACGACAAATAGACTCTTTGGTTATAGTAAAGTTAGACGAATCGTTTCCTAGCATGCTAATTCCAGCGAGGTCATAAATATCCCCGTATGCATGAGTATTCGTTTTCAGACTCCCCTCAGGATTTGAACCTGAATGGTTGTGCATTCCGCGACCGGGAAGCGGAAGTCGCCTGTACGGAAAGCTACGATCTATGGTGGAAAGTCATGGTGCATGTACAACGATAGAAGGTTATACTTGTTCAGTATACGGAATCCTGTAGGGTAAGTGTGTCATGATGCAAAGGTTTGTTCAGCCGAACAATTAGTTCGAGTCTAAATGTTGTATGTTGTATGTTGATATGCTAAGGAGGATAAAGGTTACTTGTGATCGTTGGACACCATGCGTCGCATTTGAGAGGGAAGTTATACAACTTGAGCGGTCTCATCATGTGCTGTACTGCATCTCGTGTCACATTTAACAGTACCTAAGTGTCCACTGTCACCCTGACATCTAACATGACCACCTCCTTCCCTAGCGGTTGCAGCTCAGTTGGGTCTTTGAACGCATGAAATTATGGTTAACATTAATTAAGATCCTATACCGGCGTCATGCAGTAATCGGTGTTTTTGTCCTATCTGACTCTGAACCTTCAACACTATCTGACCGTGTCTTTCTAGACATTGACAATGACCATGTATTGAGAGATGAACAACATCTGAACATACCAAGACAGTGCTTTTCCTGTGACACGTTAATGTGTATAGAATTGTCAGCCTTGCATCCAGGTGCCTTTACTCAGTAATGGGAGTGTTTTTGTGGCAAGAAAGAAAATGCAGAGAATTGTTGTTTTTAATGGGTATGGATATGTTTAAAAGATCATGAAGGTAAAGGCATCATTAACATTCAGCTACTTAACGTTTACCACTATAATGACTAAAGGTTCACAGATTTCTAAATAACACTTGTTGTGTAAATAATGATGCAAATGAAACATACACGGGTTGGTGTCCGCAGTTATTATCAGTTTGACAATTTAATGGCTGAGATAGGTCTACCTTGGTTCTGTCTGCTGTTCAAATGCTCTCAGTCAGGTGTTTTGACAGCCAGTACCCTAAGTGTGTTCATGCTTGACAGAACCTGGCAGGGGGTCTGGCAGTGGTCTGTGTCCGAGACTAAACTCCTGCTGACCCAGAGCTGACCCCTGTTTAATCTGCACAAAGATGTTTTTGAGGTTGCCAAGGCTGTTGGCAGCCTACTGAAGCTTGAAAAACCTCCTCACAGTTTGCTTGAGATGTCCTCAAGTCAGAAGCACCTTTTACCACATGTCACCACAGGGTTGTTAGTATGCTCTATTTTAAAAACCGAATGAAGCCGTAACCAGTAGTTGACAGCCAGTAGGTCTTGTGAGTGTAGTGTTATGACTGCATGTTCATGAGTTCCAGGAAATACTAGTAGTAGAACTAGTAGAAGAACGAGAATTCATTCTAGCAGGAAACTCAATTAAAAAAAAAAAAATCAAAAGGGTAAATTCTCCTGAAGAACTATTGTACTAGTATTGTTGTGTGTACATCTGTTACATCTTCTAATTCTTGTCTATGTGGAATCCTAGCTGTTTACAAATGATTGGGCTCTTAATGAAGGGCTGTTGCTACTGTCTATGAATTACCATTACTAGCTCAAGTAATTAAGGACAAACAGAAGTGCTACTACCTGCATTTTGTGTGTTGAGTGTCTAGACCTCTAGTGTGTCAGTTTGTTATGAGTAGACTATCCTTGCGGGGTCAACTCTAAACTTCCTGGCCCTCGACTAGCTGAAAAGGTCAGGTCAGGAGGTTTTCAGACTGACTGGGGTGGTGAGCTGCTGCTTTTAGTTGACCTTAGGCATTGTAAAGCATTTCTTTCTTCCCCCGCTTGTCTTGTTTGAATGATTGACCAGAGACTCTAGAAGCACGCCTGCTGTATATTAACCAATAGTTTACCCTCAGTATAACAGGGCAAGTTGAGTAAACCCTAAATGGACATGGATTGCAAGTCATGCTTGGTCATGGTACGTTAATGTTACGATACTCAGAATGGAAAATGATGTGCTTTTCGTATTTGATTCTTTCCCAGTCTAAATGTTTTAAGAACACACAATGGCTTGTCAATGACTGACACATCACAGTATTGGTGGGAAGATCTGATCATTCCTCTGTTTGTGGTATATATGGTTTTTGAATGATTTTTTGATTTTTTTTTTTGTAAATTAGATTCATAAGGAGTTATGAAAAGCATGTGAGCACATGTTAAAAGGTGGGCACTGCCCTAACCCATTTGAATTTGGGGGAGGGGTCTGAAGGACACTGCAATTGTCAATTCTTGTGCAATACAGTCTAGAACGTCAGACTTGCCCAATGCGTATTTTGCTCTGATGTCCCCCTCACCCCCTCTCCGCCCATAGCACTTTGCTTTGCAGTTTGCACAGAATTGCTTCACATTCAACTTAGTGGAAAACCTTTCCTCAGTGAATTAAGCATTGTTCTAAGGATTTAAATTACCCAGCACCACCCTAGCCCTGCCTCCTCGACACCTCCCAGTCCTGGCTCAATGACCCCAATACGTCCAGAGCATGCTGACCAAAGGAGAGTTTCAAGTGTCCAAAAAGTGTAGTTAAACCACCACTCGAGAGGGACCTATCTCCTGCTGTGTGTTTGTGCTTGAGAGAGAGAGAGAACCATACAGACACAGGGGAGCATGACTTGGATCATGGTTGTAAGTAGGCCACAGGGACTGAAAGAGGTTGATGTAACCTCTGCAAATCCTCCGGTTCAAGTCCAAGTGGCCAAGAAGGAAGAAACTCCAGTCTGCTCCTCTGAGTTGAGCTAAACCAGTTTGTCCTGAATGGCCTTCCTGAGGTGCTGCTGCAGACGTGTCATTATGTCATTATGTGTGTCGTACTATGTAAGTCTATCAATTGAAACTATACCAGTCAATTAGTCATTGAATTGATTACTTTCCTTACTCCTTGCTAACGTTGATGTTTGGTGAACATTGGTGGAGCTGCCTGGGCCAGACCTCGTTTTGTAGCCCAGGGTGTCTGTGTGTGCTGGGCTGGGAATGCCAGCTGTTTTTTTGCTCTGCAGCACCATGGCTAGCTGTGACACATGGTTACCCTTGACTTCCGTCAAGGACAGAAAACAGCCGCCTGAAAGAAAATAACCTAGTGTGTTTAACCATAGCCTTTTTGTCCAGGGCCCTTTTTGTCCCTTGCAATTGCTCTACAGAGAGAGAGTGTGTGTGTGTGTTTGTGTGTGGTTTTGGGTGTTTCTTTATGTGTGTGTGTGTTTCTTTATGTGTGTATGTGTCAATGGGGAGACTATGGTACCGCAGTGATGCTGTAAGATTTGCGTCAGACATTTAGCTTTACTTCCTAAACCCAAAGAAAGGAAATAATTAAAAAACTTAGCATAAAAAACTCACACCTTAGACACACTCCAGTGAGTGTCAGGCTTCTAGAGTGCTCTTCCTTTTGACGTAGCCTAACCATTTCAGTCCCAAAAGGGCCAAGAATTGAGACAGTGTGGGTGTGTTGGCTTAAATTACTGTCTTGGCTGACTTCCTTTTATAGTCACTCCTTTCAACTAGGTACCCACAGATTTGGTTCCATTCCAGTCTTTGTTCATCAGTGTCGGAGAGCTTGCTTGCCCGTTACGGATGTCATTGTATCAGATGCAACAAAAATAAAGGGTTTTGTTGCTGATAGAGCTCGCCCAGGCTGTATTCATCAACACACATCTAGCAGTGTTGTCTCAAGCTGAATCCGAGATGCTTACTCGCTCACTATGCAGTGTAGGAAACAAAACAATGTAACTTGCATCCTATGTAGTTCATTATATATAAACGAGTGAACATTTTGAATTTGGCGCAAGTAGCACAAGTCACAAGTCTGAACATCTCTCTTATCTGCCGTTCCCCTCTTTTTTCACAGCGCACAGTGCCGACACAGCAATGATGAACGGTGATGGCGGCCATGACCACAGCGAAGAGGCCGACTCCAAGCAGGAGGGCAGCGGCGCCGATGCCGACCCTGGCGAGGAGGCCAACGAGCAGGAGGTGATCGTGATCCAGGACACCGGATTCACCGTCAAGATCCAGGCCCCCGGCACTGAGCCCTTTGACCTACAGGTATCCCAGGCCTGCCATTGCTCACCTGCAGTGGTTGTCAGTTTGTGTGGAGATGAGTTCTGCCCTACAAAGGCAAAATACCATAACTCGCCAGAGTGTGAAACTGAGCAATATGACTTTAAAAACCTTCTGCTTGCTTGGTTTTCAGCATTATGGCAGACATCTTATTTTTCTCAAGACTTAAGATATTTGGCCCAAAATTGAAGTTACAGTCTTTTGCCTTTGCAAGGCTGAGTTGTGAAAGTTGTGTAGTGATGTTTTGTTTGTAAATAAGTCAGTAGGAAAATCAGGCTTTATTGTTGCTGTATAAGTACAATAACATTTAATTTGAAGCTGTCCGCAGATACTCATGGGTAAGGAGCTATCTGTGACGATGTCCTGGCTGCGGTGTCTGTCTAGCATGGCTGTCAATCCAAGCTTGTAGACGGAGCTTGATCTGGCACAGATAGGAAGTTCTCAGAGGCGTCTATTAAATGCCTCTGTATGCAACCGGAGAGAGCTACGACCAGTCCGACCACTGATTCTGAAGACATATGCATAGCGTTAGTTTTTCATTGGTGCTCGATTTCTCAAAGGAGACAAAGGAACAGCCGAGAATAGGCGGGTTGGCCAGGCTGACTCAAACGCGAAATTGTTTGCAACGTCACAGGCAGCATAGGGAAGCCCAGGCTAGCGTCTGTGTGCAGTATGATCTTGTTACACCTGCATGTCATATTGTTTCTGTTTGTCATGTTTTGTTTTGTTTTTGTTTGTGTTTTTAGGTATCCCCTCAGGAGATGGTGCAGGAGATCCACCAGGTCCTCATGGACAGAGAGGACACCTGCCATCGCACCTGCTTCTCCCTGCAGCTGGACGGAAACGTGCTGGACAACTTCGCCGAACTCAAGTCCATCGAGGGTCTCCAGGAAGGCTCCGTGCTCAAAGTGGTAGAAGGTGAGTCCTAAAAGTCCTGGTTCTGGCCATTAATAGCCACAGTTGTTAAAATGGCAATAAACCGAACAAAACAATCAAACAGTAAAAGTCCTGTGATGTACTGTATAGTGGTTCTACCTGTGCACTCAACAAAGACTAATCTACCTTGCTAAAGAGTTGTGCTATTTAGAATCAAACTGATTTACTGAAAGGTTGAAAGAACTATATGATATGGACATTTTTAGTCTGTGAAGTTGGGTTACTCACGTCTGAGTATGTGGCTCTTAAATGTCTTGTGGCCTTGTCCTGGTAGAGCCCTACACAGTGCGCGAAGCTCGCATACACGTACGCCACATCAGAGACCTGCTGAAGAGCATGGACCCCTCAGATGCCTACAATGGGGTGGACTGCAATTCACTGTCCTTCCTCAGTGTCTTTACCGACGGAGACCTAGGAGGTATGCTATGTCTTTGTTCTTTGGCCCTTGGGCCCTTCTCATGAGTGTGAATTACTCTAACTGATGGATAGTGATTACAGTATTGGACGTAAGAATGGTTTGGTCTTAGGGCCATTTTGGTGAAGATGGTGACTTACTGTAAATGCTTGTGCACTGGATACTTGTAATCTATTTAGGGTGTGCGTTTAGTAGGAGTATTCTCAACCAAATTTGTGAAACGAATACTTGCCAATACTGTTATTTCCTCTTTGTTTTTGAATAAATACGAGCAGAGATAACATCAGGTTTGCTGCTTTTGCAGACAGTGGAAAGAGGAAGAAGAAAGGCAGTGAACTCGAGCAGATCGACTGCACCCCTCCTGAGCACATTCTCCCTGGCAGCAAAGAGCGCCCCCTAGTCCCTCTCCAGCCACAGAACAAAGACTGGAAGGTAAGGCTGTGCTTACTGCTGCAACACTACTCCCCATCCACTGCGGAGACCTGGCAGTCACCCTGATCAGCAGTAATGAGGCCCCCTTTGTTTGCTTGGTTCTGCTTTGTGTTGTGAGGGTTAGAGTGTGTATATGGGTCCGGAACCCTAGCCTGGTAACCCAGGCCCTCGTACTTCATTTCAATTTGTACAGAGGGTCGGGAGTCGCTGCCGTTGAAATTCATGTATCAGGACCGAGCAACCCCTAGCCAATCAGCTAACAGAGGGAGTATTAGTGAGGCATGGTGTTGACTTTCTGTGCTACATTTAAATTGTAGTGTGTAGGTAGGCTAATTGCATACGTGACGATTGGGTAAAGGCAGACACACTTGTTTTAAACTTCAGCAGAGTCCACATCCCCAGGAAGAAATTGTTCCTCAATGCAGTGACTCCAGACCCTCTGAACAAAATGAAATGAAGTACAAGGGGCTGGTTTACCAGGCTAACACTACTCCCCATCCACTGCGGAGACCTGGCAGTCACCCTGATCCGCAGTAATGAGGCCTGCTTTGTTTGCTGGGTCCTGCTTTGTGTTGAGGGTTACAGTGTGTATTCGGGTCTGGAACCCTGGCTCTGAATGAAGACAGGAGCCTTTGTACTCAACGATGGCCAAATAACCGCTCATTGCAAGACTTTTTAATTATATTTCATTTAAATTTATTTTTATCATTTTGAACAGTCCAGTTCACATTGTCAAACCTATCCCAGTTTAATTGAGAAACCTACCTACATACTGTAAATTTAAGGTAATTGAGCTGGTATTTAGAGAGTGTGAGGGTGGCAGTATTTTACAAACATCAGGGAATCCCCCTTCTTAGAGAACAGTTTTAATGTTGAACATCATGGTTCACCTGATGGATATGTCATCCCTGTTAATGTGTTCTGGCTTGAGCAGCCACTGCAGTGCCTGAAGGTTCTCACCATGAGTGGCTGGAACCCCCCACCTGGCAACAGGAAGATGCACGGAGACCTGATGTACTTGTATATAGTTACTGTGGAGGAGAGACACGTCAGCATCACGGCGTCCACCCGTGGATTCTACCTCAACCAGTGAGTACGCTGCGGTGTGAGGAAACACAGCCAAGTGACACCCACTGATCTCTGTCTCTCTCTTTCGCTCTTTTTCCCTCTCGTTCTCTTTCCCTTGTGCTCTGTCTTTGCTTCCTTCTCTTTTTCTCTCTTTCTCTGTTTTTCTTGTTTTATCTTATTTCCTCTTTCTTGTTTTGTCTTTTTCACTCTGTCTCTCTTTCTCTCCCCTTTCCTCATTTTCCCTTGCTCAGTCTCTCGGTCTCTTTCTCCTTCCCTGTCATTTTCTCTTGCTCGTCTCTCTCTCTGTCCCTCTTTCTCTTGCACCGTATTCACTTCTAATATCTGCTGTAGCTCATTCCCAGTGCATTGCATGCTTTTGATGTAACTGCGGTGTGTCTCAGGTCCACCACCTACTCCTTCAACCCCAAGCCAGCCAACCCCAGCTTCCTGAGTCACTCCCTGGTGGAGCTGCTGAGCCAGATTAGCCCGGCCTTCAAGAAGAACTTCACCGCCCTCCAGAAGAAGAGGCAAGCACTCTTTTCTCCCCGAGAACACCTTTTTCATAACTGTTTTTTTTTTTATCTTTGTTCCTCTCTTGAGTCTGATTTACAAGTGGGTTTGTTGTGCCTCCAGGGTTCAGAGACACCCGTTCGAGAGAATAGCCACGCCTTTCCAGGTGTACAGCTGGACCGCTCCTCAGACCGACCATGCCATGGACTGCGTGAGAGCGGAGGATGCCTACACCTCCCGTTTGGGCTATGAGGAGCACATACCTGGTCAGGTAGGAATTACATTACATTACATTACACTTAGCAGACGCTTTTATCCAAAGCGACTTACGAAAGGAGGGCATAATAGCTAACAGATGTGTAGAGAACATCGAAGGCACCTTTGTAAAGAGATGGTTAGTAGAAATTATTTTTATTAGGAAGTCTCAAAAGAGAAGGGTCTTCACAAGCTTTTTGAAGGCCGAGAGGGATATTGCTGCTCTTGTAGCGATTGGTAGGTTGTTCCACCACTGAGGGACAACAACCAACGGGGTGTAATCATTTAGTATGACGTTGAGATAGGCAGGGGCAGATCCGTAAGTGACTTACGTGTAGGCTAGAGTCAAAGCTTTTTGTTGAATTCTAGATGGAGCTCTAGATTCCAGGCAAAACCACTGCTATGGCACAGCCACTACCTTCTGTTGGTTCTCTACTGGCTTTTAACACCTGTGTTGCTTCTAGACACGGGACTGGAATGAGGAGCTACAGACAACCAGAGAACTCCCTCGCAAGAACCTTCCAGAACGGCTGCTGAGAGAGCGTGCCATATTCAAGGTGAGTTTTTAAGTAACTCAGACGCACCCCTGTCTGTCAGTTTAGTTCTCAGTATAGTACTGCTGCCATGCTTTTTGTATCACTCCCTTGTTTTTCTTTCTAAGCATTTTTTTCGTTAGCATTAGATTTTTTTTTAGATTTTTTCTTTTTGTTAGTTTTTTTTTATTTCATTTATAGTTAACAGGGCTGCACAATCAATTAGTTTTGAAATTCCACTTTCAACTAATACTATTATCTATGAACATAGTTGCAAAGTGCCCTGTTAATTGCAGCCTATGTCCCAATCTTAAACTCATCATAGCTATGATGATTATCATCCTCTTTCTGTGACAGACAGTAAAACTTACACATCAGGAGTGCTCTGCCTCTCATGTACTAGGCATGCTCACCAGTCAGAACTAGATTCAAAAATCAAGCTAAAGTGAAGTTTTAAATATCAAACTGATGTTCCTTTTTAATTTATATTGCAAATCAAATCACAGTTATGTCCATTAGAAAAAAAACATAAGTAGATAATTTTTTTCTCCAAATTCTGCAGCCTGAGTAGTAAAGCTGTTGCATTGTGTTGTGGCCTGTAAGTAAATGCATTGGCCTTCCCCAGGTCCACAGCGACTTTGCTGCGGCGGCCACGCGCGGCGCCATGGCCGTGATCGACGGCAACGTGATGGCCATCAACCCGGGCGAGGAGACGCGCATGCAGATGTTCATCTGGAACAACATCTTCTTCAGCCTGGGCTTCGACGTGCGCGACCACTACCGCGAGCTGGGCGGGGACGCCGCGGCCCACGCCGCGCCCACCAACGACCTGAACGGCGTGCGGGCCTACGGGGCCGTTGACGTGGAGGGCCTCTACACGCTGGGCACGGTGGTGGTGGACTACCGCGGCTACCGCGTCACGGCCCAGTCCATCATCCCCGGCATCCTGGAGCGCGAGCAGGAGCAGAGCGTCATCTACGGCTCCATCGACTTCGGCAAGACGGTGGTGTCGCACCCCAAGTACCTGGAGCTGCTGGAGAAGACCAGCCGGCCGCTCAAGGTGCAGCAGCACGCCGTGCTGAACGAGAAGGAGGCGCCCGTGGAGCTCTGCTCGTCCGTGGAGTGCAAGGGCATCATCGGCAACGACGGGCGCCACTACATCCTGGACCTGCTGCGCACCTTCCCGCCCGACCTCAACTTCCTGCCCGTGGACGACGAGGAGCTGCCCCCCGAGTGCCAGAGGCTGGGCTTCCCCCGACAGCACCGCCACCGCCTGGCCTGCCTGCGCCAGGAGCTCATCGAGGCCTTTGTGGAGCACAGGTACGCATGATGATGATGTTACTCATAACTGGGCAGCCATGTAAATAACTGGACAATATTTGAAGGAAAACATAATGAAGACAATCATCATCATAAGGCCCGTCACTGTTGTGGTACCAGTTATTACATTACATTACATTACACTTAGCAGATGCTTTTATCCAAAGCGACTTACAAAAGGAGGACATAACAGCTAACAGATGTGTAGAGAACATCGAAGGTACGTATGTACAGAGATGTTTAGTAGAAATTAGTTTTGTTAGGAAGAAAAGCAGTCTCGGAAGAGAAGGGTTATCACAAGCTTTTTGAAGATTGAGAGGGATATTGCTGCTCTTGTAGCGACTGGTAGGTTGTTCCACCACTGAGGGACAACAACCGAGAAAAGCTTGGAGTGACCTCGCTTTGTCTTAGGAGAGGGTACGGCCAGGCGGTTCGTATTAGAGGATTGCAGCGCTCTGGACGGGATGTAAGCATTAAGTATGACGTTGAGATAGGTAGGTTATAATCAGAAGATAAAACAAAATTCAAATACTTATACTATGTCATGTACAGCAACTTGAATGGTTATGTCAAGATTCATGATAAGAATGCATCGTAAGCAGTGGAGAAAGGTGTAACTGTCATGCAGTGCTTAATACAATAACATGGCAATTACAAGTATGCTGTTGTGGTTTTAGCACCGTACCTCCCCCACAGCACACTGTTGGTGAGGTATCATTTGTTACGAGGCTCTGCACTCAGCAGCCATCTTGTTAATGCCTTCAGTCAGCTATTTTGGGCTAACAAGCCCAGGGCCCTATCTAAACAAATGGGGAGAGAGGCTGCTCGATTATGGAAAAAATCTTAATCACGATTATTTGGGCCAAAACTGAAATCACGATTATTCAAACGATTATCTTGTTTTTTCTCAGTAACATGCTTCATTTATTGAAAATGTATTCAAAAACATTTTGAAAAAACATTCTTGTACCTTCGGATTTTCCCTAATACCTTTCTTCGTAAACATTAGTAAGCCTCCTTTGATGTCTAATGTACAAACAGTAGAAATGTCTAATGTATACATCTAATGTGCAGTACAAACAGTAGAAAATAATTAGGACAAAAACATTGTTGCCCTCGATTTTATCGGTTTTGAGATCGTTTGGCCCTGAGATCGTTATCATGATTAGAATTCGATTAATTGAGCAGCCCTAGGAGAGATGCACTTTCTGAGAACCAAAGGACATAAAAAATACATGCCTGAAATCACTTTGAAAATCTGATTAATATAGCTGAAAAGGCCTCTTTCTCTCACTTCTATTTTGAACCAGTCATGCACAATGCTATATGACAATGCAAGTGCAGCACAGTACAGCACGACGCAGCAACGGCAGCAAGATGATTGGGACACCGTTTGTACGGTTCAGCAGATAAATGGCTTTTGCCGGCAGAATATGTGCAGACTGCCACCGTCTTGGTGTGACAAAGTTTACCCATTCATTTCTATAGATTGTTCCTAAAATGCTGTTTCTCCTCATAACTAGAACCTCTCTGCTGACTCCTGTCTCTCAGGTACCTCCTCTTCATGAAGATGGCCGCCCTGCAGCTCATGCAGCAAAAAGCCAACAAGGACAACAAGGTCGCAGCCGTGACCGACGGCACCAACGCAGAGCCAGACGCCACCAGCGCCGCCTCTCAGAACGCCACCCCATCCTCCGACTCCACCACGCCCAACTCTGCCGCCACTCCCCCAGAGTCGACCGCTACCCCCGCCGAGAACAACCAGACCCCACCTGAGTCCCAGCCAGCGGAAGCAGACACCACCAACTCTGCCCCAGCGACAGCAGCAGCAGTCGCGACAGAAGCCACAAAAGAGCAGGCCGAGGCCCCGGCCGTGACCACCAACGGCACCCCAGAGCCCGCGGCCCACGACGAGCAGGCCAGAGAGTGCGAGAGCCCACTGGAGGGTAAGGAGGCTGAGGAAAATATCCCGGGCTTAGCCCAGGCCAAAGAGCTGGCAGAGTCCTTAGCAGCAGAAGATGGATCCAGTATTGGTACGTCCCAAGCGTGACCCGACACGAGCGAGAGAGGGCGCGAAGCAAAACAGGAGCAGGCGAACGTGGCAGAGAAATGCACTTAGCAGTAGACTTTTCCTCTGTAGTCTTTTCCTCTTCTTTTGTTTTTTTCTCTTTTTATTTTCCCACGTAGCTGTACTATTTCACAACTCTCATTTTTCATCTCCTGACCTGGTTCACCAAACACTTCACTCTAAGCTTTTACCCTAAAACATTATACACCAAACTCAGGGTGTCTCTTGTGCCTCTCTCTGCCATGTTGGTTGTCCCTGACACGCTCTTGCCTCTCTGATGTGAGGATCCAACCCTGCCCCCCCCCCTCCTACCCCCCTGTGTCTGATTGGCATGATGGTAACACCACTCCAACTGTAAATCGCATTCCTCTATCTCATCCTGTCCTCTTCCGCGTGTCCCCCTAACTGCTGTGATACTTTTAACCGTAACTTTTCCGCTAACCTGAAAGGTTTTGGAATGGTGGTGGTGGTTGAGGTGTTGATATGTTTATTACACTGTTGAAGGCATGGGTATGTATATATAATCTGGCTCTTAGGATGTGATTTAACAGGCCTCTTCCCTCTTTAATGTACTCTGTGATCCCCCCCCCCCCCCCCCCCTCTTGGGGTACTACTAGCTAAGAAGTAAAATCGTGTGCTTAGGTTAGGTGTAGCCTGGTAAACGAGCCCCTCGTACTTCATTTCATTTTGTACAGAGGGTCTGGACCAGAAACACTCAGAAATTATTTTTTCCTGGAGGTGTGGACTCTGCTGAAGTTTAAAACAAGCCCCTGCCTTTACCCAATCGCTAACGCCTGGTTGTCACGTATGCAATTACCCTACCTACGCACTACAATTCAAATGTAGCACACAAGGTCAACGTCACCGCTAATGAAGACACCCTCTGTTCACTGATCGAATCGGTCTAGCTGGGGTCTGTACAAAATGAAATGAAGTACGAGGGGCGGGTGTACCAGGCTAGGTTGGGCTACATTTGGTTGTTTCTTTCTTCTTTTGTGCTTATTGAGATTGTGGTGGTGTTAACTTTACTTTTTTAACAATTGTCAGATGTTTTATATTTATGTGTATTCGATAAGTGGTGGCACAAAGCATCTTTGCTTAGTCCTCTCCTGCTTGATTCTCCCTGTCTGTCAACAGACCCCAAGAGCCGTGAGGTCGTCCTCAACGCGTGCAAAGCCGTAGGCTCCATCAGCGACACCTCCTTCGACATCCGCTTCAATCCCGACATCTTCTCACCAGGTGAGTGCTCCTGGCCATGACTGCTTTTTCAAAGTTTCATACTTTCATGCTGGTCTCTCCAAAACCTTATAGTGTCCCTTCACTGTCTTTTTTCCTCCCTCTCTCTCTCTCTCTCTCTCTCTCTCTCTCTCTCTCTCTCTCTCTCTCTCTCTCTCTCTCTCCCTCTCCCTCTGTCTTTTCCTGTCTCTCTCTCTCTCTCTCTCTCTCTCTCTCTCTCTCTCTCTCTCTCTCTCCCCCCCCCCCCTCTTTCTCTCTCTCTCTCTCTCTCTCTCTCTGTCTCTCTCTTTCTCTTTCTCTCTCTGTCTCTCTCTCTCTCTCTCTCTCTCTCTCTCTCTCTCTCTCTGTCTCTCTCTCTCTCTTTCTCTTTCTCTCTCTCTCTCTCTCTCTCTCTCTCTCTCTCTCTCTCTCTCTCTCTCTCTCTCTCTATGACAGGCGTGCGTTTCCTTGATAGCAGTGCTGATGCCATCCAGAAACAAAAGCAACTGCTGAAGGACGCTGCAGCATTCCTGGTGTCCTGCCAGATTCCCTCCCTGGTGAGCACACACTCGCTCACACACACACACACACACACACACACACACACACACACACACACACACACACACACACACACACACACACACACACACACACACACACACACATATATACACACACATACACACATCATACAAAATTGCACACATCAGACACACACACCCTTCAAATTGCACAGGTCAGACAGAAGCACAATGACTGGTCGGACAGCAAAAAAAGCAGAGATGGCCGGGCCCAGGCAAAAGCAAAAATGAAAATCAATGACATCCTGCTGAGCCAAAATCCCCCCGCCCCCATATCTTCCCCAAACTGCCAGTAAATGGGGCTTGTCTTTTCATGGTAGTCTCACATGGTGTTGTGCTCTTTGGTGCTTGCTGATCCACCAAGGTGATTTTTTTGTCCCCAAATGTGAATACCAAACTTGCCTGTATGATTTCTGAAAATATATAAAGGGGCTCTCTAACCAATATTTTGTTCCCATTCTGCTGGTGAAATGGTACAAAAAGTTACAGTGTTTCACGTAGCTTTGTTTGGATAAGTGATAAGCACATATCACGTGACAGTAAAATCTAACATGCACTCAAAACAACAAGACTAAAACAGTTTTGTGATTGGTTGGAATTCTGTGTATTGTGATCTGAGACCACTCTCATCAAGTTTTCAAGTCATCTCATCTCAGTCGGTTAATTTGTTATGGTATGGAGTATGTTTAGTATATTCCACATGTCTAAAACAGCCCCTATATCATTGCAGCAAGCTTGATAAGAAAGCACCCTAACTACACCACTCAAAACAATTAAGGGAGCAAGCAGAATATATGTTAAGCTGTTGTACACCGGTTTCGACTTTGGCCTGGTCGTCTGGAATATTCCCCAGTCTCCTGGTAACGTGTCCAGAGCCGACTTATCACGCTAGGTGACACAGCACCTCCCTCTGAGTGTTCCCATTTTTCAACAGTTGCATTGCTCTGGCTGCTGGATCCAGATAGCGCCTGGCAGCAGGGGTTAGAAACAGGAACCACAAACTCAGCCATATAACGATCCAAACTGTACGCATTTTAGCCATTAGGGTACAGAAGGCAACTGTGAAACAAATGTGGGCACCTTGCCTTTATATAGGGCCTTGCTGCTATAACGTTTGAGCACACAAGGTTCCGCATTAGGCTCAAACTCAGCAGTTCACTCACTGAGATACACTGCTAGTCAAAACTAAAGAAACAGTTCAGATAAATTTAAATTTATATTAAAAAGTTTGAAAAAATGGGCTTGCTCTTTTGTTTTGAGAAGTGTATTAAAAGTCTCACTGCATCGTTTTTCATTCATTTTGCAGTGGTATTAATGAATACCATGTGGTCATTTTGCAGTAGTATTAATGAATACCATGTGGTCATTTTGCAGTAGTATTAATGAATACCATGTGGTCATTTTGCAGTAGTATTAATGAATACCATGTGGTCATTTTGCAGTAGTATTAATGAATACCATGTGGTCATTTTGCAGTAGTATTAATGAATACCATGTGGTCATTTTGCAGTAGTATTAATGAATACCCTGTGGTCATTTTGCAGTAGTATTAATGAATGCCATGTGGTCATGGAAATCCTGGAAAAATCATGGAAATTGAAAATGTAATTTTCCAGGCTGGCAATTTCATAAATTCACTGAAAGTAAATTCACTGAAAAAGTTATGGGATTTTAGTTTCTCCCTAATGCAACTACAGCGTTCTGTTATTATTGGGCCTTTAGAGTCAACAATGAATGCATTGACAGTATTTTGAATATTAAACATTTCATATTTAGCCCTAAAAGTATGCTAAATTCTACACACTTAAGGTGCGATGAAGTCACATTAGGTCATGAAAAAGTCATGGAAAAGTTTAGAAATTTTGTCAGTGAAATAAGGTGGGAACCCTGCCTTTAAGCCAGTTTTAGTGAAAAAAAAAATGCTTTGGTGCTCCTGTTACAGGCTGTTCTAGTTTGGTGGAGGAGATGGAGCAGAGAGAATGACAGGTTCTTGGGTATGCTAGTCACAGGCTACAATCATTCAAAGCCCATTCTGTCATAGCACACCAAACTGAAATTTAAGATTTAAACATTCTAAACAAACACACATACTTACCTATATTTTGCTACAGCGAGACTCCTCTGGTAATCAGAACTGTGGCATGGCTTTTTCTATTTAACAAACTTAAGTCACTTTGTCGGCCTTTTCCTTATCCACTCGTTTTTCGGCCTGTTTTCTTTCATTAACTAATGGAGGTAATCAGGGTAGAAGAACATTTTCACGTGCAGCGTGCTTATGCAACTCGGAGTGCCCTCTCGTATTTAAAAAAAATCAAGTAATAAACGGTTTCTTGCGGAATGAGACCTTTAAACTCTCAATGCGTCTCCCCCTCTGTCTGTAGGTTAAAGACTGTTTAGACCACAGTGCTCTGCCTATGGACGGAACCACCCTGACTGAGGCCCTTCATCAGCGTGGCATCAACATCCGCTACCTCGGCACCGTGCTCGACTTCGTGGACAAGACGCCCGCAAAAACACAACTCGAGTACTTCTATGTAAGTCTGTAATTCCACGTCTTTGTAAAGAAGGGATGTGTTGTACGCTTATGAACCTCTATGTACCTACAAGTGTAACTGCTCAAAAATGGGTGGAGGGGGTTTCTCTTCTGACATGACCGTACGTCTTATTTGCCTTTATCTTTTTGTGTTCAGAAAATAGGAGTAACTGAGTTGATCACCAGGTGTGCAAAGCATATCTTCAAGACATACCTCCAGGTTAGTTACCGCACTTTACTCATTAAGTTTTGAAATGTTAAATGTAATGTCAAATGATTATGCGAATGTCTTCCAACGTGACTTCTAGCTCTAAATAGAAGTCCCGTTGCCTACAAATGAACACTTAAAACTTGTATGACCTGGATGAATGACGACCTTCACAGACATACAATTATGTGGCTGCAAGTGCAATCCTCTGTCTGTGTGCTTGTCATCAGGGCGTGGAACTTTCGGCTCTGTCCGCGGCCGTGAGCCACTTCCTGAACTGCTTCCTAAGCTCCTTCCCGGACGCCGTGGCTCACCTGCCGGCCGACGAGCTCGTGTCGCGCCGCAAGAACCGCAAGCGACGGAACCGAGTGCCCGGCGGAGGCGACAACACCACGTGGTCCAGCCTCACGCCTGCGGAGCTGTGGAAGAACATCGTCTCTGAAGCACAGACCTACTACCACTTCACGCTACAGGGGTGAGCGCCCCATAGGCGTAGCCAGGGGTGGGATGGGATGGGCCGGGCCTGTGTCCACCCACTTGCCAATCAGGCCCACCCAATCAGAAGGCTTTCTTGTATCTTTTTGTTTGCTAGTCCATTTAAGTAGTAATGGTAACCTATGTTTTTTGGGTGTCAGTTTGCTACTGTATTCATCTGCTCCGGCACCACCGGACTGCAAGAAATGTTGTCCTGTAACAACCCTGCTAAACTGTAAAGCACTTTGAGCTGCATCTTGCATGTATGAATTGTGCTATACAAGTAAAGTTTATTATTATATTATTATTATTATTATTGGGTGAGGCAGATTTTTTTCTGGCCCCACCCATTTTATGATTTCTGGCCACGCCCCTGCAACACCTCCACTCACCACCTGCACATGCAGGATTACTTATAGGTACAGAGTTACTTTGACACTATACAATTACTTTGAAGCAGTACCCATAACCACAGTAGGTGAGGCATAGTGTTCTAGTCTGTTTTTTTTGTATACCTCTGCCAGTGTTTTTTTCTGTCTCTACCTTTTCCACCCTGTTCAGCTTTAAAACAGCCTCAAAATAGCCTTAGTAAGATATCTACTGTCAGTGTTTTTCAATGTCTTCTGCTTTTTTCCCCTCATTATTCTGTTGTCATTGTAAAGGTCCGTTATCTCTTCATTATAGACTAATATGTATGTATGTGTGTTACTGTGTGCAGTGAGAGTGTGGACCAGGCAGTGGAAAAGTACGGCCTTCATAAGATCACGCTGCTACGAGAGATCTCAGTCAAAGCTGGCATCCAGGTAGGGCCCATCCCTTACCCATTGTCTCACTCTCTGCCCACTTGTGTTTGAATTCTCCTCATACACCCAGATTACTGGCACCTGATCTGTGTTTTAATTATTTTTATTAATTTCTCACTGTACATTTTCTTTTATACCACGTTGTCCACTTGTCTGTTTACTTAAACACATTAGTTTGCCAGTTAGAAGCACTTTAGTGGACATATGTTGTTTTTAGATGTGCTCTATAAATAAACTTGGCTGTGTCGCCACCAAGTCTGTTTCTTAATAATACCCTTTAAAGTGATGATACACTAGGCAATTTTTTAAGTAATGTTGCCAGGCAACGCTACTTACAGATGTTTGGGAACTTTCCCAATTATAATAGTCTATAGTACAAAATTATCAGCAAGTAACTTTTCGTCATCACCCAATCAGAACATTACAAGCCTGTAATGTTGTTGGCTGTCAGCATTGCTCAAAAAGTTGCCCTGTGTATCATTACCTTATCTTTAGACTATGTCTTTATTTATATATACATTCATCACCCTGGACTGGACAGATTGATTGGCACTGATAGGAACCCAGTAGCTAAACTCCCTTACTGAATATGTTGGTCACTTGTCCAGTTTGCTAGACTGTATGTACGGTCAATACATTTTTGTGTATGCATAGTTAAGTTATGATTATTCTTTGTTTTATTGTGTAGCCTGCTGTACTTGCATATCAGGATATTGAACTTGCAATAGCAATGTACTTGCAATGACCCTCTCTTGCACTATGATACCATAGTGCCACACTGCATCTATAACATGTCACAATCTAATTTTGTCGTTATGGCCCACAATTAATGTCTACCTTTGTACTGCTGTGATATGTATGTATATGTAGATGTGTGTGTGTGTGTGTGTATGATACTGGAAGCCTTAATTTTCTTCGCGATAAATAAATATTTCCACTACTACTGTATCAGATCCTGATCAAGGAGTACAACTTCGACAGCCGCCACAAGCCGGCCTTCACCGAGGAGGACATCCTCAACATCTTCCCCGTGGTGAAGCACGTCAACCCCAAAGCCTCCGACGCCTTCCACTTCTTCCAGAGCGGCCAGGCCAAGGTGCAGCAAGGTAAAGGCAGAAACGGCGCTTTGCATGGGCACCATTTGCATCAACATTTGCTACTGTTCTTCATTAAACATTTGCGTCTGTGTACTCAGTTTACTAGATAAGACCAGTTAAACTATCAATATTTATACACTACAGGTGCATCTCAATAAATTAGAAAATAGTCTACAATATATAAGCTGTAAAATATTACCATCAGAATTAAAGCAATGAATCAATGTAGTGTTTGAGTATGTCACTTCAAATTAATGACATGACTTTTCCCAAAATATTGTAATTTGCGATGTGCCTGTAAGCTTTTTACTTCTAGAATTATTTTATTTATACATGAAACTGTTGTTGGCACAGTCAGTATGACATGTAAGTTGTGATACTGATGGGTGTTTCTGTTGTGATGCCTCCCCCAGGGTTCCTGAAGGAGGGCTGCGAACTCATCAACGAGGCCCTGAACCTCTTCAACAACGTGTACGGCGCCATGCACATGGAGATCTGCGCCTGCCTGCGTCTGCTGGCTCGGCTCAACTACATCATGGGGGATCACCCAGAGGTACAGAGTGACACTGGCAGCTCAAAACGCCACTGGCTGAGGGCAGCTGAAATGCTGTCTCTTGTTGGTACTTCGTAGTAATACTCAGTTTTTGACGCTGGTGATGTGTGTATATATATATTTTATTTTTATGTTTTTTTGCAGGCACTTAACAACCAACAGAAAGCTGTCTTGATGAGTGAAAGAGTGCTTGGTATTGAGCATCCTAACACAATTCAAGAATATGTAAGTATTACTTCCATTTCTTATACGGTTATATGCATGCAGCAATGTTCAGTGTATAGTTAAAAGTGATTGGTACTAATGTGCTACTGAAATGTGTTATTTAAAGGTATTACTCCTATCTATACATCTGCTCTCACTGTTGCTCATGCACTCTCCTCTGTCAGAAGTTGTCTCAGGCCACTGATTTGTTGTGTGTTTGCTGATATGTGTGTGTCTGTTATGCGTCTCTCTGTGCAGATGCACTTGGCTCTGTACTGCTTTGCCAACGGCCAACTGTCCACTGCCCTGAAGCTGCTGTACCGTGCACGCTACCTCATGCTGATGGTGTGTGGGGAGGACCATCCCGAGATGGCTCTGTTAGATGTGAGTACTGCACTACAATTCAGCAGTTTTTTTTTTTTTTAAGTTTATTTTGTAGCCATTTCAACATATAGCTGATAGGAATTTGTGAAGGTGTGTGCACCCATCTGAGAATACTACACAAGCCAAAACACAACATGACATAATTACACAGGGATGTACGAACGTTGAAAAACTGCGGCTAAAAGAGCACATGACACTCCCCGGTCCAGAAGAAAAGTCCGTGATGGCAGTCCATAGTGCAAGAGGGAACGGTACATAAAAGTGCGTTGTGCTAATACAGCATGCTAATGAGTAGTCAAAGGACCTAAGTTGTAAGCAACTGGACTTCTTTTTGGAGCTTGAAGATGTTTCACCTTTTGTCCATGGTTCTCCATTATCAGGCCAGGACTGACAAAAGCCTTTTGGATGAAAAGTGTTTACAGCTTAGCTCTTTTGACTACCATGATGTGAATGAATGAGAATCTTCACAGACATAACAACGAATACCATAATGATTAGACCATGCTTAAGTGTCTTATTGCTTGAAGGAGGTGCTGTCTCTGAAGCATGTTGTATGATGCAGTGGTTGAGCTGTAAGTGAGTCAGGAACAAAATAGTTTAAGAACATAAAGGGGAAAAGTCTAGCCATTTCTGTTTGTTTTCAAGCAGTCCTAGCTCACCTAAACCTAGCACATTCAGTTCTGTCAAAATCTGTGTTGAAATGGTGATTTCAGCAACATTGGGACACTAACAGCAAAATGTGGGTTAAGTAAACAAGACACTTTGCCTTTGAAGTTGTCACACATGACCGCAGTTGGTGATCGAAGTAGCCTGGGCTAAGTCACGTGGGTTAGTCAGGGGGAAAACGTGAATAAAGCAAAGAGCATTTTAACAGAACAAACTAATATTATACATGTAGTTTGCAGAATGTAGTTTTTTTGCTTAGCCAAATGTGTAGTTATTTAATTTCAGCATATTGGACAACAATAACTGTTTTTTCCCCCTCTCAGAGCAATATTGGTCTGGTATTGCACGGTGTCATGGAGTATGACTTGTCTCTTCGATTCCTGGAGAATGCCTTGGCGATAAACTCCAAATACCATGGGCCCCGCTCTCTCAAAGTGGCACTCAGGTAAGAGGGCTTATTGTAGTTTAGACCAGATCTTCCTCTCAACAGCATGACCACCAAGCTGTAGATGGAGATAAAAAGAGACCTGCCATTTGTAGCCAAAATGGTGGCTGATCAGTTACTGACCAAAAATCACAAGGCTGTGTATAATTGGCATTATGAATAAGAATGCTAACGTGGGATTTGGCTGTACTGCACAGGGAATTACTAAGTGTTCTGTAAAGAAGTGCAATACAGACATACACTTACAAGCTTTTTTTCTCTCTCTAGTCATCACCTTGTGGCAAGAGTGTACGAGAGCAAGGCAGAATTCCGCTCAGCACTTCAGCACGAGAAAGAGGGCTACACCATATACAAGAACCAGGTATGTTCCAGACACATTAAGCTTTACACATGCCCTGGGAACTAGTCCAGACACAGATGTTTTTTTTAACTTCATTTTTATTGTTGTTTCAAACATACAGTGCAAACAAACACATAATCTACAACAGAAATAACCTTAAAAACAATACAAACAGCAACATTAACATTCTGGATTGCCTTTATTGAATAGAATGTTCTTCTGACATTTAAAATTTTCATCACTCAACATCATTTTGTATATGTAGGTATTTAATGTCTGGTAATGTTTTACAGGTGGGAGAGGCCCATGAAAAGACTAAGGAGAGCTCAGAGTACCTGAAGTATCTCACCCAGCAAGCCGTTGCCCTGCAGAGAACCATGAACGAGATCTACAAGAACGGTTCTAACGCCAGTATCATGCCACTCAAAGTGAGTCCAAGACACCTTCCAGCACTGTTTGTCTGCGAGGGGAAAAAACATGAATACAGATTCACAAATGTATAATAATATTCAGTACAGTGTAGAGGTGATTCATTATGAACATAACCTAGGTTCAAGCTATTGATGACCGGACCAGTGGTTAAGAAAGTCAAAAGACTGGCTGGTGTATTCTGTTAATTTCAGTTTAATGATATAATGAAAAAAAAAACATTTTTTTTTTACCATAGCAAGTCTAAACAAGAAGGCATTCATGAAAAAAAATGATGTTTGAAAACTGACATTCTTTTTTTCTGGTCAGTTCACAGCTCCAAGTATGGCCAGTGTGCTGGAACAGCTGAACATCATCAATGGCATCATCTTTATTCCCCTGAGGTAAGATGACACATTCTAAAGCAGTGTTGTGCTGTTCTATATCGCCTTCCGCAAGGTTCCTCTGGTCATGGAAATCCTGTAATTTTCCAGGCCTGAAAAAATAATGGAATTTTGTAAATTCCCTGAAAGTTTTGGAAATGTCATGGAATTTTACTTTCTCCCTAACGCAGCTACAGAGTTTGGTTACCATTAGGCCTTTAGAGTCAGCAATAAATGCATTGACAGTATTTTGAATGTTAAACATTTCATATTTAGCCCTAAAAGTATGCTAAATTCTACACACTTAAGGTGCTGTGAAGTCATGGAAAATTCACTTTAGGTCATGAAAAAGTCTTTGAAATTTTGTCTGTGAAAAAGAGTTGGAACCCTGCTTTTGGGTGTCTCTCATGTTTGAATGGTCTGGTCCCTCTGCAGCCAGAAGGACCTGGAGAACCTGAAGGCCGAGGTCCAGAGGCGGCAGATGCTGCAGGAGGCCAGCAAGAGCGAGGAGCCTTCGGAGGACGTCCCCACAGAGCTCGACGACAAGCTGCCCGTGGACGATTAACACCCACCCCACCCCACCCCACCAGCCCCAACCCCCTCTTTTTCTTCAAACGCAGACCCTTCCCCCTCCACTGCCAGGGGCAGCCACGATGCAACAGCCATCTGCTTGATCCCATGGAACTGAGAACTGAAGCTGTCTAATTTAAAACCAAGAGAATGAGAAATGTGAAAAGGGGAAAGGGGCCAGGGCAGTCAGGAAAGTGTGTTGTCGTTTATTATTATATATTTTTTTTATTTTTTTCTTTGTTGTGCGGTGGGCAGGAGGAAAACGAGTGTTGAGGAAAAACCAGCGTAAAAAAGTGTGTGTGCAATCCGCAGGGGCCTGATGTTGTGGGCCCTCCCGCCAAGAGGGAGCAGAAAGTCAGGGTCCACCCGGCCTCTGCCAGCGCCCCTGAAGCGCCAACAAGGTCGGAGGTGACCACGGACGACCATGACATTGTAAACCAGAGCCTTATCCACTGAGCACCCCCTCGCCCTCCCCCCCCCTCTCCAAGCCAGTTTGTTTTGTCTGAGCCCAGGACCACTGTACACAACCCCCACAACTCCACCCATGCCTCCCGCCACCCCCTCCAACCCCGAAAATCAATCAACTAACCAAAATGACCCCCTACCCCCAGTCTCACACATGGGGACAGGGCATCCCAGTCAGTCAAGCAAGTCAACAGGTCCCCCACCTGCCCTCACACACCCAACTTAGCCTGGCCTAAAACTCAGGTGATTTCTACTGTGCACTAGGAGAGACTGGAAAAAATATATAAAACTATTATAAATAATTTCGTAGAGATTTCAAAACAGTGTGGGCTCCAGAATGTAGACTTTTCCGTACACAAGGTCTTTCGGCAAGGCTGTACCAATCAAAAAAAACCCTCCATGTTTGTTTCTTCTGGCCCCTCATCAAGTCCAAAAGGTAGTTGTGTAATCCCAAGCCTTCTGTGTCTTTGGCTAAAAGCAGACACGGTTTAACATGTGCATGCCATCATCCAATCTTTGTAGACTGACAACACATCTTTTTTCTTGGAAATGAATGATCTTTTTTGTAAACTGGGAAGGGAATGAAGCCATTTTAGATCTTTCATTTATCAATTAATTTAAGACATGTCCATTTTATAGAGAAATATTCTGTGTTGGAGAGATGTAAAAATCTGTGTATCACTTTGGACAGGTACTTGATTCATGTTGATGGAAAATGCAGGTTTGAGACGTCCAGCTTGAATTAGAATTGTAAACTTGATCTTAGTGTTAAATAAGACCCGCTTTTTTCCACTATGAATTATGTGTATGTGTAGGAGTGTGCATGAGTGTGTGTATGTAGGGTGTGTGTGTGTGTGTGTGTGTGTGTGTGTGTGTGTGTGTGTGTGTGTGTGTGTGTGTGTGTGTGTGGAGGAATTCACCAATGACCAGGCAATGGGAATGATGCTACTGCTGCTGCAACATTTGATTATTTCATTGGGGATGCCAGAACTTCCCAGGAATTTATTTTTGTATACATGGTAGCCACCAGTTGGTGGATAGTGTAAACTCATAACTCAGAACAAAATGTTTTGTTTGGCTTTTGGCTTGATAATGGACAAAAAAACACCTGTAAACAGAATAACATTGATTTGACAGTATCACCATCCCAGCACTTTGACTGTTTGGCTTGTATTGAACGTTTAGCCATTTGCCACTTTGACTAGCACACAATAAAGAGGCAACAGACATTTACTACATATTCCTTAGCAGTATTTAGTGCACTTTCTGAAGCTGTTTTTAACCATTCAGCACCACCTGAAGTGGATTGAGATGAGCTGCTTTGATGTTATACCAAAAAAAAAAGCAATGCTAGAAGTGTGTGTTGGCTTGTATAAAGCACTGTGTTTCTCCCGTTGGCAATGTTTCAGTTGTGTGTTGCTGTATGTTTGGTATGTGATTGAAGCAATAGCTCTGCTGGACCTGTCCTATTCATGCAGATATCTGATGCAGCCTGGTGCAAAACTGAAGGATTACCTGATCTATTTTTTTTCCTGAAATATAAGCATATTTACTATTATAGGCTTTATCATGGAGAATGTCCAAGAGAACAATTACAGCAGTAATTGATCATGCCATGTCTTATGGTGGGAAAAATACATTTGGGACTAATCTGAACTGTGCCTACTTGCAGTCTGCTTTTAAAACATGTTTGGTGTTTTATGTTTTTTTTTTTCCTCAAGAAGGTAAAAACGTTCCTCTTGGTTTGGATTTATTGTGCTGATTTTTGTTTTTGCCTCGTCATATGCCCCTTGTATATCTATATGTAAAATAATCATGGAGGGTACTATAATCACATCTTCATCGTGCAACGTTGTTCACAAATGTCTGTCCTCTCTTGCAGTACCATTAGTCGCCACAAGGCTGTGCTCAAGAGATTGTGCTTCCCTGCAAATCCAAGGTTGCAGTTGAGACTAATTTTGAAAGTGATTTCTAGGAGGGATTGGGTAAACATATCTCTGTGTTGTTCCTGCCGATTGCCCTCATAAAGGTTTGAGGAAGACGGGGAAACGGAATATCAGAAGACGAAAAACACTGGTAAACCAGAAACTGACACATTAACTCAAATGTGGCCTCTTGGGAATGCTCTTCAGTGATTTCTCTTGTGATTTCTTTGTCATTGATCATAGAATTAAGGTGCTTTCAAATTAAATGCAAATATTTTGCTGTGTTTCTCAATTCTATATTTTGTTTTGGTTGCCTAGCTGTATATTTTTCAATATTACAAAACACGATTGCATGGAAAACCTGATCTAAATGTCTTTAGCCTACTGTAGGCCCTCAGATATCCAGTAAAACATGTTTAAGTTTTGGAACATTTGAAATCAAAAATGGTTTGATTAATTGATATTCCATAGGCTTAGTATTAACTTACATAAACTGATATCCTCTGCTATATTTACAGAACAAAAAATAACATCTTGTACTTCAACTGTGTAAAAAAACAAGTGTTGCTGAATGTTTTGTATTGTAAAGAAATCTTTTGGAGTAAAACAAGCACAGGGTGACAGCCTATAGTGTAGCCTTTATTTCGAACAGGAGTGAAGGGTATCGGTTACTGCTTTGAGAGAGAACAAGAATCTTGTCAAAAATTCATTTCGGGTAGGCCTGTACTGAAATTGACCGCTGTGCTGTGCATAATTTTTCATAAGTTTTCTGCAGGTATAGACATTTCATGATAAACATGACACTCTGCTGTGTGAGTAAGATATGTATAAAACACGTGGCAAATACGTCTACCTTTTAAAAGCATCTGGCTTATAATAGCCTACATGCCGATGCACCTGAAGGTCTCCACGGCATGCTGTCACTGAACTGTGACCATTATGAACATAAGGCATTTTGTCTCTGCGTGCTGTGTGAATGGAGAGACGCTGTATGGTCATAAGCGGCGCTTGTCCAATGACCTACTATGTCGGCTGCTGTTAAGCGCACACTGATCAAAAGTATTTCCTGTGTGTCAAGGAGAATTTGTCTTTGTTTTGTACGCTACTCATTTAACCTTTTTTTCTGCCCCTGTAGTGTATGTCTGCTTTGATTTCCTACTGTGTGGTTATCTGTCTCTTCCTGTTAAAAATAACATCCTAATTATTTTTGGTCTGAGTATTTTTTGTATTAAAATAAAAAACTTAGCAAGTTGGCTTTGATTATAGAGAGTATTTCAAAATGATAATGAATCGATTAACGGTATGTAGAATTATACTATTTTCCCAACACTGCATGAGGGTATTCTGTGAGGTATGTTGCTTTGAAAACATCCGACTTGGTAAAATAAATCATTTTTAAAAGTGAAATCATCCAGGGCGTGCGCACCGCGTCGCTGTCTGTGAAATAAAGCTTTGCGCATGCCCGATTTCGGAAGGCGAATGCGGTACAGAAAACAAGGATTGTAGCTGCCTGGGAGGGAGGCGAGAAGGTAGACCTAGCCCCTGAGACCAAAGTCTCGCTGTAGAACGAAATAACATCTTGGTGCGTTCCATACCATCGTGTGCGGTGGCTCGGGATTCGAAGTTAATACTTAGGGTAAGCACTGTTTGCTGTGCCGTTGTCTAGTTTTGAATGTTTGTGTGGGTGAAGCAAAAGTAGGTGTTGAGACGACGATGTGGCTGTAATTTTTGCGCCTCCTTTCTGAATGTCGCAAAATGGCGGACCGGCCGTTAGACCAGTAGGTTTAGGGGGGCCTCGTTTGTTCGCTAGCAGTACAGCTTTGGATATTCGATTCGATTCTAAAAATATATAAATTAACATTGTGAACAGAAAGTATTTGTTGGCAGTCGAGTTTTGAGTTTATTCCGTGTCAGATTTCTGAAGTGTCCCAGCTCAAAGTAATGCGCAAAAAGTACTGAATCAACATGTTATTTTACCAATGTCATTGGAGATGCTAGGCAGCTAGCAAGCACTGCTTGTTGACTCCCAGGTAATGACCAGCTAACATTAAGCTAACATCAATTGGCTGTAATGGTTTTTGATGTTGGACAACCAGCTAGCCGGCTACCAAGGCATTTAGGGAAGTGGCTTGGCAAGTCTACTCAAAAACTGTGCTGGATATATTGAAATTGGTATGATGAATCCTAATAGTGGTTATAAGGTGCCGTGGTACTTACCATGGCCTACAGTTTGTGTGAAACTTGTTGGCCCTTGAGCTAACTCAAACTAGCCAGTGAGCTAGCGATCCGCAAGGATGGCTAACAGCCCAACCATGTTTGGTTGAGGTTCGTTATCATATGTAGGTCACTGTATTACCTATAAAACATACAACGCAGAGCAGCTCTGCCCAATCTGTCTCCAAGAAAATACTGCCGAACCAATAGTTTTCCATGTTTACTTGCTAATTTTACCTTTAAACTAACTTGCTAATGTTTATTGCTGATGCATTTTAGTGCCCAGTGGCCCGTGTACCTTCGTTAGTAAACGGCTGCTAATATCGCATGCTGCGCTGAGCTTGAGATGACATAAACATGTCAGGTATCAGGTACAACTACAGTAACGTCAGCATAATGAAAGTAATATAAATGGTTTACGAGCATGTAAGGAACCTGCAGTTATCAGAGGCAATGATGGGCGGTTGAGATTTCTTTGCTGATTTGCTAGCATTAGCTAATTTTACTCAATCTGATGTTGCTTCATACATAAGTTGGATGTTCTGTAGTGTAAATTTAATAAATGACCACAATACCACCAAAGATCTTACATTCTCCCTCAACACTCTCTGATACCACTTGTCACTTAGCCTAATCGTGAATGTTTTGTTGGATGTTGTGGGGTACGTTAATCGACGTGTACTCCTGATGTTTTCCCAATAAATTGGCTTAAGAAGCCAGCAGTTTTAGCATGGTGTTTGGGGTATGTTCCACATCTACCATATGAATATCTCCGAATATCTGAATCGATTTTCCAAGTTCAGCAGTCGTGGTATGATTGCTACCATAATCCAGTCTTTGCAACCTATTCCATTGCAACGAATTCCGTTCAGGTTAACGAAACTGGTTGCCTTTGGTTGATTAAATTAATTGATTCGTGGTAAAGGTCAGCAGCTTAAACGAGGAGTGACTTTTGGATTCTTACCAAGTGTGTGACACGTTTTGTTGCATTGTTAAACTATCTTTTTTTATTTCTTTACTATTTTTTGATTGTTCACTTTAAGTTGCTACCTTGGGTAGCCACTCAGCCTGGCCAGAGACAGGCATACAGATAAATCATTTGACAGTTCGTCGGTTGTCACGCTTGTTATTTGACATTTATTGTATTTTCCAGCGATTGAATGAATATTGTCTTATGCTGAATTTCATTTGTCTTTAACTTGTCATGAGTATAATATGTAATCATAAGCTTCATACTGCAGTGCAAAGGCTTATAGATGGCTAACTAGCTACCTAGCTCGTTTTAGTCCGATGTTGAAATGGCTGTCTTGGAGATGAGCATGTATTCCTATTAGTAATAGCCCATAGAAGGGTCATATTCGGTAAAATCAAGCGTTTTACCGAGTCATGCAGATTACAGCAGCTAGGCTACTTGGTCGTTTGCCCATGACATTTCAGTCCTCGGTAACTCCCGCTCAGCATAGGAAAAGGGTGGAGCTGTGTGCAGAAAACAGGCTCGACTCAGGAGAGACCCGAGCTGCACCCATATCCATAGCATGTCTTGTTCCATGGCTGCGACATGTACATCATGTTAATATGGCGCAAATGCATTAACATTATTTGTGTATGTCTGTGTGTAACATGGGAGCTGCATTGTAAAACATGCCAATCGATGTCCATGTCCTGTCGCTACATCCATGTCAAGCGTCAACGCCCCTACAAAGCTGAAGCATGTCTGTCTGTGCATAATGTTCGTTTTCATCTACTGAAGTCATTTTAGGTGTGCCAGTGTTTAAGTTAACAGTGACGCTTGGCATTGCACTGAACAGGTTGAATGGCACTGCTGCTTATTTTTGTCAACGAGCCATCCGCGTTCCTGTGTGAATAGATCAGCTCAAGTGCTTTCTTTTGAATCGAATCACGTGTTCTGTAGCAGTTAATTCAACGCTTTATGTCACAGGGTAGTGGGCAGGTTCTCTCCATGCGTCTATGACCTAGCAGCTAGTATCTGGCAGGTGCAACTATTTGCATGGGCGTTTATAACATTTGATTGTCGCCATATTTTTATCAGTTTGACTATGCTCCCAAGTCTGTACTTTCACCAATCAGCAACCTTGTTGGACTTCTGTTTTATGATTCAGGTGTGCTCATGAACAGCATATTTACAAGTATTGCTTTAAAGGGCATTAAACTCCCACTTACCACTGTGGCACAGCAAAACTGACGTCTATTTTAATTAGAGATGCCAAGTAACAATGTGGAACTGGCATCAGAATTGACTGTCAGCTGTGTGTTCTCTTTGGCTGCGTTTGTGCAACGGCAGTTAAAACTGTCATTTGTCATGGCCATTCAACACTGGCAGTTTGTGACATGGTCATCCAGGAGAGGATGCTGTCTGTGCTGTGTGCTGAGTCTTGTGACCCCACTCTTCACCAGCCCCTGCCAGTGATGTTGGTCTGTGGGACACTGCCTCTTTCCCTAGGTGCACCTCTGGCACTCCGTGATTCTGTAATTATGGCATTTTTATCAAAACACTGACAGGAGACAATTACGCCCCTCTGTTTTGGCGGCCACTGTGTGCAGCAGCTTGGGTTATGTAGCATACCACCGAGATGGATGTCTTTTAGCCATCTGTCCCAGTTTTGCCACCTGAATATGCATGGGTGAGTGGGAAGGCTCAGGCTAATTGGCAGGGTCAAGAAGGAGGCCCTTGATGTGAAATGGATAAAATGGTTTTGATTTTTGGAAAGGCTGTGCAAGTATATTATCCAAAATTCTTTTGTGTCTGCGTGTGTCCCTCTTTTATGATTTCAAGGGCATGACCGGCTTTCAGTTTGCGTTACCTCAGTGCTGATAACACATGGCTAATGATAACCCAGTCCCAGGGCATACGCACCAGCCACAGCCAGATGTTCAGCCCCCTCAACCCCCCCCCCCCCCCCCCCCATCCCCACCCCCCTGTAGTCACGAGGCCTCCGGGCCCTGTACTGCAGACTTTTTTTTTTTTTTTTTTTAAACCCCCCTTCTTTCTTTTTTTGGTGTTTGTGTACCGGATAACGGGTAACGGCCACTGGCCCACCGCCCCTCGCTTCTCCTCACCACAGCTTTGTGGTGTGCATGTGCCAGCATAGCACACAGCTCCGTTGCTAAGAGACGCCGCTCGGTCCCACTTGGCTGGAATGAGCCTCTGCACTCGGGGGGGTTCCATCAGCAGCGGGTTCCTTGAACACGAAGGTAGACCGCAGAGGAAGAAATGCAGGAAACCGTCCTCTGCCCTCGAGAGGATGGAGGAGCCAATCTGTCAAGTCTCCTTATTCGTGGCACCTAATTAATGAAGTTATTCGTCAAAGTATTCCTTTTTTTTTTTTTTTTTTTTTTAAGCGTGCATTTCCTTTTTTCCCCACTCGGTTGTAATGCAGTTGTGTTGGCAGTGCTATTGTAGTCTGCCTGGCTGCATTTCCATGGCAACTGCAGAATAAAAGTTGGTCTTGGGAGAAAAAAATAAATTGTCTTGCTTGATTATGGTTGCATTTCTTCTGCAGATCAATAACACTGAGTCTTTACCAACTGCTGCTAATTAGAGATGAGATTACATTTCTGTGTAGTTGCCGGGGGCTGTGATTTTTTCCATAACTGTTCAGTGACATAGTTGGCAGGAGCCTTAGTGAAGTGGGCTTTGTGCGATTCAGCTCTCTTGTTTGCTTTGAACACAGCCTAACGGTAGGTCTATTGTGCATGGATTTGTAATAAGATATTAGAATGAATATGCAATCTCTTTGTTGACATTACTTAAAGTGATTAAGGTTGAGTTTTTTTTTTTCTTACTTGTTCAGCTATTATTGCATGTGTTGGCTCATTTGGAAAATAAGGGTACACCGTGTTTGCATTGCAGTTGCATAGATTTACAGAATGAATTAGCTCCTGTTGTTGACACAATGTCCCAAACCCAGACTGTGAACCACGTAAAAAAAAAAAAAAACAGGGCAGTTTTTGCTGTAACTGTTTTTTTGTGTGTTTTGTGACATTTGAGGTAGTCCCTTACCTAGAAGTTTGCAATTAATCTTTAGTGTACAATCTTCAGTGTCAGAAGTACCACTGATTAATCTCTTGAAACAAAGCAGTGAAAGGGAAGCCATGACACGCGGTCCGGATCTGTGGCAACCGTGAAAGGGAGAAGGGGGCAGCCTGTTTCCCCAGCCCTTCTCCCATTCACATTCCTGGCATGGCCCGATGCTGCGCTCACTGGTTAACTGTCTTGTTTAAAAAAAAAAAAAAGTGAGAAGGACAACCCCTCCTCCCCCCTCTTTCCTCTCTCCTTTTCTCTCTGTTCAGTTGAGAAATGGGGCCTTCATGATTCACTGTAAAAGCTGAAGGCTGCCTCCCCTCCAGCTTTCTTATCAAGCCATCTGACAAGTGAACGAGCAGCGCACTGAGAATCATTGTACCTTCCACTTGGGAGGCATTTCCAACTGGATTCTTGTCTTTTTTTTTTTCCTCCTTTTGTGCAACAGGATGGTTAGGACAGTGGAAAGTGTACACAGGCCACTGCTGAAGCACCCGTGCATACCACTGTGGAGGTGCATTCATGAAGATAAATGAGCTCATATGTACATGTGAACCGTCGTTGGACTGGAACAAACGACACTGTAACTGGCCTAGTGATCAGGTGCCTGTTCTGTTCCTGAGCTTCAACGGCTGTGAGTGGACATAGGTCAGTCGCTGCACTTAGCAGGCATGTTTCAAATGTTTATCTCCCGCTGATAAGGAGGCCCTTTTTGCATGGCATTATCGGGTCCGTGGCCCGGCGTCGCTGATAAGACACTTGCTGTCAAGTGATGGTCCGTGCTGAAAAGCACAGGGCCGAGTGGCCAGCCAGCTGCCATTTGGTGATGTGGAATCCAGCACAGTCCATTAATATTTAGGGACGTCTCTTTCTTCCCAGACTGGCTGGCCTCGAGTGCACGAATCTGGGCTGCGGGAAAGACGCAATTCCCTCTTGTGTCTGTCTGGTGGCAGGAATAGTAGTAGGTTGGCTGGAATCGTTGTCTGGAATTTACTCCTGTATGTTTCCCACTACAGTAGTTGTTTTTCAATGTATTTTATTTAATTCTTCAAACATACTGAAAAGTAGGCCTATCCATTCAAGACAATTACTAAGATTTAAAACAGAAGTATAATACGTTACTAAACAAATTTGACAGAAATAAAGGAAGAGTCTCTCTTTAATAAAGGAATAATAATTTTTCCCCGTAACTGTTACTGCATGGTTGTTCTGCTGGGCTGGGCAGGGCAGGGGAGGTTGTTGATGGGCTGGAGTGAGGTGTGCTTGGAGGGTTTGTTGTTCTTATCCTGGGCTCAGATGGACCCTAAGGTGCTTGGTTACCGTGCCTTACCCCTCGGTGCGGTAGCTGGCTGGCGTGGTGGTGGGTGACTGCAGTTTAATAGGATGCCAGACTGGTGGTGCATCTAAGCCATTACTTCCCTCCATGGTCTCCACTCCAGCTTCTGTTTCAGCACTGCAGTTTGTCCTCCTGCAGCACACACCTCTCTGCCAAAGCCCCTTTCTTCGGTGCTGCTACTCTTCTTAAAGACAAAAAATGCAGGGCAGCATGTTTGGAGGCGCAGGTTGGTTGGAATTTTTTAAGCAGTCCAGGTTGTTGCTGTGGTATGTTTTTGCATGCCGACGATGGAGAGGCGGCTGAATTGGGCCGAGTGCTGGAATCTGGGTCATCAGTCCCACCCCCCACCCCACCCTTTACACGTGTTTGGATCTCCCAACAGGGCAGGAATGGCTGGGGGAACAAAACAACGGATGATGAAGTCTTTTAACCCCTTAAGCCACTGTCAGTCCATCTAGCTGCTAAACAAGTGTCATGATCTCACCCGAGCTCCAAGATGAAGGTGGCTTATTCCATTATTCTGGTTAGGGCCTTGCGATTAATCGATCGTGATGGGTGATTGTGATTAAGTTGAAGTCAATCATGATGAACAGCCTTGGCCATATTTCATTGGACATGACTTCCCTGAAACTGATATCATATAACTTTTTTTGTCAACACTGTCAGTTGTGTGATCCATGTCACTTTGGCCATAACCAAACCAAATAAAGCCGATATGTTGGTAGTGTGTGCCTTCAGAGATGGTTTTTAATCAACATGCTTTCAAACTGGCAGTATCAGGGGAAAACCGTGAAAAAAAAGTGATAATGGACAATATTAGAGAATACATCGATAATTTTTTTCCCCATGTCGGCCAGCCCTGGTTCCGGTTCTCTTTGTCCTTCCCTGCACTTCTCCTTTCATTACATTGTTAGTGAGCATGGATGCGTATGTGAAATGTCTCATTTATGTGTTTCTGTTGAATGTTCAGTCTGACTAACGCTCTGTCTTCTGCCCATTGCTTCCACAGATGCAGCGAAGGTGTAGCCAGTGACTGTGAGCCGGTGTCTCATCGTCCACGTGCCTCAGAGTTTTCTTTTTCTTCCTCGGGCGGTCACGGTTCCTCGGGAGACGAGTGCTTATCCGAGCGACGGAGCCCCGCCCCCGCCGTGTGCGCCCGGAACCCAGCGTCTGATTGGTGATCTCCTGTCCCCCAGGAGACAGCAGCCGCCACACGCCCCCCCCCACCCCTGTCACCCCGACCTGCCTGCCTCCCCCACCCCCCCCTCCCTCCCCAACGCCACCGTCACCGCCACCATGGTGCTGTCACAGAGGCAAAGAGACGAACTGTGAGTATACCCGCACCCTGCCAGAACCACACAGTAGTGACCCACCGTGTGCCAAGAGGGCCGTTACACACTTTTTAAGCTACATATCTCATGGCATCTTTGTGTGTAGTGTGGAGATTTGCACAGTGGGCAGTTAGTGAAAAGAAGGCTTAGTTGCCAAGCATTACCACCAGCTAGCCAACACGACCACACAAATCTGCACAACAAAAAAAACACCTTAAAAGGCCCTTCTGAGGACGATGCATTGCTTACCAGGGCATACTCCTTTTCAGTCGTGTTCAGCAATAAAAACACCAAGTACAGTTAAACATTGCAGAAGGACTGAAGGGACGTCTCACAGAGAACTGCATTTTTGTGCATGATGTTATATATGCATGATTGTTACAATGCATCGTAATGCATTTATCCAAAGCGTATACACACAAAGCAGCTTACAAGTGCGAAGCAGTTTCTCGCTCTCTACCACAGTTTGCTTAGACTAGCATACCACATGGCCAACCAGACAGTGCTAAAAAGCTAGCGCTGCTCATGTAACACATCTGTAAGGATCCACTTTCTCAGACCAACGACGGAGCTGAGTGTGGACGAAGGTTATCGCATGTTCTGGACTTATGGAATGGAAATAATTATAAACATGTGCATGGCAAACATTAGAGTAACACTTATATGACCCGTTTATCTGACTCCATGAAATAATAGTTACCTCCAATATCACTATACAGCTTAAGAGCTAATAGCACAGTAATGGCATGGCACACGAAGAGATGTATATGAATGGTAAATGAATGAACAGTTTATTAACCAAATACAAGTTAACCTTTACAAGTAACACAGAGATTCACTGTAATGACCAACTCAACCAGAGATATAAAGAAATCAAACTAAACCCCAAATAAAAGATAGAGAGAAAGAGAGAGGGAGAGAGAGAGACACACAGCGTGTGGGAGCGTCGTGGGTGAAAGACAGCTCAATGAGTTTTCCACTAGCATTGCCTTAAGTAGCCAACCTGATGCCAGTTGTTCAGCACACCATGAGGTGTTATCTTGGGGGCAGGGGTGTTAGAGACAGCCCACTGCCTCACACTACTCAGTAACCTTAGGATCTGAGATCTTTATTAGAATAACCCGAGTCTGTTTCAGAATTTAGACCAGTATATCACTCACAATGAGACCATCAGAATGAAACCAAACATGACATGTACATCTCATAGCATTTCTACAATACAATATACCCTTAATTATCCTGTCCTTGCCCTAAGGATGACCTGAGTAGGTCCCCACACCAAATGTTGGCAGACCACAGATAAGAACACAGTGGGGTGTGGCACCTAACTAAACACAAGAGCATGCAGCGGGGGAGCTCCTCTGAAGCACCCTTTATTGTGATAACACAAATTCCTCTGTTGAGCTCATTCAGAGTAGTCATCCTTGAATCCAGATCCTTACACATCCTATGTGGTGCTAATCCCTTAGCCTGCACAGCTGAGAACAGTAGAGTATGCAGGGCTAAAGGCTGTTGAGCTTTGTAATTTCCACACAGAAGTGATGTCAGCCTCTCATAAAACACTGTGCCACACCCTTGATGATGAATGGACTTTTATTGTTCTGCTGTAGGGATTGATGTGGTAGACTCGAGCTTTGTTTGCACTTGTTATAGAGTTTACTTTCTTTTTCGAGGCTGATCAGATGATCTAGGCCGTGCCTAGGTGAAGAGCTACAGCTGGAATGGGAAGGGAAGGGATGGGCTGGGCTGGGGTGGGACGAGGTCTGATGGGTTAATTATAATTGTGTGGGTGACTTCAAGGAAGCTCTGATCGGCTCATTAGCCAGCTCACTGAGCCAAGGACGTGCAGGTAACCATTGTGATTCCCACGGACGCCTGGCACAGCAGGTGGAAAATGTCATTAGGAGACGTGGCCGAGGGGATTGATCTGTGAATTTCTCTAATTGAAGAGTTGTCACCGTTAGGCTCAGCTCTGCTTGGCTTGTCTTGGTGGTGTCTGGACGCAGAAGAATCAATCAAGGAGATGGGGATGGGGACACTAGGACACCCGGAGAAGGCGACACCTCATCTAAATTGACGTTGAACACACATGCACCACACACACATGCACATTTTGTGTGTGCTCATACCCCCCCTCCCCCTCCACACTCTCACACACACACTCACACACACACTCACACACACATTTCATAGGCATGATGAAATGTACCTCTAATACCCGTCATCTTCAAAGCTCTTATGGATGAAATCTGCCTCCACCCCTTCTGCCCTGCTGCTGTAAGGAGTGTTGGAAAATGGCACAATTTTAACCTTGACTTCAACATCAAACAAAAGGGCTGCCCGTGTTAGAGTGGCTGAGAGCATAGTGGGGGTATTAACCCTCTCAGTCTCTCCAATCCCTCCCCTTGTGATTGGGGCAAATGTAGCCTGGAGAGCAGAGAGGAGTGTAATTAACCCTTTGAATGAGTTGAATACATGGTAGATAAGAGGTTTAATAAGCTCCTCGTCAAACACGTGGTGTGTGTGTGTGAGGAGAGGGTCACCAGTTAAAATCCACAGACCTTCCATCCCCTTGCTGGGAGGAAATGGTTTTTTTTTTGTTTTTTTGTTTTTTTTGTTAAAGGGACAGATTTTTAAATTACAGCCTTTGAGTCCAGACATTTTGTGGATCCAGACCTTCTGGCATAGTCTGGAGCTGGCAACTCTTAGAAGAGTTGATTTGCATATGCACTCAGTTTATTACCAATGTGGAGCTAAAGCTAATGCAGTCTAACCTCATGAGGCCAGAAATCAATGATGGCTTCACGAATGCTGTAATATCCTGTAATTTTTTAAAATTTAGTTTGAGACTTGTCGAGTCAGCTGTCTGTGGTACTGGCGGATGGATGGATTGTACTTGCGCTCTACTGACCCATATTTCTGTGATTTTTCTGACCCCATTTCAGTCAGTCAAGTCAGAACCACCTTTGTGTGGCAGAAGCTACCAGCCCCCCCATTAACATCATGCTGTTGAATTGCCACACATTTTGACCAGCATAAACCACCTTGGCAGTATAAACATCAAGAGGGGGGGATTTATTGCAGGGTATGCTGACTGCTAGACTGCATTAGTTTTCCTAATGCCTAATAATTCCTCATGGCTCATAAACATGTATCTGAAGGTTTTTAAGTATGCAAGTCGATACACAGAGCCCAATTACATAGACCGCTATTGCCGTAATGCCCGTGTTTCTGCCCGCTCAGACTGAAATTCGGTTGCATGATTCACACGCTTATGGATGTGCTAACGATGCATCAGGAGGAGCATCTGTGATGTTCGAAAGATTTTTTTTTTTTTTTTAAAGAAGGAAATTTCTCATGTGTTGACATTACTGCCTCTCTGGTGTTTTGAAAGGTAGAGATTTTCCATCCTTAGATGTTGGTGCCTGTGCCAGTTGGCTTGTGGTGAATATTCTGTAGTAGCGTGGAGTTACATGTACCCCACCTCCAGCCTGAACATGAGGTGCTATCAGCAGCATCCAGTCTTGGGCTGTGCAGGAAAGCCCCGAGGCCATCTTGATTCATGACAGCTAAGACAATAGCTGGGGGGAAATGGGTGACAGTGACCAGCTGACCGAACCAAGCTCAACAGTAGTGCTTTCTTTATCAGCTGCCTGTGTTCTGTAAGTTGCCACCGGGGCACAATTGGAATCTGTGTCTGCGTGTGTGTAGATGTTATTCAATCTCATCCTGTGTTGATCAGGGGTACTTGTTGGATGTGCTGAAACTATAACACTACAGGCAGCGAGTAAGAACACACTCGCACAAACGATTCTCAGCTGCTTTTGAAAAACACTACCAGCATATCTTTTGATAGACAGTCGGGTATGATTAGATCTCATACTTAGAGATGTTTGGATGTACAGGTACTACTTGGAAAATTAGAATATCATGTAAAAGTTGTTTTATTCAGGCAATCCAACATAAAAGGTGAAACCAATACATTTTATAGATTCATTACATGCAAAGTGAGACATCTCAAGCTTTTTGTTGTTGTAATTTTGCTGATTATGATTTACAGCCTATTAAAACCTCAAACCCAAAAACTCAGAAAATGAGAATACTGTGAAAATCTTCAGTATTGTAGGCTCAAAGTGTCATACACTAATCAGGTAAGTAATGCAAAACACTTGCAAAAGGGTCCTGAGCCTTTAAACATTTCATCTTTAAAGTTGAGTTACAACTGAAATGCACACACTTTTTTTCAGGATATTCTAATTTTCCGAGTAGTACCTGGAGTCCAGCAGTTCAAGTGCAAGATGCAGGTCACACTGAAATAGAGGATTGGCGCTGGCAAAGCATAACAATCAGAGCCGGCATTTACTGAGGTAGTGTTACCGAAGTTCTTGTCTTGTCGCTTGATGGTCTGCAGCAAGAAACCCCCCCGCCCCCAACCAACACACACACACGCACCCACGACACAGACTTCGATAACAATCATGTTATTCTGTGGGGCTCCAGTTTACTGTCTACTCCCAGCAGAACCATAGCAAACAATACAGACCTGCTGGCCAGTTTTATTCCCACCATAAAATCACTCTGGAGACTTTCAGGTTGTGCTTATTCAGTAAACCTACACTTAAAATTCCAGCTGGCAAGCCCCCCTGTACCCCCCCCCCCTCAAGTCAGATGGTCAGATTGCAAAGCCTTTCTGAAAGCACTATTATTAACTACAGTCATAAAAGCAGGCGGCGTACAAAAGCGCTGTGTGTTTGTGCACTCAGTAAGCGGCGGACGAGGAGCCTCCAGCACAGCGATATAAATAAACACAGAAACACGCAGGCTTCTGGCTCGCCATGCACGGAGACACGGATGGTTGGGTAGATGGTCGTATTTGCCATTTTCTCAGAGGTGGTTGTGTCTTTTCAATAGCGCTGCCTCAACCAACTTGGAATCACCATAACCACCTCTGTTACGGGAATCTCAAACTTGGGCACTGATACAAATAAACACAAACACGCCGGCTTCAGGCTCGCATTGCAGGGGACACGGATGGTTGAGTAGAAGTTTGTGTTTGCCATTTTCTTTTGTAAGGTTGCTGTTTCCTCTCAGTAGTGTTGCTTCAACCTACTTAGAATCACCGTAACCACCTCTGTTATGGGAATCTCAAAGTGGGACTTTGGCGCCCCGGACTTGCGTTTATTCGCAGCCAACAGTATGGGAACATTCCAGCGATCTTAAACAAAGCTGTGTTAGTTCTGCCCCCCTGCTCACTCGAGTGTGAATTCCACTGCTGTAGAGAAACGTAGCGCAGCACCTCTGTGTGAGCCTTGGAGCGCAGGAGAAGGGAAGTGGTCCTATACAGTACTCTGCCTGGCGCTGAGCAGCGAGCACAGTTACGACCCAGCTTTCAGGTCACAACATAAACAAGGCAAACACAAACTGGTTGAAATCAGCGTTGAAATTTAATTACGAATCAAATGTGGCTAGGGGTGAAAAATGAATACCGTGTATGAGCTGGGTGGGATGTGCACGTGTAGTCCAGTGTGTGTGTGTGTGTGTGTGTGTGTGTGTGTGTGTGTGTGTGCAGAAAAGGTGAGGGAGAGACTGGAGGAGTGAATGGCCGCTTTTAAGCCCCCTAGTTTTGCCTGCTGCCAAGTGAAAGACCTTCACCAATGCCCCCCCCCCCCCCCCCCCCCACACACACACACACACACACAACGGTGGCACTACCACTTGCCAGGCTGATGGGGGGGGGGGGGGTGTAACAACACAGGTTTGCAAAGGACATCTTCTATGCTGGCTCTGCTCTCTGATGATAAGCAGGAAGTGAAAGCTCCAAGCAGCTGAAGTGCTCCCCAGCTGGGCTACTTTGATTTACTTTTTTTTTTTTTTTTCTTTTTTTTTTATAAAAACCCAGCACCTTGGGAAGTAAGACTGACTGGCTCTTGAGGTTTGTGTTGGTATTCATAGATCAAGGTTGTGGCGGGTTCTTTGTTCCTGTGAAGGGTTTTATTTTTTGTTTGCTTTGTAATCAATTTGACAGCCATAAAGTGATACAAAATTACAATCATAACAAAGATGTTACAGCATGTAAGACGTGTGGCAACAGTTAAGTGCTTGGTAGTGTTTTTTTTTTTTTTTTTTTTTTTTTTTGTGAGTTTGAGAGAGGAAGTTAAGATATTTATTTATTTCCTGTCTTGTTTACCCTTCCTGCAGTGTGTTTTGAGTTGGTGTGTAAGGCGTGTTTGTAGCTGCGGTGTTGGGCAGCGTGTGTCTTGGCAGGCGTGGTCCGTGGTCAGAGCCCTGCTTACGTGGTCAGAGCCCTGCTACGCCTTAAACAGCAGGCAGCTCGTCAGCAACATGAGTGACCCTGACAACCCAGTGACTGGGGCCTTCTGCTCAACCACTTCCCCCTTGTATACATCTTGCCCGCCCTGCCCCACCTCTTACTTTTTCTCTGAACAAACGGCCATCATACCTCCAGACCAGAGGTGTTAATACCTATCCTGGTAAACCCGCTCCTCGTACTTCATTTCATTTTGTGCAGAGGGTCTGCACCGTAATCTCTTGAGGGTCATTTAGTCGGCCCCAGCAAGACCGATCCAATCAGCGAATAGAGGGTGTGTTCTTTAGCCGTGACATTGACATTGTGAGCTACATTTCAATTGTAGTGCGTAGGTCGGCTAATTGCATATATGACCAGGCGTTAGCAATTGGGTAAAGGCAGAGGCACTTCTTTTAAACTTCAACAGAGTCCACACCTCCAAGAAATCGTTTCTGACGGTGTCTGGTCCAGACCTCCAGTACAAAATGAAATGAAGCACGAGGGGTTGGTTTACCAGGCTAGTCAATACCAGCTTCAGAAAGTAAAAATATTAAAAGTAAAAAAGAAAGTAAAAAAAAAAATTGATCTAACAGTTTTCTGAACCAGCTGATCATAATGAGCACAAAGATCACAGACATGTAGGTCAGCTGATTGGCGAAATTACCTGTGTTAAGTGTACAGGAAGAATACATGGCAGGATTTTAATTTCAGAAGCTGGGATTGACACCTGCACCCAACCATGGAATAAGAAACAGCAGCCTACCCAAGCTGTCTAGTTGTATGCCACACTTATAAGTTATGAAGAAAAATGCTTGACGACAGGACAACAGTGGTTGTATATAGTAATCATCATAGGGCAATGAAAGCGCTTTGATATAGTTTTTCACAATGATGTGTTTGTTTCTTCCTGAAAATGATTTATGTTGTGCTCTTCAGAAACACACTGTCAAACTTGGGCAATTATTATTTGGAATTACAGACTTCCCTGAGCGTCCCCAGTGAGCCTAATATGAAGCTTTCTCCTCCTCCGTCTCTGCCTTCCTTCCTGGTCTCTTGAGGAAAGAGGCCGCTGCGCTCCATCCTTAGAGAGCTGTGTGGCCGCAGCATGGCGGAGGTCTCTCTCTCAGGGGGGGGGGGTGGCGGCTACTGGGCTTTGTGGTTATGGCCTTAAGTCTTCTGTGCTCTTTGTCGCCTCGACTTAAAGAGGGGTGTCCCCGCCTGGCCCTCACTGTGCAGCCTAAAGCTCATTAAAGGCCACGTCTAAAGCCCTGTTTACGCTTCCTTGGAATTCCTTTCTTGGACTGCAGAGAACGTGAGCAATTTATGCTCACAGGTGTATATATATATTTTTAACTGGACTACTTGAGGATAGTTGAGTTTAGATTTATAATGTGGTAGGATTGCTTCATAGGGAAAAAGTGTGTTAAATAAATCTTCAGGATCTGAACTTGCTGTGTTGCACTATATGTTTGCCTTTGTGTTATTACCATTACCTGCTTGAAAGCGTTAGCACATCACAATCCATATATTCAACATAAGCAGAACAAGTCTGCCTGTCTGCAACAAAAGAAGGAAGACATGAAAGGAAGAACTGAGTAAGCTTGTGAGATGTTTTGCAACCAGTCTTCTCAAATCACATGTTTAGATTTGTAGTCTCAACAGTTTGATCCATTGTTGATCCAAGCATAGAATTCCTTGTCTGACCTTTCAACAGAAATGCCTAAGAAATATGCTACACACACATCCTCTTTCAGAGGACTAAATCAGCCTTGGGGAGGTGTGTGTGTGTGTGTGTGTGTGTGAGATTTTGACAGCTGGCTGTATAGTCACATGCTGTGCATGCGCACACATGTCCAGCGAGGTCTGTGTGCCCTCCACACACACACACACACACACACACACGCTCTGTTTCTCAAGGACTGCCACAGCCATGTGGCATTAGCGTGTGTGGTTTGCATACAAAATATTCCTTTGTTTAATCTGGCATAGTGTCTTTTCAATGCGGTGTGGAGCTTAACCTGGGTTTGTCCTAAGGTGAAGAGTATTTGTGCAGAACTTACCGTTTTATCCCCCATCACTGATGTATGCTGGTGGTTTTGTTGACATGCTCAGTGTGGGAGCTGGGTGCCAGGTAGTCTCCCTCACTCTTATGTTTAATTGAAGGCCATCTGAACGCTTTGCTAGTAATTATGAATGAATCCCGCCACTCTGACCTAGATTCTCACTGAGGAAATGTGGCCATCAAAAAAAAAACAAAACAAAAAAACCCACATTTGTCAGAAAATGGCAATACCTTATTATTATTATTTTAAATTAAACTGGCACCTTTTCAGAACATGGGGGTTTTGGATATAAAGCCAGACAGCTGTGGTTAAGCTGTGTCTGCTAGTGAGGGAATGTCTACTTAGGGGGCTCTCTGCAGCCTTGGGCCAGTGGGAAGCATATTTTTAAAGGGCTATATTCCCCAGTATCACATTTAGTTCTCAGTTAGGGTACCAGTGTGATTGTGTAGATCATTGCCTGACTGTACATTGCCTGAGTCCTTGGTGTAGAAACACATAAGGCTGCTTATTCAGTAGGCTGTTGGAGGCTGTGACTGCTGTGTTAGATGCCTGAGAATGTTTTGGAAGGAGTGCCCTCGTGAGTGAGTGAGTGAGTGAGTGAATGATAAAAAGCACCTGTGCCCCCAGTGGCATTTCTTACCTGAGCTAGTCAGATAAAAGACTCGTTCTCATTCCCTCTCATTCGTCTTTCTGTCTGTCTCGTTCCCTATCTCTCCCTCTCCTTCGTGCTCTCACACCCACCTCTGCTCACCCCACTTTATTATCCTCTCCCCTTCTTTTCCACTGTCTCTCTCTCCCTCTTTCTCACTCTCTCTGTTCCTCTTTCTCCCTCTGCCCTTCACGTTCTCTGCCCGACAGTTGCTCTCAGTGGGCTTATTCAGTATTTTTTTCCTTTAATAACAGACTACACTATGCAGGGCTTTGGCATTCTATATAATATATGCTGCCTGTTGAGGCGATGTGGTTCTGGTGTGTGTGTGTGTGTGTGTGTGCACACGGGCCAAGATGGAGTGGGTCAGGCGTGCGCTGTGCCGGCATGGCTGTGGTGATGTGGAGACGGATGTGATGGTTGTATCGTGCAGGAAGTGATGCAAGTGCGAGACACGTAGGGATGAGGTAATGCTGCTCCTCTGGCTCTCTCTCTCTCGCTCTCTCTCTCTCGCTCTCTCTTCCCCCCCCTCCCTTCCTCCCTTCTTCCTCAGCTCCTTCCCTCCTGCACTGCTCTGCTCTGCTCTGCTCTGCTCTCATAACACGCATAACACACACACACTCTCTCTCTCTCTCTCTGACACACACACGCTTTCACACACACGCATTCCGCCACCGCCCTGCCTGGAATTTATTCCTCAAAAAGGAGGGCCTGCTGACTGTTGACTTGCCAATGTTTTTCACCACTCTGACCATGAAGACTGAAATGTCCGTGGTCTCGTTAATTGTTGCATCACTGAAAGGAGCAGGGCAAAGGGGAGATGCTGACTTAACGCTGCCCATACATTCCCAGGTCTCTCTTTCTCTCTCTCTCTGGTCCAGCATGACGGATGGAGCGTCTCCGATTGTCGTTTGTAGCTAAGTGCCTTCGTCGCTGCCGGAGGCAGCCGTGAGTTGTTGTTTTTTTTGAACCGGAGCAAGGGGCTGTTATATAAGGCTGCTTGTGTGGCCCCGCTGCCCTGCTTGATTGAGAGGAGGAGAAGGAGGAGGGAAGGCACAAGTAGATGAGGTGTTTTGTTCCCCGTGTGTGTGTGAGGGAGAGAGTGAGTGAGTGAGTGTGTGTGTGTGTCTGTCTTCTATCTCTTCTCTCTTTTCTGTGTTCCTCTTGATTGCAGATCAGGCGGCCGCGGCTCTGCCCACTCATGTTCCTCATCGCTTTTCCACTCGTCTGACTGCATTCTGGTCTCCATGGAGACCGCTCTCCAGCCGCTAACGCGCACTGTTTGTGTGTACTTATTCTCCCTCTCTCTTGTTCTTTCTTTCTCTCCTCTCTCCCTCTTTCTCTCCTGTCTCCCTCTTGTTTTTTTCTCTCTCTCTCTCTCTCTGTCTCTCTTTCTTTCTCTCTCTCTCTCTCTCTCTCTGTCTCTGTCTCTCTCTCTGTATGCATGCGGTCGGTCTGTTTTGTGTTATTTTCTCCATCAGAGGTCATGCCAGGGTTGAGCAGAGAATAGATTTTGCCTCAGCACTGCACTGCAGACCTCTCCAAAGGGGGCTGGCTGCAGGCAGTTTCACTCTTTCGTGGCCAGCTCATCCCTTCCTCTCTTTCTCTCTGTCTGTCTCTCCTTCCCACTCCTCATTTTCCCTCCCCCCTTTATATGTTGTTTAGATTTGCCTTAACCCCCTCCCTCCCTCCCTCCCTCCCCCTGGCCCTTATTGTACAATATTAATCCTGCACAGACTGTGGCAGGGCAGAAGCAGGGTTGGACTGGAGGCATCACCAGATGGGAGTCCGTCTGAAGGACTGCAGAGGTCTCTTTCTCTCTTTCTGTCTTTTTCATGCCCCCCCTCGCTCCTGTCTTCCCAGCGTGTTTCTGCACGGGCCAACTTGCCATCCGTGTTTACCATGCCAGGTCTTCTATCTCTCCATCTCTTTCTGTAGCTCCATCTCTCTCTCTCTCCATCTCTCTCTCTCCATCTCTCTCTCTCTCTATATCTCTCTCTCATCCTTTCTGTGTTTGGCAGCCTCCAGAGCTGGGAGTGGCCCCACAGACAGACGGGAGCTCGTCACTCTGCCAGAGCCTGAGTGCTGCAGCACAAATGCTCTTCCTGCGTCTGCTGTCTAGCGGCAGTGTGACGAGGGTGACTCCTCTCGTCTGCTTCTGCTGCTCGCGCTGACTGTGATTCCTGGATCACGCTATTACGCAGCCCCTCTTAAGAGATCTTTATGCCATGGAGACATCTTGATGCGTCATACCCATACTGCCCCTGTTGTCTCTCCCTGTGGTCAGATGTGCTGCTACTGACAGGCACAGAGTGAGCAGTTGCCATTTATTTACATTTTTTTTTTGCCATTCATTACTTCTGACGGCAATAGGCGATTAGCAGCCAGGTAGGCAGGCCAACAATAGAGTCCATTCTATGCAAACTGAGTTTAGACTGGAAATTGACTTTATGACCTCTCCCTTTGTCTTGTGACTAAATCTCTTGCTATCAAGAAAGTACATAACAGCATCACCGCTGTTACGCCTACAACTGCCATGTTTGACTGGGCAGTGTGACAACTTTGAAGTCATTTTTCTCCGTTTCTATGGTCACGTAGTTGCTGCAGTCTGCCCTTGTAGGGCTGTACTGTGTCGTGCTTATCCACTGTGTGGGTGGGATATGTGGATCTGTGTGTTTGTGCTGTGCACTGCACACACACACGTGCTGAATGCAAGCACGGCTCTAAAAGCAACAGGCTTACACAGGGACACGCTTTGCTGTTTTTATTTGGGATTTCACACAGCAGCCATTTCATTATCAGCTCATCCCGACGATGACAGCGAGGTGCTTTGTGTGGGGCCCTGCTCTTCAGAGGCGGCATCACAAAAAGGGCTTTGTGGGCCTTCCCATACACACACGCCTAGATAAGGATCTCTGATGCCCTGTTACAGCCAGCGTGACACCCACAAAAACACACTCTTTCTCTCACAAATGCGCACACACACACGCAAACAAATGCGCACACACACACATAAACAAACATATACACACACACACACACACACACACACACACACACACACACACACACACACACACATACATATATATATATATATATATCCATCCACACACACTCTTTTTCTCATACACATTCACTCACAAATGCACACACACATACACAGTAAAAAGACATGGGTTGTGGGTGTCTGTGCGGTGGACCTGCTGCCTGTCACATGCATAACCTCCAGCTAACCTTGAGTGTCGGCCTGTTGTCTGCAGGAGAGAGTCTGGGGTGGTGGGCTTACCCTGCCAGCTTCCCATTCCACCCCGTTCATTTTTTCCTCTCCTCCTCTCCTCTCTTCCTCTAGCCCTCCAGCGCCATGGAGCCAGGGTCTGAGCTGCCCAGTCCAGCATCTGTGCCTTTTGAAGCCCCGAGCAGCACAGGATCCTCCTTGACCACAGACTTCCCCCTAGGCCAATCAATAAATTAATCAACCGCGGTGGTGTTTTTAGCCTGTGGAGTGGCCAGGAGTTCTCCTCAGGGTCGGGGAGCCTGTCTTGTTTCTATTGTTTTGTTGAGGGAGAGAGAGGGAAGGAGAGGGCAAAGTGTAGTTGTTGTGAGGGCAGATATGTTTAGCAGTTATGCGCCGGATGGCTTTCGCACAGGAAGGTACGGGTGAGAAGTGTCAGGAGGAATGAGCTGAAACGGCACTTCTTTGTTAGTTACATACACAAAGCAGATGCAAAAAAGGCAGACATTTGTGTGTGCATCTTGAAAGAGCATGTGTGAGGCCATCCTCGCATACACAATAGTAGGAAGAGTCAGATAGCGAGTGTGCGTCTCGGATGGAACTATTGTGTTCCCTATCTCTGCAATCACCCACCCCCATCATCTCCAGGGCTGTGCTGCCTAGAGTGCTGTGCCAATATTGAATAGACCCCCCCCACACACATACACACACTCAAACACTTCAGTGTGTTTGTATCCCCCACCCACCTCTGTGGTTGCGCTCTCCCTTTTTCTCTGTCTGTCTCTCTGTCTCTCTGTCTCTCTGTCTCTCTGTCTCTCTGTCTCTCTCTCTCTCTCTCTCTCTCTCTCTCTCTCTCTCTCTCTCTCTCTCTCCCTCTCTGTGAATCATCTTTATACTCCTCCTCTCCGCAGGTGTCTCTCCCTTTCTCTACCTCTCCATCCTTCCTAATAAGGCCTGCTGCTTAGCCCCCTCGCCCCACAGCCCTTCCAGCTCGTTATGCCATCATGGCAAATGTGAAATATCCCTCAAATGGGCTTATCTGTGTGGGTGTGTCTGCGTGTCTGTTTGCGAACAAGAGATGCATTAAGAGTCTTTCATGTTTTGCAGACACCTTTCCTCAGGCCTTTGTTTGGTCGAATCTCTGACTGAAGTAATTTTTTTTGTTTTCTCTCTCCCCCCACCTCCAGATGTTAATGTAAGATGACTGTAAGTGGAATCTGTCTGTCTGTCAAGGGAACTAATTAGCCTTTTTCTTCTCTCCTTTTGTCTTTCAGAAATCGAGCGATAGCCGATTACCTCCGTTCTAATGGCTATGAAGAGGCATATTCAGTCTTCAAGAAGGAAGCGGAATTAGACATGGTAAGTGTGGAAGCCCTGCCACCCAGCATACCCCCACCACCCCAAACAACCCAGCAAATGATTGAACAATATCCCCTAAATGGGAAAGCACCCCCACTTTAACACACACACACACACACACACACACACACACACACCCCTCTGCTAATTGGTGTGGGCGACAGAAGTGTGACTGTAGGCACAGCGCGCTGAATTAAGATGCAGCCGAGATAAACGGTGCGGCGCACCACCCAGAGCGGAAGGTAGAGACGGAAATCTCCTTAGAAAGACGAGTGCTGTGGAGCCTTAAAACATACTCTCTTCCTCCCTTTCTTGCTTCCCCCTCTCTTTTTTTCTGTCTTTCTCTTTCTTGGTTTTGCTATCTGATAAAGTCCAGAGCAAACAAAATCACATTCTTTTAACAAAAGCAGTCCACCCTCCTCCTCCTCCTCAGTCCTCCTTTCACCAGTCTGCTGTCTTTGTGGTCTTTGCTGTCCGGGCGAAAAAGTGAAGAGGCATTTCTGAAACATTCATTCCCCTTGTAGAGCTGAGAGGGCCATGAATAATAGATGGCCGCCACCGCCACAGAGGCTCTCACCCTGACAGATCAGCCCGCTGGCGGCTCGCCGCTCAAATCTCCTCTTAATTAGCCACCTCGCCGTTAACACCTACCCCATTCAGGCCCGCAAACAGGGGTCTGTTCATTATCCGCCCCATTCCCACGCATGTGGAAAAAGCCATTTGTTAACAGCGTTTATATGAAGTATCACGGTGTCGTGCGAAAATAGGACGTTAGGCACTCAAGTCGAATCGCTGGGTTTCTACCACAGCGCTGTCGTTACCAGTAACGTCTCTCGTGGGATTCGTTACCAGTTGAATTAATGTGACACGTAACGAGAAGGGCAATGAGGAGAGGTGTCTTCTAGCCTTTAATTTACTGAGTTAAAGTCAAATTTTGCCCTTGCCCCATGTTCCCATTATTTATCTCAGGACTGTTTAACATTTATACGAATCCATTTAACATGAACTGCACAGGACTGCGTTGTTATAGGTGAGCTAGAATAAAAAGGGTGACCACAGAAAGGTTACATTTTGCCTCGGGTGGCTCTTGTATTTTCTAGTTGCTGTGCTCACTAGGTAGCTAGGTTTGGAAATTAACTAGAATACATTTAAGCATTCATTTGCATAAAACGGTAGTCACTCAGCTATTGTGGTCCCCTTTTTCCAGTTTAACTTCTAACATGATGTTGGGAGACGTCAGAAACCACAGCTCCGTTGCTTGGCCCTGCCGTACCTACGTTTATTTAGCAGCTGATTAGCTCGTGTTGACACATCCAAGCAACTGCCAACTGTTAAGATGGTTCCTAAAGCTGGCTTAGCTCAGATAGGCTGGCATCAAACATGAATGTTTTTACATGACAGAGTGAGTAAGCAAGTAAGTGTTGTTCGGGGTGTAGGTAGATATGCGAGAGCTGTGAGTCATAGAACAGATGTGTGTTTGGTGTGTGTGTGTGTAAACTGGTTAGCGTGTGTGCATATAGGTTTTGGTGTGTGTGTAAATTGGTATGGTGTGTATGCATGTAGGTGTGGGTGTGTGTAAATTGGTTTGTGTGTATCTGTAATCATGTAGGTGTGTGCATGTGTGTGTAGGTGAGTGTGTGCATGTAGGTATTTGTGTGTAGGTGAGTGTGTGTGTGTGTGTAGGTGAGTGTGTGCATGTAGGTAGGTGTGTGTGTAGGTGAGGGGCACTAGGCTGCTAACTGCTTGAAGAGCTGAGGTGAGCTGGCTCGTACTGTGAGGCTGTACGAAAAACCCGTGAGTCAGTGCATGTGAGTGGATGCATTTATGTTGGCTCTGCTTGGTTGTGTGTGTCTGTATGCTTGTATGTGAGTGTGTGTGTGTGTATGTAGGTGAGCGGCTTTGAGCTGCTGACTCTGCTAAGGTGGGTCTCTGTTCAGTTGGGCCTTACCAGCGAAACTGTGCTTTTAGCTGTTGGCTCAGGCGCCAGGCAGGCAGAGGGTCTGGGCAGATGGTGGATCAGCCTGCCGCAGTGTACTCCTCAGACGTGGCGTATGAGGAACCCCCCCTTCCCCCGTTCCCTGCACCCCAAAACCCCACAGCCCCCCTCTCATCGCACCCCCCAGCCCCTCCTGCAACCTGCAGAGAGGCAGCAACTGTTCCCTTGGATGCCAACTCTCCATTGCTCCAACAGCGAGAGCGTGCCGCTCAAGGGCCATCCCTCGCTCCCACCACACCCTTCTCCTCCTTTATCTCGTTCCTTTCCTCTCCCCATCTCCCCATCTCCCATCCTGTTCCTGCTCCTTTGTGTAAACTGACAGACCCATCCTCCTCATGCCCCTCTTTTGTCTCTCTGTCTCTCTCTCTCTCTGTCTCTCTCTCTCTCTGTCTGTCTCTCTCTCTGTCTCTCTCTCTCTGTCTCTCTCTCTCTGTATCCATCTCTCTCTCTGTCTCTCTCACTGTCTCTCTCTCTCTCTGTCTCTCTGTGTGTCTGACGTGATTCTGAATTGATTCTGATTCTTCTATTTTTGATGAAGCACCGCTCGTGTGTGTGTGTGTGCCCCTGTCATTGTAGCTGTGGTCTGCTTCTATGACCGCATGTCCCTGCAGTGGAGACCTCTGGAGCGGAACATTAAACACACACTCCGACACACACACACTTCTCTGAGCAAACACTGATCCCATGCCGCTCCTTCAGACCAACGGCATGCCTGATGGCACACTGCAGAGCGCTCTTGAGTGAAGAGCAAACAGAAATTTGACCCAGCTGGGTGTAAAATAAAGGCAGCTTGTAATTGTGTGTGTGTGTGTGTGTGTGTGTGAGGGAGAGAGAGAGATGGTGATTGGCATTGCTGGAGTGGAGGCAGGTGTGTGAGCAGCTGCAGGTGGGTAGAGTGTGTCTGTGCCAAAAGAGCCTGCGTACCTCTGCCACACACTCCTGCCCCCGCCCGCTGCCTGCATCCGTGTGCGTCTGGAGGCTGCCCCCCCTCTCTCTCTCTCTCACTTGCCCCCTGCCAGGCAGCTATCGCCCCACCGGATCTGCTCGTCAATCACCTCACATCCCACAGCTGGGCCCTTGACCCCCCCCCCCCCCCCCCCCCCCCCACTCACAACACCCCCCTCCCACACACACATACACCCCTCCACACACACACACACCCCCCACACACACATACTTACATGTGCACACACTTAGACATACCCACACAGAGGCGCACGCACACACGCATATTTCATCCATTCACTGTCCCCACACACACACAATTTGGTCCATTCAGTCTTCACACACACACACACACTTCAGTCCATTTAGGCTCATCACTGCTTGCCCAGTATTCTCTTGGTACATTCCACTCTCGCCATTATGCGAAATGATCGCATTCCTCTTCCAAGTAAATCCCTTTCTGCTGAGCCCTTACAAAAATCTCAATCTGGGAGCCAGTTTTTGCCCACCAGCGAGGTCCTGTTGGGTCTTTGTGTGTGCCGAGCGTAATGAATGAGGTCCGGTGCTAAACTCCATGTTTGCACGCGGTGCCAGGCTCCCTGAAGTTAATTTTTTCACGGCACAGTGTTTCTATAATTGTAATCTTGGTAAGCTCTCTTTGTCTGCAGAAGATTAAAACATGAGAGGATTAGGGGGGTTGGAATTTACAGTTGCCTCCTGGGTGATTGGTGGAAGGCTCCTGCTAAGCTAAGGGGTGTGTTGCTATATTCCATAGGCTGTGGGTGGGTGGGGGTTTGGTTGTGGTTGGTTTTGATGTATGCTGGATTGATATTGAATTCAAATAAAAATTGGATTTAAGTGTATTTTTTTCCCTTCTTGCTCCTACAGAATGAGGAATTGGATAAGAAGTATGCTGGCCTTTTGGAAAAGAAATGGACTTCAGTCATCAGATTACAAAAGAAGGTATGTGGTTATGGTTTTGGTTATGTAACAGCATTCTGCCAAGATGTATTATGTTTATGTAATTTTGCCTTCCTTTCTTTTAAACCTGACAGAGCATAATCTCATGATGCAGTGTTTGATAACTGAGACACTGTTTCCTAATAGGTTATGGAGTTAGAATCAAAGCTGAACGAGGCGAAAGAAGAGATCACTCTAGGAGGGCCTATCGCACAGAAGCGAGACCCCAAAGAATGGATCCCCCGCCCCCCGGAGAGGTACGCCCTGAGCGGACACAGGAGCCCCGTTACCCGGGTCATCTTCCACCCCGTCTTCAGTGTCATGGTCTCCGCATCAGAGGACGCCACAATAAAGGTGCGTTTTGCTCCTCTCTTCCTGTCCTCCTGTGAAGAAAAACTGTACTAATGGCTGGCCAGATGATAAACTCAAAGTGATTGTTTACACTTCAGGGGGGTCAGTGTTTTGGAAAACACTGAAGAAATGTGTCTCCGTTTTCGCTGAAGGTGAAGCAGATGATGTTGCACGTCAGCGCAATCAGTTTGGGTGAGTATAG
>CM050215.1:14542249-14567845 GCA_027475355.1 Coilia nasus | reverse complement strand
CTATACATAGTGATGTTATATGGTCTGCAGTGCTGTAATCATTGTTAGTTGATGTTGGAGGTAAAGGTGTGTAAATCTGCCTGTTTTCCCAAACTGTTTGCCTGTTGGCTGATGCAAGTGTTTGCAGCAAAAAAATACCTCCAACTGGTGAAGGAGTATCTGCTAAATGTTGATTTTAATATCAAAGCTGGCCATCTGGACGGGTGGTCTGCTAAATGTGGATCTATGTACCCGTTTTCAGAGTAGACAGTTTTCCAAGCAGTATCAAGGTAACTACCGTTGTTAATGACATGTTGACATCCAGTCAGGATCTGATTCTGCTACATTGAATCAGAATCTTATTGGCTTTAATGTTATGGTCATTAATAACACCTGTGCTAACCTTGCCACCTCTTGGAAAAATGGCTTCTGTGAAATGGGCCCATTAAGGAGCAGTGGCTGATGGTTAGCTCTCCTCTGTCTGTCTGTGTCCTGGTGTGACTGTGGCGGCAGTGGCGATTGGCTGTCCTGCCCTGCCCTGCCCTGCCCTGCCCTGCCCTGCCCTGCCCTGCCCTGCCCTGCCCTGCCCTGCCCTGCCCTGCCCTGTCCCTGTCCTGTCCTGTCCTGTCCTGTCCTCTCCTCACTCCCCCTGTCTGATTTCCTGCCGTGTCATGCAGCTCCGCTCCTCCCAAGGGGGAGACGTGTTTGCTAGCCGGGGTGCCGTTGCCAAGGCGATGAGCTGCCGGGTGCGCTGAGACTCTCGGCCCATTTCCGCTGCCTTGGCACAGCAGCGCCAGACTGCCAGCTCGCTCTCCACAGGGCACCGCCTGCCTCAGTGGCCAGCTCTCACCCCATTCATCCATCCATCCATCTATCCATCTATCTATCCATCCTTCATTTCACTCCTCCATCCCTCCACCCTAGCTCTGTGCTAATATTCAAATACCAGCTATTATTTCGGGGTTAGTTCTTTTTTTAAGCTGGTTTGAAATATTTTGTCTGCTGCGCTTGTCTGGTGCCCCACTTGAGGACAGATATTTGCGGCTATTATTTATTCATTGAATCAAAGAAGCATGGTCCTTCTTTGCTCTTCTTTCCCCCTCTCTTCTCACTCCCTCTTTCTTTCTCTCCCCCCAAATCCCACTGTCTCTTGGCTGCTGTCCTACCGGGGGGTCCCTTCCTTACTTTCCCAGCCGCTTGCGCTCCACACAGCTAATTCATCTTCTGACCTGAAGGCCAGCAGCCAAGCCCCTCCTCTCCTCTCCTCTCCTCTCCTCTCCTCTCTCTTTCTGTCTCATGCCCTCGCTCCCCCTGTCTCTCCGTCTTGTGCTCATTTTCTCTCTGTCTGCCTGTGCCTGTCTGTCCCTGCTTTCTCTTCCTCTTTCTCATGCACTCGCTTTGTCTCTCTCTCTCTCTCTCTCTCTCTCTCTCTCTCTCTCTCTCTCTCTCTCTCTCTCTCTCTCTCTCTCTCTCTCTCTCTCTCTCTCTCTCTCTCTCTCTCTCTCTGTATATATCTCTCTCTCTCTCTCTATATCTCTCTCTCTCTCTCTCTCTCTCTCTGCTGGCCTGTCCCTTTCATTTTCTTTTGTCTTTTTCTCTCTCACTCACTGTCTTTCTGTCTTGTCCTCTCTTTTTCTCTGTCTGCCTGTCTGTCCCTTGCTTTCTGTCTCCACCTCCTTCTCTCTCTGCGCTGGTCTGTTCTTCCTATCTTTTTTTTTCTATCTCTATCCCCCTTTCCGTTCTCACTATCCCCATCTCCTCTCTCCCCATCTTTCCTTTACCCCACTGTGCCCTACTTTCCCCACACAGTGTCGTTAAAGCCCCTGCACCAAACTTCCACCTTCACCCCAGTCCACCCCCTCCACCACCCCCTCCACCCCCTCCATCTTCCAGCAGTCACTTTCGCAGGTGCCCCTGCCTGCCTGCCTGCCTGCCTTCAGCCAGACCAGCTCTATTTTTACTCGTCTCCTCTCCCTCGCTCCATCCCTCTTTTCTTCTCATATTTGTATTCAGAGTTAATCGCCAGGAGAGCCCTGAAGCTGTTACATCTAGACAAACTCCTGTGCCCCCCCCCCCCCCCCCCCCCCCCCCCACCTTTCCCTCCATCTACACACACACACTCACACACACACACATCCATGCCTTTGCTGCTGTTCATTCTGCAGACGTAGCACAGATTTGCTGCAGAATGCTGCTCTGTCCTTTTTTAACCGACTTTGAAACATTCCGCCTCCTGTGTGTTAATCTAAACGCTCGACGGCACAGCTCTGCCCTTTGTCCACGAGAGCATTGTTTCCTGCGACCAGTCTAACGTCCCTTTCTAAACTGGGCCAGACTGCACACCTGACTGGCTACCTTGTTTTCCATCACAATAATAGTACGCACAGGTATTTCTCTCTTTTATATCAAGCTCTCTGTGTTTGTGTTATTCAGTGCTTGAAAATACGCTGTTACAATCTCGCCTCTCCTTCATTGTTGTTGTGTTTTTCCCTTTCTTTATGTCCTGTTTAGTCTGGTAGCAACAAAGGATGGTGACTACGGCAGTTTTTTTTCCCCCACTTAGCATCTTGTTTTTGTTGAGACGGGCAATAAAAATAATGCCTCTTTTTGCTAGCTTGGCTCTCTTTTCTCCTGGCCTGCCCTGGCACATATGGGGATTAGGGCTTTCTCCCCAACGCCCCCCACCACACACACGTACACACACACACACACACACACACACACACACTTCCCCAGAGTCCATCATAAGCCCGCTGAGTGATAGATTTGGTGAAGGAAAAACAGAAAAGCAGTGGATAAGCAGGTGGGAGGAGGAGGGGGTTAGGGGGCTTGGGGAGAGAACGGGGTGCATGGATCTGTCACCTTTGCACAAATCCAGCCCCCCGCCCGCCCCTCTTCTCCCCCTGAACTTGGCTCTGCTCTGTTCACCACACTAAGCTCTTATCCCTCAGTGTCTGCCAGCACAGTAACCCACTGTAACCTGATATCCCGCCACCCCCTCATCCTCAGGACCAAATCTCAGAATTGGATCCATCTCAACTTAATAAGCCCTCTCTTACGGATCAAGCAGCCAACATTTGATCCACCTCACCACTTTGTTTGCCTTTGTGATGGTCGCAAGTCAGACGAAGGCAGTTTGGTGCCACATCTTTTTTTATTTTTTTCTGTGTGATTAGCAAGATGATGCATCCAGGCACTCAAGGGACCAGATTGCTTGAATGAGTGTGCGATGATGTCACTGCCACAGCCCTCTCTTTATGGCTCTAAGGGGAACCGCAGACAAGCGCATGTGTGTCCACAAGGCCGTCTGGCAGGTTTCAGAGCCAGCCAAGCCCAGCTAAGCCCAGCCCAGCCGCCCTCCCCCTTTCATCATGATGCCGGTGTAAATGCCCACTGTAGCAGTGAAAGGGTTTTTATGTGTGACTGTTTGCTGTGAATATTCATGTTTGATACCAGACCACACTAATAATCTGCATCTTCTCGTATTTTATGCCATTGGTGTGCGGATACATTTGCTATGAATAAATAAGCTGCTAAGCGTAAATGACAAATGGTACTGCAGTTTTTTTTTCTCCCCTGGGTAGAACAAATGAAAAGTGCAGCAGTGCTTACTAGACAAACCACTGTAATTGGAAAAACCACAGATAAACTAAATCTTTGTTGTAGTCCAGACATTCATTAGTGTTTTTTCAGTTTAAGTGGTTTGTCTTGTCTAACACAGTGTTGCACTTCGTCGAGTATTGTAGCCATTGATACAGTGACACCTGGGTATACCCTTCCAAAGTGTGCAGGTCTTCTGTAGCATTTGTTCCCATCAGCACCACCGACACCATCTGGACAGGTAGGGGGTTAAATTGACGCAACATAAAGTAGAAAAGGGAAAAAGTCAGCTCGACCAGAATTTATGCTCCCAAGTTTATTGAAGTAAAACCGCGACGTTCCTTGAGGACGTGTGTGCTTTAATCGAACTCTTTCGTAGGCTAAATTGGCGCCTAATTGTCGCGTGTCTGTGTGTGTGTGTGTCGCAGGTGTGGGACTACGAGACGGGAGACTTCGAGCGCACCTTGAAGGGCCACACGGACTCCGTGCAGGACATCTCCTTCGACCAGACCGGCAAGCTGCTGGCCTCCTGCTCTGCCGACATGACCATCAAGCTCTGGGACTTCCAGGGCTTCGAGTGCATCCGGACCATGCACGGTGAGCACTGGGAATGCCAGGTGGAAAGAAAAAACAAAACAAAAAAAAAAACAATGGGGAGTCAGGATGAGCGAATGAGCTCCCAGTAGAGATGGGTTGGGGGGAGTAAAAAAGGAAGACGAGCTTTGGGAGACAGGTGGAACCCTTGCAAGTTCATTATCACTTCCTCTCTTCCCTACACCCTTGGGGCAGGAGGAACCTCGTTTAATAGGCACACCCAGCCACCGCTTGTACCCCCTGTTCAGCAAAACCACATCCTAGGCCAATTCTGCGCTTTGTTTGACATTGTCTTTACATCAGTGCGCACACCTCCCTTGTAGGCCCCTGGGATTCGCTCTCTCTCTGAGGATTTGCATCGCATTATTCACAGCGTTAAACTGGGAGCCCCCGAGGCTGGCAAGGCGTGGCACCTTTTTTCCATGCTCTTTTATTCTAAACAAACTAGACCCTGGGCCGCGATCCTCTTAAATTCTAATTGACTGGCAAATTGCAGAAGCATATCTGTTAATATGAACCTTCAGGGCTGAGCTGATTTTTTTTTTAAATTCGATCACCACCAAGATGGATTTGCATTTGAAACCGCGCGGATGTGAAATTTATAAATGGGGGGGTCCAACTTTGAAATGGCCTAGTTGCCTCTCAAATCATCTTTTTTTTGACTGCACCCCAAAATTTCCCCAAAAACACATAATAATGGATCAGTCTGAGTTAAGCCACATGTTTACAGTTGAAAAATTTCTACACAGGCTTAAAGCAACGGGGCGTCTGATTGGCTCTTCTTCGTTGCTAATCTGTGTCATGAGATGTGTGGGCTCTCGGTGGCTCTTTAAATCCAGCGTGTGTCAGTCGGGTGTGCTAGCATGTGTGCTACACCCTTTAAATGCGTTCAGATCGGGACTGCCTCGTAATTTACACCCCGTCAGTCCTCCATGGCGCCGTGCCCTGGGGCTGGCGCTGGCTGTCGTGCTGATGAGCAGAGGGGCGCTGGGACCCCTGTGTCACTCCTCATCTCGTCTCGTCTCGCCTCGCCCTGCGACGTCTCCACACACTGCCTGCCACTTCCAGTGTACCAGCCCAGCAATCCCAGCTCTGCTCCTATCCTCAGGAGCCTTTACAATACACACACACACACACACATACACACATACACACATACACACTTGTGCACTGTCTTCCTTATCTCCCTCTATAATCTAGTGTTCTCTCTCTACACCTTTTATGCCTTTAAAAATGTGTTGCCCTTGCAATGTTTTTTCTGTCTGCTGTTTCTCCCTGTCTTTTGTCCCTTTGCTGTTGTCTCACTCTTGCACACTTTGTCTCTCTCTTTCTATCTCTGACGCTCTCTCGCTCAAGCTCTCTCCCTCCCTCTCTCCCTCCCTCTGTCTGCTCTGTCTCTTTCTCTCGCTCTGTCTCTTTCTCTCTCTCCCTCTCTCTCTTTCTCTCTCTCTCTCTCTCTCGCTCTCTCGCTCTCTCTAGCCGCGTTTCCATTAGGGGAGGAAAAATATTTTCGTATGGCATAGTGATTTTTAGATGACCTGGTAGTGTTTAACGACAGCCTATCAGCATCAAGTTTACCACAGGCTACAAGCTGAACTTTTTCAGGGCCGAACAGAGTACCTAATCCCTTTAGGTACTCCGTTGGTCCCTGTAAAAGTTCCGGGAGATCGCCCATTTCGGAACTGCCCGATAGTGGAGACACGCGCCAACCGTGAGAAGGCTGAAAAATTACCCGGAACTCACTGTAGTGGAAACGCGCCTTCTGTCTCTGTCTGTCTGTCTGTCTGTCTGTCTGTCTGTCTGTCTCTCTCTCTGCCCATCCCGGCTGGTTGCTTTGGCAGGGGATTAGGAGATTTGGACAGGACTTTAATTATCCTCCCCAAGAGCAGATAACATTCTATGGGCTTCCACCCATATTTAAGCCTGCTTTTTTCCAGGCGTCTTAGTTTCATCTGTTTAGCAGCTTTAAAACGGGAGCTCTGTGTAATTAGCTTCCCCCCTCCCTCCTCCTCTTCTTTCTCCTCTTCTCCTCTTCTCTCCTTCACCCCTGTCCTTCCCCCATTTTGGAGAACAAAGCAACCCCAGGCAAATTGCTTGTCTGATTATTTAAAAGGCTAATTTACTAAAGGCTCGTTTGTCATGGTCATTCTTAACCTCTAATTATCAACCGTTACTTATGGATGACAATCTAATTTAGGTGCCAAAAATGTGGTGGGGTTGGGGGGGGTTGGTGATTATTTCAAATAGTTCTGCCCAACATTGAATTCATCCTGGTGGTGATTGAATTTTTTTCAATTATTTTGTTCAAGAGCCTTTTGTACAGTTGACAAGATGATTGACAGCCTCTTTTTGCTTGTTTGGCAGGACACGACCACAATGTTTCTTCTGTAGCTATAATGCCCAATGGAGATCACATAATATCAGCCTCAAGGGACAAAACAATGAAGATGTGGGAGGTGGCCACTGGGTGAGTAACAGAATCCATGCACATTACTGGCTAATATCAGTGTATGTATTTATTGGAATATTGTTTGATTTTAATGACATCTCATTTTGAACAACAAAATAAGACACATTATTATGAAGGTTAGTTATGTACGAGGTTATATTAGTTTATACTTATTAGTTAATTGAATCTTGTGATATGCCATCTTGGAGTTTGTCCAGCAATATTTGTCCAAAATCAAATGTGGGCATGTTCTAATATGGTGCATATATCCTCATAGCCGTGAGGATTAAGTATTTTTTAAATGTTTAAATGTTCAAAAATTGATTTATTTATGTATACCACTGGTGAGTGCATTTTATTCTGCTGCCTGCAAGACAAATCGGCCCTTGGCAGGTAACAAAGATACTTTGACCCCTTGTCCTGCAGGTACTGCGTGAAGACGTTCACGGGCCACAGAGAGTGGGTGCGCATGGTGCGGCCCAACCAGGACGGCACGCTGGTGGCCAGCTGCTCCAACGACCAGACGGTGCGCGTGTGGGTGGTGGCCACCAAGGAGTGCAAGGCCGAGCTGCGGGAGCACGAGCACGTGGTGGAGTGCATCTCCTGGGCGCCCGAGAGCGCACACCCCACCATCCTAGAGGCCACCGGCTCAGAGGTGTGTGTGTGTGTGTGTGTGTGTGTGTGTGTGTGTGTGTGTGTGGAGGCTGAGGACCATGTGGAGATGTAGGAGATGTTTATGTTGGCTGTGACAGTGCTAGAGCTTGAAGATACCTTCTATCACCATACTAGAATTTCAAGATGTTCACTGTTGCCGTACTAGGGGTTAAAGGTGTGTGTGTGTGTGTGTGTGTGTGTGTGGTGGCTGTTTAAAGGGTAAAGGGATGGTGTTTGTGTGTGTTTAGTCACTTGTAGGTCAACCCTGCAGTTTTGGCCTGATGTTTTTATTTTATCCCCCTCGCTATATACAGACACAGTGTGTTGCAATGAATCCAAGCAAGATAAACAGGGTTGTCCTATCAGTGTTTTGCCCGTATCGGAAGCATTTGTTACACTTTCAGCCAGCCCCTCTCCTAAAATCCCACCCTAAAGCCCACCCTCTGTGGATGCGTCTGAACTGGACCGTGAAATGAAGATTGCGAGGATCAAACCCCCAAATTGCCCAGGGTCAGGCGTGCCATTTTGACTCCCACCAGCCTCCTGATCAAGCATGTCCAATTCTCCAATTCAGCTGACGAGAAAACATTAGCCCCCGCAGCGCGTGCCGCTATCAGACCGCTTTGAAAGAAACAAAATGATTCGCATTTTGTCACAACACAAGGGAACTACCAGCTTCCCCCCCTTAGGGCAAACGCAGCATTAATGGCACAAACGGGGAATTTGACTTGTTTAACGAGCCCAGGTGAATCATAGAATGCTCTGGCAAGAGTTTTTGTGCATTCATTGTTGACATTAGTGGCATTTACATGTCTAATCTTTCCTCCCCTTACTTCCCCCACACGCCTGTACACGCAAAACCCTGGACAATGTTTGCCCTGTTGTTTTCTTTCATTTATTGAAGTGTTGACATTAGTTGAAATTTTATTTTTTTCAACCATAACCATGGTTTAGCCACCATCATACCTCCATCCACCATCATAGTGATTTCCACTAATTATCCTTGTCTCAGTGGACCAAGATCTGGTAACTTGCCTCCTTATTTATTAACAACTCTAGGATACGACAACATGCGTGTAAAGAGCTATGGCTAGGTGATTAATCGATCGCGATCAGTGATCGTGATAAAATTGACGATCAATTGATCAATCATGATCAGCTTTGGCCATATTTAATCGGACATGATTTGGAGTTGTACCCTGAAGCTGATGTCATTGTTGATGAAGAAAGGTTACGCAATGACACTTGGGTAGGGATAGTTTGGTTATGGCCAAAGTGACATCGGGTCAATAAAGCGCATATGAGGGACATGTTGGTAGTCTGTGCCTTCAAAGAAGGCTTTCAATCATGTGGCTCCCAAACTGGCAGTATCGGGGGAAAGAATTGTGACAAATTGATATCGGACAATATGAGAAAATACATTGCCTTATTTTTTTGCCATATCGCCCAGCCCTTCAAAGGGCCGTCTGCCAAAATGCTGACTGAGTGGAAAGTACAGGTACAGCAGAAGCCTTTTTTTTTTTTTTTTTTTTTACTCTTTTAAAACCCATCTTCCGCTTTTGAGTCGTCCAGCCCAGTCCTCAGGCAGTAGAGTGGTAGCTTTATGTGTTGAGGGCTAATTGGTGTTTTCGTTTGCTGGCTCATCAAAGCTGCGAGGGTAAATTGAATACATTTCAAGCTTGGACACACGTGCACCAGCCCTTTGATGCACATCCTCCGGATCTTTCTGTGCTATAGTCGGCCTTCTCTCCAACTCGAATATAGGGTAATGCAAAGCTGTGGATAAAAAAAACTGCCTATTGCAGAGTGTGTGTTTTCTTTTCAGTTTCTTTTCAAAGTCACTCCCATCTTCAGTGGAAAGCCCAGCTCAGCCCTCCCTACCTCGCCCCACCCCCCTGGGCTGTCACTGCTTTCTAGTCTGTGAACTGTTTCACCAGTCTCTCTCCTTCCCTCTCTCTCTCCTTCTGTCTCTTTTGGCTCTGTCTATCTGTTCCCCTGTTTTTTTTTTGTTTTTTGTTTTTTTTCCTCTCTCTCTCTCTCTCTCTCTCTCTCTCTGTCTCTCTCTCTCTCTCTCTCTCTCTCTCTCTCTCTCTCTCCTGGTCTGTCCTGTCCCTCTCTCTTTTGTTTGGCCATTGCACTTAGCCGTGCCCTTGTGCTCCCCAGACTAAGAAGAGTGGCAAGCCTGGACCCTTCCTGCTGTCCGGCTCCAGAGACAAGACCATCAAGATGTGGGACGTGAGCACTGGCATGTGCCTTATGACACTGGTGAGTGTGCTAAGGGCTTGTCGGACCCAGAGGGCCTGGAATGACTGACAGGAATGGTTTAGTCCTCACAGCGCGTTTGAGAAGCCACGAGTGTTGTGGTGTTGCTCTCAAGTACACTCTTGTGAATGTGTGGAACCTTGATGGTGTGTGTGTGTGTGTGTGTCGCGTCGCGTCCTGTGTAGGTTGGGCATGATAATTGGGTGCGTGGAGTGCTCTTCCACCCCGGTGGGAAGTTCATCGTGAGCTGTGCTGACGACAAGACTCTGCGGATCTGGGACTACAAGAACAAGCGCTGCATGAAGACCCTGAGCGCCCACGAGCATTTTGTTACCTCTCTGGGTAAGTGGAGCTGAGGGGCGCTGCCCATGTGGACCAGGATCTGAGTCGCAGTGATATTGGGGTGGTGGTGGGCCTGGTTTATTTGCAAGCATCTGGGGTGAATTATCCCACACATGAGCCCAATGCGTGCTAAAGATCCCCATTTAAAACAGTGCCAGATCCAATCGTGTGGATTGGCCGCTTTTGGCCTATGCCAATGTGGTCCGGTGCTGGAAGCACAAAGCAAGTGTCCGGGCGGGGGGTGGGCTGCTGGCAGCCAATATGAAGGGGGGGGGGGGCTAGCTGAGCGCTCCAGGCCCCTTTAGCTGTCTGGGTCCAGCGCTTTGGAGTGGATCAAGGCTTTGGAGGTCTCCAAGGAAACAGCCCAACAAGCCTTTTTTTAGTGGGCTCCCTAGCTGGCCGCATGGTTTTTGAAGATGCAGAGAGCTTTTGAACGCAGCCCTGTGAACTGTGCTAAACATCTGCTTTATCGATTTGTGTGCTGCTTTTTTGGAAAACACTGCCATCTTTTGTGTTGCTCAGTCCCATAGGTTCCTTCAAGGTAACTGCCTCATGCTTTATGTCAGCGTTCTTTAAATGGTCTAGTATTAATTTTGTCCTCGGGCAGGGTTAAACAACCCATTGTTGTGTTCAAGTACAAATTGGGTTTAAATATTCTGTCATGTAAGTAGCTGAATGTGTATGCTAATGGTCTTCAGGCTTTTATCATGATGCTGAATGACTCATTTGAATGTTCTCATCTTTGCTCTTAATAGGAACACTTGTTTTTCCCTTTAAATGCTGAGCATTCTCTCTTTTCTCTCTCTCTTCTTCTCTCCCTTTCTCTTGTGCGTGTGTGTGTGTGTCTCACTCTCTCTTTCTTTCTCTCTGTCCTCTTTGCAGATTTCCACAAGGCAGCTCCTTATGTTGTCACTGGGAGTGTAGATCAAACAGTAAAAGTGTGGGAGTGTCGCTGATGGTAACCTGCAGGACCCCCTCACCCCGCACCACTCCTCCTCCTCCTCCTCCACCTGCCCCTTTCCCCCCCCACCCCCCACCACACACCCATTCCACCCCACCCCTAACCCCCAACCCCATGTCCCTGCTCCATCTTCTCTGGATGCACTCTAAACTTACCATGGTTATTACCCATTGAGCTCTGGTTAAATAACTATTGTCCTTTTATGTAAATTATTCTGGATGTAGATTGAGCTATTAAATGTTACACGAAAAAAAAGTATTCTTGCATGGTGAATCCCAAATTGTATACTGTAAATTTACATAACGTTGTCTAGAAGCACCATAGGGTTTAACACAGGGGGCCGAAAACCTTTCACTTTGGTTCCGACCTACCGAAGGCAGACGCCGACTGGGGTTTAACGTAGGGCACTAAAACTGATAATTTAATGACAGTGTCGTTCTTATGTGTCAGATTTATTTTTTGTCTGTCTATTTTTTTATTTAGGTTTTTGTTCTGTTTTTTTTTTCTCTCTTTTTGATTTATTTTCCACTGTCGTAGTCTGGTGGTGCCTAGCTTGGTGACCTTTTTGAAGGGGGGGGGGTTAAAAAGACAATATAAAAAAGGAAAAGCTATAATCCTTCCGTGGAGATTTGATTGTCTGTGGGGCTTGTTATGAGAACTTTCTCTCTGTAGCTTTGTAACATCACTTCTGAAGTGTGCTTACCATTTCTCTTCTTGTGGAACTAGATCATATTTTAATGGCTGCATCTAAGAATGTTTTCAAAAACCTGTTGTCTGGGAAAAAAAACCCTTAGGGATTAAAAAGCTTTGTGCTCTTGTCATGACGTGCCCTACAGCCTGAAATCAGTGAAGAAACTTTCACTTTTTGGAGAAAAAAAGAATCGAAGGAATAATTGTCAAACTGGCGTTTGAGTTTGCCTCCTAGATTGAAGAGTGAGCAGCATTTACTCATTTTTTTTTTTTTTTTTTTTTTTTTTGGTGCATTTTTTTTTTCTGCGCTTAAGCCATAGCCCTTGATACCCATAGATTTATCAAAATTTCAACATAAACTGTAGGTTTATCTCGACACTGTGGTTGCTGGTTTTTCTTTTCTCATACCCCCACCTCTTTTTTCAGAAGCACTCAGTGTCTTAGGCACCCCTGGGATACGCCCTAAATGGCTTTAGTGTAGTCTCAACATAGGGCCTCTCTGACGGCATAATGAACGTATAACTCTGTTAATGTGGATGAGCTCTTGCAATCCCGTTCCCTCTATGAAGCGCTTAGTTTACCTCAGCAAAACATAAACAAACAAATCATGTTAACCCGTTAATGGCCCCCAGGCTTCTTGGTTTTGTTTCTCTTGTTTTTTTTTTTTCACAGCTCAGCTGTGTTCCTAAAAATGCGTCAACCTCGTTAATTTGAAAGGGTAAAAGATGTAGAGCATGACAAGGATTCAAAGTTTTCCCTCTCTCTCTCTCTCTCTCTCTTTTTGTGTGTGTGTGTTGGGGGATGTGCAAAAAATGAAACAAAAAAACAGCTTTCTTGTAAGCAGGACAAAAAACTAAATAAAATCTATATTGTTTAAGAAATAAAAAATGGAGCGAAAGGAAACCAATTTCTGTGTTGAACTTTAAAAAGCTTGTTACTGAGGTGGAATTCCAATGCTGTCATTGATCAGGTTTGTGGGGGATTTATTTAAATGAACTTTAAATAATAAAGTGGATGATATTGGTTCCAGTGCCAGCAGTGTCTGCTGTGCTTGTGCTATTGCCTGTGCTATGTCCTATGCAGAGAAGCCCGATACGAGGGGCGTCTCCCACTTAATTGGCATGTTCACCACGTGACCACAGCTGCTCCCTCCCTCCCCCCACCCCTTGTAGCCTGGTGCGACTGAATCAGTGAGGTTGAGGTAGAGGTAGAGAATGCTGGAGGCTGGGTGAACACCCTTCCAGGCTACGCAATTGACCAATCGGCCGCCCCGTTAGTGGCACCCCCAACATGGACTCCCACGCTGCTCAGCTTGTAGTGATCCACGTGGGGTCGGAGTAAGAGCAGGAGATGGGAGGTCCGTTTAAATAAATCCCAGCCGACAGTGGCCAGCTATTCCTTTCATTAACTTGAGAAATTTGTGCAACAGAAGACGTTTTGACGAATTGTCTGTCCAGGACCAGGGCAGCAGGTGACTGATGTGGAAGAGAATGTGAATGAAAATGGGGAAAAGGAATACAAGTGATAATCCAGTTAACTTGCACATCCCTACTCTTTTTAGATCTTCAGGTTCATGTCTAACCTGAAGCTCTAAGACATGTTGAACGTATTAATAAATGCATAAAACTGATATTTTAAATTAGCCCTTTTTCATTACAATGCAATGACATGATGATGATGATGATGATGATGATGATCAGTCCATGGCTTAACTGACCTATTATCTATCAACCTTTCCTGTTGTGTATACTGGATGTGTCTGCTGATGCTGCCGCTAATGATGATTATAGAACTCCAACCTCTGGTAGTGACTAGTCTTTGAGATCTGTTCCTGGTGACCAACACTGCTGCATGCAACAGTACTGATGATCGAGCTGTCTGGATCAGGGGTGTCTGGTTCAGACAAGCGTTGAATGCGAAAGCGTGTGACATTCGTTTCTTACGACTAAACCTCAGGACGACCCTGCTGCGTTACAGCAGTCTAATTGACAACTTTTAATAGTCAAATAAATAAATAAAATATATAAACAAAGCCAACAAGGAAACAATCCTTCATCTCTCACTTTAAAGGGGATGGTTGCGTGTATGTACATAGATGATAAAATGTGGTTAGTTTAATGACTCCAAACTGAAGACACCCCTGCCAGATAGGTCAACCAGCATGATGAACTGTGGACAGCTTAATAATGTGGTTGTAGAAAAGACTTGGTCTCTGTGTGCTGTACAAATGAGGATGAGTTCCTCTGTTTTTATATTTTATTATTTTTTTCCTCCATTTGTGATGGGATTGCGGCAGACTGGAGAACTCCCCCCGACCCACACCCCCCTTAGGGGAGGCGTCGGCCTTCTCAACACCACACCTAACCAGCCCCCCCACCCCACCCTCTACCCAAGGAAAACACCGTTGATGCCTCCTGTAGAACAATAACCTCCCATTCTGGGAGAGGATTGCTTCAAGATTGCGTTAGTCAAATCATCTCGTTTTGGTTTTCTTGTCTCTCTCACGTGCTCCCTGTCTATGGTCTAGGGGCAAGAGTCCTGGGCTTCCCCCATTGCCCATCACACTACCCCAAGAAACGTCAGACAGGAAGGGAGAGTTCAACTTACACCAAAGGGTGTATGTGAATCACTTAAGATGAGAGATGTGCAAATGTTTCATGCTGTAAGCTCATTGAGTACACATCAGATACCAAAAAGAAATGTGGGAAACATAGGACATTGCATTTAGCTAGAGTGCCCTGATATCTTTTTTTTTTTGCGTTGTTTTTTGGCTCTCATTTTCTGTTCGTAGTAACGGTGTCCACAGAAGATGCTCTACATCAACAAAAAAAGCATCCTTGAAAACTTGCTTCTCCCTTTGCTGTTGGCAGACTTCAGGGTTCTTTGGGCCATGGAAGCAGACAAAAAAAAAACTATAGCGAACCCTTTTATGAACTTTCTGACTTGCCTCATGGAATCAAATTTCCCAATTCTATTTGGCTGCAGAGGATGAAACTTGTTTAGACGCTGAGGTGTTCTGTTGATATGCTTTTCAGTGGTGCACTATCAATCAGACCCAGCACAGCAGTCTAAAAAACATGCAGGCATCAATCCAGATCCTGTGCTCCTTTGTGGCCTGAGAAAGAAGGAGCAAAGAAAAAAACAAAGAAAATAAATGTGTTTGCCACCCAAACCACAGGTCCCAAGCAATCCCAATGCTGCACTCGCTGGTAGGGCTCAGGCACAGACAAGGCAAGCCAAGACGCTTGACCCAGCTCTGCTCTGTCTGTGGGTCTGTCCTCCGGCCTTTGAGTCCATCTGTGTGCTCGCTCGGCGCGCTTTGTGAATAGATTCGAGGGCTTCAGATTTCACAGCTCTAATGGGATTTTTTGCTTTTCATGGTTATCACTGTTCACTCAGCCAATTGTTAACAATATATCTGGATGTCATTGTTTGCAACATAATTAAAGAAAATCTCAAAATTGCCCTTTTTGTATGTTTTCTGTCTGTGTGTATGTGAACTAAAAGATTTTGTTAGTGTTGTGTATTGCTTCCTGTGACTTTATGTCCTAGGACCTTTAATATAGTAAAACAAACTACGACTCCATTGTAGTCTGTGATAAAATGATTAAAATGTATATTTTATTAATGAAGAGGTCTTTGTGCAGCATTACAAACCGTAAGGATAGCATGAGAGTAATTTCCCCATGTATGAAATGGTTTTAGTGAAACCATTATGACTTTATTCATGCCATTATGTGGGAAATTAAGAAGAATTATAATTTTATTAATGTGGATGACCAAGCAATAAGTCTGCTTTTATTTTTGCTTTGATTAGCATCACCTTGGTTAAGAGTTAAGTCGTTCTATTCAAGACTATCAGATCACCAATGACCGACTTAATTAGAGGCTGTTTGGAATGTGCACACAAACACGATTGTTTGATGCAAGCAAAGCAATGGACATGTTAAGTTTGCTTAAATAAAAAGGGAGTTGATTTTAAAAGTAATTTAAATGATTTTTGAAAAGGACAATTGACAAGAGAGCTACTGAGATGTACGAAGTACTAACATTTCTGTATAGGCACACTGCATAGAGCTAATTAAGTAAAAACACTATAATGACAATGTATTAATCATAGACATCCTATAGGTATATGTATAGGATGTCTATGGTTTTAATGTGTGGTCCCCTTGTACAGCAAGCTGGCTCCTGACGTCATCATAAGGCGCGGGGTTGTTGCTAGTTCATCCCGGAACCTTTAGTTGCAACGTTTTGAAAACGTGTGTCTCAGGCTCCTTTCAAAAATATTAGCCGTCAGTTGTATTGGAGTTAGTATTGTCATATATTTTACTGAATTGTTGCCTTTACCTCGTAGACCGCACGTGACGTGCAGCTTAAGTTGACATTTAGCTTACTGCCTAGCAGTTTTCAGAGTGCGTTAAAAGGTAATATTGCAGTAATTGGCAGTGCCTAATTTCATTTGTCGACAACTTTGTCATTACCTCTTTCCACTACATTGATGTTACTGTAAAATTATTGCAAGATCGAGTTAAATATCTTGTTGGATAGGTTTTTAAACCTCTGAATTAAACGCAAATTTGCATCTTGCAAGATGACAGAACAGCATTGTTTTTGATAGTCTAATGGCATGTTATTAAAGGTTGCAGTTTACTGCTGTCTTTCTCTTTCAGTTCAAAGATGGCTCTGAATAAATCTATGCACCCAAGAAATCGTTACAAAGACAAACCTCCAGATTTTGCATACCTGGCTTCTAAATATCCAGAGTTTCAACAGCATGTGCAGACTAACTTGAGTGGCCGTGTCACGTGAGTATTATTTGAGAGCCTTAACATAATTTCTGTACGTTGCACAGTAGGGTACATTTGTGGTTTACGGACACGTTGAGCTGTGCTAAGAGAAACAAGTGTTGCTATCCTTTTTATTTGGTAATGCTTTAATGACTTTAAAATACTATTCCGTGGTATAAATACAATTCCTCAATAGCATTGGTCTTGAGTCTTGACATGTCTGCTCAGGGCAAAACATGGGCAGGTGACAGTTGCCTGTGGTATCTCATCTCGGTTGATCTCGGTTCGGTTTTACCTGCTGTGGGAATGAAGGTCTCTCATCTCATCACACATCCTCTGCTGACATGTTAGATTGAAAGTTTAATAGATCTAATGTAACTCGGGTAATGGATTAACTCATGACTAATGAATTTAATTTACTGTAGGGCATCTCAGTCAGTATTTCAAAAAGACGAGGCAGCGATTGAACGGTGCAGTGGAAGAACCTGGCTCATTTTGGCCATGGTTTGTTGTGTTAGAGAGTGGCTTTGGCTTTTCAGGGTTGTGTTAGAAAGATGGTATGTGAACAGCTATAGCATAGTTATGTGTTGGTCATTCCACATATATATTTAGGGTTAGGTACAGTGTGTATACAGGAAATACAGTCTGCATATGTTGTCTCTGATATCTTATGTATTTTTGTTTTCTTTGTTACTTGACATTGCCAGACACTCTGGTTGCATTCTAATCAATTTACCATTGAGTTTGCAAGTTCATTTGTGCCAAGATTGCCTTCTACTTAATTTCCTTCCAAGTTTGATTATAAGGATGTGGTGTACACAAATGAATCAAACCTGGGCACTGGAAATCTATCCAAATGATTAGATGGAATATAGCCCACAAGACCAAAGCATCCTAGAGCCAGGATGACCAGCAGTATTCTCCTGGGTTGCCGTGGCTCATCACAGGCTCTGGGTTGGTTGACTTGCCCCCCCTACATAGTCTCGAAAACTCCCTACTCCCTAGTCTCAGTTTTTTTGGCTGGTTTTGGAAGTAAGCAGGTAAATGGTTTTTTTTGTGGTGGATCAATAGTCCATCAGAGACTTTTGTGCCTGTCCTATTTAGGTGGCTGCTATCAGCTGATGGGGAGTCGCATCCCGCTGGGTCTATTGATAGACTGGTTTTGTGTGTCTGTCTGCTTGGCTCTGTCTCTCACCCTGTGTGTGTGTGTGTGTGTGTGTGTCTACAGTGGAGGGATGCCTTATTCACCACCCTTAGGGGAGGGGTAAACTGTGGTCTTTGGGGATTTTGGGAAGTTATTTTTACCTTTTACCAGAGAGCGAAACTCCAGGCTATGTGCTTAAAAGAAGATCCTTTTGTGTCTGTATTTATTTATTTATTTATTTATTTATTTATTTATTTAGTGTAATGGGGAGAAGGGGGGGGGGGGGGGGAGTATGGCTTCATCGGTGCTGTGCATAAGTATGTTTCAGACTGGCCAAACCATTGCATCCAGAGGCTCTGTGTTGTAGCCTAGATTCTTCTTACCTTTTCATGTGGATTGTTGCCATTGGCTGTATTGCTAAAGGTGTAGGTCTCTCCCAGGACCTTAAACCCTGCGGAGGTAGAAAAACCAGCACATACTAATTATTAAGCATGCTGCGGGGGCTTGGAAGCCCAACAGACACACTGGTTGTTGGGCTGAGGATAGTGCAGACAAAGGGAGCTGCCTCCCCCAAGAGCAGAGTGCTTTACTGCCAGGGATGAGTTGTTGCTGAAGGGCTGGTCTGGATGCTGTCTGGAGATGCGCTCTTCCTGCCGTACACTCTAGGATAATAATAATAATAAAAATAATAATAATAATAATCTTTACTTGTATAGCACAATTCATACAAGATGCAGCTCAAAGTGATTCACAGCAAAAAACACAAGACATTTCTTGCAGTCCAGTGGCACTGGAGCGGAAGAACACAATAACACAGTGACACAAGGATGTCTTCATAGTCTGCAGCTTCTTGAAGGGGATAGTCGGTGTATTATGAACTTTGGGTATGTTAAAACAGGATAACAAGTTGGTATGTTTGCTTATTAAAGGGTAAAATAATAAACGATTCGTACACTTACAAAGTTCTCAGTGTTTAATTTTGAATGTCAGGGCCCTTTGCTATACTACCAAGGAAGTGTGGAGCTACTTCAAGCTTTTTTTTAATGGTTTAAAGATAGCAATATCTTCAAGCTTCCTTTGTGCACTCATCAGTAGCATTGTGAGCTTTTTCCACAAAAACAGTAAAAATAGTAAAGTTCGAAATGCAAGGGGCTAGCATACTTCTGCTCCTCAGCACACACACCCACTCGTTATCATGTTTTAACATAGCCTGGTAAACCCGCCCCTCATACTTCATTTCATTTTGTACAGAGAGTCTGGACCGGAATCTCTTGAGGGTCATTTAGCAAGTCTCAGCAAGACCGATCCAATCAGTGAACAGAGGGTGTGTTCGTTAGCCGTGACGTTGACCTTGTATGCTACATTTGAATTGTAGTGCGTCGGTAGGCTAATTGCATACGTGATGACCAGGTGTTAGCGATCGGGTAAAGGCAGAGGCACTTTTTTTAAACTTCAGCAGAGTCCACACCTCCAACAAATCGTTTCTGACGGTGTCTGTTCCAGACCCTCTGTACAAAATGAAATAAAGTACGAGGGGCTGGTTTACCAGGCTAGTTTTAACATACCCAAAGTCCATTTTACACTGAATTTCCCCTTTAAACAACCCTGCGGTCACAGTCATGTACACAGTTAGTTACACACACACACACACACACACACACACCTGCATACAAACAAACAAAGACACGTGTATGTGCATCTAAATGTACAGAAATAGAGCAGTCAGCATTCGTATGTCAACCCCTCAGTCATAGCAGAGCTGGTTTGCTCTTGAGTTTGACTTGAGTGTCTGTCTTAGGGTGTGGAGGAATAACAGCTCGACGTTATTTATGCATGCAGCTGAGCTAAAAACCTCAGATCTTTCCCCCTCCTTCCTGCTCCCCTTCCCTCTCTCTCTCTTGCCTTTCCTCAGTGCTGAGATTTCGCAGCCTGTGTCTGGTTGCATCCATGAGATCCCTGGAACCAGCCCTGCAGAGAGACTCAGAGTGGCAGGTGAGGGAGAGGCAGAGAGGACTGAAATGCGTGCGCAGACACACACACACACACACACACACACGCACACACACGCACACACGCACACACACACGCACACGCACACACAGACACTGACAGACTCTCTAACACAGACATACACAGACTCTGATACACACACACACACACACACACAGCCTGAGTGCCAGACCGCTTCATGTGCAATAGCTGTGCTCGAGCTCAGGCAGTAATTGGGATGCACATGGATGTGAGATATGTAGAGAGATGAGGAAGAGAGAGAGCGAAAGAGAAGGAAAGGAAGAGAGAGAGCAAAAGAGAGGGAAAGGGAGCAAGACGGTGAAAGAGAAGGAAAAGGGAGAGAGAGAGTGAGAGAAAGAGGGAAAGGGAGAGAGGAAGCGTGAAGTTAGTGTGAGAGACAGGCAGAGAGAGTTGGAGTTGTGTGTCAGACTGTCTCCCCCCCCCCCCCCCCCCCTGTGAATCCCTAAGATCATTAATGCCAGAGAAGTGCTGGGCTGTCAGAGAAATACTGTTTGTGAAAATAGTTTCATGCACCACCTTGCACCAACTGAAGGGTGGGGGGGGGTTGGGGGAGGGGTGATTGGGGTGGTAGGGAGGGGGACGGCAGGGACTCACGTGAAGCCTGAGCTACAACTGTCAATTTGTCGTGTATTCGAACAAAAACTTCCTTTTTCCAATTTTTGCCCATGCAGATGCATGAGACAGTGGAGGTGCCCGGCGCTGGAGAACACCAGATGTGAAATGTGGGCACGGTTGGCAGAGCTAGCCACTGGCTGTCATTGTTAGGCACAAAACTATGCTCCCAAATCAGCCTATTTTTTCCCTATGCCCAAATGTCTCTTTAACTTGTGTGTCTGGCTGCACACATTTCCCCCTGTCCAAATGTCTCCTAAGCCGGTGTGTGTCTGCACACACATACACACACACACACACACCAGGGATGGAAATTTGCACCAGCCACCAGCCAAATGCAGGTAAAATATGGAAAAGGCTGGTAAATTTTGGACACAAAATAATTGCTTGCCATTAAGTGGCTGGTGAATGTTATCATTCATTTGTCAGTGACTGGTAAAAGTTCACATTTTGCAAAGTCCATTTCCACCCCTCACACACACACACACACACACACACACACACACACACACACACAGACACAGCTAAAGTCTCCTAAATTGGTGTCAGGAAGAGGAGATGTGGTGCTGTGAGCAGTGACATGAGCCTACGTGTGGGTGAGCTAGGGCCTAAGAGCGCTGGGCTGGTGGAGGGAACAGCAGCGCGTTGTCTCGTCTCAGGTGTGTGTTCGCGGGTCCGGCTGCGCGGGCCGTTTGAAGGTGCGGCTTGAAAAGGGGGGAAAAACAGGGGCCTCACGTTGCCTGCTACACTGCCTTTGATCTCTAATAATGACGGGCACTGTTTTTTTTTTTTTTTTTTTTTCTTATTCTTTTTTCTTTTTTTGGGAAGCCCAGACGGTGCCCTGTAGCAGCCCCATCAATCTGCCTTTAATGAGGTGGGTAGAGCTTGGGCTGAACTCATCATCCACTGTGTGTGTGTGTGTGTGTGTGTGTGGGTGTGGGTGTGTGTGTGTGTGGGTGTGTGTGTGTGTTTTTTTGTCTCATAGTGCCTGTGTTGTTTTATTGCTTCTGTTGTCTAATGAAGGGTTGTCAGTGGGAATGATAAGATAATGATGGACGTCCTCAGCACATCAGCGCTAAATGAGACTGCTGGTTTATACGTCTCCCAAGATGGGCCTCCTCTTCTGTTCTTCATAACTCACTTAAACACACATGTGCTCACACGTGTACACACACACACACACACACACACACGAAAGAAAGGAGAATGCACACGCACACACATACGCAGACACGCACAGACAGAGATACACAAACACATCTACACACATGCATACACAGACATACAAACACACGTGTACACGGGCGCATAGAAACACACACACAGACACACACACACACACACACACACACACACACACACACACACACACACACACTCACCCACCCACACACATACATCTGGACTTTTTTGTTGGACTTTCTGTGTTTATCTTTCTAGGTAGGTCTTTGTTTCCTTCACCCTACCTCACTCTACCTTTCTATGAGCCTACCTCATTCAATCTTTCTCTCTCACTCTCTCTCTGACTAACTCCCTCACACTCTCTCTCTCTCTGACTCACTCCCTCTCACTCTCTCTCTCTCTGACTCACTCCCTCTCACTCTCTCTTTCTCTTTTTCTCTCTGACTCCATCTCTCTTGCGCTCTGTCTCTCTCTCTCTCTATTACCATTGTCTCTCCTTTTCTACCTTTATCTGTGCCTTTTCTTTTCTTCTTGTGTGTGTAAGCTGGCACAGCAGCGGCGAAGCCTCTGGCCCTGGCCCGCTCACACAGTGCGGCGGCTCCTTTCATGTTTAATGCATAGCTCCCTCCTTTCACAACGATCACCTCCATAATCCACAGGCCCGCCGAGCCGGGGACAGCTCAGCCTCTCTTCTAAGTTCTCCTTTATCAAATATGTGCTGAAGTGCACAAAGCCCCCCCCCCACCCCACCCCATCCCTCAAATTCAGCCGATGTGTAGAAAAAAAAGTGTTCTATGGGTTTGTACCAGCATGCATTTGTGGTTAGGTTGGTTATTCTGGTCAGGTTTTCTGTAGGTCAAGCCATTGAAAGTGGACGGACTGGCGTCTGTTTTTAAATAAACCCATTGAGGTTGGCAGATTTATATGTAGTGTTGGTCTCAGGTGTGATTCTCAGGTCTGTGTGTGTGTTTGTGCATGCAAGTGTGTGTGTGTGTGTGTGTGCGCGTGCGTGTGTGTGTGTTTTTATAGTGATAACTGATCTTTGTCTTTTAGTGCATGTGAATGCATTCATACACTGCAGTTGCATGCAAGCCCAGTCCATGCAAGCCCACCTTGCTGTATTTGGGAAGGCAACAGAAGCTGTTGTGTGTGTGATGGGAGGGAAATGTCATTGTGTAAATGCAGATGAATGCAAGCGGAGCATGTGTGCGGGGGCGAGCAGGTGTGAGAGTGTTTACCTGTGTCAGCACGCTGGCTGGCGCGGGTTCCAGGCTGCCAGGCTGCAGGAAGCGGGGCTGAGCTGTTTATATTTAAAAAGGAGGAGAGAAAAAGAAAAAGAAAAAAAAAAAACGAGGCGAGTCTGGGCATCTGCAGCCGAAACGCCAGCCAGGTGCCCATTATGGCAAACAATTAACAGGAGGCTCTGCCGCAGACAGCAAACGCCCACGCGGAGTCGTCGTCCCCCCCCCCCCCATTCCCACACTCCCACACACACATGCGAACACACATGCGAACACACATGCACACACACCAGTAACACCCCTCCACCCAAACAGCTGGCCCCTCCATCAGCTCCACCACTTTCTTCTCACCAAGAGGGGGTGGTGTGTGTGTGTGTGTTTGTGTGTGTGTGTGAAGGGGGTGGTAATGTGTGTGGTGGGGGTTGGGTGGGAGGGGGACAACGAAGATGACAAAGAGGACCAACTGCTCTAACAAGTTTGCACAGGGATTAGTGGAAATGTTTGCCAAAAAAGTTAAAAAAAAATCAACATATTTCCACTGTCAGATTTTTCTTTTCTTCTCCCGTCTACATCACCAGCCTGTGGTTTCAACTGGCAGAGATAAGCCTCCTTAAATTTAGTGTAAGTAGCAGCCATTTGCAGGATGTGGGTAATCTGGAAGGTTTGGGAGGGGAGATAGATGGGGGAAAAAGGGATAGAGAAGAGAGAGAGGGGATAGAGAGGGAAGAGAGAGAGAGTGAGTGAGAGTGTCCCAGTGTATCCTCCCTCCTACCCCACCCAACACAGCCCCCAGAGCCTGAGTGCAGAAGTGAGATATGGAGACGAGGGGAAGATTTGGGCCACAGATGTCAGCAAGGAAGACACGAGATTAGGAAGAAGTTGGAAAGTGAGGGAGAGGGAGGGGGAGGGAGAGGGAGGGAGGGGAGAGAGGGAGAGAGGGAGAGAGAGAGAGAGAGAGAGAGAGAGAGAGAGAGGAGAGAGAGGAGAGAGAGAGAGAGAGAGAGAGAGAGAACGATAAAGGACAGAGAGAGAGGAATAGACAGAGACGAGACCACATCCATCACCAAAAATCTGTCTGACAGCAACCCGACCCAACTCATTCAAGCCCAGCCCATTCCATTCCATCCCGACCAGCTGCACCGAGCAGTGCGCCAAACGCATTAAAAATTCAAAGTTCAAGTGACATTTAACGTTTCCCCTTTCTCGACTGCCGAGCACCCTCAGCTCTCAGATGCCGGCTGCCGGCTCCTTCCTGCGGATTTCTCCTGCTAATAAGTCTCGCATTAATCTCCACACACACAGCCGGCTCTCCGCGCGCTGCCTGCATTATTGATGCAGAATGGGCCGCCCTGGGTGAGCGCTCTCTTCGGGGGAATGAGAGGAGTGATCAGGGAGTTATGAGCTGGACTCGGATCAGTTCTTTAGAGATCCAGGGTGCTTGTGGATCCTGCCTCTGCCTCTGGTACTGCATCTGCCTTAGTGTTCTCCTACGCAGAACAGAAGGGTATTCCCTGGTGCCACTTAGAGACTTCTCAGAGGATCTTCTGGAGAGAGCTCCCATATTTTTTGTACTTCATCTCTTCATCTCTCTCTCTCTCTCTCTCTCTCTCTCTCTCTCTCTCTCTCTCTCTCTCTCTCTCTCTCTCTCTCTCTCTCCTCCTCTCTCTCTCTCTCTCTCTCTCTCTCTCTCTCTCTCTCTCTCTCTCTCTCTAACTCTCACTCTCCAACCCTCCATATCTTCATATCTTTCTCTCCCTCTCCATCTCTTTTCTATTTATCTCTCTCTCTCTCTCTCTCTCTCTCTCTCTCTCTCACACACACACACACACACACTGTCTCTCTCTCTCTCCAATCCTCCATCTCTTTCTCTATCTCTCCCTCTCTTTTCTATCTCTCTGTCTGTCCCTCTCTCTTTCCTCTCTTCTCTCTCTCCCTGTCTTTTTTCTCTGTGTGCCTGTCTGCCTGCCTGTCTATATTGTTTCTCATATATCTCCATCTCCCCATCTCTCTCTCCACCCCTACCCCACCTATATTAGAAGATATTGCTGGCCTAATTACCTTAATTCACCCTATTCTGGGATATGAAGCCCGATGGCATGAGATTTCATAATGACATTCTTCTGTTCAGTGATGAAAGAGATTGCTTACCTTTCAGTTTGACTCACCTCCGAGTGTGATATTGCATAGCTGTCACTGAGGAATAAGGGGCTGAGCAGAGCAGAGCAGAGCAGAGCAGTGCAGTGCTGTATTTAGAGGGCTTTTATACTTCACATCACATTCCCCTGCCCGGAGAAGCATCAGCAGCACTTTCATGTCTGCCCCTCACCAGAGCCAAAGGCTGGATAAAAGCTTTGTTCTCTGGAACAAGAGTGAAAAGTCTTTTATATATCACTCTCTGTTTGTGTTGACGTCTCCAGAGGGCCGTAGTGTTGTATTTGTTTGCTTTCCTCTCTGTTCCTAATTGATGGACAAAGGAAAGTGGAAAAATGTAGCCTAGTTCACAAGAATTTTGTTGAGTGTTGGAAGTTTCTCGAATTGAAAAAAATCTTATTTATATGTTTTATTTTTCGTTTACCTTACTCGCAACCTTAATGCTAGTCATGTTAGAACATGGTCTGTACTCTGAGTGCAGCAAAGAGTTAAAGAACGATATAATTTAAGTAAAAGAAAGTACTTGTAAGATGACACCGTCTTGATTTGTAGGTTGCTAATCTGACACAGGGTTTTAATTGCTGAATCTATAACGTTTGTTTTCCCCCCAAAATTCAAAGCCAACTTAAATGTACTATAGAATTTTTGGAATGCTTTTTGAGCAGTAGAGGACAGTCACCTGTGCACAGACACAGGTTGGCTTTACTAATGTTTTCGTTGACTATAATAAATATAAAGAGTAAAACCTAATCGCCCAAGAATGGTGCCTTGTGGAACTGATTTTATTAGCTTCTATGATATTGTACAATCAGATATTGCACACTGAAATCTGTTATCGCGATTATCTTTAATTCCCTTCTGCTCTTTCTTTGTCACAATTATTCTCACTTGGTGCTTTTGTAAAATGATGAGTT
>CM050215.1:14504749-14537249 GCA_027475355.1 Coilia nasus | reverse complement strand
AGATCAGAAGTGATAGGAGAAAGGATTGTCAGTACTGATATTAATCACAGCACACTGATATTAGTCTTGCAGTTGAGTATTTTATTTGGGTTCACGGCAATGAAATTGGTAAAAAGACTATACCTGTGTGCATTAATTATTATCATGTTTGATGGTTTGATACTCTTGCTGCACAAGGCTGAGCCATGGGATTTTGGAGCTGTGCCGCTAAACTTGTGTTTGAGTTGAGGGTCTCTCTTGTCATCTGTTAATTCCTTGTGGTCAAGTGGTGAACACTTATTCATCAGTGCAAAGCCTGCATTGTCCTGTCATTAGCCAGTCATCATGTGGGGATTACACTAATCTGCATGTATCAAAACATGTAGCGCCTGAGATCATTTTTCCATCAGCAAACACTTGGGGATTATAGGTAGGCTCTGACATGTTGGGCTTTGTCTGTTGTTTTCAGTGTGTGCTTTTTTATGTATCACCACCTGTGAAGATGGGAGAGATGCAGCACTGTGAAACGCACTCAATCACACACACATACACACACATACACACACACACACACACACACACACACACACACACACACACACACACACAGCAGGCCCCCATTTCCAGACACACAGTCACGCAGACACAGACCGATCTAGAGGTGCGAGACACACACACACACACACACACACACACACACACACACACACAGACAAGCTCTGGCGTTGTCTTACATCTGTGGAGGTGTGAACGCGGGGAGACGTTTTTAATTACACCTATCTTCACTACACTTTGCCTCTCCAAACACAAAAGCGTGAGTTCCGAGCGCAGTGATTCATTAAACCTGTCAGAATGGGAAGTGATGGTGTACAGTGTTTAATGTGCTAGTGTGTGCATGTGTGTGTGCGCGCGAGTGCGCATGTGTGTATGTGTGTGTTGGGGGGGGGGGGTGGAGGTTGATAATCAAGTCCTCAGCAGCCATTACCAGGGTGGTGCAAATTGATGAACCCCCCCCCACCCCACCCTACCCCACCTCATTCGCTCTCTCTATCACTGCAGACGTGTCAATGATGGATTGGAAAAAATTCATCTTGCCGGGATGTATAATGTGGGGGTGGTGGTGGTGGTGATGGGGGAGGGGGCCTAATGTGATTATGGATGAGTGTATTCGTGCCTGCCTTACTTTCACACCTCTTTTCTTTGCCATTCCTTTTTCTTCTTTCACCTCCCTCTTTTTTTCATTTGTGTTCTGTATTTTACTCTCTCATTTTTGTCTTTGTCTTGTTTTAAATCATCCCCCTTTTCTTTACTGACCTGTCCTTTGTGTCCAGCTTTTCTCTGCATACTCTGTCCCTCACTCCACTGCATTACCCCGTCTGTCTGTTCAGTCTGTTTCTTTCTTTCTTTCTTTCTTTCTTTCTTTCTTTCTTTCTTTCTTTCTTTCTTTCTTTCTTTCTTTCTTTCTTTCTTTCTTTCTTTCTTTCTTTCTTTCTTTCTTTCTTTCTTTCTTTCTTTCGCTCTCTTGTTTCCCCTTTTGTCTCTTTTTTTCGCTCTCTGCTTTTTTCATTCTTTCACTCTCCTGCTCCTCCTTTGTCTCTCCTCTCATGACCACAGTTGCTTATATGATATTAAAAATGAGCCAAACAAACCAATGTGTCGTGCAGGTTAAACTTTAAGGACCCCGAGGCGGTGCGGGCCCTGACCTGCACCCTGCTGAAGGAGGACTTTGGCCTGAGCATCCAGATCCCCCTGGAGCGCCTCATCCCCACCGTGCCGCTGCGCCTCAACTACATCCACTGGGTGGAGGACCTCATCAGCGACCAGGGCACCGGGCAAGGCCCACGCAGGGGCATCGACATCGGTACCAGCCCTCTCCCACTCCCACTCCCCCTTCCCCCACTTCCACTCCCCCTTATCCTACCTCCTCAGCGACCAGGGCATCCACCACGGCCCATCTAGGGGCATCGACATCGGTACCGGTCCACCGGCCGTGTATAATGATAGAAACTAAGCCCGAACCTGTTGGGTCCCGTTGGGCTCGGGCAAAGATCTTCAGCTCTATACCACCAGTCCTCTCCCACTCCCTCTCCTCATCCCCACCCACTTCCCCCACCTCTCCACCCCCTCATCGTCCATCCTTGTTATTATATTTCATCCACCCCCATCCCCCGACCTCCATTGCCCTACTCAATCTCACCTCCAGCGCTCATATCACGCCATCTCCCATCCCCCATCCCCCACTCCCTCACACCTTAGCCATCATCTCCATCTCCACCCCACTGTGTTTAATATGAGGCTCAAAGTCATGCAGTGTCAGTTAGGCAGAGCTCACCATCACCATTACCACCCTCCAGCCCTCCATCTCGACCACAACCATCCCACCCCACCCCCCGCCTGTTATGAGTGGTGTTGGCCTCAGAACAGCTGCTGCTGCTGCTGCTGTTGGTACTAATGGGCATGGACAGGCCTCACTTCATTTGGAGCACCGTTCAACTCTTCTGCTTCACCCCCCCTTGTCTCCTCTTAGTTTGCCCCCAGGGGGGGCAGGAAGCGGATGTGAAGCTGACATCTCTGTCAGCTAGAATAAGGACTTAACTACATTCATACGCTTTTAAAACGCTTCTGTAATGTGACTTGAGGCCCCCCTTTTAAGGGTCAGTGGGTGTTTTTTATGAGTGAGCGTATGGTCATATATTATATTGTTGAGCATATGTTGGTGAACATATGCATAAGTACCCAGAGCCACACCCTGGGAGCGATGGCCGGACCCTTGATTGGGCGAGCAGGGGTTGCCTGCTGTCATGCTGTATGATGAATGGCCGTGCTGCAACTGTCGCTCGTCTCTGACCCCAGGGCTGCCATGTTGGCTCCGGGGCAGCCCACTTAAAGCCTGCAAGGCCTTCTCATTACAGGAGTGTGTCCCACACAAACACACATGCACACACATACACACACACACACACACTTGCACACATACATACACACACACACACACACACACACACGCATATATATATACATACATACACGCACACATACACACACACCACACACCACACACGCGCACACACACACACACACACATACACACGCACACACACACAACCCCACACACACACACACACAGCACACAGCTGATCAAATAATGGCTGGCGTGATCGGGGCAGCCTGGGTCAGCCTGATTCCATTACACACAGATCACTGTCACCCGGCGTTTGTTCTCCCCTGACATGGCCGACTCGCAGGAGCACTTACACTGTGACACACATTGTGTTGTGCTCCTACTAGGAGCCATAATCAGATCCTCTCCATCATGGAAGAGATGTCCAAAAATAGAATAGAATAAATCGCAAAGGTGAACAAAGAAAAAGGCCTTTAAAAAAAAAAAGAGCAGCGATTTTGGACATTAGTGACACATATACAGTACTAAATATTATATCTTCCTCCAAGTAAATCAGAATTGGGACACATTAATCTTTTGTAAAATATTTGTCCTGTTTAGAGGTTTTACAGATTTATTGTAAGCTGAAGTGTCACTGCCCTCCTTACCCCCTCCACACCCCTCACGTCCGTACAGGTATGAGTGCCTTCTGTGAAATAGCGTCACTATCAGGAGGGAGCCACTTAAGTCCACTTGTGGTCATTTTTATTCCTTTATTAAAACAACACTGTAGGTCAGTTTTCGTGTTGGTCTGTGACGTTTAGAGATATTTAACACATCACACACATGACCATATATCAAGATATGATGCCAACCTTGACAACACAATGTTATAAACATGTTTTTCTCAACTAACTAACAGAAAAATTGTTTTGGACGTACAAGGTTTATACCGCACAGAGCAGTTACAATTATGTTACACTTAGCTGACACTTTTATCCAGAGCAGATCCCTAACCACTAGACCACAGCTGCCCCATGCAGTTTTAGTCTTTTATTGTGAGCTAAAGCATCATTGTCCTCACTTCTCACCCCCACCCCCACCCCCACACCTCTGTGCAGGTACGGGAGCCTCCTGCATCTACCCTCTGCTGGGGGCCACCATGAACGGCTGGTACTTCCTGGCCACCGAGGTGGACGACATCTGCTTCAACTACGCCACCAAGAATGTGGAGCAGAACAACCTCTCCGACCTCATCAAAGGTCTGCTGTGCTGTGCTGTGCTGTGTGTGTGTGTGTGTGTGTGTGTGTGTGTGTGTGTGTGTGTGTGTGTGTGTGTGTGTGTGTGTGTGTGTTTGTGTGCATGCATGTGCGCGTACACGAAAAATGTATAGATGTGGAGTTGGTTGTATTATTCAACTCGTTCTCCACTAATTGTTAGTAATAGTAAAAATAAGTTATAATAATAATAAGTTAGTAATAATAAAAGTAAAAATTCAAATATATTACAAGTTTGATTCCTTTGGATCAATCATGCTGGATGTTACATCCCTCCGTACCCTGGCTTTCTCCATTTGTCGCACTTACATGTGCTATATTTTATTCGAGCTAATAATCAGCCCCTACGCTCAGATCTTCTATGCTACTGTATCTTGTCTGCTGTTCCTCATTTGTGAGTGTCGTTGGATACATGCTTGTGTTAAATAGAATGTAATGACACGATGTATTGATAACAATGTAATAATGCGATATGCGATGTATAACACGATAAGCCCTTAAGGAATGTATTCAGATGAATTCGATTGTGAATAAATGCATCAGTCTCTTAATTGCACGATGCACTGATAACAGTGTAATAATTTGATATACAATATATAACACGATAAGTCCCCAAGGAGCCTATGCAGATGAGTTTGAGCGTGAATGAATGCGTCCGTCTCCTGCTTTGTGTGCCAGTGGTGAAGGTACCCCAGAAGACTCTGCTGATGGATGCACTGAAGGAGGAGTCCTCCATCATCTATGACTTCTGCATGTGCAACCCACCCTTCTTTGCCAACCAGCTAGAGGCAAAGGTACGTGTGCCTCGGAGATGAGATTTGGCTTTATTTTGTCTTTTATTTCTTATTTTGAAATGTTTGGTTGTGTACTTGTATGCCAGTGGTAATGTGTGTTTTGTGGAGGTGAGAAAAAATGTGTTGTGACAGATGTCCTGTTTTGTAAAACGCCATCATGAATATTTAATGAGGAGTTCTGCACCGCTGGTGTTTTTTTTTTTTTTTGTCATGACTTATTTTATAATATATTATTGTCATTACTCTTCTCCAGTTCCCTCTTCCTCTTTTGGGGTTTCATGAAATGATCTTTCCTCGTCATTTTCATGCCTCTCTCTCTCTATCTGTCTCTGTCTATCTGTGTCTGTCTGTCTGTCTGTCTGTCTTTTTTTCGCCTTCCTCACCCCCCTCCCTCAGTATCGTCATACTCTCTCTCTACCTGTCTGTCTGTCTGCCTGTCTGCCTGTCGTCTTCCTCGCCCTCTCTCCTCCTCTTGTGCTTTGCACCAGTAATTGTGTGTTTCTTCACGTATCAGCCATATAACCTACTTAATAGCTCATGAAACTCTTTCTTGGCATCTTCATACTGTCTGTCTGTCTGTCTGTCTGTCTGTCTGTCTGTCTGTCTGTCTGTCTGTCTGTAAGTGAGGTGTGTAGTAGCTTCTCATTTCTTCTCTGACTTCCTGTCTTCCTCATGCTCTCACCTCTTCTCACACTCGCTCCAGGTCATCTTCATACTCTCTCTCTCTCGTTCTCTCTCTCTCTCTGTCTCTCTCTGTCTCTCTATCCCTCTCTGTCTGTTCGTATTCACCCTCTCTGCTCGTGTTGTGCACCACTGCAGGGGGTAAACTCCAGGAATGCGCGGCGGCCCCCTCCCAGCTCAGTGAACACGGGCGGCGAGACGGAGATCATGGCAGAGGGGGGCGAGCTGGAGTTCGTCAAGAGGATCATCCACGACAGCCTGCAGCTCAAACAGAGACTCAGGTGAGGTCCAGGGCCACATGACTACCCACTGCCCACCCACAGGAACAGCTAACAGACAACAGTCTTGTCCTCGTGTTACAGAAAGAAATACGCTCTTCATGAATTCCTTATCTGTTTCACCTGAAACTCCTGAAACACAAGAATATATGTATAATAATAATGTATAATAATGTTTTAAGAAGCTATATTGAACTTAGTGTTAACCTAATTTGGCTAGGACAATAGCTGTAATTAAAAAAAAGTATGTAAAATTAGCCAAATCTTAATAAAATGTAAGAGGTGATGTGCTACTGTAAGTCAAGGATCATGGAAGTGGTATTTTTGTCCGGGAACCCCCTACACAGCCACCCCCACCTCTAAAGCCCATTAGCAGCTATCGCCACACACCTTCCTCATCAGATACTCTTTCGCCTCTTCCTCCCTGACGTCTCCTGGCTTACACGGCTCGTTGGAGTCACAACTGGCGTGAATTACTCACGCCCACGTGTCCAGTGAGGTCGGCTCGTGAGTTAGAAATGAAGGTCAGCGAGCAGATGAGTGTTCGCTCTAGAATTTTCTATTTTGTGCTTTTGTTACCAGAGCTGGGTCAGTGTGCCTGGTCTTGTGTAAATAAAAAAAATGTTTTTTGTTTGTTTCAAAGCAGATTTTTTTCTCCCAAATCGTTAAGCTCTGTGGCTTTTTTTGACATCCTGACCGCAGTGAGCGGGTTTGGTATTTTCACCTTTCCTGCTGTGTGTGTGTGTGTGTGTGTGTTTGTGTGTGTGTGTGTGCACATGCGTGTGTGTGTGTGTGTGAGATGCTTGCTGGCCCTCTGCAGGCTTAATTAGAGGGGGTGTGTGAGGAGCAGGGGCAGATGGATGCTAGGATGGATGTGTCACCCCGATTCTGTTTAATTAACTGGCACACAGAGTAAACAGTTCCCCATGACTGTAGAGGAACACCCTGATGAGAGTGGTTTTGTGTGTGTGTGTGTGTGTTTATGCATGTGTTTATAAAAGTGGTTTCTGAGTGTGTGTGTTTTTTGTGAGTTGAGGGGCTGTGTGTGTGTGTGTGTGTGTATGTGTGTGGGCATTTGTGTGCATCAGGAGGGTTTCTGGATGTATGTTTCTGTGAGTTGAGGCGGTAACAGAGTTGGTTGTGTGTATGTGTGTGTATGTGTGTGTGTATGTGCGCACAAAGCCAGATGGTTTAGGAGTTTATGCGCATATGTATCTGACTATGTGAGATGTCTAAGAGATTGAAAGTGAAAGGTGTGTGCGGGTGTGGATGTATGATGGTGATAGCAGGTTGTGGTGTGTGTGTATGTGTGTGTGTGTCTGTGGTGGCAGCGGTGGTGGTGGGGGTAGTAATGGTAGGTTGCCCCCTCCCCACCCCTGTATGAGAGCTGTCAGCGGAGCAGCAAAATGAGACAGAGATTATGGAGGGCGGGCGTGGGTGGGTGGAGAGGCTCCATTAGGACTTATTAGAGATGCCACACCTGGGCACCCCATAGGGACCCTGTCACTAGCTGTGGTGCATGATGGGCATTGGTGTGTGTGTGTGTGTCTGTGTCAGTGTGTGTGTGTGTGTGCGTGGAACACACTAAGTAAAAGTGGCCACGTTAATGCAGTGTTGTAAAAAAAAGCGAAGCCATGAAGTAAGTGACGTGTGTAGTATCATCTCATTTCTTGTGTTTGTGTGTGTGTGTGTGTGTGTGTGTGTTTGTGTGTGTGCATGTGTGTGTACACTTGAGAGCATAAATGAGTTTGGCTGGAGCTGTTTTTGTGTGTGTGTTTGCAGGCGTGCCCATGCTGTGTGTTTGTACAGAGAGATGAGTAACTCACATAGCGGAGACTCTTTCCATCATTTTCACTACTCTATCCCTCTTTTTTTTAACACACAATCTTTTTTTACACCCTCTTTCTGTCTCATTTTTTCTCTCTCGCTCTCTCTCTCTCTCTCACACACCCTCTCTCTCTCTCTCTCTCTCTCTCTCTCTCTCTCTCTCTCTCTCTCTCTCTCTCTCTGTCCCTCCCTCTCCTTTCTCGCTGTGGATTTTTTAGGCTAGGGAGGAAAGAGAAGTTGGAGAGGATGCAGAGTATGTGTGTGTGTGCGTGCGTGTGCACATGTGTGCATATACGGGTGGGTGTGTGCGCATATATACATGTGTGTGTGTGTGTGTGTGTGTGTGTGTGTGTGTGTGCGTGAGTGTCTGTGTGTATCTGTGTGTGTGTGTGTGTGTGTGATACGCTCCAGCAGGTACCCAGGAACAGCATGCAGCCAAGAGCCCCTGTGATTGGGCCGCCGAGACTCAGCTCCCTCTCCCGTGGCGGCAGCACAGCGCTGCAATTAGTGCCAGGCTTGGGCAGAGTGCCTCCCACACACACATGCATACACACATAGACACAACCACATATATACATATAGACACACGCACACACACAGACACACGCACACACCCACATAGACACACACACACACACACACATACACACATATAACCATCACCCAATACACCACACCCCAGACTTTGCCAGGAGTGCTGTGCCGCGATCTTCATGCTGCAGCCCAAATTCATTTCCAGGAAGAGTCCATTCTTTTTGTGATCAGTCTCAGAAATGGGGGGGGGGGGTGTACATGTTGTGTATATAAGTGGAGTTAAATGTCTGATAAATATTAAGAAGACTCTTATCCAGAGGGAGGCTGTCATGCATGGCGCCTGTTTAGGCTTCAATCTGCATGACATAGTGGGTACAGCTGTGGATATTAGGAGTCTTTAATATTTGATGCCCTAAAATGAAATCAGACTCTTCCTCTCTCACCCTGCCCCACCACCGCACCCACACCCACACCCTGCCTACCCCCTGGCTGTGTGCTCAGTGTGCACACACACACACACACACACACACACACACCACCACCATCCCTATCCCCTGCCTGCTCTGAGCTTAGCGTATGCACACACACACACACACACACACACACACACACACACACACACACCACCCTCTCCCACCCCCTTCCCTGTCCCTGTCCTGCACCCCTCTTCCTCCTCTCTTCCTCTTCTCCTCCTGTGCCATGTCTACACCCCAGAGACCTGTGTGCTGCGCCCTCTGTCAAACAGCCTTGGTTGGCACAGGGAGCTGACAGCACTGATGTGTGTGTGTGTGTGCGTGTGTGTGTGTGTGAATTTGAATATGAATGTGTGTGTGTGTATGTGTTTGTGTGTGTGTGTGTATGTGTTTGTGCGACTGGGAGGGACACCCTTAGTGCCTTGCTGCAGTTTCATCTGTGTGCTTTTTAAGAAGCAGTGTGTCGGCTTTGTGGAGAAAATACTCAATACGGATACCAAAGGAAGAATGCTGGAACATTCTGCAGTGTGTTACTTGAATTATGCATCATCCTGACAGATCTGAAGAAAACAAGAGAGAGCTGCCCAGATAGATATATTACCGCCAGGTGGATGTATGAAGGACTGGATTGATTAATCAATTCAGATGAAAGAGAATTTTTTGAAAATGTAATTTAAGTCTGCTGCACTTTTATGGTGTTACCGTAGGGTTTCTGGGTCTCCACAGTGCTGACTTGTATGAGTCTGTCTTGTGATCAGAATAATTGATGTTGAAGTCATACAAACACAGATCGTACTCGTCACATTTCCAGTCAGCACTGGACCTCCTGCAGTGCTTGGAAAGCTGTCTTTTCCAGCACGCACGCACGCACGCCGCCACAGCACAGCACAGCACAGCACAGCGCAGCCCATCGATAGGGCTTGTGCTATCGATTGCGGAAAGCTCATCACTTTTAATCGTCCAGGGATAAAAATTGATTCGGATCTCCCTCCCCGCGTGACTTCAAAAGCTCTTTTTTAAAAGCCTCTTTGTGTTCCTCCCCCTCAGTCTCTATCCCGCTGGAGCCCCAACCCAAAGTGTTCATTAAGCACCCAGCTTTGCCCTCACCGTGCCAGTTAAACACCGCCACCCAAAAAGGGGGATTGTGGGTAGGGCTGGCTGGGTGATTATGACTTCAAATAAAAATCACGGTTAATTGAACATTTCACCTCAGTGTCGGTTAATTAAACAGTTATTTCACTTTTGTTTGGTCATTAGAATCTACATACTCATTCTCATAGTTCACTGACGAGGCTTGTGTACTGTAAATGTGCTCAACTATCTCTCTATGTCCAATTCAAGGGAAGGGGCAGGAGCATACATGGTGAAATGTACAGAAGCGTTAGAAATAAAGAGTTAACCAAATTGTAACAAAACTGCAATGATTATTTGACACGATGAGCAAGTTCATGACAGTTGATTGTCTCCAATGTGGGTTTTGATTATTTCTCCATTAATTAATTGCCCAGCTCTGTAGTGTGAAGGTTTGTTTACTGTGGCTACAGGGGCAGAAAGGTGCAGTGAGTTTGTGCCCTCAGGTCTGTCTCCCCGCCCCCCGCGGTCCGTTTGAAGTGCAGACCGGCGCTCTGACGGAGCTGTGTTGTTTGGGTTGGGCTGTGTGTCTCGCTGGCGTTCTGACGAGGCTCTGTTGTGTTTGGGCTTTGTGTTTGGCAGGTGGTACAGTTGCATGCTGGGAAAGAAGTGCAGCCTGACGCCTCTGAAGGAGGAGCTGCGGAAGCAAGGGGTGAGTAGTGCTGCTGAGAGCACATCAAAGAGACAGACAGACACACACACGCATATACATACACACACCCACATATACATACACACACACGCACATATACATGCACACCCACATGCACACACACACACACATACACACAAACTCGAACACGCATACACACAAACAAACACACAATCACAAACAAACACACACACGCACACAAATAAACAAGCGTACACACACACAAACAAACACGCATGCACACTGCAGGCACAGACAATGATGAACAAATACAGAATACTGTACATCTCTCTCTCTTCGCCTTCTCTTGCGCGCTCTGTCTCTCTCTCTCTCTCTCTTTCACTGTGTCTCTGTCTCTGTCTCTTTCTCTCACACACACACACACACACACACACTAGCAACAGTACATACACACGTTTCACAGGTGCGCAGACAAGATGACCCATATACAGTATGTTTGCACACTTGCATGTGCTAAATTTTCCATGCCCTAGCCTATTTCAGTGCTGTTACTATGTGTTCCGTTTTGTAAACATATCAGATGGGGTGGGGAGGGGTGAAGGGGAATGGGAGGAGGGTGGAGAAGTCTGGCTGGGTGGCTTCAGTTACGTCTCCTGTGGGCCCCTGGGGTGCTGTGAATGGCAAATGTGGGGGGTAGGGGCAGATCGCAGGTTAATGGCACTGGATTTGTGTCTAATGGCTAATTGCGTTACAAAATGCGCACGAGCTGCTTGATTGCATTAGCGGAGTCTCTTAAGAGGTGGGACGGATGGATGGGGGGGTGGGGGGTTTATTAGAGCTCATTAGCTCCTGTCCGACTGGATGCAGCCCTCGGTCACACAACAGGGTGTCACACACACACTAACACACACACACACACACACACACACACACACACACACACACACACACACACAAAGGCACACACACAAACACACTCTTAACCCATTAACTCACCCTCTATACACACACCACGCAGCAGCAATCCATAACACACGCACGCACACACACACACACACACTCAATGCCCTGGGTGTAGCCAAAGCCACTGATAGCTGTGAATGAGCGATACAGGCACAGCTCAGAAGTTATTAGTCCCTTGTCAATCAGCTGTCTCCTCACAGGCCAGACGTGTCATCCAAGACCAACCCCACCCCCCACCCCTACACAAACACACACGCAGCACACACACACACACACACGCACACACACACACACTCATCAGTAGGTGTCAGAGCACTGTCATGTTTCATCTGACAAAGTGCATCATTGGCCAACTTCCAGTCAGAGATTTTTTTTTTGTTTCGAAAAAGAAAAAGCAACAGTGTTCCCTTTGGTCCCTGTGTGTGTGTATGTAATGAGAGTGTAATTAATATGCTAATGTCGTACTCCTCCTCCTTGTCTCTCTCTCTCTCTCTCTCTCTCTCTCTCCCTCTCCATCTCTTTTTATCTGTCTCTCTCTATCTCTCTCTCTCTCTCTCTCCCTCTGTCTGTTCCCTTTGCTCACTCGTTCCCCTAGTCTCCCTGTGTATCTTTCATCTTCAACATGAAGAGCACTCATCCGTCAGAGGGCCCTATACATTCTCTGAATACTTAAACATGCCTGGAAGCTGACCCCTCTCTCTCTCTGTCTCTCTGTCTCTCTCTCTCTCATTCTTTCTCTCGTTCTCACTCCCGTTCTCTCTCTCTCCCTCATTCATAATGTTTTAATGTTTCTTTAAACTAAAACATGCTTTGTTAACATGGCTGTATAAAGTTTCGAGCTGGCTCGCACAAAGGCCATTTACATACCATAGTAAGAATCCGAGCAAATTCATTAATCTGGCTGCATGTGTTACGTGTCAAGGGTTCACAAGTCTGTGGGTATCATATGAAAGCAGTTTGGCTGTAACAAAAATCTCTCAAGCCCCACACCATTTGCCAGACATATGTTCAAGAGTGGGTGGGTTGTTTTCATGCCAGCAAGCACATCCATCGATATTTGCTACATGACATGTTTCTTTCTGTGAAACGTTCCAGACCCACAGATCTTCATTTCCAGCGTGTAAAAATAGCAGCTTAACAATAACAGTCTGGGTAGTTGGAAGTAAAAATTAGGCTACAGTTTCCCACACGTTATTTTTAACAGACGTGCCGGTAGCATCGTTGGAAAACAAACACATTCCAGAACCCAGAACTGTGACAAATTGCTACAAGGTGAATTTGTGAAGCTCCGAGAGCTTAAACAGTGCCATGCCCTTTGTTTGTTACGTCTGAGGTTGGTAGCATGTCTGCCTGCCTTTTCTTGCAGCATATGTAGGTCAGTGGGCTTGCTCTGCTCACTGTCCTGTGCCTGTGTGTATGTGGGCGTGTGTGTGTGCATGCTTGTGTGCGCGTGTGTGTGTGTGTGCGTGTGTGTGTGTGTGTGCTAATGCAATGTGGTGTTTGTCCTCCAGGTGTCGAAGGTGACCCACACGGAGTTCTACCAGGGACGCACCATGCGCTGGGCTCTGGCGTGGAGCTTTTATGACGACGTGTCTGTACCGGTAAGCTGTGTGCACTCACTCCATGATAAACACTTGTGGACAGTGCCTCACATGATCACAATCTTAGTCTAAAATCAAAATATAAACATAAATAAAAGTGATAACAAAACCACAGTGAAAGGGATAAAACTGTAGAAAGTCTCGATGCTATAAACGGGAACATTGCTCTTCTGTATGATATTTGTTGGCCATAATAACAACAAAATGTAAAAAACAAAGACAACAAAACATCTGAAAGCTCCCCTGTGTTGAGTTTGATAGAGAAGCATTAACTAAACAGCTGTACCACTGGATTCTGCTTCAGGCGACATAATCAGGAATATACTGCAGGATCTTAAGATCACATCTCACAGTCTGAAACACAGCATCCCATTATAAAGCACCATTATGGCCATAACACCAGCTGCACCAACAGCTTGTTTTAGGAGGCCATGGTGGCCTTGAACCCTTTGCATGCCCCTACAGGTCACAGCGGGGGGTCAGTGCAGTAGCATAGCATGCATACGTGAGTGGCTGCACAACTGTGCCTTGGGGTGTCTCTGAGGCTGATCCCAGTTCAGTGCCGGAGAAACCACACCTGCTGAATATGCAGAGACCCCCTGCCCCTGCCCCTACTGTTGCCCCTACCCCTGTGTTAATAATGCATTCCTCCAGGCCTTTTACCATTTGGTACACTTAGCCCTCTTTCAGGGTGCTGGGATGGGGGGGGTGGGGGGGGGGTTGTGTTTCCTAATTCTTCGTAGCCTGGCAACAGTTGCTGGGGAAAAGGGAGCACAGTGTATAGCCAAAAGCTCTCCGAAAGAAGAGGAAGAAGGAACGAGGGAGGAGAAAAGAAAGGGGTGATGGGTGACTGCTGCTCCGGGGTGTGTGTGTGTGTTTATGTGTGTGTGTTTGTGTGTGGAAAAGGAAAAGGGGAACTGTGTGAGGGATTGCAGAAGACCCTCAGAAGAGGTCTCGTAGTCCCAGATGTCTTCACCCCCCTCAACACACACACACACACACACACACATACATACATGCACATACACGCACACACAGACATACACATACGCTCACACACACACATACACACATGTACTCACACACACAGACATACACACACACACACACAATCTCACACACACACACGTACACACACATAAATACATGTAGACACACACACAAACTCGCGCATTCATACATACATACATACACATACACGCACACACACACATACACATACGCTCACACACACATGTACTCACACACACAGACATACAGACACACACACACGTACACACACATAAATACATGTAGACACACACACACAAACTCACGCATTCATACAGACATGTACACAGACACACATACACACATGTACACACACAGACACACACATACACACACCCACTGACGCATACACACACACACACACACACACAGACACAGGCACACTCACATACAGACCCTCAAAGGCACTTGAGCAGAAAGATTGGCCTACATTTCTTGCCTCGCCTCGCTCCCCCTCCACCCTCCGTTTTCAGCTCCACCCTCCCCCACCCTCCTCCACCCCCTCCAGGCCCGGCCGACGTAGCTCCTGCGCGGCTCGCCTGAAGCCCTGGGTCGGCCTGAGAGCCAGGCGTGGGGATGGGGGAAGAGAAGCACACCTGTGTCCACACCACCACCACCACCACCACCACAACATCAACAACAACATGCCTCATCTCCTCCTGACCCCTCCATCTATCCACCCTCTGCCTCTCCATTCATCTCATTCTCTCACACTCACCTGCCCCTGGACTGCGTGTGTACACGTCCATCGCTCCTCTTTTTTTCTTTTCTTTTTCTTTTCCTCTCCCTCCATCCTCTTTTCTCTCCTCTGCCTGTTCCCTTTTTTATCACACACAAGCAAACACACATACACACACAAACATACACCCGTACACAAACACACATACATGCACATACACACACACACACACGCATGTACACACATGCACACAAGCGCATGAAGAACCTGTTTCATGCGCAGCCAGCCCCGTCAGAAGGTGTGTGAATCCCAGGCTAAGGCCCATTAGCTGGTCTGCATGCAAGCCAGATCAGTCTGGCTGACAGCTCGGTCTTTTACGCCGCACATAGAAACTTACAGCAGGGGTGGCCGTGAGAGGCCTGCTCCGAATCTGATCCTCTCTATTACTGTGAAATAACAAGAGAGAGAGAGAGAGAAAGACGGACAGGGAGAAAGAAAGATAGACCGAAAAGAAAGAAATGAACAAAAGGGAAGGAGGGGAGGATTATATTGGGAGAGGATTGGCAGATGGGAGAATAAAGAGGCTTTGTTGAAAGGTATCAGAAATAGGGGGAAGACATGGCAGGGGAAGGACCAGGAGCTGCAGAGATCTGGAGACAACAGACAGACCCAGACAAAGACATGGCAGAACAGAACACAAGATGAGAGAAGGGCTCCTGTCAGAGTCATGTGACGCCCAGGCATGCTGGCTCAGGGCCCAACGCTTGTCTGATATGCAGCCCAAAGACAGTTAGGGGTCAAAGGTCGCCAGGCAAGGTGCATTGGCCCCGGGCAGGGTGTGGCTAGAACTAGGGGTGAAAGGAGCCATTTCACTGAGGTGCCTGCTTGTCAGAAGAAGCTTCCCCTGTCAAATCCATCACAGTCGCCCCCCCCTCCCAAGGTCAAATAGCAATCTCAGCCGTCAATCGTGCTCGATAATTGAATAATGACCTTATTTTATCTGCCCATACCATACTTCTCAATTCTCAAGCTTCAATTACCTCCTTTCCCCCTCCTCTTCTTCCGACATCTTTTCACTGAAGCACATGGCTCATTTGGAGGGCTGGGTCTCCCAGCTGGGTTGAAAAGTGGGGCAAGGTTAGAGCTGATAGCAGTGGGTGTAGTATATGGATCGTAACGAGTATTGTGTTGCTGGTGCGTGGCTGTCACCGGCCGGGGCTTTTTTGTCTGGGGCTCTTGTCAGGAGCGCGTGGAGACTGGAGACTGCTGCGCGCGACCAGGAGGAAAGATGAGGCAGGGATAAGTGTGTCAGATAAATAATGGACCATCCCTGACCAGCAGGGAGGGAGGGAGGAGGGGAGGGATGGAGAGAGAGAATGAGAGAGAGAGAGAAGGAGGAAGAAGGGAAGGATACAATAAGCGAACGAGGGAGAGAAGAGTGAATTACTGTAGAGGAGGGGCTAAAAGCAGCGCCCTGATAAGAAGACAGAGATTTGTGACTGTATGTGTGTGTGTGTGTGTGTGTTGTGGCATGGCGTGTGTCTGAGTTAGTGTGTGCGTTCATGCGGCGTTTCGTCTGCGTGGCAGCATGTGTGTGTTTGTGTGACTCCCCCGCTCTCCAGGCGCAGTGTGTGTGAGTACACGGCTCTGTGTTTAGGATGTGCTGTGCGCAAACTGTCCAGCCTGATGGATTTTATTGATTTTGTTCCTTCTCTGTGTTTTTTTTCCCTCTCACCGTGAGCAGAAAGCTTTTTGATGGGGGGGGGTGAAGGGGGTGAAGAGTATGTGTTTGACAAAAACACAAAGAAATATAATGGAGAGAGACAGCTCTGCGTCTCGTTATTAGGAAGACAAATTAAAGATGGAAGTCATTTGGCCAGATGAAGAGTAGAAGTCATTTTGCTTCGCACAGGCAGAGCATTATTGGTGAAATGAGGCCATTATGGCAGGCGTCAGCAAAAACACTCTCCTCAGTCTGTTTCACTGCTGATATCAGTCCAGTAAAAGCACACACACACACACACACACACACACACACACACACACACATATACACATAAGAGTTCCTCTGCATTAACGCGTGGAGATGAAGGACATGTCGGCACGCCGCACCAAATAAACACCAATGTCACTGCAGGGGCGTGGGGCTTTGAAAAGTCATAGAACGGGGCCCCCTTGTGGTGCAATACAGAATGACACCACCAGGACTGCACTATTTTTTGTCACTAGATTTTGCCATAGTTTTTCACAACTTGGATGGAAATCTCCTTGCAGTGTGTGTGTGGGGTGGGGCGGATTAGAGTCTGGAATAGGGATTTTATTTTGTGTTTTGAAGTTGTTAGTGGTTAGAATGTAGTTTTGGTCGTGTACTTTTGTGAGTGTGTGTGTGTGTATCTGACCAAAGACAGGGCGCTCTCGTCAGAGCCCTGCTGATTTTGGAGGGTGGGGGGATTAGCCGGGCGCTCTCTGCTGTAATGTGATTAGTGTGACAGGCGGCGTCTGAACGGTGGGGCTCATTTAGTTAGAGTAGCAGATCCTGGGTCACAGGGCAGAGAGTTAGAGAGAGAAAAGATAGATTGGTGAAGAAAGAGAGAGAGAGGGAGGGGTTGATGAGTGTTGGTGGTTGGTGATGAGTTATGGTCCTTTTAAGTGGCACACACGCACAGCATTGTAGTGTCCCATAGAACCTGCATACACAGTATTATACAGTGTTTATTTGTACAGTATTCCTGTATTGGGGAGTATCATCTGCCAATACAGCGTTTGGGTGTGGTACCTCTGCTCAGCCATGGGGTTCAGTGGCTGCCTGTGAGAACAGAAGGGGAGCTGTGTGTGTGTGTGTGTGTGTGTGTGTGTGTGTGTGTGTGTGTGTGTGTGTGTGTGTGTGTGTTTGTCACTGCAGTAGTCTCTAGTGAGCCAAGCAGTGGGTTGTCTGTCTCTCACCTAGACCTAGAGATCAGCCGCTCAGGTGACTTAACAGCTCAGCTTGATTCCTTTGAGACAGTCCCTCTGTCTCTCTCTTTCTCTCACTGAACAACTCTTCTGTGTTTCTCTTCTGTGTCCTAATTCAGGACTCTCTTTCCCTTCCTCATTCTCTCTCTCTCTCTCTCTGTCTCTTGCTCTCTCTCCCTCGCTCTCTCTCACACACACTCTCTCTCTATCTTCCTCTCTCTCGCTGTCTCTTACTCACATTCGCTCACTCCCTCTGCGTAATGCTGCCAGTGACTCAGCCAATGACGTGACTTGGCCTTTAGAGGGAGAAAAAAGGGATGATGGGAATTCATGGCTGTCTTCTTTTTCTCCCTCTTCCTTTCTCTCCCTCCCTCGTCCTTTCTCTGCTCACCCTCTTTCTCTCGTTCTCCCTTCTGACCTCCCTCCCCCTCCACTCTTCCTTTTGTCTGTTGTTCTCTTTCTCTCTAGTTTTGTCCTCTGCAGCACCATCTATTCTATACCATACGGTGTCAGTGGCACGATCATCAGTATTCCTGAGGTCAGGCCGCTGGATAAGTTTCAAGTTCAAGTTTCAAGTTTATTTATCCTTGAAGAAAGGAAAGTTGGTGTGCAGCAGGTATTCAGAGAACATGAGTTAGGAAGATATAGACACAGACATGGACCACACAGACACGTTAGTAAATACCTCACACAATATATACCACCCACCACCACCCCCAGACCCATAACATGGCCTCAGGGATAGATGACTTGTCATTGTTAGTTTAATATTACCACTAACCAATGACAATAACAAAAAAAATGGCCACTGGAACAAAACAATCTCTGGCACGCCTTGTCCTTACAGTTGGAATTCTGAAATGAGGGACTGAGGGAAGCAGGGTGAATTCACCAAAAAGTGGGTGGTCAGGGTATGTTAGAATTTGTTTTGCCTTGCTCATGACCCATTTTGCATACTCATACTCTTGCAGCTGGGTAGGATGAACCCCAACCACTTTTGCTGCCATATTAACCAGTTTTGGTAACCTGACCACCATACCACACAGCAATACAAAAAGACAAAATTGATTTATTAAAACTTAGAATAAAATAAAGTCATCAAGGTCCTACACATCTTTCTTAAAAAGAAAAGCCACTTTTGGGCCTTTTTACACATAGCATCAGATAAACTCATAACATCACATGGACTGTCTGGAGCTGATTGGGTACTGGCCGTTGTTTATGACTGTTATTTCTGTGTGTGTGTGTGTGTGTGTGTGTGTGTGTGTGTGTTAAGCTGAGAGGTGTTGGCTACGATTTATGACTTGTGAATGTACACACACACACACACACACACACACACACACACACACACACGTGTGTGTGTTTTGTGTGACTTGTGAGAGGGCTCTGGTCATGTTTGGAATGTGTGCTATGCAGTGCAGCGGAGCATATGCCAAAGCTGCGGCAGCACTCTTGCCCCCCTCAAGGGTAACTGAATGTTATCCTTCCTCTTTCATTCCAGCAGCTTGCCCTCATCTGCATTTCAATGAATTCAAAATATTCTCAGAAGTCTCCTATTTATTCTGGCAGAACCACATAATGTGTTGTGGTAAAGATGTTTGGTGAGGAAACAATGGAAGCGTTTTGAGCACAAAGGCATCTAGACTCCTGCTGGTTGTTTTGCTATGGTGGTGAGAAATGGGGGGTGGGTGCTTTTTTTTGCCTTCTCAGAAGACAAGGTCAAGGGTGATGCAACTGGGGACCATTTTACTTGTGTGCTGCTGCCCTCTAGTGGTGATGTAGTCACAGTATTTGTTTTAGCACCCTGCAGCCTTTAGAGGTGCAGTGAACTTGACTACCTTAAGAGTACATGAGTTGAATCTGGTAAATCCTCTCTTGGCAGCTGCATCACTGCTTTGGACTTCCTGCTATGCAGCTTTTATGAAATGAGGTAGCACAGGGTGTGGTAGCCACAGCATTCATCACTGCCAAAAACTACTGACAATGATTGATTCTATGGCCATCCAATCCCAATGGGTCCCTGCTGTAACCTTTGTGTTTATACTGGACAAAAGAGGTACATTTAATGCACTGTTTTATATATCCAAAAGATACATTTTGTGGGTATTCTTGCAATTTACATTTAAACGTAGTGAGCATAATTGAGAAGATGGGTAATAGACAGAGAGACATGTTTGTCCTCAACATTTGTACAGCAATTAACAAAAGCTTGTAGACAGTTAGAAAAATGAGTTAACAGTAATGTTACCAGCATGTTAGCACAACTGTCTGTCTGCTGTGTAATTTCAGCCACAGTGGTGTTTGTGTTCTGCCCCTAAGCTGTGAAATCTGAATGTCTAATGATTATTGTTCTGCCCTGTTTTTCTCCCTCCTCCTCTTCCTCTTCCTCCTCCCTCTGCTTCTCTTCCTGCCTGTGGTCCAGTCTCCCCCAAGTAAAAAACGCAAGACGGAGAAGGCCCGCAAGCCTCTGGTCTTCACAATACTGCAACCCACGGTCCGAGAGCTGCAGATCAAAGCCTCCTCTCTGCCTTCCTCCTCCTCCTCCTCCCCCTCCCCCACGGTTGGCTCTAAGAGCAGCGATGTGCACACAGTCACTGTCTGGATGGAGAAGACACTCTCAGACCTGCGGGTACTCATACACACACACACACACACACATTCACTCAACACACTCCGGCTTACTGGGTATACTAATGACTAATAAGTCCACCGAAACTACACCTTGGGACATAGAATAAATTTACACCTCATGGTAGTTAAGGTTAGGTCAGTGATGCAATGATGTAATGAATTGAAGGAATATTTGTTCTGAAGAATCTGAAATGACCGTTCTGTTTACCTATTTAGACATTGAATCTTTACAGTGCTTTTCTCTTTGTGCTTTTAGGTTCTCAATAAGCATGCCTTTTTAAATGCTCCTCTCTCTCTCTCTCTCTCTCTCTCTCTCTCTATCTCTCTCTCTCTGCCTTTTCAGGTTCTCCATAAGCGTGTTCCAAGTGGGGATGCGGAGCTTAGCATCTTCCTGACCGCTGTGGAGAACACGTGGGTCCACATGCGTCAACGCCGGCGCGAGCATAACCGGCAGCAGAACCGCTCGCTCTCGCTCTCCCCCGGGACCAGCAGCCCTCCGGGCACAGCCCCTGGTTCTGACACACAGCCCGCCACAGCAGCCCATGGGGCAGAGAACCAGAACATTCCCCAGCCCTCGGGGGAGGGCCTGCAGTCAGCCACAGGGGATAATAAGCAAGGGAGCAACGGGCAGGAGGCTGGGGCTCCGGGGGGTGACCAGGAAGGGCTGGACGTCTCCATGGAGTCTACTGGCACACAGGAAGAGGTCCCCGTCACGCCAGAAGCCGGTCGTTCTACACAGGAAGCCAGTGCCGTCCCCAGCTCAAAGGAAGCGACAGCGGGTCTCCGTTCTGAGAGCCCCGGGCGGGTGCAGAGCTTCCTGTTCAAGAGCCTGCTGAACGTGAAGGCCCAGGAGGCTGACGTGCTGGTGGAGATGCACTGGGTGGAGGGCCAGAACAAGGATCTGTTGAACCAGCTCTGCACCTGCTTAAAGAACACCCTCCTTCGCACTGCCTCTAGCCCTCCCTGAGGTGGGGGTGGTGGAGACGCCCAAAGCACTTGCTCCTTCCATCCACCCTTTTTTTTTGTAGACTCTTGATACCGACCTTACCTTAGTTTACCCGACTGTCATGGCAACCTACATTAAGATACATGGATTTATGTTCATGACTGATTTCATGTACAGTCTGTTTTGAAAAACCATCTCATCTGATTTTCAAATAAATGTGTTCTTTTTTTATTATATTGATGTGTCATGCTCATTTTAGAATTCAGCAGCATCGTTGTATTAGATGTGCCAAGTGTGATATTATAACTTTGACTTAGAAACGTAGTATGATTTGATTCTTGATTTGCTCCAGAGTTAGATGATTATACATTGTGGCTGCAGTACTACCTGGAACAATCATTAACCGATCGCTGTTTCGTCAGTTATATTTAACATTTATTTACTCCAGTAACCAGGGTGCATTGGCTTTGTGTATTATTTCAGTGAAAAAAACACACTTCTACCACCAGCCACTAGAGGGAATACAGGCTTCCAGGAGCATGGAAGAGTGGGTCACATGGGCAGCTTTTTACAATTCTAACCCATTTTCATTTGGGTTACAGCTGTAACTAGAATTGTGGGAGAGTAAGGACGTTTTTTTTTTCTTTCGGAATTCCTGTGCCTTAAAAGCAACTCTCAACTTTTGTTGCAGGAAGTTAGTCGAGGTGCATATCCTGGAGAGCCTAAAGTGAATAACAGGAAAAGCAGCCCTTCCACTCTGTCCTCTAATACTTCTGCTTTCTCATTTCTTGTGTGTGTGTGTGTGTGTGTGTGTGTGTGTGTGTGTGTGTGTGTGTGTGTGTGTACATACACTCACATGCTTTGCCCTGCCCTAACCTTTTCAATCTGTGCTGACAGTAACGCTAAGTTATGCCCTGTGCCCGAGAGCACACAGCTCCACTTCCTCCTGTGAGCCGTCACTGTATAGGATGTCTATGGTCACAGGGCTCGTGGCTCTGACTGGGACTTTTTCATCACTTCCTGGACTTGTGAGAAGCATGTGACACTGGAGTCTGCAACTACCTAAATGTTCCCACCGCTGTCCCACTTTCAGTTCAAGTCAGCAAAGCTTTCGTGACATGAACGTTACAGCTGAATTATTGCCAAACCCACACAAGCACACTTTGAAAAAATATGCTGGATTCACATTAAATAGAATTTGTTACTACTAAATAACACTACTAAATCACACTTCACTGTGTGAAGAGGCCTGATGCTGCAAGATGTTTGGGTGCCACACATGAACATCAAGTTCAACTTAATCTGTCAGATATATAATTATAACTGTACAATTTGCAGTGAAATGTGGGACTGGCAGACTCCACAGACTGTGTAGTTAAAAGTAAATAATATGAATTCAAAGTAATACTATAAGCTTTCAAATTTGTTTTAAGTAAATGTCAGGAATACTAAAGACCCTTACTTTAATTTCTAAGTTTGGAATGTTTTTTTTTTCTGTCTTTCGGAGTATGCCTACATCCTAAATCACAGTTTGTTTACCATATAGGCCAGTCATCCAGGCGTCTTGGGTTAAGTTTCCATGAAGTCATCATATTACAGACAGATTTTTCTCATACGTGTATATGCTCACATTTAGCCCAAGTGTGACTGCAGTGTTGTTTGTACAAAGTAACCGGAAATATCTTTCCAAGTTCTTCCACCACAATGTTTTAGATATCCAAAAGGGCATTGAGATATTTCTGACGTAGACATCTTATTTAAGAAAAATATTTGCAAAGGTTTTCCTGTGTATAGGATCATCTCTCTATCTCACAGTCAGACTGGCCTGGAGCTGCACATGCAGTCTCTATAAAGAAGATAGCATTAGTGGTCCAGCCTAAGCTTGACTGAGAATATTTATAAAGATAATGTTGGTGTATATAGATAAGAAATGTACACCATCTTACTTTTAGATTAATGCTGGAGGCCTGACCTCAACACTCTGGTTTCCATGGAGGCTGTCACATGATTTACCAACCTGGCAGCCAGAGCATAATTTGTACAATTAATTATTGTCCAATGCAAAATGACTCTACTGTACACATCACAGCCACCAGGTTCATGCCCAATACATTTTTAAAAACCGCAGAACTCCAACACGATTTAGAAGATTTAGTGCATCTTTTCAAATTGAAAGCTTTGTATTAAAATTATTACATCAAAAATGGAGCAGACTGGCTCCGGACACGGAAGGTGAATAAAAAAAAAGTAAACTGCAGTTTCACAAAGGTTTGATCGACTTATGTGCCATGTTTTTATGGTGTATGCCTATATTTACCACATTCTTTTGCGATTTAGTTTGAACTAAAGAAAGGTCGCCCCGTTAACAGAGAAATAAGAAAACAGCACAATGGTCTGTCTAAAGGGAAATATGAGTAGTTAAATAAAAGATAATCGAAGCGTGTATTGCTTCTCGTGCTCCAGTCTTGTCCAGCACGCCCCTCGGGTTTGTCCCGCCTTAACCTCAGTGGTGGAGTCTTCCTATTGGCTAAGGACAGGTAGATTTTATTTTTTATTTTTTAGCCATAGAATGGCTCTGATCTTAACTATACCGCTACTTTTTATACAAAGGGTAGCTTAAAAGAGTGCAAGTGTCTGAAGTAGTATATGCGTTTTATTCTCCCCATACATATAACAGCATGGACATATTGTGTAATTGTGTTATTGTATTGTAGTGTATAGTGTGGTATTATGAATTGAAAATATAACTCTAATCATATGCATCAATACATACAACCAATAAAATTATAATATTCACAACGACGATGTTCCGCAGACGCCGTGACTTCCTCATAATCTTGCCAGAGCAACTGAGCGGGAAGCCATGTGTGCTCGTACCATGCCTTGTTGTTCTTCATGCTGATAGGCTAGTGGGCTCTGGTGTATTATAATCACGCTGATACATGAGTCAGTTTCCACAAAACATGGAGTGAATCGAAACCGCACCCTCCTGGTACATTTACTCACTGCGCACGCAAAAAAACACAGTTTTTGTCAACTGTAACTGGTGCTTACATATACCTATTGTTATGACTGAATTTTATTGTCATCGATTGTATGTTATGTTGGTGTGTAGGGCTATGACTATTTCTCTAGTATCATCCGTGTTTTGCAAAGGGTTGGGGTGGTGGGTGTGGTTATGAACTGTGGGCGGCCCTTACCGATCTGCTGTGTGGCCCGTTGTATTTTATGCTTATGCTCGGCACCGCCATCTTGTTGCCACTCTTCTGCGCGAGTGGAAAGAGTTTGTACTAGGGGGATCCAGCCACGACTGTTTTCTTTTTTTCATGCTTCTGGCGTGTCCGGTGGATCCCGCTGAGAAGTTTAAAGTGTCCCACCATCTCATATTTTCTTTATAACCTGGAGTAAAATAATAACGTGCCAGACATGAGCATCGAGACACTGTTAGAAGCAGCCAAGTTCTTGGAATTGCAAGCCCAGCAACAACAGAAAACACGTGGTAAGGAGGGGATGCTAAGGTGTGGGGGGAGTTGAAAGACGGCTCAGCAAGCAGTAGGCAGTTGGTATATTGTAGTAGATTCATTTCATATGAAATTCAAGAACTGCAGAGATAAAAATCAGGAGTCGTGTAATGTATTTTGCCAAATGTTAATTGCATCGGGTGTAATGCAGTTTACGCTATAAACATTACCTTAAGCCTGTTGTGGAAAACGGACCACTTCGGTGAGGAGATGGATGTGACAAGCTGTGCATGCAGCGAGGAGCGTATAGCTTGAAGCTGCCTTTATTTGCATAAAGCCTGTTTCTGACGTATGGCTAATGGACCAAATCAGGAGAATTTGTTAAATAGAAACTGGCGATTTGTCTGGTGTTATGATGCAAATTCGGTTTTTCATCATGATCAAAAACATGTAAAACAGGCTGGTCAAAATTTATATATATATTAGTATAGTACGAATGGCGAGAGACTATGAGGGGCTGCTGCAGTCCTAAGGTTTATCTAATATTCTAATTATGTGACTTCTGCAACTCACAACGTAACCAGCCTCGCATATCATCTCCGTGAGTTTTACGCTGATTTCGTTTGTAGGTCAGACCTCCCCATCACAAACAAGTTCCTAGTATAGACCTGCCCATGCCTTGGGCGGTGGCTTTGTCCGAGTGTTTTAAATAATGACCTGACATCGTCGGCATATCGTATTACACTGAATATTATTAGAATGTTCTTTAGGTTTATATTAAGTATTTTTTCATCAAGTCTCATCAATGATGTGCCCACACACTGGATTATGTACACACGAACATGGTCGCATTCTAGGGGAAGTTTGTTTAGATTCCCTCGTTACCGCAGCGAGCTAAACTGGCGCGTTCATGTTCGATACATTCGAGCTGTTGTCTGTTGACGACGTGTCCCGTCTGTCTCCGCCCCTCAACTGAAGCCGCGTGTCCAGAGCCCACCCCTTTTTACCATGTGCACGGCAGCACGGTAGGCTCGAGCCGAGCTGCAGGCGTCAGTTCACTTTATTTGGCAGGTAAATATGTAGCAAAAAATAACAACTCTGCAACGAAATTCTATTCTATGGGCGACAAATACATTACACAAAGTCCAACTTAAGTAAATAGTTGTTTTATTGTAGGTATGTGTCTACGGTGGATTTTTTTGTCTCATTGGTGCAGGTCACGACGAACAAGAATCTAGGGCAATCCCCCCGCCCCCTCCTCCTAAAGTGAAAGAGTTATATAATTCTAGCTCACTCACCCGTGTCTTAATAAGTTGTTTATTCCTAAATTCTAAAATGTTATGTGTTAGTAGAAATTACTAAAGGGGCTATGATAATGCATACATTTAAGTAAGAATTTAATCGTACATTGTGTCTTGGAAAATTCCATCCATTGGGTATTTATGTAGTAAGAGGCAATGAAAGAGTTCTCACAAAATAAAAGCTATCATGTTCTAAGGAGGGCTGTTACTACAATGGCCACTCCCTACATGTTCCTTTTAACCCCAATCTGTCACCCACACAAGTCAGGCCTCCTGTTGGTTGCGAAAGGTCTTATTTCTTTGTTTTGATGTCAGGCACATGTTTTGATGGCTTTTGTGAAATGAACTACAGTTCACCTCTGATGGCAAGTGAACCTCAAAATGGCCAGGTTGAGGCCAACTTATAGCACTAGCATTAGCATTACTTTGGTAATGTTGTACGTAAGGAACAACTAAGGAAGTGTTGAATTACATTTAATGTTTGAACTAGCAGACTACAGTACGAAGGGAAAATCAGCAATTATTCTGCTCTGTCTGGTGTTAATTTTCATTAGCTGTCAAATCCCACATGTTGGACGTTATATTGTTTTTGAGTGAGGTGGTATGAGCGAGAGTGTGTGTGTGTGTGTGTGTGGTTACCGCATTGCTGCACCCCACTCTCTCCTCACCGCTGCTGGGGGGTGAGCTGCAAGCGAGACGACAGCAGACATCTGTTCTGCATTGGGACACCGAGCGAGGCGCCTGTCACTCCGCTCCGCATTAACCATGCTGAGCTGTCAGGACTCTGTGGTCCTGCAGTCTGCCTGCTTGTGACCGGAAAGAGCCAGAGGTGTGAGCGCTACCCATCACATTCTCATTAGGCAACTCTGAGCGAGCTCTAATGAAGTACTGCGCTGTAGTTACTTACCATTTCCATGGCCAGCTGATTTGAAGACGTTTTATTTCCCAACTCATTTTAGTCTCACACATGGGAGCTAAAAGGCCCAGGTCTGGATAAGACATGAAATGATTCACATTTCTTTGACATCTGTCTTTGCATGTGTTGACATGAAGGGCCATTTATGCTAGAAATAATAATGTTAAGCGTTCGTAATGTAAATGCTTGACTGGAAGCCCATTTGACCCCTAAATGAGGGGAAAAGAATGACTTCATTCGTAATGGCCAATCCATTTCAGCCCTTTTTCTCTCCCAGCTGTGCCAAACGAGTGCCATCCTCCCCCTTATCCTTGATGCGCAGGAGAACAATGCAGTGAAAAGCTGCCCAGTCATCACTGGAGCCAATGACTCACTGGACTGGATACAGTGTGTCTGTACAATGATGTTTTTTGTCTTAATCTTACCCCTCTCTTGAAGCCTCTGCAGTGAAGCATGCATACATACAACACACACACACACATACACACACTAGTGGCTAGTCCTCTCCATTAGGCTTGTGATATGCTTGTGATATGCAGTGCACAGTTTCTGGCTTGTATTGATCACAGAGGCAGCACCCCCGTCACAAAAGCAGGCTGTTCCATTATGTTGGCTGCATATTGCACCCATGTGTGCTGCAGAGAATAGGGGGTAAAAAATTGTGTAGGAGTTACAAGCAGGCCCACCGTATTGATGGGGTCGTATGAGTCCATCTGTGTCTTGTGATTGCCAACATAGCTGTTTCCATGGTAACTGGACATCCCCCCCCCCCCCCCCCCCAATTCTTCTGTCCCTATGGATCAACGATGCTCGTACGTCAGCAGCAGTAAACACCCACTCCAGTGCACCAGCTGACTGGTGCGGGGTTCGGTGTGTGGTGGGTGATTCCTCTGCTTGATTGGCTTCTCCTCTTCCCCAAACACACAGCCAGCAGCCTTATGAGAACACCACATTTTGTCAACACGATTTTTGTGTTGATGTGCTCTTTTGTCATTGTGTTTCTCATGTGTTTAATGGGTTAATTTGGGAATCATTTTTCCTTGAGGTGAAGTATGTATCTATCTTGTAGATGGTTGAAACTGGTTGGTGTAAGGCCTTGCCATTGAAGTAACAAACAGAAACACAGTGTGCTGCTGAAGCTTATTGCTTAAGACACGCAGTAGCCTCTGAGTCCCTTGGCTAGACCAGTTGGCTCAGTCGGGCATGTGGCGTGGTAAACAGTTGCTTTTATGACCAGGCCCAGGTGGAGACTCGTGACAAAGGACTCGGCCGTCACGACACTCGGAGCCATGTGCTCTTTGTTAGGGCCCATTTGGTGCATTTTATTAAGATAAGAACGCCCCCGTTGTGCTGCTCGAACTCGGGCCAGAGTTTGTCAACTGCTCGAAAAGCTTCTTTACACTGACTAAGGAATATATATCCGAGTAAGTGCCAAAATAAGGAGCTTAGCCCAGGAATTACAGAACATGACAACACCGTTCCGCCCCAAGGGCTGCCATTACACCCCTGAAACAGGGCTTTGACAGGGGAACATGACTTGGATTAAAAACCTGCTCTGGGAAAACTGGCGTTTTCCCGGCAGAGCGCCAATAAATCTCTTTTTCTTGTCTCCCAAGTCAAACCACAGCTCATTTCACAACCTGATTGCTGTCCAAACTACCTGGCATTGAAACAACCCCCCCCAAATCCCCCTGTCCAAAACACACTGTTTTGACACAGTGTAGTTTTTTTCTGGTAACACAATCCTGCCAAGTAAGCTCTTTTTCTTTTTCCAGGTGGTCATGTCAAAGATTTACATGTGGAACACTGTAGAAATGTGGCTTGATAAGTCTGGGCACAGTATAGCTTCCCCTGCTGTCTTATCTGTCCTGCTGCAGAAAAACGGCATGGCTTGCTCACAGTACACACACACACACAAACACATATTTGCAGCTGTAGTTGAGCTGTAGTGAAAAAGAAACCTCCTGTTTTTCTTTCACCCCCCTCTTTCAGGGCGGTCTTCCCATCTCCTAGCTGCTCCCAGGTCAGCAGAAGCTGCATAATTCATTTGACTATTTAAGGATTGGCCGAGACCCCAAGGGGCGGAGCCTAGTCGCTGGCTCCTGGTGCGTGTGGCGTAAGGCAAGTGTTGGAAGCCACCCAGGAGGGGACGGACCGGGGCAAGGGGAGTGGCGGAGAGTTTACCGGCATCGGGTTTCCGTGAAGACTACGCTAAAGTAACCTTAGCCTGCGCTGCGTACACGCTGTACTCCACCAGGGCGAGGATAAAGGAGAGGAGGAGAGTTTGTTTTTCTCTCTTTCGCTCGCTAATCTCCCCTCTCACAATGACTGCTCCTTCTTTTCAAGGGCCCCAACACCCCCCACCCGCCCACCTACTTTTAAACTGACAACATGAATTGGTCCTATCGGTGTGTGTGAGGTGCGTTGTTGTCTCTCCACAGCAGCAATCTGTCGCTGTGTATTTTTTGTGTGTGAAAGAGGGCAAACAACACAAGTCATATGAGAGGTCAGAGGTCACACAGCAGCACATGCACAGAATGTTTCCTGCCCCGCGTGTAACCTCCGCTTACCTCCGCCGCCCACACCCCTGCGGTCACAAGGTCAGCGTGTGCCTGTGGCCTAGTTTTGGGCCATTTCTGTGTGTGTGTGTGTGTGTAAGGGGGGTTTCATGATGACTTTGGTCGCAGCACTCTTGACAAGCCATTTTGAATCGTATTGTATTTTTCTGAGCCATGAGTTTGCAATTTATTCAGCATGGCTGAAATGTAGGTCGCCGTGTGACACTGTAGGTTATTGAAGTTAGGGAATTGATTGTATGTTCACAGCCTTTAAGTCTGTTCTTCCCAGCTCCCACATCTAAACCGTGTTCATACATCACATGACCCTGAAAGTGCTAAATCACATTTATGGTGATTAGTGCACATGGCTTTATTCGTGGTGTTTAGCTGTAAATAAAGTAACATATTTTTTTTAGTGGGAGTGACTATCTTTAATTCTTCGTTTCCTGGCTCATCTCTCCCTTTTTCTCTGAGTTAATGCATTTATTTCTTCCCTTTACCTCTCCTCCTCCCCTTTCATATTCATCCATCTGCATCACCTCCCTGCCCTCCCTTTCTCAGAGGAGAATGAGTTGCGGGAGCGACTCCGTCAGGAGCAGGAGGCCGAGCAGAGGAAGAGGAAGGAGACGGTGACGGCGGTGCAGGCCACACGGGTCAACCACCACCACCAGCACCAGCAGCACCAGCAGCAGCACCACCACGTCACCTGGGTGGAGGAGCCCAGCAGCCTGGAGCGCCGCCTGGCCCCCCTCCCGCCCCAGCCGCCCCCCCCACCGCTGCCCATCACGGTCATCCCCATCCCCGTGGTGCCTTCAGCCCCCGCCCCCGCGCCCACCGCCTTCCCCCCGGCCCCCAGCACGGCACGCAGCCCCCCCACCACCACTGTCTACCACCCCCAGGGCTCCCCCAGCAAAGACGTGCGCTCCCCCACCGGCCAGCACGTCCTCATCTCCCAGCAGCCCGAGCCGGAGCCCATCTCCCTGACCCAGACACTGACTGCTGGCGCCAAGCAGCAGCAGCCAGTGGCGCATCTGTTACAGCCCTACCCTGGGACCATCCTCACGGGCTCCCAGCATGCACTGCCTCCTCAGCCGGGGCCCCAGCCCCCTCAGACGCAGTCCAGTCCGGTCTCAAGGTCGAGCCCGCCGGACGACTCCCGCAACGCGGACGGAAAGAAGAGACCAGGAGGGTGAGTGGTGCGATGTCGGGGGGCAGGACGAGATTGTACGACATCTTGCTTGCTTGCTTGCAGTACCTCGGTGCTCTTCAAAGTAGTTTTCTGATGAGTGTAGCCAGATTTGATGCTCGGATATTTGATGCCAAGATTTCCCTCAGTGTCAGTGCACACAATACAGGTTTCATTATTTTCAGCTTTAGCAACTTGGATGGTTGTGTGTGGCATTAAAAAAGCCTTTATCACGTTTGGTTACTTGGTTGGATGACGTGTTGCAAAAACTCTTGTCAGAATCTGGCATGTTTGTGGAGTCTCTCATGTGAACTGGAGTCTGTCTTTGGTCTGTTGTTGTTGTTGTTGTTGTTGTTGTTGTTGTTGTTATGCCAGTGGAGAACTTACAGTCCTCTAATCTGTGTTTCCAGGGCAGGGACCAGAGAGGTGCATAACAAGCTTGAGAAAAACAGGTGGGTCCATTAGCGTAAGCATAAGCAACTGTGCGCTTCTGAGGAATATTTCCCCCACTTTTTTTCCCAAGTCTTTGTTTTTTACGTCTTTTCATCTTCTTTTTTTATTATTTTTCTTCTTCTTCTTCTTCTTCTTCTTCCTCTTCTTCACTCTTTCTGTCTCTCTGTCTGTCTCTGTCTCTCTCTCTCTCTCTCTCTGCCTCCCTCTCGCTCTCCTTCTTGTTCTTGTTCTTCTGTTTGAAGACACTACAGAATAGAACGTGTGTACACACCAAGCTACTTTAGGGCCAGTCACCCCAGTGTTGAAATGTGTCAGTAGGGAAGGAAGCTACTGTTGGTGCTCAGTAGAAGAACACTGGCCTGGCTGAGTAGGCCCTCCATCTTAGAAGGTTACAACAACAGGAGAAACGAGAACTGATTTATGTCCACTACTTCTCCATCTTGGAGGCATATGGCAATTTGCTGGACCATAGTAATGTATAAGGCCTGCTACCTGTTAAAACAGTGCAGTGTAGGAATCATGGAGGTGGGGTGGGAGTACTGGGGTCGTACAAAGACACTGGTAAGTGCACCTGTATAGCCTTGATCTTCCCTACATCACAACCTTCTCCCTCCACTCCCCACCCTCACCCTCACCCCACCCCCATCAGGAGGGCCCACCTGAAGGAGTGCTTCGAGACCCTGAAGAAGAACATCCCCAACGTGGACGAGAAGAAGGCGTCTAACCTCAGCGTGCTCCGAAGTGCCCTGCGCTACATCCAGGTGAGTCCCGCTGTCGGCTCCCTCTGCTCGTCCCGCTTGCTTCTCTGGTGAACTTTGACCCCTAGGGAACACTCGTCAGGGTGCGCAGTGTCGGGATTATGAACATGACCTGCTGACGTTGTTGAGAGACACGTAGGCTAGCTAGATTTCTAGCTGTCCTCCTTCATTTGTTACACAGATGAGTGAAGATTTGTGTGTCTTATGTGGCAGCAGACCAGTGGAAAGAAAATCAGATTTGGGATGACTTTGGCCGCATGTTTTTGAGAGGAATTTCGTTTGTGCTTTTTAAGGAAGGAAGGGGGAGAAGTGTGCAGACAGACAGTTCATTTGTGGAAAGCGAGCAGACCCAGTATGTCAGCGTCTGGCAGCCACAAGTGAGGGAGAATCTGCCTTGAAAAGCAGACGATGTTAATCCCACATTGCTGTTTCGCGAGATTGAATGACGGGCCATTCAGGCGGTCGGAACATGACGGAAAAGTTCTTAATCGGCTCTTTCCCTGGTCTAGACACACGCACGTGCACACACACACACACACACACACACACATAATGTGTATCCTGCTCCTTCTTT
>CM050215.1:14427249-14502249 GCA_027475355.1 Coilia nasus | reverse complement strand
CCCCCCCCCCCCCCCTCCTGATTTAATTTTTTCCCCCCCTCTCTTAGATCCTTTCTGTCAGTTCTAGCTGTCTAACTCTCTCTCTCTCTCTCTGTTGCCCCCCTTTTTTCTTTTCTCCTTCTCTTTTCTCTCTCTGTTCTTCTGTCACTGTGTGACTAGAGCAGTGTCACTGTGTGACTAGAGCAGTGTCAGGGCTGTGAGATTAACAAGAGGAATTAAGAGTCAGGTAGCCCAGACTGGATGGACATTTAGGCTACTTCTCACTCGAGACATGTTTTTTTTTTCCTGTGTGTCTTTCCATTCTGTTCTTCAACCGCCAAATCCTTCTTGGATGATTTGGGCCAACTCCTGACTCACTCATAACCCCCACCCACCCACTCACTCACCTACCTCCTTAGTCACACACACACACACACACACACACACCCCCAACCTCGAAACGTTAGCTGTTTGTCTTGCCAGAAGGTGACCGCTTACACACAAGAGGCAACTATGACAACAGTGACTCCTGCACTAGTGTCAGTACTGCATGCATGTGTGCGTGTGTGTGCGTGTGTGTGTGTGTGTGTGTGTGTTTGTGTGTGTTTGTGTGTGTTTGTGTGTGTGTGTGTGTGTGTGTGTGTGTGTGTGTGTGTGTGTGTGTTTTTCTTATTTCTTTTCTGCCCACATGTGCGTGTGTGTGTTCTGGGTTGTGGCTCCTCTGTAGCTCTCGCTTTGCAGTGCTCACCACAGCTTGCCAGAGAGCCGCACAGACAGGCTCACCCAGTTCCCCCTTTCTCAGATATGACGGCAGCTTTCAGTTTCTCTTGCGTGCATGTGTGTGTGCGTGCGTGTGGCATACAGTCGTGTGGAAAGAAATAACCCTTCTTGTTTACATGATATTCCCCCATGTGTGGAGACGGTATCGGATGAAGAACTGTGCATGTGCGTGCGTGCGCATGTGCATGTGCATGTCTGTGTGTGTGTGCGTGCGTGCATGTGTGTGATTTGAGTCGGGTTTCACCTGTGTGAAAAGGCGGTCAGTGAGGCTGTGGAGTAAGCCCCCCCCCTCCCCACGCCTGCTGCTCCCTCCTGCTGCCTCGTTCTGGCCTCTCTGGCCGCATGAGCACCGAGCACATGGCCAGCCGGAGCCACCTGATGTCACCCCCCCCCCACCCTCCCTTGGTGCCAAGCCGCCCCCACCCCCTGTCCCAGCTAACCTCCGCTGAGCCCAGCCTCTCCTCTCCTCTCTCCTCCCCTGCCTTCTTCTCTCCTCTCTTCTCATCTCCCCCCCTCTTTCCTTCTCCTGTTCTCTCCTCCTTTTCTTTGCTTTCCCCTCCTTCTATCATCTCCCCCTTCTTCCCGTCTTTTCTGCTGTCCTCTCTTCTCTTCTTCTCTCCCCTCCTCCTTTTCTCTCCTGTCTCGTCCTCTCTCCCTTTTCATATCTCCCCTATTCCGTTCTCTCCTGTCCTCTCCTCTCCTCTCCTCTTCTCATCTCTCTTTTTCTCCTTTCGCCTCCTTTCTTCTCTTCTCTACTGTCTTCTCCTCCCTTCTCCCTTCTTCCTCCCTCACAGCTCTCCTGCCCCTGCACCCCCCCCCCCCCTTTGTCTCACATTGTATTGCCTCTCGCTCCAGATTTCTCCTTTCTTCCTCTCCTGATTCCCCTTGTTTCTCTCTCGCTCTCTCTCTCTTTCTACACTCTTTCCTTTGCGCCGTAGCCCCTCCTCTCTCCTGTGTTTGCGGCCCCCCTCATCCCCATGCGCATGCGTTTTCTCTCCCCCTCTCTCTCTTTCTGTCTCTCTCTTTTTCTCTTTTTCCCGCTCCCTCTCTCTCTCCCTCTCTTTCTCTCCCTCTCTCTCTCACCCCCCTCCCTCTCACCCCCCTCCCTCTCTCTCTCTCCCTCTCTTTCTCTCCCTCTCTCTCTCTCACCCGCCTCCCCCCCTCTCTCTCTCTCTCCCTCTCTCCCTCTCTCTCTCTCACCCCCCCCCCCTCTCTCTCTCTCCCTCTCTCCCTCTCTCTCTCTCACCCTCTCCCCCTCTCTCTCTCTCTCTCTCTCTCTCTCTCTCTCCCCCTCCCCTCCCCCCCCCCTCTCTCTCTCTCTCTCTCTCTCTCTCTCTCTCTCTCTCTCTCTCTCTCTCTCTCTCTCTCTCCCTCTCTCCCTCTCCCCCCCTCTCTCTCTCTCTCTGTCCCACTGATCTGCTTTCCCATGCGCCAGAGAGCCATGCTGCTGCAGCACCAGCGTCAGCCTGCCCTGCTATTTACGTAACGTGCCTAGTCATACAGCCAGCCAAACACCCAATAGATACGCCTCTGGATTGGAGGCAGCCTACACACACACACTCACACGCACACACACACACACACACACTCACACACACACACACACACACACACTCACACTCTCACTCACTCACTCACTCTCACACACACATACACACTTTCACACACATACACACGCACACTCACACATACACGCATACACACTCCCACACACACACACACACACACACACACACACACACACACACACACACACACACACACACACACACACACACACACACATATACACACTTCCACACACACACACACACACATACACACTTTTACACACATACACACTTTCACACACATACATACACACACTCTCACACACACACTATTATTGAGATTCAATATTAAAATTCAAGCCTCCAGATAGCATCGTTCTTTCTCTCTTTTTTTTTTCTCTCTTTCTCCATCCTTGACATGTGGTGAAACACTAATATATACACCCAGTAGGCATGTGGGGGTACATACTTGAGCTGAATCTACTACCCAGTAATAAGATTTGTAAAATAGTGATGATTAGTTAGGTACGAGATTTGTCTATTATCACATATTATGTTTTTTCTCCGTGAGTGTGATTGACAGAAATGGTTATGGTCTTTCTTCAAAGGGAAAGATAGTAATGAACACACACACACACACACACACACACACACACACACACATATACTTTATTTATTATTTACCTAAAAGGGAAATTAGGGAACAGGTACCCAGGTGTAGGGTGTGCATTTTTTATAAAACCATTTTTATTTCTCTCTCCATCCTTGACATGAGACAAAAGTCCAGTACATGTATGTGTCTAATACATAAATCAGACTACAGGCTTGACCTGAATCTACCCACCAAAAAAAAAAAACAAGATTCAGTAAATAGTTGCAGAGTTGGAAATAGTCCAGAGAGATGGAAAAGATGTTTTTCTCCTAACATCACTATGTCTTTTCCCCCTTGACTGTGTGTGCATTTCGCAGAAAAGCAATGTAAAGCGAGAGCAATTTTTGGTAATAGCTTTGACATTTGGAAATCCACTTTGCGTGAACAAAAGCAGACACTTATTTTCGACTGAACAAAAACGGGCCCCAAAAATAACTGCTGTTCACATCTATGTGCTGTTGTAGCGTAATTGTCCTCGAATCTCTCTCTCTCTCCCTCCCTCCCTCTCACACACACACACACACACACATCTTTCCCCCCTCTCTCCGTTTCCCATTTCTCTCTTTCTATCTCTCTGTCCCATCTCTGGTGTGGAGGAACTTTGGGGAGGTGCAGGGCAACGGCCGTTTTCCGTTTAACCATTGACTTCAATATTGCGAAACACGACATCCTTGCTGAGCCGGGCCGCAGTGGTTCTTGTCAGGCATACGGAAAGGGCTTTTGGTCCTCTGGCCAAATGCATGCAGCGTCCAGACAGTGCTGACCATATCATCTCCCTCATCTCTCTCTATACATAGTGATGTTTTCATGTCAGGGAAAAGTTTAGGCCTACCTCACTACAGCTCGCTCGGAGCATTCCAGGTTTTAAAAAAACGTGCGCAGAGAGCGCGAGGGTGCGGGCGAGAGAGAAAGAGCGAGTGAGAGTGAGTGTACGGTCTTGGCAAATATTTTTTTGATTTACTTGTTTTGTGTAGGTAATGCATTCTTAAATATGTTTAAATAAACTACCTATACAAGTAGTTATGTGTCTTTGTATTAATTTGTCCTGTTATTGACGTAATGCACGTCATTGACAAAATGTGCAGCCTGTTCGAATATTCGTGTTTTATTTGGAGCGAATATTCGAAAATCATTTTTGAGCAATGTTGACAGCCCTAACACACACATACACATATATTCTCTCACTCTGTGTCTTTCTCTCTCTCTCTCTCTCTCTCTCTCTCTCTCTCTGTCTCTCTCTCTCTCTCTCTCTCTGTCTCTCTCTCTCTCTCTCTCTCTCTCTCTCACGCACAAATATATATAGCAAAGTTTTCACATCTGCCTATGTGATGTGAAAAAAATGCTGTCAACTAGGAATGCCTTCAAAAATGGAAGTGTTAATCATACACAAACACGCACACACATATGTCTTCTCTTACTTTGTCACACACACACATATATATTCTCTCACTGTGTCTGTCACTCTCTCTCACACACACACACACACAGACACACACCCAAACACTCTTGTTCCATTTGCCTTCTGCCCTCCAGCAAGGAAAGCATGAGCGGTCTGCAAGCCAGTATGGTCTTGTTCATGTGTATCTGGTTTGTCAAGTAAGGTTTTTGAGGATCTCTTCTGGGGTTTTTGTGCTGCACTCAAATTCTGTGCTTCTTACACATAGTAGAAGCAAATCCGTGTAAATGCCCAAGACGTAAAAAGCTTGGAGCCAGCATGTCTGTTTCTGTGTCTGTGGATTTGGAGGTATGGTGTATGTGTATGTATGTATGTGTGTGTGGTTGGGTGTGTATGTGTGTGTGCAGATGTGTGTAGTGTTGTTGGCCTTGTATTAACCTTTTCCCTCTCCTCTCCTCTCCTCTCCTCTCCTCTCCTCTCCTCTCCTCTCCTCTCCTCTCCTCTCCTCTCCTCTCCTCTCCTCTCCTCTCCTCTCCTCTCTCCTCTCCTCTCCTCTCCTCTCCTCTCCTCTCCTCTCCTCTCTTCTCCTCCTCTACTCTACTCTACTCTACTCTACTCTCCTGTCTTCTGTTTTTCCTTCTCTCTCTCCCTCTGGTTGACAGACGCTGAAGCGCAAGGAGAAGGAGTTTGAGCACGAGATGGAGCGTCTGGCGCGGGAGAAGATCGCCACGCAGCAGCGGCTGGCTGAGCTGAAGAACGAGCTGAGCCAGTGGATGGACGTGCTGGAGATCGACCGCCTGCTACGCCAGACCGTGCAGCCTGAGGATGACCAGGCCTCCACCTCCACCGCCTCAGGTTGGGCACACACACACACGCGCACACACACACACACACGCACACACGCCAGAACCGTGCAGCCTGAGGACGACCAGGCCTCCACCTCCACCGCCTCAGGTTGGGCACACACACACACACACACACACACACACACACACACACACACACACACCCTCTCACTCAGGCCTCCACCTCCACCGCCTCAGGTTGGAGACACACACACACACACACAGACACACTCACACACACTCAGGCCTCCACCGCCTCAGGTTGGACACACACGTAGACACACACACACACTCAGTCCTCCACCTCCACTGCCTCAGGTTGAACACACGCACACACACACACACACACTCAGGCCTCCACCACCACGGCCTCAGGTCAATGGCAAACAGCTCACTTTGGGTGTTTTTGAAAGGCTCTGTAATCCAGTTAGAAGAAAAGTCATTCGAATTTCGAAATTCAGGATGTGGATTGTAGTTAAAAGGCGCTATATAAATGTAATGGTTGTTGTCGTTGCTCACCCACCACTCAACTACTCACTCACTTGTGACCTCTCTCAGGAAATGAGGTGGAAAAAAAACTGCTCCAGAGAGTAAAAGTTCACCCTAGGTATTTGTTACAGCCATTAACTAAAGCAGCTAGTTCTGTGAGAAAGCCTTACAGAATGACCAATGACCCTAATGGACCTTTGTTTTTTTTCCGAATCGGAATTCTCCCAGTGCGTTGTGCTGCCATTTTTCAAGTCTCGTATTTTCACCTCATGTATTGGGCTTTACACCTTCTGTGTTCTCATGCGTACATGCCAAAAGAACACACACACACAATCTGACACACAACCATATAAACACAAGTACACACATTTACATTGGACTTAGATAAAGGGAGAGCAACTGATATATTTGCATCCGTGCCATCTCTAACTGGAAGCACAGTCCGGTATCTCCCAACACAGTCAAAACCTAGTTAACCTGGAGCCCCATACTCCTTCACAAGTTTTAATTAGCACGACTCTTCAGTCAGGTAGGAGAGTTCAGAATACGCCGGTGTTATGTGACCAGGTAGAACCAATTTCAGGCTGGACTTCGTAGTTTCTGAAGCCGGGGTTTGCTAACCTGGTAAATCCGCCCCTCGTACTTCATTTTATTTTGTACAGAGGGTCTGGAGCGGAGGCTGTTGAAATTCATGTAAGAGGAACCGAGCAACTCCTAGCCAATCAGCGAACAGAGGGTGTGTTTCTGAGCCATGACGTTGACTTTGTGTGTGGTGTGCTATGTGTGTGGTGTGTGTGGTGTGCTTTGTGTGTGACTTGGTGTGCTACATTTGAATTGTAGTGCGTAGGTAGGCTAATTGCATATGTGACAACCAGGCGTTAGCAATTGGGTAAAGGCAGAGCCACTTGTTTTAAACTTTAAGCAGAGTCCACACCTCCAGGAAGAAATCGTTTCTCACGGCCTCCGCTCCAGAGCCTCTACAAAATGAAATGAGGTACGAGAGACTGGTTTACCAGGCTAGGGATTTACTACCTCTGCTCGTGCTGTGATGACAGCTCTCCCTCTCAGCACCCTGCTGTGTAGATAAGAGGTTGGCCATCTCTGCATAGTGCTAGTGCCTCCATGTCTAACCTGAAAGGGCCTGATGCTGTAACTTGTCACTGCTTGTGCTCCAGTCAGGCCAATACAGGCTTTCAAAATTCAGAGGAATTAGCCCTTTCGCAATATATGTTTGTTTCTTTGTTTGGTTTTTGTTTCTCATTTCTCATTTGTAATAGTTCTGTGTTTTTTGTTCTCTCAGAGGGTGAAGACAACATCGATGAGGACATTGAGGAGCAGAGCGCATCTGCTGCGGCTGCTGCTGCATCCCCCAAAGTGCCTCAAGCCCCTCCGCCTGAGCCAAGGAAACCCCTCTCTGTCCCCGCCAAAGCCCCCCTGCTCAACAACAACCACCACCATAACCACCAGCCCCCAACCCCCACCATCCAGCACAAGCTCTCAGCCCAGCTAGCACTCACTGTCCCACACGCAGTCTCGGTGTCCGCCCCGGTCCCGGTTCCGGTTCAGGTCCAGGCCGCCCCACCAGTCTCGGCCCCTGCCCCCACCACCATCCCCGGTCCCGGGACAGCGCTCAGCCCCGTCACCAGCTCCCCGCTCCAGGCCCCGACGCTGGTGGCCCCCCAGGCTCTGCTGACGGCCCACGCGCACATCGTGACGGCGCCCGCCACCAACAGCAACGGCGGGGTGACCAACGGCCTGGTGCAGCCCACCACGGTCATCGCCCACGCCGCGCCGGCCACTCACGCGTCCGTCATCCAGGCCACGGTCAACCACATCATCCAGCCGGCCGGCAAGCAGCTGGCCCAGACCCAGCCCCAGCCCACGCAGGCCCTGCAGCAGCAGCAGCCGCCGGTCCACACGCCGCACACCACGCTGGCTCACCTGGCCCCCTCGCCCACGGCCGCGCCACAGCCCATCGGCCACATCACCGTGCACCCGGTTGCCCACCTGAGCCAGCACCACCACCTGCCCGCCATCTACCCCCAGCCCGTGGCCACCGTCACCCAGCCGGCCGTGGTGGGCCACATTGCCCACACGCTCTCCCACGCGCAGGTCAACGGGGCCTCGCCGGGCCAGGCGGGCAAGGCTCCCGCAGCGGGGGCGACCGCCACGGCCATGGGCACCCAGGTGGTGGCGCACCACCCGCAGCTGATGGGGCAGACGGTGCTCAACCCCGTCACCATGGTCACCATGCCCTCCTTCCCCGTCAGTACACTGAAGCTGGCCTGAGGTGACCCAGGGTGAGGGTGATGATGACGATGATGATGATGATGATGACGGGAGATGTAACGAGGGGGTGGGGCCGGTCAGAGGCACAGGACACCACCTCTTTCCTGTCCCCGCCCACCCGCTGCCTCCCACTGCTGACGCAAGCGCCAGTCTGTTACAGTTCGCAGCGCGGACTCACTTTCAGAGATCAGACGAGGCTTTCGCCGCTGTAAAGAACACTCAGTACATTCCACGTAAACACACACACACATAATACAGAACTCTATAAAAAATTATGATATAAAGACTTTAATAATTAAAAATATGAAAAAAAAAAAAAAAGAATTTATGAATATATAGCTATATATTGACTTGATTTAAAAACTAAAAAAAAAAAACGTGTTTGTGTGTGTGGGTAGTGCAAGGGTATGTTGTCCTGAGTGATTGTTTGCTACTTGCTGTGCGTATTAGCTTGTGAAATTATCATTACTGAATGACATGTAGCCCCCACCCCTGACCAAAATGACCAGGAATGGTGAACACGGAGAGGGCAGGGTTTGCCAGGGTGAACTGGCACACTTATGTGGGTTCATTGCCTTCGCAACCTGTGCCAGTGCACGTGAAGTACCCAGATACACAGAGCAAAGCCTTCTAATACAGTCTGAATGCTGTAGAACCTCACCGATACTATCTGCCTAGCCCGATCGACCCAACGAGTGTTTTTGTGGCGTTGTTGCGCCGCAGTTACTGCGGAGCGATATTACACTGTTTTGAGTTGTCTCTGTGAACTGGGCACAGACCTGGTGTTGTATCCGATTCAGGCACTACGGCTGAGGGCCCTTAAAGACGTTCGGATTTATATCGGAATTCGGTAGAGCCCCCCCCCCCCCCTCAGGCAGGGATATGTGGTCTTGCCTTCGGTAGAGCACCCCCCTCTCAGGCAGGGATATGTGGTCTTGCCGTACCATCCGCAGCCAGTTCATCTGGGGATTCCCTGTGTCAGTGCTGCCTTTCTGTGCCTCTGGTGCTCCAGTGTTACATGTTGCACTACCGCCCTCTGCTGTCCAGTCGGGGCTAGTGCAACAAGCCCCTTGCTGTGAGAGTTGGCATGAGTACTGATGCCCTAAAGCACACAGCTAGTTTGAGGCACTATCATGGCATTAAAAATAATAATACAAAAGCATTTCGAAAGTATATCATGACGCAAAGTAGTGTAGGTCCACTGAATGTATATAAACGCAATTACTGCATAGCATCATATGCCTTCGCCGTTGCATTATGAAGACATGATTTGGAGTGAATGGAGGAAAAACACTGGCAATCAGAATTTGAAATGAAAAAAAAAATGTCCCTTATACTTTGGTGAATGTGTTAAGCTAGTAGGCTTATTTGTGGTGTGGCCACTGTGGTTGACCTGCATGTGTGTGTGATCATGTGCTGTTGTAGCGAGTAGTAGCGTACGTGTGTGTGTGTGTGTGTGTGTGTGTGTGTGTGTGAGAAAGAGCTCTCTTCAGGAGCAGGCGACAGTGCACCAGCAGAGAGTCCAGGGGCTTGTGTGTGTGTGTGTGTGTGTGTGTGTGTAAGTGAGTGTGAGAGACCATATCACACAGCAGTGCCCGGGGCAAAGAACGAGCCCCAAGGTTCAAGGCAGGTCATCTGCTTTAATGTACGTGAACTTTATGTAAGTCACGCCTGTATTGTGACACATCTCCTTTAACATAGCAGGGCAGGCACTTGTGGTGGAGCCGTGCATTAACGTATGCGGGGGCTTAGGAACCTGACCTCACGCTCCCTTTTCCCCCCTGTGGCACCATGTAAGCTTGAACGACCGTGGCTGAATTAATGAATGACCGGCGGGCAGAGATTGTGTAACTCACTTTTTTTGGCGAATGACTGAATGAATGGCGCGCTTAAGTCCGAAAAAGCCCGCGTTTAATTTAATATTCCATTCCATTCGGGCGCACTGGCACACGTACCGTACACCTGCCTGGCACACACGGCACTCTCTCCAGAGGCGTGGCCAACGCTTACATGAGATTCACACCTCCGACACTGTGATTTGCTGCTCACCGGCCCTGTGACGAGCAAAATATAAACTGGTTTACAGCTGTACTATTTCAACCGCTAGAAAAAAAAAAAAAAGTTCCCTTTGTTTATTATGCTTGTGTGAGAATATTTGAAAAACATATTTGGCCATGTTGTATGTTTTTTTTTTTTCTATGTATGCACAGCTTAACATATGGAAGCATTCACCTTCAAATTTAATGTATTTTAACATTTTTGACTTGCCTGGTTTCGCATGTAGTACGTTTTTTTTTTTTTGTTGTTTGTTTGTTTGTTTGTTTGTTTTTTCTGGGACCATGTACAGTACTGTATACAATGGGGCGACTTCTCAGACCTCTTTCCACTCTGATATTATATATACATAATGTGTGTTTTCCCTATGGAGAAAGTTAAAGTTGTATATAGCCTGTAAACTCTGGGCTGCATTTAGACCTAACTGTCCATTATGTTTAAAAAGATCTGTACAAGGAAAAACAAATGAATACAAGAGAACAAAAAGATGAAGTTACTTAATAAATCTTGTTACATTTAAATGCTTGTCTTTTTTGTCTTATTGTCTTTTGAAGGTTGATGGCTAAGTAAGTGCTTTAATTAACAGTACAGTTTAGAAAGTTATATAATACACATCATACGCACTCAATGCAGTGTTCATATTTTGTTAAATTGTTAGGTTGTCATTAATTCTCTTTGTGTAAGGCAGTGTATAACGGCTTCTACTAACATGTATTATCCAACACAACACAACAGATGCCAAAACAAAAATGTCCCAGGGCTCCCTTTGGTTGGTGTTGATAAGGACACTTTGAAAGAAAATAAATGGCAGTGATGCTCTATCTGCACAGTACAAATACAAAACCGAAAATGCTTGAATTTGCATCACTGAAATGACTTTAGTTACATACTATATAAAACTCCATTGCATTATAAATCTCAATTTATGCTCTCAATGTCATTAGGACAAAAAGGATATGGATAAAAAAACTTTTATTACTATAAAATCAGAACATATTGCTTCACATACATCCAAGTGTAAAATTCTGTGCCAGAACTGTTCACAAACTGCCATTTTCAGCAGCAACTTTGGAAAGTGTTATTTGGCCATGGGTGTAAAATAAAATGATAAATAACTACAGACAGACAAACAGTACAGCAGATGCTAAAAACATAAAAATATGACCTACAGCCGTGTTCCCCTCTCCTCCCCGCTCGCTAACTGGTCATACATGGGTTGCCCCCACATGAAGCATTTGGGGTCACAGTTCCTGTCCCCTCCATCGCCGCCTCCTCCTCCTCCTCCTTCTCCTTCTCCTTCTCCTCCCCCCAGGCATGCTGGCTCTGTACAGGTGACCCCGAAAGCTGAGCCCTGGTACGGGTGGTCGCCCTCCTCTGGGCCTGGGGCTTCTGGTTCCGGAGGTGGGGCGGAGGTCAGTGTTGGCACGGCGTTAAACATGACGAACCCCATCAGGATCACCACCAGTGACACAATGTACAGGCCAGAGAACTGCAGACGTGACAAAGCACAACACAGCGAAAGTCTGTACATCTGGATCATCATAACATCTGTTATCAAACCAAAGATTACACACAAAGTACAGACAATAATAATAATAATAATAATCTTTACTTGTATAGCACAATTCATACATACAAGATGCAGCTCAAAGTGCTTTACAGTTTGGCAAGGTCACCATAAGACAACATTTCTTGCAGTCACAAAATGACGTAGTGACGCAATGCCCCGTTAATGCGGGCTCTTGTGTGATGCAATAATGTAATGTCATAGTGTCAATGTTGTAATGTGACCAAATGTTATGCATTATGTTAGTTTCTCAACTCAATTCAAGGTCGCCATCTTGTCTGGGTCAGACAGTTACGCAGCAGCATCAATATTTTTATCCACACGAGGGGGGCAGGAGATCCCACAGAGGCAGGCAGGGTACTTTGACCCAGGCCCTGACACAATGGCAGATGGCTTACACATTAAGGTGAGATAAAGAACCCTGCAATCACACACAGCGTGTCAGAGTGACCTGGGGTGAGTGAGTAGTTCAAAATCATTTTTTTCTTCACTGACCCAAAAGCAGAAAAGAGAGTTAGATAATCACTAAGAAGACTTGGCTGAACAAAAGCTGACCTCCACCCAGGGTCTTTTTTCCCAAGTAGACTATTTAGACACAAAGCTGTAAAAGTTACCCTAAAGTAAAGGGTAAATATTGTAATGGAGAGTCCTATAGCTTTGTTGAGCTTAGAGTAAAGCCATAAGGCCCTTGGATTAGGATAATTACAGCTTTCTCCAAGTTGATTTATCCAAATTTGTCACTAAACCATGTATTTCAAACAGGGTCCAGGTGACATCAGTTATAAAACCACGCAAGATTCACATCAAAATATGACGTACATCCAAAACGCAGAAATAGTTCATGGGCAAAAAAAAAAGAAAAAAGATTTACAACAAAGTTTATATCCTCATCTCACACCAGTTTTGCTTTATACAATTTGCTACAAATGTGGTGACACTTGTGCGTGGGTCATACCATACCTACAATTGTCTATATAAAAAGTGTAAAACACCCAGACTTTAGTTATAGAGAAGGAAACACATGTATCTCCTGGCAACTAGAATTAGGTGGTCAGTCACTTGACATCATTGGCAAACAAATCGTGTTAATCTCTGAAGATTCACTCTCTAAGTTTTAATTATTCCAGTTGCAACTTCTACCAGCAGTGCCAGTAACATCATTATGCCTATGGCATATTCACCCTCTAACAGGACTATGCCATTTACAGTACTGCCTACCTCAGCTATATGCATGATGATTAGCCCAATTGTAAAATGACTAACAGTAGTGCATAATTTAAAATAATATTTTTTTTACAAGATCCTTCATTAGTACAGCCCCTTCCTAAAACAGTGTCCTAAATGGTGATGTGAAATAGCCTACAGCACCAGAAAAAAAATCAAAGAAAGCATTTTTTTTACCAATATCAGACCATTTATCACTCCTGGTAAGGTATGAAATGTATGCTTTTGTTCTTAGCCTAATTATAACGACACAATTAACGACACTTTATAAAATATTTGACACTTATTAATTATAAAGTCACAATATGCATGAAGACCAAATGGTGGATCATTACCAAAGCACAGGCTGTTTTACTGTTTATGGTGCTTAAACAAAAAGTGGCATTTTTCCTTAGAAGACCAGCCTTATATTCTTTCTGCATTAAGTGTAAGTCCACAGTATGACCTGTCCAAGCAGGCATGTACTTACAGTGTACTTGAAGAGGAAAAGGCCACAGAAGAGGCTGAAGAGGTCTGCGGTGAGCAGGGACAGGTTGACCGCCGTGGCACTGGTCATCCTCACCACTATGGGCATGAAGCTGTACAGTATGTACATACACAGGGCGAACCCAGCCAGCAGCAGCACTGAGGGAGAAACATGCCACAGTTTTAAAGGCCGAATGGTTTGGTTCATTTGAAAGGTTTGGTTTGCACTGTTAATGAAAGTCCCCCTAGAGTTGTTTTTGCTTTTGTTTTGTTTTTTGTAAAGTTCTTGTTTTCAGAAGGTAGGGGTGTTGAAATTAATCATATAATCGATGCATCGTGATGCAGACATGAACGATTAATAATCGTTTCAATAGCAGATGATAATCGATTATAATGTATTTTCTTGTGTATTAAACTGTGCTGTTACTTTTTATTTCATAATGTTTTTAATTTGCCATGAATATTGGTGGCTGTTGAGTTTTATTAAATAAAATAGGAAGGTAATATCTGACTGCTTGTGCTTGTTGATAAAATCAAAGCCATGTGCAGTAATATAGAAAATTGATGTGAAGAATCGCGATGCATCGTGATGCATCGAGATATCGAATCGAATCGATTGGCTAGCTTAATAATCGTAATCGTAATCGAATCGAATCGAATCGAATCGTACGATGAGTGAAGGTTCACACCTCTATCAGAAGGTATAGGTAAATAAAGAGAATCAATATACATTGAATGTACAGAGATGCAAGGACAGTTGTTGAATCAGGTCTTCATATGCTAAATAATTGTATTAATGTCTAACACTTGAAAATACAACTTTAAACATGACATTACAAATTCATATGTGATTGTATACGTATATTTACATATTATTACTTTGATTACATTAAATTTGATCAGATCTCCCTCTGTAATGCAGAATGCAAAAGACTCACTGAGTTTCCAGTTCCACTGGATGTTGGCCAAGGCTCTGTGCTCCAGAATGGCCCTACAGGGTGAAGAGAGGCAGGGCTTACACTAATAAACTCGCACAGTCTGTATTTGTTTAAACACATACGGACAAAAAAAACACAGAGATGAAATCCTGTTGTTTTAGAATCTAGATACTTGAGAACTTGAGAACAGCCAACACTGACAACAGTGTGTGTGAGGTGTGACTGTGTGTATAACGGTATGTGAATATGTGTGTAGATGTGGGAGATCCCTTACATCTGGGCCCCGCTGATGAGGGTTCCGAAGAGGCCCACCATGCCCAGGAACTCCACCCGGCTCAGGTTCTTCACCGTGTACTCCTGACACACGTTAGACACGGCGTACAGGGTCGCACTGATCAGCACCAGCCCATCTCCCAACAGGATGTTTGCAGCTGTGCAGAGAGAGAGGGAGAGAGGGGGAGAGAGACAGAGGAGAGAGGGAGAGAGATAGAAACGGAGAGAGAGGGAGAGAGAGAGGGAGGGAGGGGGGGGGGGGAGAGACAGAGAGACAGAGATAATAAGCATACACCTTTACATACAGTAAAGTTTTTCAGTAGCAACAAATATACCAGTCAAATGGCTGCAAGTCAATAGAAGGAACATGAAAATGAACTGCAGCTAACATTCAATTGTGTTTTTGCTGCTATTTTTTTTTCATTTACTACACAGCCAATTCATTATTGGAATCCTTTTCAAAGTGGGAGAAAGCTGCTTTCCAAAAGCAGTGAAAAGACTAAATAGGGTGCTACGTGTGATAACGCCTCTATTCATACAATGACACCTTTCAGTATAATTACATCTTCATCAAAAAGCCACAGTTAAGTTGAAGTTGAATCATCAATACTCTTTTCAGTGCAGTACATCACTTCACAGTTTAAATAAAGAGAAGAGTATAGGGATATTCAGTCTCTTTGATACATTAAGATGCGTGTCTGATAGACAATTCAAGTCCTTCGATACAGACTGAGAAATATAAAACATGTCTCCTCACAGGATCCTTGGTCCCGGCCCGCAAGGAGGTCCGCTCCCACCATGGCCCCCACCCCCACCAGACACGTGCCCACAGCCACGTAGTGGACCGGCCGGTACCGGGTCTTCAGGAAGAACCAGGACAGCACCATCAGCACTGGGATCACAAAGCAGTCCAGCAGCTGAGGGACAAAGACAGGATATTTTTTTTGTATTCTTTTTTCATTGTGTTTTTATAGAAAAAGACAATGAGCTTTTTTACGTCTCTAAAAAGACGGGTGGGCTGGAGGTGACTACTGCCTACAAGTACAGTAGTAAAATGTAAACTCCCGCACACTGCCTATTCTACAAGCAAGATTTATTCAATCACATGTTTCGGTCATAAACATTCATCAGGTTGCGTCAATCACACAACGTTTCGGTCATGGACTGACAAAGACAACATAATCATAATAATAATTTACTAAAATAAAAACATTCATGCAGCATGTTTTTTTTAAAATGGTTCTATGTTTCACTTTTTACACAGTACTGACTGAACAGCAGAACAACCCACCGTTTAACCTTGTCCACTGTTTCATAATGAAGGCTTACCTGTATGCTAGTGAGCGTTGTGTACTGGTATGCTTTCACAACTGTATAATTGGCCTGGACGTCTGTCAGGCCGAGCAGAAAATACTTCCACCATTTCTTTTTTAAAATCTGCAAAATATTGCCATCCCCTATGTTAAAAGAGAAGCAACTGATTGGTTACTACAAAAACGGAAGATATACATTTTTCAAACAGTGTCAACCTGATAACGAGAAAGTGTTAGGTCTTTGTGATAGGGTTACAACATTTAGAAAGTCAGAAAGTCAGTCCCATTTGTCATTGTGATAACACGGCATATCAAGAAAAAAGAAAGTCAGTCAGAAAAAAGAAAGTCAGTTGAATCAAATTCACAGACGCTGCTTACCTCTTCTGCAGATTAGTATGGAGGTGTATGTCAAACACAGCAGGGAGTAATTGAGGAAGCTTTGCAGCATCGGCGTGTCCAGCTGGAAGTCTACGGCCAGATACTGGGAGGTGACGGCTGTGCCACAGATAAGTGCTGAGAGGCCCTGGCCCATGGCAATGGCTTTGAGCAGCTGCCTTGGATAAAAAACACACCACACACACACACATTTAGAGTTCATTTCACAACTTGCACAGTTGTGGTACATGAGTCAGTGTTTTTACATCATGAATAAAGACCTGAAGCATATCCAACACTTTTAGCACTTTGGGTGTCTTTAAAAGCACTATATAAATAGAATGTGTAGTTGTTGTTGTTGGAACAATCTCCAACAACAATCTTCACTTTAGACACATAGGCTAAACACTGAATTCACATTATTTCTTACTCTCCTCTGTGTCATTCTCCTGGCTACAATTAGCCTGATAAGGTGCACCACTGCCACCATTTAGTTTCGGGTCAGTGAAATGCAGTGTGCATTAAAATGTGACGGGAGTTCGTGGGACTCACCACGTGAAGACATCTTTAAGTTTGTAGCTGCGGAGTCCACACAGCAGTCCTTTTCGCTCTGTAATGTGTTCCTCCTCAGGTGGCATCTCCTTGTCATCTGGTCCTGTCTGGTCAGATTTCATTTTCAACCGATGACCTTACAAAACTCCCTATCTAAAGCCTTTCACCGACACAAAGCACCATCTTCTGTGCTGAGGCTTTTTCTTCAGTTGACTGTGCTCAAGCCTAATCATTAACACTTTTTGAAACACAGGGCAAAGAACAGTCTTTGAAGTCAGGGCAGAAGAGTGTATCTACGCCCTGGTGCTTGAAAAGGCACCGGCTGCCAAATGTGTGTAAAAATGTAGCAGAGAATGGATTATGTGATGTGGTGTTATGTCTGCTCTGAATGACCATGAGACCGCTGGCTGTGGGACCTTGTGCTATCAAAACATTTCAGAACAAATGGGAGCTTCTATCTGTATTATTGTAACCGAATAGCGTTGTTTACTTAACTCTTTCACAAACTTGGCTCCTGTCTAATGATAACAAGAGAAACAATGAAAGTGGGAGAGCAGAATTGCTTGTGTCTTTTCCTGACGTAAGTGAATCCAGTGGTTACACACAAATGCACGCACAAGGGATTAATAAAATTCTCTATGGACTCGACAAATCCCTGAACCAAATTGAATCCAATTGAATACAAGGATTCCTACTGCCAATATCCTAAGCAGGTGTAAAAAGGTTTTGCGATCACAAAATCCCAGATGCTTCAGGGACACATTCCACATGAGTAATGCCAGAGCCCCTCCGATGAGGCGCATAGTCATGGGACCTTGCCAAGAAACTAGGACAAAGAATTATTCAATCAGGTGGAGTAGAAAGGGGAAACATGGGCAACAGCAGATACATATGCAGCAACATTGCTCATATCACCCTTATGTTACTCTGCTCCATCATCAAATATATTCTGCTTTATATATCTAATTTTCCACAGTGCTGTTTGGTTGCTTCTTTAAAATAGTTCTCTTCATCATTTGCCAAACACGTTCGAAAGACTGTCACTCTGACAACTGAACTGGCCGGCCAGTTGGATCCAGTAGACGTCAATCCAAATATAACTGAAACTGATTGGACCAGTTCGTAGGTCTCGCAAAGGTAATCAGACCACGCGATGTTTGGAAATGACAGCACGAGGTTGACAAACAAGTTAGAAAATAAAACTTACCGATGTTAGTAGGGTGAGGACCCATAACATCTTTTCTCTGTAAAACGACCTAGCTTATAACCTACTTATTTTCTCGCGATTGTATCCGCCTAGGTTTTGAAATAACGTGTGCGGTTGTGGCAGCATCTTCACTCAGCTATGCATCCACGGCCATGTCGGATTTCAAATGGTTCTTCTTCTTTACATTTCTTATAGATTGCATATTACTGTACATTCCGCCACCTGCTGGAAAAGTGAGAAATCAACAACTTTACTACTGTATTCTACATTGTCCCTTAACTACATTAAAGGTGTACTTCCACGAGAAACTACGGAAGCCGAGAGAGGCCATGGTCTCAATCATTTTTTTTTCCACCTTGTTATCCCGAGATAACTGGATAATTAATTAGAGATCTCGAGAAAACAACACAATTAATTAATGATCTCGAGAAAACAAAACAACTATTCAGTGATCTTGAGAAAACAAAACAATTATTTCATGATCTCGAGAAAACAAAACTATTATTTCATGATGTAGAGATTGATTATGGGTCATTCTAGCGGCACCAAGACATGAATGCTGACTTCGGGCTATTTCTCATTCTTTGTAAACCCAACTTTAGTCGGATTCTCCTGGCCCGTTCATAAGTTTAGAGATAAAACCTACAACCTCAGCTGGATCACTGTATCTCCGTCGTTAGAGACGAAGCCGGGCCAGTTTTCTGTGGAGGTGGCGCGGACTGATTTTGACATTATCCCTTATTAAAAGACTTAATGCAATCTCTGCCTCTGTCAAACCCTGATCAAAATATTGCCTTATTAGGTGATCGATCATTCCAGACATTCTTGACTAAAGTTGCGTTTACAAAGAATGAGAAATAGCCCGAAGTCAGCATTCACGTCTTGGTGCCTGTTTTCTCGAGATCTCTAATTAATTATCCAGTTATCTCGGGATAACAAGGTGGAAAAAAATGATTGAGACCATGGCCTCTCTCGGCTTCCGTAAGAAACCGTTTAGTTCTTGCTCTTTTGAAATATGATAGGTCACCCCGAGTTGCGTATGCATGCTGCATATCAAAATGTTTTTCTACCCCCATTTTCTATATCAGTCAAAAGAAGACAATAGGCTGGAAAAACGACCCAATGCGAAAAGGGTCTTCGGTGTGACGTGAAAATACATATAAGAGAAACTGACCGAATGGGCTTTAAATGATGTTAGCCTGTGACTCGCATAAGATTAGCAGGCTAGTTAAATGACTGAACTGCATTTAGTCGGGCACTTGCACTGTTTTGTCATGCAAATATTACCATTCTGAAACGTTCATTGACAAACGGTCAGGAAGCGATTGTGCTTGTGGCATCTCTCTTTCCTCTTCGGATTCAGGGTCAAACACATAAGACTGTATCTCCGAAGACATTCTGTGTGCAGTTTTAGCGCTGTCAAGTTGACTGTGGGGCAAAGGAAGCTGCAGGGAGCGTGTCACGCCTCTGGTGAAATCGTGTCGTTCTCCCGGCCCCACCCCCTCCACCAAACTAAAACAGCCTGAAACATAAGCACTAAAACATTTTTTTCATCAAAACCAGCGCACGTGGCAATTATCAATACTAGAGAACACAGCAAAATTAATGAAAACATGATGGAAGTACACCGTTAAAGCAACCGGGGGGACCAAAAACAAAAACTACTTAGTATTGCAAAGCATTGTGCTCATCTTGTACACGTCTGTTGGAATCTCGTCATGTTCAACAGTTCTGGTACTAATCAAGGCGAATAGGTTGGCTGATATTGAGGCTCAAGTCTCATGTGCACAAAAATATGTTTTTAGAAGTAGCTCTGGAAACTATTATTACTGTAGGCCACCATGGTGTGATAATGTCAGATTCATGAAACTTGAAGTCTCTTTAATAGACTACAAGAATTTTGATTCTACCATGCTCAAAACCGCATACTTATATTCAATAACTTCTGCTACTGTTTTAGAAGTGAATATGGACAACATTCTTGCCATCAGAAAATACTATACACCATATGCCTTTACCGTTGTCATACTGCCCAGTCAAATATGTTGTACATATAATAGTTGTGGTGCTTTTATCTACTTTCTTAATAGCAAGAAACAAGAGCTTAAGTCACAAGACAAAGGAGGTGTGTTATGAAGTCAATTTCCAGTCTAAATTCAATTTGACAATATATGTAGTTACTGCCTTTTGGCTTTGTAGGGCAGCTTATACCAGACCATACATTATCAAAATGAACTTAAATGAGTCTGTCTGCCTGCAATTTCCGCCTCTACATAGCAGAGGGCAGTAATGAGCAAAGTATTTGCTCACCATCCATTTACAAGAAGAAGAAGCTTTTGTGTTGTCATGGCGGCGGCGGTTTTAAACTGGGAAGCAGAAGCGAAGCAGAGTTTGTTGTTATTGTAAGGTTGGCAGCTAGACTATGAAGTAAAGGCGATATAACTTTGTTAATACGTAATAGCATTACTGTAGTGCTACATTGTATATTTCGGCGACTTGTTCAAAAGTTGCTAGTCCAACGGAGCGTGTCGGAGTTGATTTGACACCTCCCTGCTAGTTTAGCAAAATGGCTAATCAGCTAAAGTAAAGACGACGTTGGGCCCAGGTTATTCAGTCTGCGTATATATGTTTTTGTAGTAACTTCTGTCTTTCCAGTGCCAATCATGTCGTGAACGTAATCGGAGTATAAGTTACATAAAAACACAAACACATAATCATCCTACGGGTTGCGTACTAATATTTGCCGAGGTGTTAGCTCACCAATGTAGCTTTGCAGCATGTTGGAAAATGTACATGTCCGGATAAAAAGTAGGCAGCTTTTAACTTAGTTGCTAACCGTTATACAAAGCAAAGTCGCCATGACTGCTAAGTTTGGTAGAGTGTCATTTGAAGACTTTAGTGATTTAAAGGGGTCCTGGATTCCTACAGGATCTGGTACAGGTCGCAGTGCTGGGAGACCTCCCCAAACACAGGTAAGGGATACGTTTGCTTTAAGTAACAAATGGTTCATCAGACATTTATCAACTTTGCAGTGTTGGGGAATCTTCGCAATGTTTTTTTTTCCAAGTAGTAAATGTAGTTACTGTTACCATTCTAGTGTACATGTAGCCGATAATAAGATCACTTCCTCTACCATCCCAACAAGGCGGGCAGCTAGACGGCACATTTCTGCACACCAAAATGTAGTATGTTTTCAGAAAAAAAATAACACGAGTAGTTACCTTAGTTGTTGGTGTAGTGGGCTTAGAACTGTTATTCAGGAATGAGGGTGAATAAACTACATGTGAAACCTTGCAGTTGCTGTTCAATGAGGCCATTCCGCTGGACCCCCGGAAGCGTGAGACCCGCTTTGGACCTCCAGCTCCCATAGTAATTGAGAAGCTTGTGCGGCGGGTCCCCCAGCCCACAGATGGTGGCAGCTGCAACAGTTCCCTGCGTTTCTCCGTGTTGTCAGAAGAACGTCTGCAAAATGCTGTCAGGCTGGCCAAGAGAGATCTGAGGAGAAGACGGCAACAGTCCCTCATCAGCACCCCTCTAACCAGCTCACCTTGCAGACTAGAGCATGGGCCTCACGATGGAGGCAGTGCTGACCTCCCTCAGGTGAATGGAGATCTTGTTCCATTATTGTCATTTTTCTGTAAATTATGTAAGCAAAACCCTTGAACTTTGAATATGAATGCAACGTGTTGTATACCTTTCAGAGGGCAAAAAAAATACAGCCCAACGTGGATATTAGCAGATCCATGACAAAGTCAGGAGCAGAGGTGCTGGTGTACACCCCACAGAAACGGTCTGCCCCCCCTGGGCCTGCCTGCGGCCAGTCACCTCCCGTCAGGGACCCCGGGCCCAAAGCTGGCAGCAAACTGAGTCAGGAGATCCGCAGGCTTCAGAAAGAATTGGGTACTTGTGTTCAGAGGATAGAGCAGCTGGCTAACAAAGGTAAATTTCAGCTTATGTTTAATTTTCAGGTGTTATTCGCCATGATGTTGCAGTAGTGTGGCTTAAGAATTTCCTTTACATACACTGTGTTAGCTCAAACTTGTAGTTTGTGTGAATAGGTGCTCACTTGCATCACACATTATTTCTATTTGTTCTACATTATTTTTACATGATTACCTCTGCCAGCGGAGGTTATGTAATCATCGGCGTTTGTTTGTTTGTTTGTTAGGATTTTGATGAAATTGTCAGGTAATGTCAAAAATGGGCTAACTTAATGATGTAATTAGATTTTGGTGTTGATCTGAGCTGCCCTTGCAGGGGTCTGCAGTCTCTGAGTGTTTTTCTACTTTGTATTTGTTTCTGTAGCCTATATGTACTTGTGAATGTGCTCGCATATATGTCTCGTGTCGTGTTGTTCCAGGGCGACTGATGGGGGAGGCCCTGGAGCCAGAGGAGCAGCGCAGGCTGGAGATCCGTCGGCAGGAGCAGGCAGCACGCTCAGCACGCATCATCTACAACCTGCAGCAACAGGTCTGAGTCAGTTTTATTAGAGTCAATGTTATTGGACAAGTATACTTACATATACAAGGAATTTGACCCTGGTAGTGCGAGTAGTATATGTGTAGTAGTATAGATGTAGTATACATTCAACAGGCAAATAAAGATGTATAGACACATACTGTACAATAGAGACTACAGTATACATATAAGCACCTAATATAGGCAATAATATACATATAGGCACATCATGTAGAAGTGGGACATAATATACGAATAGGACAATATACTGTACAAGTGGGACATAATATACAAGACAAGTACACATGGAGTGGGACGTAGAGTGCACCTGATACTGCAATGTAGTGTGCAAGACACATTTGGAATAATAAAGTATGTAATGTGTAGAGATATAGTGTGCAAGATATATAGGGATGTATGTCCATTCACACTACCTGACAGAGAGATCAGTCAGTACACAGTACAGTGAACAGTGCTGTTCCTCGATGGAGAGGTTAAACGACATAAACAGACAACTTTAACAGGTGTCAGAGTTTATGGGTGTAAGATCATATGCAATAACTAATACAGCAGATTGCATTACATTTGTGGGTAAAAACGGATATTTTGACAATTGTAGTCCTTACTGTAAATAGACGAAACAACACAGATTGGAATAAACCATCATTACATGAGGTAAAAAATTAGGGATTCCTTATTATATATATATATTTTAATTTAGGTGAGAGACATTCAGGAGGACGTCGAGAAGCTTCGATCGCAGAACATCAAACAGGCAAAGAATGTATGCATCAGCCTTCTCACTCAAACACACACACAGATGCACTTCCATTGCACCAACACATGGAGGCACTGTGTCCACCTTTTTATTCTATTTTGCCATTTCTATGATAAACACCACACACGTGTGTCTGTGGGTTTAGTCCAGGGCCACGGACAGGCTGGCTGCGGCCCACAGGGGTGCGGTCAGGGCCATGCAGGTCTTCACCAACCAGCTAACGGACCCGTCCGAGAGAAGGGTGCCGCCCCACTACAGGGAGCTGGGCCAGCTCATCCGCCAGCTGTCGCTCTGCTCAGCCAAGGTGGAGGGGGGCCAGGACTCCGTGGTCCCAGAGACGGCCATCGACATCCTGCAGAAGCTGGAGGTCAGTCAACATTCTCAAGTGGGTCGTGTGGTGACGGCCTCTACGCTTGTTAGTGTTAACTGTGGAATGGGTTTCCTCGGGGTTGTGCTGGTTGTGTATGGATGTGTTGGCTCTTCTCCTAAGTCTGTCTGAAATCAAATTTATTTTACTGGGACAGTATAAAGACTGACTGGGTAATTTCACTAATATTTTTCCTAAATAAATCAGGAGTTGCTGATGTTTCATCATTAAAATGCATGCAGATCCTGCAGTTTTACTCATTATTTTATTGTGGTGTATTTTTCAGCTTTTATTGTTGTTACTAATTACATCTATGTTGATTGATTGGAGACATGATTGGTTTTCCAAAACTTGATGTTTTCTTGAAATGGCTTCCTTGTCTCTGTGTCCTAATTGGTCCATAAGACGCTGGACACGGCCCTAAGGAAGCAGCAGAACCCCTGGAGGGAGCTGAGGACGTGCAGCCTGTCCCCCATACGACAGAGATCACCTACAGGCCGACAGCACAGCGCCTCTCCTCCACGATCACCCAGAGCACCAGGGCCCCGCAAACCCCCCGCGAAGAAAAAAAGACCCAAAGGTGAGACCCTTCATCTAATCTAATCACTTTTCTGTGGTGTAATGTAATAGCTTGTTGAAGTGTTGCACAACGTTTGAACTGAATAAGCTATCCCAACATTCGGAGGTCTGATATTTCTGAGTAACAGACTATTGCATATGCTATTGTAAAACAGGTCACTGTCAAGGAAAATTAACTTTTTGCCTTTTGATTGGGGTCCTTCATATTAATCCGCCATGTGAATGTTTGCTTTTAGAGACACCAACAAGCTCAGTTGCTAAGTAGCAGTAGCTGATCTGTAGGCAGTGTGATCTGCAGAACGTTGCCATAAAGTTTAACAGTTACCACACTTTTTTGTGAGGGGGTGATTATCAATCTTTATTATTAAAATTACTGTGAAAACAATGCTTTTCCCCAGGTCATTCATGTCCTCCATAGATAGCCTTGTAATAAGCAGGGTAATATTCAGCCAGGCAAACGTGATCTTGGAATAAGCCCCTTTAGAGTGCTTCAAGGCTCTGCATATCAGCACAAGAGTCTGTTGGGGTTTATTCCACAGTAATGAATGTTTCCCTGAACATTACCTTACGTAATACTCAACAATTCTACCTGTGTGTTTAGTGTTCTAAGTGTCTGCAATTATAAGGGCATGTGAAAAGCATTTTTATACATTGACCCCACAAATAAATAAATTCTGTTGCACACACAAGTAATAAATACATCTAGAGCACTTATTTAACTCTTCAAATTGCTTTCTGATAAATAAAGAATTCCAAATGAAAAAATCACACAGTGGAAGTTAATGTAATTCCCAAAAGTGTGATATTGAAAATCATAATGCATGGTTAGGCCATGAGGGACCCGCCATTTTGGCACTTCTGATTTCTGTGGAAGGAGAAAGTAATCAAATAATTTAATTGAAAAATGTATCTCCAAAGTGCAGTGTCCTAAATGCAGTTGGATGTGATGTAGGTGCGGTATTTAGTGGTTGAGCAGCTAGCATCTATAATTGTGTCAGCATCTATGGGTTTTATGTTCATGTCATCCTCCTTCTGATGTGACAGACAGTGAAGCTGGCCTATCAGGAGGGCTATGTTTCTCCTGCACTCTGAATGCCCACCAATCAGAAATTACTTTATTATTATTATTATTGCATTATTACATTATTATTATTATTATTATTACATTACACTTAGCTGATGCTCTTATCCAGAGCGACTTACAGATATTTACAGGGTTTCAGTTACAGTCCCTGGAGCAGTGTGGGGGTTAGATGCCTTGCTCAAGGGCATCTCAACCATGGGCAGGGTGGGATTCAAACCAGCAACCTTCCGATTGCAAGACCAACTCCCTAACCGCTAGACCACAGACCATAGACCAACTGATTGAAATATTGAGATTTGAAATAACTCGACTTTCAAAAATTATTAAAAAAAACATTCCAAAGATCTCTCACACTGAAAAACGTCTTGTCCATTGAAATCATTGTTGCGCTTGGAAGGGAATGTTCACACAAGACAAAAAGCTGGGAAAAAATCCAAATCCAGGCACTCATTGCGAACCGACTGAGTGCCTGCATTTGGATGCTTTCCAGTTCTTTGTTTTGGTGGATCTCTCAGAGTTTATTGCTCCAGAATTATGTCTGCCTCCGAATTATGTCTTTGTTCAATTTGTGTTTGAAACCTCAAGCTACATTACCATTTAGTAATTAGCTGGGAGTTTTGAATCAACAGGATGCTGTGAATTTTGCAGCTGTGGGTTTCATTTGTTTTGTTGAAGACCATTAACCTCCTCCCAACAGGCCCCCCACCCCGCACAGTACTCCCGATTTTGTTGGCTACAGTGAGTTTTCATGCTGTCGGCCTACACATTTATTTTAAACCTTTCTTTTTTTAATTGTCTCTCTAGGGGGTTTTGCAGTGAACTGATTTGACCTCTCTCCCTGTCAGTGCATGGTGATGAGGCCTCCACATGTGTGCAGTGCATTACACTGAAGGATCTCACATGGCAATAACCACCAGATACAAGCTGTTTTTTTTTGTTTGTTTTTTTATTATTATGATTTAATAGTTGCCCTGGCCCCACAGATGGCTTCGCAGCTAAATTGAAAACCCGCATTAAAATCCTCCGGCCTTGCATCAAAATAGAGTTACCAGGCGCTGCAATAAAAGCAGCAAGCACAACTCAGCACCCCAGTGAAAAGCCAGTTTCCTGCCAAAGCACCGGGTAAGGGTGAACTAAAATCTCCAGTTGTGGGTGTTCCTTTGTGATCTTCTTTACCACCATGTCTTACAAGCAAGCGCGAATCAAATGCCTGCCTCGGCTGTGCAAATGTGCTACAGGTATTAGCCATGGCCAGTGCTGCTCTCCCACCAAGGAGAAATGGCAGTGGCAGGGGAGCGGATGAACAGGCGGGCAGGCGGGACGGCCCGTGGAGGGGGGCAGACGGGCACCCCAGGGTGATGGTGCTTTGAGGTCTGGCCTCAGCTTGGTGCGGTGTGTGTGTGTGTGTGTGTGTGTGTGTGTGTGTGTGTTAGTGTTTGTGCGTGTTTGTGCGTTGTGTGTGTGTGTGCGCACAAGTGAGTGAATGTTTTGCCAGGGGGAGCAGATCCCTGCTGACCACAACATGAGGTGGCTGCCATGGCCACCCAGTTTCCTTGGAAACAAAAATGTTCTTCCTGCTTCCTTTTCCTCAACTTTCGTTCCACAAACAGTCTGTGGGGTTTGTTTGCCCAGCGGTGGCCAGTGCCAGCAGCCCAACCACTTAAAAATATCCATTCTTTCTTTCTTTCTTTCTTTCTTTCTTTCTTTCTTTCTTTCTTTCTTTCTTTCTTTATTTCTTCTGCTCTTTCTGTTTTTTACTCTTTCTTTCGTTCTTTCTTTTCATTGTCCTTCTCTTGCCCTGTGTTTTTCCCTCTCGCTGTGTCTTTCTCTCTTTCTCTTTCTCTCTCACACTCTCTCTCACCCCCCCCCCCCCCTCTTCTCTTCCCTGTCCTCCCTCCACAGGACCACCAGTGTGTAGCAGGCAGAGGCCTAGGGGGCAGGAGAGGAGCGCGGTGCTCAGGGCAGGGCTGGAGAGCCTGCTGCATATGAGGGAGCAGGCAGAGGGCAGAGAGAGGCCCCAGCCCCCCCCAAAGCCCCACGGCCCCAGCTTCCAGCCAGCACTACCAGCACCAGCACCAGCACCACCACCACTCAGCCCTGACAGGAACAAGGTGATCACCTATGCCAGTGGTTGTCAAAACTGGGATACGACTATGTTTCCCCTGGGGGCACTTGTATCAGTTCTAGGAGGTAGCAGAATACATCTGTGAATGGGCTTTTGGCTCTCACCAGCATGAATGGATGGCTGGATGGACTTTTTGACCCCAATCTGGGAAATTAAAGTGTAGTAGCAGCAGCATGACTTGCAGGGACACATAGAGACAATACTACAATGAAGAAAAGAGCACAACCTAGTGTGTGTGTGTGTGTGTGTGTGTGTGTGTGTGTGTGTGTTTGTGTGGAAAAAGATCTTACATTGAAACTATTCCCAATACACCCAATTGCCACTGCATTTTTAACGAGAATATAACATGTGTTCACATTTTGGTAATGCAACAACAATTATGCACAAATATTCATATTCAATCTGCCAGTGGTGTACTTAGTAGGACATGGTGTCTTGGGGTGTGTGGCAGTTAAAAGTTTGAAGACCACTAATTTAAGGTATTTTAGGCCTGATTCACACCGACATGAGCCTGTACAGCACGTAACCGTGTACATTATGTTTGTATAGTGACAGAATACGCTCAATAGTCTAATTTGTTAACATGCATTCTAAACGAATACAGACAGAAAACGGGCATGCGCTCTATACGCAGAGTATTTGGTGTGAATCAGGCCTAAGTCTCACCCCTATGGCCCTGTTTTTGCTGGTGCCTATCTTACAGCAGATAAGCTATGGGAACAGAAGAGTAGGCTCCTTGGGAATGGCTAAGGGTTGGAGGATGAGCAGAGAGGATGGCCACAATGGATATACAAGCTTAATGTCATACTGAAAGGTGGTGTCTGTGTGTGTGTTTGTGTGTGTGTGTAGCAGGGTGGGCCCATCCGTGATGCAGGCTTCCAGCAGCCGACGGTCTCCTCCAAGCTGAAGGAGGGCCAGATCCCCCAGAAGGAGGCCGTGGTGCCCTGGATCCCCACGTCCCCTCGATCGCCAACCAAACACCGGTGAGACACACGGGCACGCTCTCTCCCCTCACATAATAAGTAAGGGATAATGGATTAACTTTCTGATATCCAAACACCGTGAAATCCATTATCCCGCTTATACCACAGTTACCACACTTGGCTGATGTTAATTTCAGGTAATCATTTCACGTTTTAATCGCTAAATCATACTTCCATCCGTCACAAGATGTGTCTTTTCATAACTTACTGGACAAACTGCCGTTGCTAATTACAAACTGGAGGTTGCTATGGCCAAGAGCCAGTCGTTAGTTCCATGCCTTTGGTTGTCAAACTAGCTATTCCAAAATTCTGTTAAGCCTTGCTTAGCAAAATCACGTGTGACAGCACTAAAAGACGATCTCAGAGGCATATAACATGTAAGTTCGTGTTCTTCCATCTGCTCGTCATTTGCTCAAGCTGTCACATCTTTACTGTTTATTTACAGTTCACCACGAACTTGGCGCATTAATACATAAACATGGTATGGTCGGAAAGCAGGGACTACTTCATAGGTGTGCGTATATAGAAAGTTAATAACCGTTCTAACGGACGCATCAGAATTTGAAATTGAACGAAGCCGTGGTATAATATAATGTTACCTATTTGCTGAACCTGAATGTGGTCAGACTGGCCGCCGCCATGAGCAGACAACAGACTCTTTTGAGCAGAGCTGTAGTTCAGGTGAAAGTGGGGTCAAATGTGTGTTTAATGTATCTCTCTTCCTACAGTGGTTAGGAGTTTCCTGCAGTAGCTTTTGCCGCCATCAATATGGTTTCAGATGTACACAAATAATGTAAAACCAGTTTACAGTTCGTCAGATGCACCTCCAGTATTATTTCACAGAAATGTGACGGTCGAGTTTACCAAGGTTCTTGAAAAACGACTGCCTGAAAGTTTGTCAGCCATACAAGTGAAGCGCATCTGTCCTTGTGTGTGTTCCTGTAGGGTCATAACCAAGAGGCCGGAGCCCAGGTGTCTGTTCTCCGCCCTGCAGAGCTCTACGCTGGGGGCCCCTGAGCAGCAGGGCCAAGACAGACCACAGGGGCCAGGCCTGAGTCCAGAGCGGAAGCAGCAGGCCCACAGAGAGGCCCTCAGGTCTGCCATTTTGAATTTTGAACCTTTTACAGGCATGCAGTATTTTTTTAAATGTAAACACACCTTTTTTTCCACAGTGGTTTTGATTGGGTTTCTAATTTTGAATCCAAGATCATGCACGGACATATTCTAAATGTAAAAACACTTTTCTAAAGTGCTTTGCATTTAATGATGGAAATCACAGCTCTGAACAACACTGTTTTTGTAAACATCCTTTCCTTTAGTCTCTGAAAGTGATCCTCAGAGTTAAACACTTTTGTTTCTCCCAATCGGTGTGTCTTTACTGTTTGTGAATGGCTCAGGCAGGTGTGATTGTTCCTACTGATAGTGTCGTAGCAACCGCCTGTATAACATGCTGGTAAGCTTGGCAGTGGAGTAGCCAGACACATTATGCTGATGGTGGTGGTGCAACCCTCACTAGTAAGATGGGCCTCAAAACATATCAGTCATATTCTACAAACACACACACACACACACACACACACACACACACACACACACACACACACACACTGTTTCATTTGTGGGTGCATGAGCTGGCTAAGATTGACCTAACAAATTAGTTACACATTAGGTATTACACTGGAAACTGGTGGGAAGGGTTGCGTAATGGATTTACCACCCCCCACCTCCCACCTCATAGTGATTTATTCATTTTAACCCTCACAACAAACTGCATTAGCATCCAATTCAGGCTTAATCCCTCCCCAATAAATTTCACCGCAGTGCGCAGTGAATGGGGGGTTAATTCGAAAACAGCATGGGACCCCAAAATCAAGCTGCATAATAAAAGCCTTTTCACATAATTATGTGCCTGAACATTTTTCCTCTATTAATGAAATAATTATTGTTCCAATTTAGCTTTGTGTGCGATAAAGTTAATCACGATCACACAGGGAGCTGCAGGTGGCCTGTTCCTTTTTTAAAATATTATCCTTCCCTCCCCCAGATTGGCTGTGTTTTGACCTCGATGAAGCCACTTAGCATCCCGCTCAGGCTCCGTGTGTGTGTAGTGTTTTTAGAGGACTCTGTCTCAGCGGTCTGACGTTCTTTTGACACAGGCAAGCGTGGCTCGACAAGATCACCTCGGAGCGACTCAGCGAGCTGGAGCGTCTGGGCCATGAGGAGGCCGGACGCCCCCGGACACTGAGGTAAAAGAACACAAATCGCCCTCAGCTACTCCACTAAACCTCTTGGTGTTTTGTTACATTGGCAGGATGAAACATGTTCTTTTAAATGAGGAAAGGAATTTGTGATTTTGTGTAAAGGTAGTGGTTCACCTGCTACATCTGGCAGTTGATTCATTCAATTCATATTCCCCCTTGTGTGTGCTAACCGACCTCTTTCATTGCACTGTTGCAGGGCCAGGGCCTTTAAACATGTGCTTGTAAATAAGGATTGAGGAAACTAAATAGAAATTACTTTCTATGCAAAGACAGTGCTTACCTGGCTACATCTGGCATTCAGGGACCTCCTGAATCTACATTTGCATCTACATCCTACATCTGGCATGTCTCCACCTCCACCTGCCCCCACCCTCTCTCGTTAGACTGTTGCATGGCCAGGGTTTAAGTATGTAGCCTGGTAAACCCGCCCCTCGTACTTCATTTCATTTTGTACAGAGGGTCTGGCCTTGCCTTGCCTTGGCGTGCCCATACTGCCTGTGAAGCTGCATTTGCATTTCGCGAGCAATGCTTGCAGAGCATTGACAAGTCGCAATAGCCAGGCTAGGTCTGGCCTTGCCTGCCGATGATGAATTCGAGCTAATCAGGGAACAGAGGCAGTGTTTTTAAGTGATGACGTTGCCTTTGTGTGCTACATTTGAATTGTAGTGTGTAGGTAGGCTAATTGCATACGTGACATCCAGACGTTAGCGATTGGTTAAAGGCAGAGCCACTTGTTTCAAACTTCAGCAAAGTCCACACCTCCAGGAAGAAATCGTTCCTCAATGCAGCAAGACCAGACCATCTGTACAAAATGAAATGAAATACGAGGAGCTGGTTTACCAGGCACGTACTATTACGTACGTGCTTTTACATGAGGAAGGAGGAAAGAATTTATTTATTTTTTGTGTGTAAAGGTAGTGATTACCTGCCTACATGCAGCAGTCAAGGCACATATTCCCCCCTTGTTTGCCTTGACCCCTTTCCCTCCACCCCCCCTGTGCCGTTCTAATTATACTGCTGCAGGGACAGTGGCTAAGCCTAACACTTGGCAGCGTACAAACCTTGAGAAAACACGAACTCAGCTTGCCCAGAGTTCCTGTGAGGGGAAGAAAAAAATGAAGCGGCCTTTTAAGTGAAGCATTTAAGGCAAACACAGCAGCCGTGGCCCTGGAGCTGAGAATCAGAGTGCTCCCAGTTGCACTGAGCCTGCCTCAGGGAGAGCTGTGCTCACACTTTGAGTCTTTCATCTTTAACCAGCGCATTTCAGATGAATCGCCTGTGGAAACATATGCCTTTGAATCTGGCTAAGCATTGTTGCTCAAGGCGTCATGTGTCAGTGTGTGTGTGTGTGTGTGTGTGTGTGTGTGTGTGTGCGCACGCGCGCTCACTTATTCTTGTGTGTGTGCACACGTATTCTTGTTTGTGTGTGTTTGTCTGTTTGTGTGGTTGCACACTTATGCTTGTTTGTGTGTATATCTGTGTGTGTGTGCGCACCTGAGATTGTGTGTGTCTATGTGCGTCTATATATGTGTGGGTGCATTTAGGCTTGTGTGTGTGTGTGTTTGTGTGTGTGCACCCCTAAGATTGTCATTGCATGTTCCAGATCCGAGGCAGGTTCTCCTACTCGCTGGGCAGAGAGAGCTGAGCAGGCTGTTCGAGACAGGATCCAGCCACTGCTGGAACAAGCGCAGGTATGACACAGCCCCACAGGAAACATCAAACATGTTTATATGCTCTCTTTACTACCTGCACTTTACAAGTGCCCAGTAACCCCCTCCTTAGAAAGTCCACCATCCTGCACATTTCACACAGTCCTGTTATCTGGTCAGATTTTGAGTGATTTGTGCCAGGGGTGGAAATTAACTTTACAAAATGTCAACCTTTACCAGCCACTGACAAATAAATGGTAAAAATCACCAGCCACTCAGCAGTTAATCATTATTTTCTGTCTGAAATCTACCAGTCTACTTTCATATTTTACCAGCATTTGCCTGGTGGCTGGTGCCAATTTCCATCCCTGGTTTGTGCCCTCGAGGGGAGATTCAATACTCCATCCTGAGTTTAGATCAGGGTTGTGTTGTAAACATACTGGGTGGTAGATGTCCATGGGGTTACCTATTGAGGAAGCCTGCTGTAGATTGCCCCTTGCGAATGAGCAAGCTTACTGAGGTGGGTCTTGTGCTGGTTCCCCCAGAGGCTGCGTGATTCCTGGGACAAGAAGGACTCCTCTCTCCGCCATCGCCTGTCTGATCAGGCAGCAGACCGGGTGAGTGGTCTCATCTCCTCCAGCACACGCAGACACACACACGCAGACACACGCAGACACACGCAGACACACGCTGGGCTCATTCAACTGGATAACAATGTTTGCAGTCTTTGCAGGGCTGAAAGTGTTGCATGATGGTTAGAAATTGTGTCAGACTTCCCTGAAAGGTGTGAGGATGTCACCGAAATGCGACCATGTCATATGACCCAAAAACCCACGGGAGCAAGACACTTACAGACAAATCTTACAGACCCTTCTAGTTGTGTGGAAGCTAGCTAACACCTCTGTGGTGACACACTGACGTCTGTGCAGGTGCGTTGTGTGACCCCCTTCCATTAATTCTCAGTGCACCTCATTACCACCCCCGTCCCCTCCCTGTCCCCCACACTCAACACATGACGTCCATGTCATCTTCCACGGAGATCGGGAAGGTGCGAGCTCAGACCCCGTCCACACGGCCACGCTCCTGGATTTTTTTTCCTTGCGGGTTAAAAAAAAAAGTCGCGTCCACACGACAACGGAGCAGTACATGTTTACGTCCAGACGGGAACGTTTTCATTGCAATGTCATTGCGGAACGTGTGCTATCCCAGCTTGAGGGGCATGATCAGAAGCGCAATGATTCACTTTAAACTGTAGTGTATGTTGATTTTAGCAATGTGTGTTCTCGGATGCAGCGACAGTTGTATAACATAGGAAAAGTGTTTGTTGGGCTGGACTAGCGATGTATACAAAAAAACATCAGAGCAGAACATGAAAAAATAGAAGGAGCTGCAAATAAACTTGAGACAACTGTGCAATTATTCGTTAAAAACATGTCATACGTATGTTGATTTTAGCAATGTGTGTTGTTACTGATGGGAGTTGGAAGCAGCGACAATTGCTCTTTAACTAAGAATACTGAAAGCCTACAAGAAGTCTTTGTTATAGCTTAGCCCTACAGCCATCTTAATGACAATAGAAACAATTGCATAACAGCCAGTATACATGGCAAGCTAATCAAATCACAATTTATTCAGCAGCAACCAGTTTGTAAAAGTTTGAAGTTGTTGTTATGAGATGTGCAGCGCAACGTGAACAGGCGGTGACGCCATCGTTTTCAAAAAGTTGCGTTTTGCTTGTCCACACGACAACCCAAAGGCGGCGTCGTCAGACTTTTTCAGTCTGGAACCTGTTTTCAAAAAGTATCGTTTTCGGGCACCCAAAACACCGGCGCCGTGTGGACGAAAGGCCAGAACGCAAACAAACTTTACCATTTTGACCTGAAAACCATGTGGACGGGCCCTCAGTCACGTTGTTGCAGGAAGAAGATATGTTTTCGACTTCACTGCTGCATTTTAATGCCCACTCCTGCTGTGACCAGCAGTTCTCATTGACAGACACGGACATGACAGGTTTGTAACTTGAATGAGGCTAGTCTCCACCAGTGTCTCATCTCCTCCAGCACACACACACACACACACACACACACACAGACACACACACACACACACACACACACACACACACACACACACATATTGACACGCACACACACACACATATTGACACGCACTAACACACATTAACACAGACACACACACACACACTCCATTAGTGTGTCATGTTCAGTACGCACACACACACACCGCTCCTCCAGCGTCTCATCTCCTCCAGCGCACAGAGGCTGTAATCAATACCAAGGCGGGAAAAAGTGCCAACCGCTGGGCTCAAGGCGTTCAAGGTCATGTCTGGTCAGCCTTAACTCACCATTTGCCTCATCTCAAAAAGACTTCTTGTGCAGTACACGTAAATAGATATTTTGTAAATATATAGTTGTACATGGGCTCCCCTTCATCTTCAAGACGGACAGTGCATGAAGATGGGAGAAAAAGTGAACTTGAAAAAAGTGAACTTGGAAAAACATAACTCTCTTTTTTACCTCTTAGCTGAGAGTAAACCACTTTGCTATTAGAACTCCCAAGGTTGAATTACATTGCCATCACAATGTGTTCTGTTAAGGCTCGTATTGAAGTTCGAATGGTAGCTTATGGATGAGACTGTTTTAAATACAGTAGTCATTCTGATTCTGTGGGAGCTCCCTGACAGCTTCTGAGTCCTTTAGGTCACATCCAGGTGGAGTGAGTGTCCCCTCCCTGAGCCACAGATGGTGCACAGAGTTGGATGGCTTGCTGTGGAGGGCCATCAGGGTCATGCCACAGAGAGCAACATTTCTTTATGATTCCTCTCAGTCCCTGAAACCTTCCCTGAAGGTTTATGAAGTATTATTCTTAGAAAAGAGTTTGAACCCTGGTAGAGTTTGCAGAAGGAACAACAGAAATTTTATATCGATTTCCCGAAAGCGTAGGCAATTTAGCAATCTAGATTTATCACTGAATTGATGAAGAAAAAGTGAAAAAGCAGAACGAGTGTGTATGTATTTATTTATTGTAAAACAAGGTACGTTAAGTCTAACTTTACCATCACTCATTTAATTTAAAGTCATTAAATAATGACTTTCTAACAACTTTTTAATGGACCCAATTAAAATGAAAAAGATGACATTGATGACAGTGTATTGATAACGTATTACTAGTAGCTGCCAATATGATATTTCATTATCTGATACACTATCCAACACCCTGCTACCCTCCTCCTCGCAGGTGGTGGCCAGCGCTGACGTGATGAGCGAGGCTCTGCTGGAGGACCTGCTGGAGGACACGGCTCGCACCCTGGGGGCGCTCAGGGCCGACAGGCAGGCGGAGCAGCAGGCCTGCGCCCTCATGAGGGCGCCCACGCTGGACACCATGCTGCAGCGCATGGAGGAGATGGAGGTGAGCGCCACAGCTGTGTGACCAGCAGCCAGGGATGAGGAAGGGAAGGGAAGGGAAGGGAGGGGAGGGGAGGGGAGGGGAGGGGAGGAGCTGAGGGTTTAGGGCTTAGGGTTGAAGCCCAGCTCGCTACCCATCTGAAATAGGCTTTTTCTACTGCATGGTGTAGAGGAAACAGAAGGGAGGAAACACTGGGGATTCTGAATGTAGGGTTGTAGCCTAGCCACACATCTGATTTTGAAATAGGCCTTTTCCATACCACAATATCGCCTTACCATGTCTTGGCTTTGCTTACCTTTTTTCCCCTTTCCATAGTTAAGTCTGGTTACTTGTATGCAATCAGCAAACAGAGAAGGAGTGTTTGTGAGCGATGACGTCGACGTTGTGTGCTACATTTAAATTGTATTGCGTAGGCAGGCTAATAGCCAGGCTAGCTGCATGTGCCTGAGACAACCATGTTATTGGAAGCACAGCCAGACCCTCTGTACAAAATGCAGTGTAGTACGACAGGCTGGTTAACCAGGCTAGGTATGCACTATCTGATAAGATTTCTAGTCCCCCTTCCATGAAGTAGTATAGTGTCCATTTATGTCATGTCATCTCCAAAATAACTTTGTGACCTATCTGAGTCAAAATTACAACCAGTAAGTGAGTTAGCATATGAAAATACAGAGATTAGATGAGGCCGTACTTCTTGTAGGATTTTTAGTCCTTTAAAAAAAATGTAGTCTCTACTCTACTCCAGTGTAACCTTGTGCCCGATTCAAAGCCAACATTTCAACCATGCAAGTATTTGAAAATATAGAGATTAGATCGTGCCCTACTTCTTGTCGACTGCTGAGCTGGCCCCATAACTCTCTGGCAGGCAGGCAATCAGCCTGTGCAGTCTCTCAGACAGGGACTGACTTTTGGTTGCCTGTCAGATCCAGAGACAGAAATGTTCCAGTTAACTAGCCCTTGTAAGCTGGCAAGGCCATACTCCAACTGCCAGAGGGACCTAACTAGATGAAATCTTTGAGTTTTGAAATGGGGTTTTTGCTCTTGATGCAAGCCTGATATGGTGAATTGGTTTGTATTCCCTGCCGGCTTTCTTTGGAGCAGAAGGACCAGGATGCTGTTCGTCAGCGCTACACCTCTATCTCATACTCAGACCCACTCTACTGGGACAAGCCGATGGTGGGATCAGGTGAGTGCAACAGCTTTCAATAATAAAACATCTTTAGGTGTGCCATGGTGCAGTTGGCTAAGGCGCACATATCATATACCCAGGTTTGAGTCCATCCCAAGATCTTTTTCCCCATTTGACCCCATCTCTCTCTCCCACTCATTTCCTGTCACTATCATCTTTGTTGTTGAATCAAAAGACACAAAGCCCAAAAAAAAAAAAAAAAGAAATCATTTTCAACTTCAATCATAACGTATTCAGGCTGAACATAACCAGGACATTGTCCTTTGGCTTGTTCTTCAAGGGTAATTTGCTCTGAACACTTACTTTTCTGCAACCGGTGACAGTGGAGGCGTAAATGGGGCCAATCAGGATCCAGTCAGCGCTATTATGAATTGGCTTTGATTTGAGGTTGTCTGAGATCATCTTCAGAGCCCACAGGCCCAGCAGATGGTTAGTGGTGGCAGGAGGAGGTGGAGTAAACCCAGCATTGGCATTTCTATTCCTGCAGTGCCATCCGATGTTTCAGTGGAAAACACTATTCCACCAAGGCCCCAGAAGGGACTAGCTTACAAATTAGTCTTTAGTTAGAAAAATAAAAGGGACCCCTTTGTGTTAGAACAGCATAGTAAACAGCCTCTTATACTGCAGCAGTTAATTCTTTTGGCTGTAGAGCCTTTGGAAAGACCACTGTGCGAGTTCTTGTTAATGTGCTACACAAGGTTGGAGAATAAAAATAAACAGAACAATTCGCATTAGCTTGTTCAAAACAGCCTTTGGTCCAGTGAAAAAAGTGATACCGTGTTACTTCTTGAAAGAAATTCAGAGGGAAACCTGTTGGTGGTTACAGAACACACATTAGAGCAGTGAAGACACGCACTCAAACACAGTCACACACACTGGCAACCCGTGATCACCCAGAGCAGATAGCAGCTGGTACTCGCTGCTGTGAAGTAATCACAGGTCAAACACTGCCTGGTACAGCATTTTGATGGTGATCTTCCACTGAAGGGCTGCTTAAGGATTCCTGACAGGCTGGCAGAGGTAATGCATTGAGACCTTCCTGTCCTGTCACTCTCTGTACCACCTTAGCACTTCATAGGCGAAGCACGTTGATGACGTTGATTAAATCCTATGCATGCCATGGTCTGTTGCATGAGGGATGATTGTGATTGTACCTCTCCATGCAGATCGCCTTAGAGCCTGAAGTCTGTCCCTCACCTCAGAAGTTTTGAAACGCCAGGCTTGTCACGTGCAGGTCGTGGTTGGTCCTGTGTGTCCCCACAGTGCTGACCTGCAGGTGGCAGTATCGCAGTAGCATAGATAGTAATGACTCTGCTTTCTTTGTCACCACCTGTGTCACCTTTTCATTTATCTCTCTCTCTCTCTCTCTTACTCTCTCCCTCTCTTTCTCTGTCTCTTTCCATCTCTCTCCTGCCCTCTCTCTCTTTTCCCATGTCTCTGTCTTCCTCTCTCTCTCTCTCTCTCTCTCTCTCTCTCTCTCTCTCTCTCTCTCTCTCCCCATCTCTCTTCCCATCTCTCTCTCCCTCCCTCTCTCTCTTTTCCCATGTCTCTATCTTTCTCTCTCTCTCGCTCTCTCTCTCTGTCTCTTTCCCCATCTCTCTTCCCATCTCTCTCTCTTTTCCCATGTCTCTCTCTCTCTCTCTCTCTCTCTCTCTCTCTCTCTCTCTCTCTCTCTCTCTCTCTCTCTCTCTCTCTCTCTCCACCCTTTTCACTTTCTTTCGCACCCCCTCCCCATTTCTTCCCCCTTTCTCCTCCACACCTCAGGACACCAGAGGAGAGTAATGGGATCCAGGCCATCCTCTCCGCAGCCCATTCGGTTGACCCGACCGGCACTGAAACACACCAGTAACCCGGAGATCATTCTGCAAAGCCCTGTCGAAGCAAGGTGAGCTCTTTAAAATTTACTATACCTCAGTGCTTACTTCAGGTCATAAAAAAGGATGTTCTTTTCATTATTCTTTTTCGGTCGTTTGACAGGAAGCCTTTCGTGCCTTCTAGCTCCGACTCGCTCCCAAAATTAAATACAAATTTTATCAGGTCTGTATAACCCAGGGCCTCAATCTTTACAAAATACTGTGGGGATGCCTTTTCCTTTTCAATACTTTATTCCTTTTAAATAGCCATGTTGGAAAGCTTTGGGAAGGGGGAGGGGGGTGGGAATACTAAAGGTTATTATGGTTGTACCGAATGCCCATTCGTCTACTTTTTGGAGGTCCGCCCCCAAGACCGAATGCATTACCCAAAGCTAATGGTGTAAGAGATCATTAAGTGGACAAAATTCTGCTCAGTGACTCAGCACAACGTGGACTGAGAAACACGCAGGGGCGGTGCAAGGTGGTGTAAATGAGGCGCGTCTCGGGCTGTCAGGGCGCCATTATGAACTTTAATGGACCAACAAACAGCTACCGTTGTCCAGAGGAGAATGATGGGGCGTGATGGGCAGGCAGACAAAGAGTGGACATTCTGTGTGTGTGTGCGCGTGTGCGTGTGCGTGCGTGTGTGTGTGTGCGTGTGTGTGTGTGTGTGTGTGTGGTCTCTTGGGATTTGTCAGTGACAGCATCTCTGTCTCTCTCTGCCCACCAAACTCCCATGGGTGCCTCTCGTGAGCCTGCCAAGAGATTTGGAAGTTGAGTTGGCCATAAAACTCAGCCAAAGTTACTGAAGTCCACCCCCCACTGCCCCCAATGCTCAGTACAAAGTACAAAGTAGCAGCGGATGGAGGTATCAAGACCAACAGAGGGAGAGGGAGAAGGTGTGATGGATGGAGGGAGGAGGAAGAGGAAGAAGTGAAAGTAAAAAGAGTTTGTTGATAAGATTTAGAGGCTCTATCTTAAGAGGATGAAGGGGAACCATTAGCAAATGAAAGCCATAAGACAGCTTCCTCTTTCCCTCAGTCCGAGAGCCAAATTCTTAAGTGATGGGCCCCCTGTCAATTTTTGGGCATATGACAGCGAGAAGAGCCAAGTGCCACTGTCTCCCTTCACACACACACACACACACACACACACACACACACACACACACACACACACACACCCTTTACCAGGGCAATCAGAGCGTGGCGCTTTAAGAGTGTCACTCCACTGCACAGAGCCACGACCCCGCAAGTGACCCTGATGAGCCTGGCCGTTAAATAATTCTGTGCTTGTGGTGCTGTTGACACTCTTCTCACCCCTCTCTCACAGCTCAGCTGCCCGTGTGTGTGTGTGTGTGTGTGTGTGTGTGTGTGTGTGTGTGTGTGTGTTTTTGTCAGCCACAGCTGAGCGAGCAGCATGCTCCAGTGACTCAGAGCATCTTGAGTGGCAGGTCAATCTATAGCTGGGCTGTACCAGAACACAGCAGCCCCAGTATGGCCCTCAACATATCTCCTCCTCTCCTCCTCTCGCTTTCTTGGGAATGTTTTCTCTCTCTCTCGCACACTCTCTCTCTCTCTCTCTCTCTCTCTCTCTCTCTCTCTCTCTCTATTTCTCTCTCTCTCGCACATTCTCTCTCACTTGCTTTCTTGGGAATGTTTTCTCTCCCTCGCACACACTCTCTCTCTCTCTCTCTCTCTCTCTCTCTCTTTTTTTCTCTCTCTCTGCCTCTCTTTCTCTCTTATGAGCAACGAAGCAGTGGGTCGTAACCACCTCATTTTATGCGATTCAATCCCATCATTGGTTTGGCACTTTCAGCAGCATTGCGACATTTTCGCATGCGACAAACATATTGGCTTGTGAAGAAAAGAAATCTGTTTTTCTCTTTTCTTTTTTTTTTTTTGTCCCAAGGAAAGGTCAATGCACTGTGGTGAAAAGCAGATTAGGGAGGCATTGCTTACTCGAAAAAACACCCCTGCTTAGCTTATGGCACTGGAATTGTCTTCATAATGTATTTTTTTGCTCCCTCACTGAGGAAAATAAGTCAACCAAGCACTTTCCGCTGTGGTAAATATTGATTTTTATAAGCCCAGTCGCCGATGATGGACTGATGATGTTTTTTCCCTCTATTTTCCTGCAGCATATTGGCTATTAATGTTGGCAGCCTCGGCACATGGGAGGGTCTGCAGTGCGCTCAAGTCCTTTAGGCATCTTGTGCCATTTCTCTCTCTCTCTCTCTCTCCTCTCTCCTCTTTCTCTCTCCCTCCCTCTCTCTTCCTCTTCCTCTCCCTCCCTCTCTCTCTCCCCTCTCTCTCTCTGTCTCTCCCTCCCTCCCTCTCTCTCTCTCCCTCCCTCCTACTCTCTCTCTCCCCCTCTCTCTGTCTGTCTCTCTCTCCCTCCCTCCCTCTCTCTGTCTGTCTCTCTCTCTGTCTGTTTCTCTCTCTCTCTCTCTCCCCCCCCCCCCCCCCCCCCCTCTCTCTGTCTGTCTCTCTCCGTCTGTCTCTCTCTCTCTGTCTCTTTCCTGCAGATGGAGAGACACGGTTGTTTCTCTGGAGACTCACCTGCAAATCTGTGCTTTTATAGTCCCTCCCAAAGGACCAGAGAAAGCCTATCCGCTCCCCTGAAGCAGGACTGCCCGGAAAGACCCTGCCTTTATCAAACACGGCAGTTTGTCAGCGAGCAGTTTTATTCCCCCACAACCCCCCCTCACCCCCCCAAGAGATGGGCAGGCGCAAGGCTGATTAATTCGGTTTGAAGTCCCAAGCGTGGCATCAAAGCGATCGGTGGGCATGTTGCTTTCCGGCTGCTTCTATTTCTATTGCTGTCCAACTGTTTTACTCCCCTTCGCCTCATCCTTCCTCTCCGTCTAGCTGATGCGGAACGAGGCATGGGTGCCCAGATGATGTGTCCACCGGACATGACGGATGATTTTATTTTGACTGATTAGCCTGAGACGCGTGAACCGAGATGATCTCGGCCACCCAGGATGTTCTTGGTCAGCATCAGAACTAGCAACAGTAATATGACTCGACACAAAGATAGCGGCGAAATCTCAAGTCAGTTATAAAGTAGGACGATTATGAAACATCACAGGGTGGCTGCATGTACCAAGCAAAATATTAGTTTCCAAATTTTACACTAAACTTTAGTTTAGAATTTAGGGGAAAAAAAGGTAATGAAGTGTGGGAACTTAACACTCAAATCTCAAATCCAACAGGACATTGAGGCAAATGACCAAGATAATTAGCCATGCTAATCACATTCCAATCATGCAAGGATTTAGAGAACTAACAGAGCCACAGATGAATGCCTGAGAGTATACTCTGAGGATGTGGCGCTGTGACGACTAGATGACGTGTGAAAGGCCAAGTGCAGCGTGGTTAATGGCCGTGTGTGCGGCTGAGCGAGCAAGCAGTGTGATGCGTGAGTCAGCGCTGTGCATTTGACAGCGCAGGTTTAATATTGCGGGCACAGCTGCTGATTACGGTTCCCTGCTCATTAGACGTTGCCTAATCGCTGATTACCTGTGTTTACAACACACACTGTTCGACTCCGGAGCACCCCTACGGGCTATAACTAACACACACACACACACACACACACACACACACACACACAGAGCTATCTCATCTGCTGTCAGCACATTATAGACCATGGTGCTGTTCAAATGCAGGTGACCAGTTTGTCATCGTTCCCAGTTCACAAATCACTTCCTAATTGGTTGTTTTTTTTTTCTCCTTGATTGAGGAGGAGAGAGTGCTGGTGTTTGTCTAGTTCTAGCTCAATAGAGCTGTTTGACTGTCTAATCTTTTTTTTTTTTTTTTTTTTCGTAATGTGACTGGGGAGACTGTGTGTGTGGGTGTCTGTCTGTGTCTGTCTCTGTCTGTCTGTGTGTCTGTCTGTATTTTTGTCTTTGCTTGTGTCTGGGTCATTGTGTGTGTGAGTGTTTGGGGAGTGGGGAGAGGGGGTGGCCAAGCCATTTACAGCATCAGAATACCAATCCCTGATTACGCAACAGACTTGATTGGATCCCTACACAAAAGCTCCACCGTCTGAAGCTACGCTGTCCTTATTTCATCTGCAGTTTTGCACTCTTCTGCATCAAGGTCTGATGATGTGCCATTTGCACAATGATTGAGCTACTTTGTCCTTCAACTCTTCAACGCTTCATGCTTAATGGACCAGCATTGTTAGCCAGTTACAATAGTGTGTCTGCTCTTTTTTGGCCTCTTCAGAGGAATTACTCATCTCGTTAGCTCATCTCTCGGGTCTTTCATGATCGGATCCTGGCTTGTCCTAACTGGCAAGTAATGTGATGTCAGTGGGTGTTCACCAATGCCGTGGCAAATGTAGGTAGTTGGCAAGGGGAAGGAAGCCCACATTCAGTCTGGTTTCAGATGCACTGAGCCAGCACTGCGGATTTCTCTAGCAACTAGCACATTCACTCAGCTTCTTCCAATGTGAAAAGTTTCCTTTGCAATAGGGTATCTCACCTAGTCCATGCTATGGCCTTGTGATCTAGTTTGTTGTTATGGGTAGTGGTGAAGGACTGGTGGCCAATGATCAGGGGCTTGAAAAGGAAAACAGGATGGTCACAAGTTCAATCTTGGAGTCTGCCACCATTGTGCCTCAAGCAAGCAAGCCATTCGACCCTCCAGGGTTATGTTTGCTCCAGGGTGGAGTTGGTTCACGGTAGGTGATACCATTTGGATAAGAGTGTCTGCCATGTAATGTATTGAAGTGGGTGTGGCACTGTGACAAAGTCCCTGGTTGTCAGTGGGGTTGGATGCAGGGTGATGGTGGGGGGTTCTGTTTCTATGGAGATCATAAGCAGAGCACATCAGACACAACGACTGATCTCCCCACTGACCACCTGCTCTGCCCAAAGCCCTGAGTACATCAATGGAAGACGGCAAAGATGTGTGGGCTCTGTGTGTGTTTAGCTGTGGGCTGGCTCGTCCTTTTATGTTTTAGCAGTTCTCTTCTCCTCTCTCCCCCTCCCACGTTAAACAAAACCCTTCTGTTTGACCCCTCCGCAATTTCTCAGTCCACAAACACCTGCTGAGCTCACAGGTAAGCGTTTCTCCACATCTCGCCTATAAAGTTAGATCATGGTCACTCTTGCTGAGTGATTTTTTTTAACATTCATTTCTACGGCCCTCCAGCATCGCTACCCACACACCAAAAAGCTGAGACACTACCTCAGCCAATGGCAAGCATCACACACACAACAATCCCAGAAGTTGCCACTGTTCTGCAATGAGTGGAGATGGGCTATAGCCTTTCGTACAGCCCCGTGGCATCTGTTTACCCTCTCTTCTACTGCCTCCACCTCACCAAATGCTTTTCACACCCCACAGCCTTGTTTTCCCAGCACCCCCCTCCACACCCCTGAATCGGTGCCTGGTATCTCTGAAACCAACTGGGCTGTTTGTGAGCTCGATGCTGTCGACTCTTTGATTATGCTGCACTAATGCCAGCACCTCCCGTCTGCCTCGTCAATAGACCACTGGAGTTTTCATAGAAGGGGAAATAAAAATTAAAACAAGCTTATTTTTGTTTTGTTACAGGCTTTAATTCTGTCTTTACTGTATGTCAGGGATTTATGGTACACAGCAGCTCACCTGGTCAGGGGCAATTGGCTCCTTCCTGGTCCCTTTTGCTTCTGAATTTAGCCCTGTGTCTTTGTAAGCGTGAACGGTGGGTGTGGGCATGTTTTGACAGCCGGTGAGCTCTGGCAGCACCCCCTGCTGTAAACAGGCGCGCAGACCTGAGGCTAGTCAGCCCAGCCCTACCGCCTTCCTGCCAGGTTGCCTCTGGCACCCTGCAGTTCTCCATCGCGGGACCAGCGCCTTCATCCAGTACCCTTGAACCTTAGTAAACTCCAGCACCACCATCATCATCATCACCACTGGACCTTGGCTCTTTATGTAGTTCGCCAGAAGTGGAGCGAGTCAGTCGATACGGTCAAACACTCGAGCTCTGAGTCAGCATGCATCACCTGTGCCTGTGTGTATTTGCGCGTTTTTGTGTGTGTGTGTGTGTGTGTGTGTGTGTGTGTGTGTGTGTGTGTGTGTGTGTGTGTGTGTGTGTGTGTGTGTGTGTGTGTGTGTGTGTGTGTGTGCGCGCGCCTGTCCTTGTTGTCTGTCTCGCCAGCTCAGAATCCCTCAGAGAGTTGGTAAGTGGGGATTACCGCTCAATTTGTTAGAACTTTGCAGCCGCATTAATATTTAAAAAGCCTCCGCTTTGGCTGTGAGGTCCAAGTGGCTCTGCGCATTAAGTGCCAGTGAGTGGCTTGATTTGTTGGTTACGGTGGACAGTGGCACTGCTGTGTTGGCACATGGCTGTGCCTTTGAAGGACAAAGAGGAAGCACCTCGGAAGCAGTGATGCAGACCCAGCGGCCGTGATGCCAACCCCGTCGATTGGGCAGACGGAGAGGACTGGCAGTGTGTTGCTCGGTCCTGGTTCCCCCGCCTGCCAACTCCCCTGGCCCCGGTCTGTGTCCCTCACAGCTGGAGCGGAGGCTGGGAGGGCTGGGGCAGAGCTGTGAAAAAAGTGGGGGTGGGGGGTGTGCTCAGGCTGTGTCTGGCCTGGCTGGTGATGTTGGTTTGGTGCTGCTGCTGTGATCATGTTTGTGTTGCCGCCAGAGCTCATGCTACTGCTGCCTGCCCTCTCCTGTCTAAATTTAGCTGTGGAAAGTGCTGTTGCTGCCACAGCGGTTGATTTGCTCACAGAAAAGGGATTAGTCCCCTGGACGTGTCAGCAGCCAGCTGAGGCCCAGAACGCGCCCAGGGCAGTGCCGGTCCTCTCCCCTGCCTCTGCAACACTCCAACACCAACACCAGCTCTCCTCCTCCTCATTAGAGGGCATAGAGCCAGTTGCACATCAGATCATGTGGACTGCATAATGCTCTGTGGGTTTTAGGATTAGTCAGCAGTAGCCAGAGATGTGTAATTGTAATTTTCCTAAAGTGTAACTTTCCTAAATGGAGATATTCCTTTACTCTGTAAAAAAAGTTCAAAAGTTGTTTTGAATCTGTTCAACCTAATTATGCAAGAAGTCTGAAAGCCAAGGCATTTGTTGAAGCATCCCCAGACAAATAGATTTATTCTAAGCTTCTTACATTGCTATTGCATTATCTGTTTGCATGTGTGTCACACTGTCACGACTCAGACTTGTTTTTGATTTAGTACCACATATAAGAAAAAAAGAAACCTCAAAATGTCAGAATAGCCTGTCCACATAGCCCCTGAAAAAAATCAAAAAGACAAAAACACACACTTGAGAGACTTCGGTGTGGCAGTGAGCGCGCGCACACACACACACACACACACACACTCACACTCACACACACATTCACACACACACTCACACTCACTCACACACACACACACACACACACACACACACACACACACACACACACACACACACACACACACTCACACTCACACTCACACTCACACTCACACTCACACTCACACACACACACACACACACACACACACTCTGAACCAGCACTGACCTTACAGTTTTTACCTCTTTTTTTCTTTTGACCTCCCTCTGCCATGTTCTTTGCTGTCTAGTGTCCTGACTGAGCCACGCGTGAGTGAGGATGGCAGGCCTGCGGAGGAGCCCCAGGAACAGCTGAGCAGCGGTGACAGAGTGGAGCGAGGAAGAACAGGAGGAACCCAGCTGTCTGTACCCACCAGCATGCTCAACAGCATCCTGAGCTACAGGGAGAATCACAACGCGTACCTGAGGCTGGTCTCCCACGAGGCTGTGGGCAGCTTCAACCCCTGGACCATCGCAGACAGGTCAGCTTCACCATGCATATGCCATTAATGCTGCGTATGTATTTGCACATACACATTTCAACACACTGACACTTTACATGAAGAAAGATAAGTACTTTTTAAATACATAAGCACTTTATATTAAGAATAAGTAAATAACACAAAGTAATTGTTAATATGTTAATTAATAATAATAAATATATGTTAAAAATATTACATTCATTTATTAAAAATGACAGTGGTAGGAAAGATGTGTAAATGACAGCATTTATGTTCTAAAATGTCATTTGTCTTTGAAAATTTTGGACATGTTGGAAATGAATGGAAGCATATGTAACAGCATTAGTCAGACTTCATTAGTCTAAATAAATGAAGTAGTCAGTAATTAGTAGACCTTACTGTAATGTCAAGCTATTGGCCGCGCAATGATGTTAGAAACTCTATGGCTAAATTACATGGCTAGGTCTTATTTAAAGTCATGAAAGTACATTGACTGGTGCGTCTAGAGTCTGCACTTGTACAGTGTTGCAGTGTACACAGACAGAGGTTTGTAAGAAGCTCCCAGAGTGCAAGCAGATCTGCACCTCTGGGCTTTGGTGTTAAATCTTTCATCATTGACAGACTTAGTAAAAGTCAATTTCAGCTATCTGATTTTTTCATGTGTCCCTGTGTGCTGAGGGGAAAACACAGTTCCACAAACTAGTACACATCTGTTCAGCTTAAACAAGCGCCCCGAATGGATCCACACTGTTTTCTCACTCAGTTGGTTTAACTTTGCTATTTACTTTTGTTTATATTAAGATCCCTCCCCACACACTTGACACACTGCAACACTTAACGCCCACGCTTGTTTGCTCCCGGTGTCGCAGCTGAAGATGTATTGTAATAGCTTGTAGTCGTTCCCAGAATGCCAAGCAGAGTGGCAGTGGGATCACACACCTTGCCAGGGGCCACAAATTCACTCTGCAGCCACCCCGCCACCCCCCACCTTCCTTTCGCTTTCAGTGTCAATATTGGCTCTGGTCTGCTAGTCTTTGCTGACTTGTAGCAGTGGTGCCTTTAGTGATCTGGAATCGCAAGGGTCCAATTCCGCCCCTTGTGTTTGTTTTTTTCTTCTTTTTGCCTGGCTCACCTAACAGTCTCATTTGCATACCCAACTGAAGTGAGAAGTTGGCGCATTGCAGAGAATCTTGATCAGCTCAGCTTACCCCCTAGTACACGGAGGACGTCCAGTCTTCTAAGAAAACATTAAGAAAACATGAAAGTCAAGCTTTTCTTCCCTTTTCCTTCTGCTCTGTGAAGTACCCTCTGCTTAGCCCCTCTAAGGCAAATGTCAACTAGGGACACTCTTCAACCCTCACCACACACACACACAGACACACACAGAGACACACACACACACACACACACACACACACACACCCCTCAAGAGCTGTATGCTGTGTAGGACTGCATGGAAAAGTTTTAGAAGGACAAATGAGCCACTGTTCCCCTCAGACGAAGGTACAACCAAAAAAAAACATCAGAAATGACAGTCGCACATCGCTGTTGTCTTAGATTTGAGCCATAGATGGAGAAAGTAAGATTGCGATGGCATCTGGTAGGGACCAGAAGGGTTGACGGGGAGGGTTGGTGATGCGGATGACGGGGGTGGGTGGGGGGGCTGTGACAGTTTTGGCTGTAGTGGCCGGCTATGAGGACAAGCAGAGCTGGAGGCATCGACCTCATTACTATTCTGGGGAGATGAGAAATGACTGGAGCTGTGGCATGACAGCGCTCAGTCAGTGAAGTGACCTGTCTGTCTGCCTGCCTTGAGACGAGGCTAATAAGCCGCTCTGAGCTGGTGTTGGATCTGGCACAGCCTGCAGCTCTGCTCTGCTCTCTCTTCCTCTTCCTCTTCCTGTGAGCTCTTCCTCTCTCTACCCATTCCTCCCCCCTTTCTCTTCCTCTCTCTGTTCTCTCTTCCTGTCCACTTGCTCTCCCCCTTTCGTCTTCTTCTCCTTGCTATTTCTTCCTATCGCCGTTTTCCTCCCTCTGCTTTTGTCTGAGGCTGCTGTGTTCACTTGTTTTTCTTTTTACCCTCTTTCACTTATTGCAGACATGTGTGTGTCTCTCTCAAAATGGTTTGTTCTCTTTCTCTCTGTCTTTACCTCCTCTACCCCTCTGCTCTTTCCTTACTTTGTCTCTCTCTCTGTCTCGGTGTGTCTCCCTCTTCCTTTCTGTCTGTCTCTTTCTTTGTCTCTCTCACGCTCTCTTCCTTCTGTTTTTTCCCCTCTCCTTTTCTCTCTCTTTCTCCCCTCTCTCTCTCTTTGTCCATCTCTCTCCATGTCTCCATCTGTCTTTCTCTCTCTCTTTGGCTCTCTCATGAATTGTCTTTCTACAGCCTATACTGCAGTGCAACAATTCAAGGGCAATGGGAATATGTAACTCTACTGTATTTTTATCCTGTTTCTCATCACTCCGGGAAAGGCCTCTCTTGCGATCAGCTAGGGTCTGCGAGGCTTGTGTGCACATTGTCTCCCCAGTGGAGAGAGCACTCCTATTAAACGTTGAAGGCTCTGCTAATGAATTTATCCCACCCTTTTGATTACAGCGAATTGCCCACCTGGGGTACACAGGGTAGGGCCTGGACAATCGACTAGGCACACTCTGTTTCAATGTCAATGTCAATCTCTCTCTCTCTCTCTCTCTCTCTCTCTCTCTCTCTCTCTCTCAGTCTGGCGGAGGAGCTGATGGCGGAGGCGTTGGCCGACGTGACAGCAGAGTTCCAGGACGTGTGCGAAGAGTACGCCGAGGCCGTCTTTACTTCCGAGTTCCTGCAGCCCATGCAGTCGCCGCCTCCTGCCTCCACATGATGCTATTTAAATGACTTTTTAAAAAGAAATAAGGAGGGAGGGGGTTGGGGCCATGGGGACAGCCAGTCGGAAACACCAGGACACACCAGACTGTACTGTGGGACAGGGAAAGAAGGCCCCTCTCTGGTGATTTGAAACATTTTGGAATGAATTTCTCTGGACTTTTATCTTTTCTCTTCTTTTGGGAAGCTCAGGGACTTTAAACAGTGGGGGTGAAATCATTGGATTGTGAAGTAATGATTTTTATGAGCGTGCAGTGCTGAGCCTTGAGGCTGATGAAATGTGCCCAGGCATCTTGGTGTGAAGCTGCGATTTTCAGGACCTACTTCAGGCCACTTCTCATACAGACCATAATGGACGGACAGGGTGGGTGGAGTGTGGGGGGGTGGGGGGGCTGATTCAGCGCCTCTGGGGAGGTCAGTTTCAATGAGTTCTGAAGGCTGATGGTAATGTCTTAAATAGCATTATGAGATTACATTCATTTTAACATAAAATGCATCCATTCATCCAAAAAAAAAAAAAAAAAAAACTAAAAACACATAGCACAGTCTTTTGGTTTTCCTTTTTTCAAAAACACAGTTTTATTCACAGTCTCGACTGTGCCATTTTAATGACTCGGCTAATAGACTTATGGCCGTGCGGAAAAAAATGAAATTGAAACAGGCAGCATGGGAAGTAGATAATTTGTTTTTATCCTTCACTGAAGCCGGCGGTGCCCCAATGCATTTTTCCTCCGCGCTGTGCTGTTATTGTTTTCATCTATTTATTTATTTTTCTTTTTTTCGCACCCACGACCATCGGCCTTGGGAGAGCAGGGAGCTAAAAATAGACAGACATGACTTGGCACACGGCGAGCGTATATTTAAAACGGGGGGGAGCAGGGAGGCCTGGGTTGGCTCACCTCCTCCGCTGTGGTTTATCAGTGGATGTCTCTGGGGTCCCCGGGGGAAAACGGAGGGTGCGCTGACAGGAGACTGGGATGTCCAGATGTTTAGTCGGCCCCTGGGGCCCTGACTTTGACAGGGAGACGCAGCACAGAAAGACTGAGGGGCTCGGCTAACATGCAGATGCACGAAGACATGGCTGCTGCCTTAACTCCCCCAGGCTGTCACTAGGAAGCATGCTGGATGGACAGAGGCGTGATGAGTTACTCTCTCTCTCTTGCTCCCTCTCTCTCTCTCTAGCTATCTATCTGTCTGTCTGTCTGTCTGCCTGTCTGTCTGCCTGTCTATCTCGTTTCCTCTTTTCCTCTGTGTTTGCTTTTGGTTGCAAAGGCCATGGGTATGATGTAAAAGCAGTATTTTTCTGGCAATATTGAATTCAGGGTCCTTTGTCATAGTTGTCTCTGTGTGTCGTTTTAAAATGTGTCTTAGAGGCTTGGAAATAATACAACACAATATTCCTCTGTGGAAGCTGTAAGCGCATGAAGGGTAAAGAATTGCCTTTAGTTTGCTTTTGACTCCCAAAGGTCAATCTCTATTGCCATGTTCCATCTCCGATGATCATGTGTTGCATCACCACAAAGTCTAATGAACAAAAAGAAACTATTTGTGAGAAAGCTGGGTCAGGTCAGTCAGATGGCTGGAGACAGCCATTTAATGGAGGCCTTTGAAGGTACTACAGAGCTGTTCTTTAGTAAGCTGTGTTTTTAATTGCACCATAAAGGTCCCTCTGATGTCTCTGTCTAAACAGAGGAGTTGACTGTGATGTCTGATGAGAGAGACCGCCTAATTGTGTTGCCGTCCAAAGCAAAAAGCATTAAAGGTACGTTTATAATATTGTGTGTGTGCATCACTAATATCGTGGTATATGTTGTTTTTCTGTGATGAAAAGTTATTTGCATTGATATATTATTTAATAAAAATTATGTCAATTTATTTTTAATAAAAGCATTTTTCTCATAAATTAATTCTGTGGTTCACTGAGTCATGTGTTTATCAGAACCAAGACACGAAGAGAAAACAGGCCTTGGAAGAAAACGGACAGTTTCATGGTTAGAATTGCATTTAAAGGATAAAGTTCCAATTAATTGAATTAGTCTTTTTTTCCCCTCCCAAGCCCTCAGTGAGGCTGTCCACAATAATCAATGCTATCTGTCTTTCTGTCTCCTCCGGCCCACAGGCTATTTCTTTCTGGTCGCTCTAGCTAGAATCTCAATGTAATGTCTGGGGTCACAATAGTTTTGTCATTGGCCTCTCTGGCTGGTACAAATAGACCGTCTCCCTCGTGGAATGCGGTAATGGTGCAACGGATGCTGCCATGAGATTGGAAAAGGACTGGCAGTGCCTGAGGTCTATGGTTCTATCAATATCCATTTAAAGGTGCTTGTGTAGGGAATGCGTTTGGACCCCCTGCCTGGGGAACCCCTGCCTACTGACTTCCTTCATAACTGGATTTGTAAGCCTAATGGACAATGCACAGCAGTCTACTGGGCTTGAGATCCTGGTTAAAGGACATTGTTAGTACACGTCTGAATTAACCAACCAAATGGAGTAGTAGGCCTGTAATAAAATGAGAAATACTTAGCATACACTAAATGCATACTTGTGGAAGTACATATTTCCATTTTGTTATATTCATAAGCATGAAAGTAAGCATGGTTGGTTAAACAATTTTTGTGAGTTCTTTTTTTTTCTCTTACTTTAGAGTTCATCCTTTTGGAATTGTACATGTGATACGCATTCGATTAAAGTGGAATGGGGCTTTATGAAAAACTGTGGCGTTATAGATGTTTCCTTAAGGATATTAGCTGTGGCAAGCATTCTGAAAGCAATCAATACATTGTGACATTTCTGAGTCTGTTTTCCCCATTCAACAGTTCCAAGCTGTGCTGCCTTGCAAACGCAGATGGCAGACAGCATCTGCATTGGCACTTTTCTCAATGAGTGAATTACATTTATTTCGCTTTATACATGCTTTTAGCAACCCTGAGAAGAAATGTAAGTATTGTGTGAGAGTAATTCACCCTTTACCAGCGCGATGCAGACATCCTGATATGTTAAATCTAAGCAACTACCAGATTGCTTTACTACCACCAGCGTTTATTCCTTTTTTAGCCGTCGGTTTTGGAAACATTGGCTCCATCAGTGCTTTGACTTTTGGCAGAACGCATCCACAATGAAGACAGCCCTGCAGGCTGTGGTGCCTGAAAAAAAGATGCACCAAGTGGAAGTGCGTAAATCAGTTACCTACCGGAATTGGTAAATCAAAGCTCAGCTGAATGAGAATTAAACACCCACACTCTTATTGGCGTCATGTAGGCTATGGCTGGGGTACTCCAGACTTGTCCCTCCCTGTACAGGCAGGTGCGCGATGACGTTAATTGATTTCGCCTGAGGCTACTGGGGTGAAAAAGAAAGAGTACCACAAGGCTGTCGTTGAGTTTAAAATGATTATGCATTGAACTACAATGCGATGATATAACTGCTATCAATATTAATACCAGAACACTGTCAATACATTTGCTAAACACAATCGACTTGGCTTGTCTTTCTTTGCCGTTAATTAAATCCTGGGTTATGGTATGTCAACCGCTTTAACCCTTCAGGTGAAGTAATCATCAGCTTATCCGCTGTAAACAAGTATTTGGGAAACAACACTTTTGCTATACTGCTCAAAATGCTCAATGAGAATAGCCCAATCCCATTTAGAATAGCCCTGCGAATGTCAATATAATGCCTCACTCGGGCACGTACAAAGACAGCGTGGATGAAACCACATACAGTTAAGCATCCTGAGTGGAATTTCGAACTCAAGTAAACGTTTTAACTCATTTGAGACCAAAACAGCTGAACAGCAACACATAAGGCGCATTATATCATTTACAGGTCACCGATTCAAGTCTCACAACAGACTGTAGAATGTGTTGACGTGTGGAAACTAAGCAGATGACGAGTACCGAACAGGAGACACATTTCTGCAAAGGGACGCCCGTTCAGCTTTGTCGTAAACGCACACCACTGGAGGCAGTCGAACACTAGACCTTCAAATTCCTGTCCTACTGTTAAACAGGGGAGGGCACCAGAGAAGTCCGCATAGACAGTCATGCCTGAAGTCTTGCTAGTTTTGTGTGCGAAATAAATGTAGACTTCAGGTTTGTTGAAAACGTTGTGCTAATGATCCGCAGCAACAGAAATGATTCGAAGGGTACAGCAATCCTTGGCTTTTCTCCAGTGGTAGGCGACCAGCCTTCAAGGAGCAGGGACGAAGGAGACTGAAGAGAAGACGACTGTGCGGTCGAAACTCAGTGAAAACACGTTCTACAGCACTCATTTGCCTCTTTAGAGGCGCGTACAGAAGATGGCAAAAGAAACAAGAGGGAAAGGTAAGTAAAATCTTCCGGTTGGGATCTTTGAAATATTTTCCTCACAGCCTACTAACAGGTAGCTGTCACAAGTCAGTGTGCCGCTTTGGCTCGTTTAAAGACACGCGTGGTTCACGCGCTTAACAATCTGTTGGAATGCGTAACCTACAACAGATATCTTGAACAGAGCCAGTAGTCGTATACTGGCTGCCCAATACAAGTAATTTACCAATATCGTCTCCAGACGTAATGTTACTTTAATGGGCATTTTAACAATTAAATCAACGGAGCCTGTTTATTAACTGGGACCTTTACAGCTACCTGTTGGGGAAACTTATAGCCTAACGTTATTCGCGTTGCCTTGACAAGCAGTACATTTCTGTCTATATTTTGTGATAGGTTTGTGACATCATTGTCGAAATTCACTTTTTTAAAACTGTATATTTAAAAATGCAGATGTAGTCTAGCAAAAGCCTATGGATGCCGTTTTCCCGAGACGGTTCTGAGCATCGAACATTCGGTGTATCTGAGGTGTTGCACAAAGGTGGGTCTATCAACTCTTCGTGACAGCGCTGACAAACTTGCCAGTGACCTTGACGTACCACCTTGTAGGATTTCGAGGATGGTCTGACGTGTAGATATCTTGTTGAAATTGTCAAGTGCGTCTTCATAACACTGTATGTAAAATGGAACGGATTTTTTTTGGTAGGTTATTGTATTTGACAGTGATGCAGATTTTTGGGAATGATGACACATTTTCGCACTTGAAGAAGTTATTGCTATTGCTATCGTTTGTGGTGGTCTCGTTTGAGTTGCATCATTTTGTATGCAGACTTATCACTTATCACTAGACTTATTACACTTCTGCACTTATGAGAGGACCTGCCATTTCGATAGGAAAACATTTCAAGCTTTAAGTTTTGATGTCTGTAATTTGAGTTTTAAAAGCCATTTTCCAACAATGCAAAACAAAGCAAACACAAGCAGCAGACGTTTTACGCTATTAAAAAAAACAATTCCTAATTAGGTGCTGACTGAGGTAAAACGCATAAACCAGGTTCGCGTTCCTCAGACTGCATCAGTAGCAGTGTAATGTTATTGTTCTTTAGACTGAAATAGGCTACACATGTATTGTTAACACCATTCCCTCTCATCACTATCTGAACTTCACGTAAAACTGCGGTGGTGATACCATGCGGTGCATCCAGTTGATGCATGTGGTTGATGCAGTTGTAGTCATGTAGATGTGTTGATTGTGCAGTTTCCAACATAGATGAAAATGTACAACATGTATTGGAAGTTGGCTGGTATAGTCATTCAGCAGATGTTGACCAGCTATTTATTCTAGGGGTTTCTTCTCTGCCATACATCTGAGGTCTACCATACATCTGAATCACATCGGATCAGCTGTGGATTTTTACCTGTTTTCTGTTAACTTGTTTTGCATGGCAGATCCTCCTTGCTTTGTTGTGTTCAGGCTACTGAAGAGCATGTACATTGTTTTCAGAATAATGCATCACCAGTATAAATAAAAAGTGTTAATGGATCACAAACGCAAGAGGCTTACTGAGAATTAATGTTTGCTGCACAACAGGGAGGAGATTAAGAGAGCATTAGTATCACATTCGGGGCACAGGTTAACCAACTAAGCCATAACATTCCTGGTGTATTGAGATATATTGATTAAATTTAAACATATTTAAATTATTCTTTAAAGGTGTCATTCCGCGAGAAACTGTTTAGTATTTGCTCTTTTTGAAATACGACAGGTCACTCCGAGATGTATATGCATGCTGCACATGAAGATGTTCTTCTACCCTGATTGGCTCCATTAATCAATGAAAGAAAATAGGCGGAAAAATTAGCGAATAAGGAAAAGACATACAAAGTGACGTAAGTTTGTTAAATAGAAAAGAGACCAGACCATCACAATTGATGAAAAAATGATGCAATAAGACCTCTAAGTCAGCTGTTACAAGGTCTTTGAGACTGCAAAGAGCAGTCCAATAGGCTTTAATGTGCTGGGAATCCATCAGTGGACGGGAGCCATTGTAAATGCTTGCTCGTTGGGTTTTCATAAATCTGTAGGAACAGTGTGCCATCATTGACACCATATTGAGCTGGAGATGTTCATTGCACAGACATATGGGGGGCTGGACTACCCGACTGCAGCAGCGAGCATGTCAGGCTTGTCACGGAAATTGACCTCTGGCTCACTGCCACATTTACAGCATGTAGTGCAGCCATAAATCTCGCCATTATATACAGCAGAATTTTACTCAAGTTTATTCAAAGCAGAGAGAAAGAGAGAGACAGAGAATAAAGAGAGGTAATAAAAAAAAGAAAAAGAGGAAGAAAAACAGACCGCGTGTGTGTGTGGAGGGATCAAGAGAGATCAGATGATTTCAGCAGAGAAGGAATTGAAATAATGGTCAAAATGTAAGCATAAAGGCTTTGGAAGTGTGTTTTTCAAAGCAAGTGCCGTGTGATGTAGCCTAACATGATTATCCTCTGATCTCTAAATGCTTGCAATGAGAGCACAATTTCACGAAATAGCAGACACAGTCTTTGATACCTTTGCTTTGACACCTGAGTTTCTAGCTTGTCATACAGTTTCTATATTTGTAAGCAGTGGACATGCATGCAATAGAACATAGGTGGATGCAATAGAACATAAAATAACATTTGCTTCTCTTGCTAGTTTGAGGTAAATGTTAGTACAAAATGATAATGATACTGTAGTACAATGATAGTACGAAAGTGACAGCATTATAAAATTAATGGGCTTATATGAATGACTGTGTTTCATATATTGTCTCAAACAAACTGGGTTGTTCTGCATGTTCGTTATGCTTTATAAAACATGTCTAATTTATAGACTGCACTTTTGCAAAACATTATTTTTTTTAAGGCAAGTATTTAATAGACCCAAAACTGTTGTTGTTGTGCTGTGCTGGTGACAATAACTAACCTGGACACCCAACTTTACACAAACTACTTTTTCCTGTTTTCTGTAACCTGTAATAACATCACCTTCAGGATTACTTTAAGATGTGCACATCCAGCCTTTACAGTCATGGTGCAGCACAGCTGTCATATCTCCCAGGCCGCAGATGCAAATGGGGAAATTGTTTTCTAATTGCTCTGTCTCAGCAGGCAGACGCAGCTCTGTCTTTGTCCCCCACACCTGCTTTGTGCCTTTGTGGAGATAAATTGCATTCTTCTCCTTCTTTGCCAGAGGGTAGTCATGCAGTATATGTATGCTATCTCTTTTTGGCAAACATTGTGTGTGCACAAACATGCAAGCGATTGTGGAGGGAAATCAACATGGCACAACGCTGCTTGCATTATTTGGCAACTGAAGTGAATCATCATGAATGAGTTTTGTGTAGACAAGGATGCTCATTTGAATTTCATTCAATTGAATGAAATTGAAATTCATCTTTATTTTGTGTAATAGAATAGCAAATTGTAAGCATTTTTGACTTTGTGTGCATGCATAATCACGCATGTTGCTGCTGGTTGTTGCTTGTTCTTCAGAGATAGATTGTATTATTCCTCCTTTGTCAACATCTGGCTGTTGACAGAGTTATTACACTTGTGGTTGTATGAATATTTTCTTTTAGTATTTTTCCCTGTGTTTACTATTCCAACAGCATTTGCTTTGAAATGATTCTGTCTCAGCACGTCACAAAGAAATGGTTTGCCTTGGCTCAGACACGCCATTTTAGCTATTTCCAAAAATAATGACTGGGGGGGAATAAAGGATTCTCTGTTCAGCTGAGGTCCAAGACGGCGGTGTTGCGCTCATTTGTGCTCAGATGATTGTTGGAGTATGGTGCTATAAATAGCTCTCCCTCTCTCTCTATCTGTCTCTCTTTCTCTCTCTTTGTCTTTCTCTCTCTCTCTCTCTCTCTCTCTCTCTCTCTGTCTCTATCTCCCTCTCTTTCTCTGTCTCCGTCTCTCTTTCTCTGTCTGTCTCTCTCTCCCTCTCTCTGTTTCTTTCCCTCTCTCTCTGTCTCTCTCCCCCTCTCCCCCTCTCCCTCTGTTTCTCTCTCTCTCTGTTTCTCTCTCCCTCTCTTTGTCTCTCTCTGTCTCTCTCTCTCTCCCTCTCTCTGTTTCTCTCTCTCCCTCTCTTTCTCTCTCTCTATGTCTCTGTCTGTCTCTCTCTCTGTTGCTCTCTGTCTCTCTTTCTCTCTGTCTCTGTCGCTTGCCCTCTCTCTCCATCGCTCTCTCTCCTTCTCTCTCTCTCTCCCTCTTTCTCTCTCTCTCTCTCTCTGTATCTGTCTGTCTCTCTCTCTCGCTTACCCTCTCTCTCCATCGCTCTCTCTCCCTTTCTCTCTCTCTCCCTCTTTCTGTCTCTCTCTCTCTCGCTCTCTCCCTCCCTCCCTCCCTCCTTGGCATGTGTGCGTGTGTGTGCAGGCATGGGTGCATGCATGCATGTGTGCGTGTGTGTGTATGTATGTGCATGTGTGTGTGGGTGCATGTGTGTGCATGTGTGTGTGCGCGCACACGCATATGTGAGGCGGTGACGGACAGCAGGTCTTTGCCCTCCTCTGGCCTGGCAGCCCCGAGTGCCATTGTGCCGCTCTGCAGCCTGTCATCATGCTGCCTGTTGCCTGGCACCCGCGTGTCCGCCTGCCACAGCACCTTGATGGAGTTGTCACTTTTGCAGGGGACACGTCTGTGCATGCACATGCACATGTACCTTTTCCTGGTTTCACTGGGATTGCGTCACCACTTGGCACAGGTGTGGATTCCAGTTGCTGCATGTGTCTTTGGAGTCGGGCACTGCAGTGCTTTGGGTTATCTTCACAACACTTGTTCTCCATCCATCTTGTTCATGTCCATTTTAGCCACTTGACTAAGAAATCCTCACTTGGAAACGCCTGAAATATAATTCCTATTAAAAGTGCATAACTGATGCAGATTAGATAAATGGAAATCCAACTACTGATTCCTAGAAAGGCTCAAATATTTATTCATTCTCACATAATTAACCCACAGCATGAAAAGACATATGTAGTGAGCTGTTGAATATCTTGACTTCATTCTATTTTAGCCTCCTATATTTGTGCAGCAAGGCTGGTAAAGCCGTGCTAGCACATTCTAAAGTCTAATTGGACAGATTGGCTATTTGACTGTAATCAACAGAATCGTCATTTTGTTAATTGTTTGTTCAGTATTCAGTTCGTGGTGGTGTAAGATGTGAATACCATCAGGTTAGGGCAGGTATCTGGAGCTTGCTCTGATGTTCAAACATTTGCCATTTTGACCACCCTCTTCAGTGGCTGAGAGCCCTTAGTTCTGCGACTAACACGACCAGGGAAGCCATTCCACAGCTTTTTGCTGCAGTCGGCTTGCATTCCTGTCACGGCAGGTTCAAGCATCTCCACTCCTTATCCCCTCCAGCAGCAGGGGTGATTACAAGCCCCCCTTCGCCCATTCCTCGAGAGGGAGACCTAATTGCCTGACTCCCTCTGTGAGCCCTGCACCTGCCTGAGGGTGTTTCTGTTCAGCCTACTGTACCCTCACCTCAGCCTCTCTAGTCTCAACACAGCTTACAACCCAACACCTCACAAACAGCAGCATCGCTGCACTCACCCTCCAACTCTACACCTCACAAACAGCAGCCTGGTTGCACCCAACCCCAAACCCTACACCTCACAAACAGCAGCCTGGCTGCACTCAGCCTCCAACCCAACACCTCAGAAACAGCAGCCTGGCTGCACTCAGCCTCCAACCCAACAGCTCAGAAACAGCAGTCTGGCTGCACCCAACCCCAAACCCTACACCTCACAAACAGCAGCCTGGCTGCACTCAGCCTCCAACCCAACACCTCAGAAACAGCAGTCTGGCTGCACCCAACCCCAAACCCTACACCTCACAAACAGCAGCCTGGCTGCACTGAGCCTCCAACCCAACAGCTCAGAAACAGCAGCCTGGCTGCACTCACCTTACCCTTCAGCCAAAAGCTGGTAGCCCACTTAACTCATCCCTCACGTTCACACGTAGAGGGGATTGTATTTTTTTGTGTGTGTGTGCCTTTCTTGCTCTGTCTGTCTTGCTGTTTTCTCTCTGTCTGTCTTTCTCTGTCTCTCTTACTCTGTCTATCTGTCTGTCTGTCTTACTCTGTCTGTCTGTCTCTGTCTTTCACTTGCCCTCTCTATCTGTATCGCTCTCTCTCTCTCTCTCTCAATGTTATTAAATTTACAATGCGGGAATGCTGTCCGCGCATGCTTTGGTTAACATATGCAGAGCGGGCATTCGTGCTATTTGCCACCTCGTCGAGGTGCCAAAAGGTTTATAAACAGTCTCCCTTAACTGAGAAACTCTTCAGGGTGTATGTGGGCACATGGACTTATTTTTATTATTTACTGTTTTATCCCTTTTAAGTTTCTGTCTTATTCTGTGCTGCATCACCAAGTCAGAGTGTTGTTTATTATGTACATTTGGTAAAGAAAGAGATTCTGATTTACGGGGCTGTTAGGGAAATATCCCTTTATAATGAAAACTCAACACGGTTGGATAAGTTTCTCATCTCTTTGGCTGCCAAAAGGAGAGAGGGGTCTGCTCGTCAGAACGGACAGTACCCAACTCTCAACTCTCACAGTTTACAGAGCTTTTTTATTGAACAAGGAAGAAAAACACAAGTTTCTTATCTTCAGCTCTGGCAGGTGTGCCAGCTCAACAAAAATGGGGAGTACAGCACACACACACACACACACACACACACACACACACACACACACACACAAGTTTCATGTGGAAATGTTTCAAGGGCAAGTTAGCAATTATTCTGAGAGCATAATGTTCTAATAATATCAAAGGCTTTAAGCTGCACCCTTTAGTCATGTACACACACAAGCAGTATATGTTGTATTATGTGATAATACAAAAGCATTCTTAATTTCATTTACATTTTTCTTTTTTCTTCTTTAGAAAACAACTCTTATAATCATATTGTACATAGAGAATTCTTGAATTTTATCATTATGAAAGAGAAATGCTAACAGGGGCATACTTGGGTTTTTGGTGGACTAGCCAACCACATAACATAAGCAACAGCGAAAATCACAGCGGCCCTTTGTACACCGACACCCAGAGTCTCTCTGGTTTAAGCTGCTGTAATTGAATCTTAATTGTGTGTTGCGGTTTGACGCAGTGATTTCAGATACCTTTAATTATCCAATCAAGCTTGCAGCAGACCTCCAATCTGTTCTGTGAACCTTTGGCCTCTGCTGCAGAAGCGTTACACAGGGGTGTGCGGAGATGAATAGCGCAGTTATGGGGACGCGAAGGACATTATATAGATGAGCCCTGGACGCATCCATAATGTGATTCTCCTACCACACAGAATCTTGGCTGTGTGACATGCACAGGGAAATAAAATCGATCTCAATCCTATTTTTTTCTAATAAAGAGTAGTGGAGATGTCTATACGTTATAGATTTGTTGAGATAATTAAATAATACCCAGAATGCATTGCCATGCTCGAGGGAATAATACTCTCCAAAGTCACCTACTTAACTTGGTTTTACTTTTACCAATTCCATCCGTTATTTTTCTTTATGAATCATCACCATCATACACATTTGCAACTCACCCACAAGATTGACCTATAGTTGACAATGTACACAATGTGGCTGGAAACAACTCTAATGTAACTGGAATTAGATCACTTTGAATATTCTGTATATATACATTTAAAAAATTCCAGCTCCTACTTCCTGAAAATTTACAGTGTGAAAGATAAAAGGTAGCACTAAGATGTATTGGGAATTTTAAGAAACCCAATAGAACATGCATCTTCTAACCCACCTTGAGAGGTAGCAGTGTATAGTGAGAGTTAGGTGAAGAGCAGGGGGGTTACACTACTGAGGTGGTTTAGTGATGCACCTGGTGAATCCAAAGGGATGAGCAGAAGGGCTCAGGTATTCCTTCTCTTAACTACGTACACTAGTGAAGAGCCTGTTGTTGCAGCCGTGTTGTGTAAGAAGGGGAGGTGAGTACAGTGCCCAGTCTGACGCACAGGCAAAAGGCAGTTGAAGTTTGCTTTACCAATATATTTTTGGCATTTGTTGTCCCACCAACATGAAACTTGCCACTGCACTCCCTCATGCCATTAGCAAGACAGCTGCCAAATTTGAGCTCTTTGGAACGAATGGTTCAAGAGTTGTTGTGGAACAGACAGAATGGCAGACAGACATTCTGTGCTTTTATAGATAGATGCTTACGGGCTGTTTTTTGTAATTAGGTTTGCAACTACCTTTGGGTTAAATAGACCAGATGTCAGTTAGCCCCAGGTCACAGGTAGAACACCCTGTCCACTGCCAACCCGAGATAGAGGACACTGGAGCTGAAACGCTCAGGGTTTGTGCGAGCCTCCCTCGCCTGGTCTGGTCTTTTGAGTGGAGCAGATTGTGAGTAGGCATCACAGTCACACAGACCTGATGGACTGGAGAGGCACTCGAGGATGATGAAACGCCAACAATTTCAATCACAGCGGAAATCTCACATTTCTTAAAAACATCCGCACACAGGAAAAAAAAAGGACAAGTGAAAGAAAAAGAGAAAGAAAAGTTTGACTGTTGTTTTTGCTCAGTACACCAACGCGTGTCCAGCTGGTGAGGCCGGGCCACCATCTGTCTTAATCTGGGTCTATTTCAGAAAGCATCTTCTCCTTCCCTTGTCGAGAAGGAAGGGATTTGTGAGTGGCTAATGTGAAAATGAGACTGAGAGCTAAAGATGGCCTGAACGGATGACAGCATGGCTGTGAGGAGGTGGAGGGTCTTAGGCAAAGATTCTAGAATGCTGTGCTGCGCTGCGCTCCGGTCTGGAGTCTTTGGTTGTGAGAGGGAACGAGAGTGCCGAGGGGAGATTGCCAAAGGAGGCGAGAGGCAACTGTGTATGGTTCTGCTGAAGAGGCCTGTATCTCAGGGGCCTGTGTGTTTGTGTGTGTGTGTGTGTGTGTGTGTGTGTGTGTGTATGTGTGTGTTGGTTGTGTGTTTGTGTGTGTTTTGTGTATGTATGTGCATTTATTTTGTGTGTGTGTATGAGCAAGTGCAAATGTTTTTATGCGTGTGTTTGTGTGTGTTTGAGGAAGATGACACCCTAAAAGCAGCAGGGTCAGTATTTTCTCTCACACCTAAACTCTGCACAACTACAGAGAGAAGTCAGTTTAAAATTTAATATAAAGTTCATCCTGGCTTGTGTGAGCTCAACCGTGTTTGTCTAGATGCAGCTCTGAATGTAGAGGAAGGGCTTTGTCTTATTGATTCCCAACAGAGACGGTGGCTGTTGTCATTCTTGTGATTGCGATCTGGGGATACTCAGACACAGAGAAGTTGCTCTGCTTATATTAAAACCTAATATGGGTGAGATGAATCGGCAAATAGCTGCCAATGAAGGCAAGGATTTATTTGCTGTGCCTTACTGAGTTATTGGTATTCTCACTGAATTATACACTGTAGTTTTGACATATTGTGTAAGTGAGATTTTGTGGCTGCATGTGTTAAAGAATTAAACTTTTGGCAAGATTAGTTGTTACAGTTGAGGTGAGTTGAGGTAAAGTTGCTTTTTGTACACTTTGCTGGAAATGAAGTGCAGGGGTGATCGGGGGCCAACAAAGATGATTGCTTTTATCATGGTAAAAAAGCAATCTGTTTCCAGACGCTGCCACCCCCATCCACCCCATCATCCTCCACACACACATTTGAGCCACTGTTCAGAAATTAAAAGGTTTCCTAACTTCGTCCTCAGCCTGGACCTGATGTTTTTGTTGCTGTGCATTCAGCACTGCCTCTGGACAAAATTTAATGATTGTTTGCACTTCATACCTGAGGTCCATTATTGATCTCTGTCCCACTCAATTATTATGGAAAATAAACACTTTCCTCTTGTGGACTTGGACACTGTCTGAAATCTCCATTTGTTCACCAAATTGAGAACAAAACCATGTATAATTATATAATTATCATAATCCCTATTCCAACCTCAAGTGACAGTGCATTATTGGTTACATAGATGCCTTTGATGTTGTCTACACATCTGTTAGCTTACTATGTCCTCCTTTTGTAAATTGCTTTGGATAAAAGCGTCTGCTAAGTGTAATGTAATGCAATGGTTATAAAGCTGTACCTGCCTTACGACAGCAGTAATGAATCTATATAAATACGAGTACTAACTTTAACCATTATTAAGCTTTATGAAGACATTATAACCATGTATGAATGTGTTTATAGAAACTTGTGAATACATGTTTCATAGAAAGCGACCAGAGACTTATGAATACAAGTTTCATAGAAAGTGTCCAGCATGTTAGCAGCTATTTGTTAAAGGCTAAAGGTTAATGTAGTTTGGATACACTGAGGTTAAACCTAACAGCAGTGCCTGCATAGCCAGCTAGTGCCACTGTCGTACCTCCACTAAATATACACTACTCGAAACAATTAAGGGAGCAAACCCATTTTGTCAAACTTTTTAAATATAAATTCAAGTTTACCTGAATTGTTTCTTTAGTTTTGACTAGCAGTGTATCTCAGTGAGTCAGTTGGTGAGTTTGAGCCAAATGCAGAACCTTGTGTGCTCAAACCTTATAGCAGCAAGGCCCTATATAAAGGCAAGGTGCCCACATTTGTTTCATAGTTGCATTCTGTACCCTAATGGCTAAAATGCGTACAGTTTGGATCGTTATATGGCTGAGTTTGTGGTTCCTGGTTGTAACCAATGCTGCCAGGCGCTGTCTGGATCCAGCAGACATGACCAGAGCAGTGTAACTGTTGGAAGATGGGAGCACTCCGAGGGAGGTCACTCATCGCTCTGTTGTGTTACGTAGCGTGATAAGTCAGCTCTGGACACTGGGGACTGGGGAATATTCCAGACGACCAGGTCAAGGTCGAAATTGGTTTACAACAGCTCAAAATATATTATGCTTGCTTCCTTAAAGATGGAGATCCACTTGCTCTGGCAAGTTCACCGTGCTGCACGCATTGAATTAAATTTCAATGGAGCCCGGCAAGTCGTTATGGTTGCTCCCGCAAAGCTTGTTGGGAATGCGGCACGGCCGTTTGGATAGCTCCTGCATGTCAAGAAGTTGGGCTCTGCTCAACTTTATGCAAATGTATCCGGCGAACGCGTCGGCGTTATCCAATGAAAGTAGAGCACATGGGGATATCCCATGACACCTGCGGTTCTCGTGAAAGTGTATTTCTCTCGAGTAAGAGTGTCTGGTAGTAGTGTCTGGTGGGTTTTATGTGTGTGTGTATGTAAAAAAACACGTGCAAAGTTTGGTAAGGGCACAGTCGTCTGTTATCATGATTTGCTAGCTTGCTAGACCGATAGATACAGGTAGACAGATAGACACCTTCCTCGTAGCTTCCAAAGACACGCCCATGTCTTAACATTTTAAAAATGTACATGCAGTACCTATCCGGCAACACAAGGGGAGGCAGTACGTTTTCATGACGGACCAGCCGGAGCAAGTGGATCTGTATCGTAATTGTTTTGAGTAGTGTAGTATTTCACTACAGTACTCCATCAGGTTCTTTTACGTAAGAGTCAGCCGGGTCTGGCCCACCAGGCTAGTGTCTGCACTGCTCCTGATCAGGAATGGGATGGGTTAAATCTCTCCCATTCCCTGGCCCTCTTCATCCAACCTCTCTGGAAAGGTGTTGGATATCAGGAAGTGATGGTACGGCACATAACAAGTTGAGCCCCTCACAGAGGCATAAGCTGTGCACTGAAACACCTCAATGCTGCAACAGTCTCCTGAGCTCTGGCCCTGGCTGGCATACTTGATTTAGCACCCTGTTGTGTCTGGTCTGCCTGTCTGCTTGTGTGGCAGTAAAAACTTTATCTCCTCCCTGCCATTGATGTATATCTGTTTGTCACACCTGTACAAACACTTCTGCATATCTTGTTTGAGACAGGGCAATGAGATGCTTTTGAATTGGTGTGCAAATTCTAGTTCTAGTTTGCATGTGCTTGCTGTTTACATTTAATGGTTTGTCCAGACTAATCTGTGAGAAGAGGTGGAGAGACTGAGAGAGAAACAGATAGAGATAGTGACAGAGAAACATAGAGAGAGAGAGAGAGTGAGTGTGTGTGTGTGTGTGTGTGTGCGCGAGTTCTGATGTATGCAGTTCTGATTAGAATCTCTCTCAGTCCAATTTCAGCTTGAGGTTTGTGAAACAGTGCGGTGCCCTGATGATTGAGTTCACTGCACGCCATTCCTGACCTGTACATTCTGAACCGCTAGGTTAACTGTGTACGACCCGAGTTCATTGTACTGACAGAAGTGCTTTAGTCTGGTGATGGTGCTGTTGGTATCACAGGTAAAGCTTGATATTGTTGTTGCTCGATGAAAGTAAGACTGGTGAAACACTGTGTACAAGGCATGCTTAAAAAAAAGTGCTGTAAATGGTAATTCTGTGATGGAAAATATCCTGACAGTTGCAAAGACAGAGCTGAGAAGATGTAGATATAGCTGATAATATTCAGATTGAAATGTAAAACTTGGCCTTGAATCTGATCTTGAAGGTGACAGGCAATTATGTATGAGTTGGGTGGCAGAGGAGCTCATTTTAAATCTGTCTGAATAGATTATTAAACTGTATCTCTGGCCTAGCCTGTCTGAATAGATTATGAAACTGTATCTGCTCTCACACCTATGGAATGTCACAGACAGGTAACTCTCTAAAGCCCCAGAGATTTAATCTCATTTCTCTGGAAGTCAGTGATACGGCGATATACCCATTTGCTTCTGATATCAAATTTCGTCCTGATACTGACATCCATCTTTCGATCGGGTACTGGGGACATTGGGACTTCAGTAATGTGACATTGGTCAGTTTATTCAGCTCAGCTCTGTGTTGTGCAGTGTTGACATATATTTGCAGGCATTGCGTCATGGATCAGCAGAGTGCACATCCTGCTGAAAGGACAGCTAACATTGTACGCAAGGCAGTCACGGAGTTAAAGCAGGTGGTGGTAAAGAATGACATCAATTAATCCTGCAGAAATTGTCACAGGTGTTCACCATGTGTTGGGATTTTCAGGAGGCATGGACACTGTCATGTTTAAGACAAAGCTCTACCCCTACTCCAGACAGGATGTTCTTTGGACATATTAGGAAACCATTTGTCAATCTCCTCGTATGTGTCATAGAGTAGAGTAGAGAGAAGAGTAGTCAGAAGAGATTTTAGCACTTGCAGATTAAGTGTTTGAGTCACTCTGTGTACATAAACCTGTCTTGTCTTGTCTTGCCTAACAGAAGAAGGAGGAGGCATTGGAGCATTGAGAGTGAACATCATTTGCAATGAAACAGACAAGACCAGGATGATCAATCATGAGATCAGTATACTTCCTAGTGCAAGATATAAACCTCAAAGGCACCAGTTACTAAACCATACTTTCACCCTAAATTGCATTGGCTGATTTCATTTTGTTCTCTGTGGGGTTCTGTAGTGACTGACCTGTTGTTGTGGTATATAATGGTAGTGATTTTACTACACAGACTTAAACACAATAAGTGTGGGAAGGAAACTGTAAGCAAAAAAAAAGAGAAAATTCTGCAGAACAAAATTTAAAGAAGGAAATCAAAGCTAAAAGATCGGACATGATGTTTAGGTACTCATTCAGATGCCAGTCGTCTCTTTACATTTCCTCTCAGATTTTGTAGGTACAGTATGAAAATATAATCCCCCAAGAACCAAGAAGTCCTTTTTCCTCTTATATTCCTCTTTCTTCCTGTTATATTTTACTCAAGACATGTACAATTGGTTGTTATTGGAAAAAGAAAGACATGAATAAATCCAATTATGTGTCTTTCAGAAAAAAACTGTCCTGGTTATTTTTTATCACGGGCTGTATAAATGCTTCAACGGATGTAGGCAGAAGTACCCAATCAGAAACCCAGGAAAAAAAAGTTCTGATTTGTTCCTTTTGGAAACTTTCAAATAATTTGGTTCAAGTGCACACTTTGCACCATTAAATGGACAGGTCTGCTGTTAGAGGTCAATTACTCAGACAACCTGATTACCACACAAGAAAGCATATCAGTCTTCTCCAGCTAAACACATCTCGGGTTGTCAGGTTCTCCTTTCTGTTATTTGCCCTACAAGCCTTTCGATTTCAAAATTTCTAGAAATTGCTGCATTATAAATTTTGAATGTTGGTGATTAAGACAGGGTGAGTAAGGATAACCAGACGATATTTGTTCAGTTGTCATAGGCATAGCAAATCAGACACTCTGTCTGCCAGCCCCCTATGAGATAGATGATAACAGTGAAAATATTTAACTTGACATTTAAGTGTGTCGACATCGGCATGAAAACCTCATTCATCCCTGTTCACCGACGTGGAGTGTGGCGCAGGGTGCAGGAGGCAGTTTTTCAGGAGAAGGGCAGCAGTGCTGGCAGGAGGGCGCATGGGTAATGGAAGCCGTGACCACACGCGTTTCATCAGGCAACCCATGATGCAGGGCTGAGAGGCAGGGTGTTGGGATGGCAGGGAGGGAGTGGGGACAGGGGTGAGTGTGTGTGTGTGTGTGTGTGTGTGTGTGTGTGTGTGTCTGTGTCTGTGTGTGTGTGTGTGTGTGTGTGTGTGTGTGTGTGTGTGTGTGTGTGTGTGTGTGTGTGTGTGTGTGTGTGTGAGCCGCCCCTGAGCTTAGATCAAACACATTCAGCTGTGGTGCTGATGGAGTGCGGTGGTGGAAATTGGGGAGGGGTGAGTCTTGAAAAGCCCTCTCAGACTGTTGTTGTGTTTATGGTTGCCTTCGATCTGTATGGATTTCAGACTGCAGTTGATGATGTTCTTTTGTCTGATCTCTGGGGAGTGCAGCATATCTGAGTGCAGCCAGGGTGCCAAAAATGCATTATGTGGTGGATTTGTGATTCTTGTGCTTGTATCAGAACAACAAAACAACCACTGTTGGTTATATTAAGAACCGTTCTTGGTGGTTCCGTCATGCAAGGGAGAGTGGGGATTTATCCTCAGGCAAGCTAATTAAGAATTAGATTCTGATGTGCACAGAGACAATTTGCAGGATTGTAATTGATGCCTGCAGTTCGGTCCATGTCAAAACTCATAATAGCCTCATCATCAAAAATATAGAAGTTCAGTGAGGTAGAGGGCGTTACTTTTGAACGGGCCCGGAGGCCTTTCCTCTAACTTCCTCAGATGTGTTTTGTCGGTGCTGCTGTGGGTTTCTTGATGCCACCAATGATTGTAATTGTTGTTTCTTTTCGCTGTCAGTGTCTGTTGTAAAGGTGTAAAGGTGTGTGCAGTAACTACAGATCTCGGTTATGGAGCATGTTATCACTCGAACTTGTCTTCATTTTAGTCATAATACAGCCATACTGCCGGTGTTCTGACATTTGAGCATACCCATCAGAACGACATACCTTTGGCTAATTTGCACACTTCTGGTTGACTAATAAGGATTACAATTTATATGACTATTATATATTACATTACGTACATAGTTACAGCTTGAAAACACAATATTATTTATATAATTACAGCTTGAAAGAAAACATGTTCGGTTGACTGTATACAATAAATTGTCTTTCTGTAAGAAATCTAAGTGCTTAATATCATACCATCAAAATATAGGTATGCTAATCTACCAGAACGTCACCCTACCGTATAAAAATATAGGAAAGCTATTCTGATAGCAAACACAGACCTATCAGAACATCATACTACAGTATAAAGCATGCCAAACTGGCAGAACAGCGGTATTGGAGAGAAATTAGTCTGCTGCTTGCTGCTAATGCTCCCTATTGTGCAGGCTGTTGGGGCCTATTTTGAAGTTTGTATAGATGCTTGCTTGCAGGCTGAGCAAGGGTCAAACTGCCTGTGGGAAATGAAACGATGTGCTACATGCGTGTTGGAAAAAATAATGTTTACTACAAGACACACTGAACCAAGTTGCTTTAATTTCACTGTAGGAAGATCTGAAGTAAATCTATTCTTTACGCCAGTTGGTCAAAAAAGCATTTTACAAACATGGCCTGTCTTGTTTTACTGATTACATTTCTCATTCAACTTCACAGGGTTAATTTAACTCCATCAAGCTCTCAAACTCTGCCCTTCCTGACACGCATTCATTTCGATTGTCTGAGTGTATAAAAAGCCTTAAATGTATCTGCAGAGAAGATGAAGCGTCAGCTGCCCTATAGTGCTTTTTAATTAACACTGTTACAGCCTTCAGTCATCAGCTGGTGAGACCATTAAGTCTTTGGATAACCCGTGGCTGTGTTTGATGAGCGCAGCCGTCCTCGCTGTATAATCTTGACGGGAGTGGTCATTAATTAGGGTTTCAGTGAAAAGCGTTGACAATTAGTGTCATTTTCTGTGTTGGGGGAGGGGGGGGGGTGTACTTTATTACTTTGCTGATTATAAATTCCCCACACGTGATACATGATTTTATTCTTTTTAGTCTTTGGCTTTGAGTTGATCTTCTTGAATTGTCCAGATCTTGGAGGAAGTGTGTGTGTGTATAAGTGTGTGTGTATGTGTGTGTGTGCATAATGAAGTGTATCTGTGTGTGTTAGTGTGTGCATGTGTTTGTGTGCGTAATTTAGTGTGTGAGTGTGTGATTGGGAGGGGAAGGATTTGACATTTAAAGCACAGGTCTTCTGCTACTCTCATCTCTCATGTTCTTCTCTTTACTTCATTTTGGGAAGCGGGACTCCATTTGCCTCTGAATAATTTGCCCTGATGTCCTGATTGTCATCGTTTTGCCCTGAGGTGTAACGGATTCTCCCCTCTTCTTGCTGTCCCACAGCTGCCCTGCGCAAGCACAGCGCCTCCCACTGGCGGATGCAGAACATCGCGCAGGAGTCCGTCGACAGCTCGGATGATGAGTTTTTCGACGCCAGAGGTTGGAACAATGATCATTTTTGCTCTTTTAATCTCCCCATCTTGTCTTTTCCATTCTCTCTCTCCATCTCTCTCTCTCTCTCTCTCTCTCTCTCTCTCTCTCTCTCTCTCTCTCTCTCTCTCTCTCTCTGTGTTTCTCTCTTTGTTGGTCTCTGTCTTTTGTCTCTCTCTGTCTCTCTCTCTGTATGTCTTTCATTTGCTCCCACGGTTTGAAACACCGTCTTTGCCATAGATGTTTTATGTGATGTTTGTTGACACTAGAGGTTGGTTTTCCAAGGCCATCTCCACATCTCTGCAACTATCCTCTCTCTCTGTCTCCGTCTCTCAATTCAAGTTCAAATTCAAAGACAGCCGGACTGATCTTGATGTGTGTTAGTTTTTGTTATTGGGTTAGTTAGCTTCAGTAGCAGCTGGCATAGGCGACTCTTTTCAGGGTTCAGCTCCTGGGTATTTAATGCTTCAAACTGTAGGGTGTTTTTGGGTCTACTGTTTTGATGCATCCAGAATTAGAGGGTTGTTTTCTGGACTGGAAGAGCCAGTGGAAACCAGCCTAATTCTGCCCGACATGCATTATTTGGTGTTTTTGATTGGACTTTTAGAATGGATGGGCGTGGATGGTCGAATTCTGCATGTAGGGCTTCAGTTGAACGCTTATCCCATTTCATTTAGTCATGCATGCTAAGTCTCTCTCTCTGTCTTTCTCTCTCTCTCTCTCTGTCTTTCTCTCCCCCTCTCTCTGCCCTCCTCCCTCTGTCTGCCTCTTTCTTTCTCTCTTTCATGTATCTCATTTGCTTCCTCAGTTTCAAACACTGTCTCTGGCATAGGTGTTTTGTTTGTGATTGTGAAGGGTTTGTAACTGCATAGGCAAACATTTATGCCAGTTTTAGAGGTCTTCCTGAGAGAACAGATGGGGTTGCAGCCACTTACAGCTGAATGACACCTTGGCACAGGGGCATTTGAGGGGTGGATGCACACACACAAACACACACACAGACACACACACAACATTCTAAAAAACTATTGGAGGTCTGTGTTTATCAGGCGGTGGGCCTGTTGGGCCTGATTGAGTGGAGAGGGCAGGATGTGATTGCTAATGCCAGACCCCTGCAGGAAAATTACCCCCGTTCAATAGGGCACCACACATGTCAGTCTCCCGTCAAGGGATCCGGGGGATGTTTGTGAGTGACTATTACACTATGTGTGTGTCTGTGTGTGTGTGTATATATGTGTGAGCATGCACGCATGATGGCAACACTATGAAATATTAAAAAGTGTCATTCTCGTCCTTGACACCCACATGACATAGTGACAGCCTGCCAAGCCCCCATGCGGATAGCCCTGCGATGTGCTTGACATGGGGTTTTGGTTCGTATCAAACTCTGAGCCGCAGCCCGCTTGGTGTCGTCGTCATCTTTGCCTGCCGCAGCCATATTCTCACTCTGTGTCTGCGAGCGTACGTGTGTCACAACACAAGAGAAGAGCGCTGTGGGAAGAGTCCTCCGCCCCCACCGTCTCCCCCCTCGCTTCTGCTCTGCAGGAGCCGCGTACGTGGGAGAGACAGAACAGATGACTCGCCACCAGAGCCGATAGAAATATTTACTTGCTCTTTTTTTTACTGTGTGTGTGTGTGTGTGTGTGTGTGTGTGTGTGTGTGTGTGTGTGTGTGTGTGTGTGTGTGTGTGTGTGTGTGTGTGTGTGTGAATTATGCATTTCCATGTGCCGGTGCGTGGGCGTGTACATATATATGTGTGCATGTGTGTATGGGTGTTTCTGTGTGTGTGTGCATGCAACAGACTTTAATGGAGGAACGGAGTCAGCCAGGGCTGTGCCAGGGGTGATTGGGGGAGGGAGGGTAAGGCAAGGGTGGGTAGTGGTGGGTGGTGGTGGGTGGTGGTCGCTGAGTGATGAATTGTGAAGGTCACTCGCACCTCAAGGAGCAGCGAGGTTATCGAAGAGGAAGTGACTGTGAGCGGCATACCAACCTCTCCAAGACTGCAATCTTGCCTCTGCCTTGCCAGGAAGCTCTTCGCTGCAAGGGGGGAAAAATGTCCTCGACATATCAATGCAAAGGAATCCTTACATTGATTAAAAAAGTGAGTGAAGATCTGACTGAAGAGCAGCCTTGGCCCCAGTCCAAGATGTGTCTAACTGCGAATGATAGAGTGGCTCTGTAGCTGCTGGAGTCTGGGAGAGAAGGAATCTGAATTCTCTCCCCTGGGATGGCGCTTGTAGTTCCTCATGCTGTACAACGACTCTCTCTAATGACGTGGAACACGCAAGGGCATAGACACTAAATGGTGTGTGTGTTTGTGTGTGTGTGTGTGTGTGTGTGTGTTTGTGAGTGTGTGTGAGAGAGAGACAGACAGAGATGAAGACAGAGAGAGTGTGAGAGAGTTTATGTGTGTGTGTGCGTATTTTTGTATGTATTGTGTATGTGTGTGTGTGTCTACTTGTCTGTCTACACGTCTGTGTCTGTCTATCTCCACAGTCTTTGCTGTCAGGTCTGTAAAACGTTTGTGCAAGTGTTGACATCAGGCACTCGCGGGACACGGCTGTCTTCCTGATGACACTGTCATTGAGAGAGACGGATCATCTGTTCGTGTCTCAGCCTCGTAGTGTCGAGCCGAGTTCGTTAAGTCTTAACAGCAAAACGCACAGTACAGTATACAAGGCCTCCGGGTCAGTATCCTGCTAGCTATCCCTTCCACTCTCTGTCTACATAAACTTGGCAGCAGCGGTGTCAGAGTAGCCTGCCTGGATGGCAAAATTGATAGAGAAAGTGAGAGACAACAGTTCAGTGTAATCAGTTACCTGCGTGTTTCCACATCCATTTTTTATAAGACACATTTCTCATGCATTTGTAATGAGACCTCCACGTGGGCACAAACGCGATCGCGGAGTTAAATTTAAGGCCAGATGTTGGTGGCGCATAAAAATCAGGCGGGGAAAGGGGGTGGCATGGTGCATATTTTTTAGCTAAGGCTCCTATACCATAAACCCGGTCATTTCTCAGCTGTCCTATCTCATTAAAGACAACAAACCCTCTCAAAATAAGATACTTTTCAGAAAAATGAGGGTTGAGGAGAGCATTTAGTGGCAGCCAGCAATCTCCCTCTCTTTCATGTCAGCTCCCATAATTCCTCCCGTGTTCCCTTTGATTGCATTGCCTTTCATAGGCTCTGCTTCTCCCCGACATCAATGGAGCCTCATACTCCGCCACTTGATTGGTGCATAATTTGGAGAGAGGTTTGTTTCCGGTCGGTCCAGGCGCATGGTTGTGTGTTCAGGCAGGGGGGGAAACGCACTGGTGGCACAGTCGGATCTCACTCGCTACTTGCACATGGTAGGATCGGATCGGATTGGATTGGGATTGGATTGGGTGTTGCTACCCGAAGGGTGGTCTGTCCCAAAATACAAGTGCACATGGAGTTCGTGTAATCAGATAATGGTCAGAGATCTGGCCGTTTCCGCTACGCTAGGTGGCGCTGTATTTCTTTCAGCAAGTGGTGTTAGAACTACTTCTGGGTGACGGCTGCTAAAAAGAAAATAAACAAACTATCTGGTGGCATACAAACAAAGATGGCGTTCGAGGAGGTTGACAGAGCAGTATTTGTATACATGTTGTGCATTCTCCGTTGTTTGGAAGTCCGTATGAACGAACAAACAGCGTTTTTGGTTTGGAATTTTTGGTAGAAAATTACAGTGCATGCACAGTACGCGAATCCGTTCCGATCCCGTGCACAAGGCAGCACCAAGCGGATTAACATCGACTTAAGCCAGGGGTTGCAATCGAATTCGCGAAACCAATCCCTATATGATCTTTAGCCTGTGCACATGAATTCGATACGCTCTGAATCCGTTTCCAATCGGATTCAACTCGTCCATGTGCAGTCACAGAGGAAGGAAGAGGAGGACCTGGGGGATTAATCTCCTTCGCTCTCACTCTTGCACGCAAAATGCAGTAGGCTCTCAAGAGCAAGCCAGCAAGCTTCAGCCACAGCAGCGACAGTGACCTTTAAAAGAATCCCGGACAAGTAAATAGAGTGCTCTTAAAATAGCAGCTTCGGAAATATGGTGCTCATTTAGTTCCAGTTCCCTCTCTCTTCTTGTATTCCAAGTGTCTCTGTGGCAGCCCTTTCAAAAAAGGAATTCTTACAGAGTGAAGGCCATTAAGTAAAGGATAACCGCCAAAGAGGTGACCAGTTCCGTGGAAATAATGTCGAAGTGGAGGCAAAGAACTCTGCGACTGATTTTGGCTGCGTGCCTCCGCTGGGGCCTTTCTACCTTTCTAGCCTTGTCTGTCCTGATGTCTTCATGTTGCTGTTCTTGAAGCTGTGGGTGAAGAGCATCTCGGGAAAGAACGCTGTCTTCTCATGTCTCCCAGAAAAAAAAAATATAATTTCGAGATTGAGAGAGACTTGGGAGAGAGAAGAGAGATAGAAAGGGAGGGAGAGAAA
>CM050215.1:14419749-14422249 GCA_027475355.1 Coilia nasus | reverse complement strand
TTGTTTACCGTCTTGTTTCCTTGGTCATCATATTCTACGCTGAAACCAAAATGTTCCCACACCGCGGATTTCAGAGACGATGGTGCCTCTTCAAACTTGGGTCTTGTGTCTTCTCCTACACTTGCCATGTTTTCTGCGCTCAAAAGTTTGTCTCGCATACACGTTTCTCTTCCCCAGCGTCTGTGTCGGAGCGCTGATAGGTTGAAGGCAAGCTTGGGAAAATTCTCATTGGCTCTTGCGTCTTTGAAGGCGGTACTGAAGAGAAACCATTCCCCCGGGTCCTAAACACCCTTGCGCGTCGTGCACTACACAGAATGCATAAGCAACAACTTTCTATTAAACAAGCAAGTTTAATATCTCGCGTATCCGAAATCCGATCCGATCTACAGAATGAACCGAACCGTGCTAAACGAACCGAACGGATTTGAATACAATCCGAAACCGTAGCACCCCTACCGTCAACGGTCAGGGAATTTATATCGTCTATGTTGACAAATCTCCATCGCATTAATCCAAGATCTGTTACCCGATGACAGGAATTTCAATTGAGAGTCTTAACTGATGGCTTGCTGCTAACCATATAATATTTGCAGCATCACTTGAGCCCACCCTTTGACTTAAAGCAGCAATAAATTAGATTTTAAAGAAGCCCTTTTCCCCTGTGACTTACGTTTCAACAGTAACTCTGTTCTCCTTACTGAGTCTTTAGAAAATGTTATGTTAAATAGTTCCTGAGTTGTGAAATTTATGCCACAGCTTGCCCACATGTTGATTATGTTGTGCTACAGACTTCTGGCCAACATTAGCCAAAGTTGTGTCTTGAATGCATAAGAACTGAGGTCTACAGCTGAATTTGAGTTAGAAGAAGAAGACAGCCCCCCCAGGCTGTTTAAAATGTGTTGAAAATTTAAATCAAGACTTTCGTTTGCCTTAAAAATACTTATGAAACTGTCACATTTTGTGTCTCGTAACCTTTGCTGGAGTTGAGTTAAAATGTGCCTGTAGCTGTTGTGTGGGTTGTTGTTGTGTTGGGACAGTGTCTTCCAGCGCACTGCCATGGTCTGTCTGCCTCTTTCAAGCATCTGTCTTTTTTGTGTCCTCGAACACCGCCCCACCCCACCCCATGCTCCCTCATCTATCCATTGGTTTCTTCCTCCTGGATTTTCTCCAGCTATTCTTCTTTTAGGCGTCTCTTTACGGTCTTATCTTTTAATTCACATCTTAGACTTTGCCCGGTTGTTCCACAAAAGGTTGCCCTCTTTCCCCTTTGTCATCTTTTTTTTTTTTCATAATTTTTGCTAGAACTTTCTAGAGTTTTGTAGCTAATAGCTTTTCTGCTTCTTTTTTTACCATTTTATTCACTGTTTCTTTTCATGTCTTTCAGCGTCATCGTTTTTTTCTCTCTCATTCGCATTGAATTTGGTGTTTTTGTCTGCTGGTGCGGATAGGCTTTTTTTTTCTCCTCCTCTTCCATCTCCCGCTCTCCGTCTCCTCCATTATAGGTGCTTGCCTTTGTTCTGATCTCCAGGGGATGATGGAAATGACACTAAAACTGAAAACTCTTCTGTGTTTTAGAGGACAGATGGGGAGATGTGGCGGCCTATTATCAGAAAGCCTCAGATATTGTCAGCGTTTTACTTAAAGCTGCAGTATGCAACTTTTTTAAAGGTAATTAATTAATCTTCATAAGTCAGTGGATGCTTAAATAAGTGAAATGAGTCATTACCAGGCGAATTTAGCCTTTCTCAACCGCCTCCACTGTCTGTGGACAGAATACCACTCTTGCAGTATCTGGGTGTCCGTCCCGGCACCTTTAGACTTAAAAAATCTCAAATATTGCGAGAAGCAGGATCACATAAAATTCTGTAAAAATTCTGATTTTACTTACCTTGTGGACATGACAACTTTCGTATTTGCCGGTTACTATGATCATGTTGAATTGAAAACACATGCAAAGGGTGAGGGGAAGGGAAAACGGTCCATTTTTACGAGAGTGCCCATTTACGTAGAGACACTAGGGGGAGTTCCATTGAAGGAAAAACATTCAAAGTTGCATAGTATCTCTTTAAGAATGGTGTCATTAGTGGGTGGCAAAATTTAACTCCATTCCTGGCTCTTGCTTGGACAGGTTTAGTAGTCAGTGAGAAAGTCATGACTTATTCAGCAGAAGAACCTGTCCTCTAACTCAGGTACTCAGGTGCTGCATAGCACTTTTTGTTTGAACTTGTTCTGTATTTCCAAGAACTGAAGCCCCGAGCATACCGCCAGTCTTGCCCTTAATCAGTGACAGGGCCTGCCTGAAGTCTCTGTACTGAGTCATGGTGTTTCTTAATGGCCCCCACCGTCTCATCTCACTGAATCAGTGCAGTCGACTGGGCTGGGGTGGGGCTGGGCTGAGTTTGGAGGGGCAGGACCAAGGTGCAAAGCTTTGTGGTGTTCATACCACAACTTTGCTCCTGATTGCATCAGAGGGCCAACACTGCTGGGGAGAGTTGTTTTT
>CM050215.1:14399749-14417249 GCA_027475355.1 Coilia nasus | reverse complement strand
CTCTTGCTCTCTCGCTTTTTGCTGTCTCTGACCAAGACACAAAACACACATTATATATACTGTGTAAACACTGCCCTCCCACCCGCACCTCTCACATACACACAAACATATTTCTGTCTTTGTTCGTTTGACTGCTTTTGGTCCTCCACTCAAGTTAACTCCATTACTCCAACACTCCTGCAATCATTCTGTTTGAAGGCATCTCTCGAAACATTAGCCACGGAGCAGAAAATTGATGTCAAGCATAAAACCTGCCGACCCTTCAGATGCACTTATTGATTTCTGGCCTCCTTGTAGCAGTCCGATCTATGTCTATAGTTGCAACCAGTAAGTCACTCAAACAAAAATAGTTACCTAGTTTTTTTAGTCTTCTCCTCAAAAATACATTAATCCATTTTTTTCCACCTGTTTTTTTTTTCATGACTCTGCTTGAGTTGGTTTGATGGTCTCCCCAGTAACCATTTGAAAAGATGTATTCTCAGACATGGCCCTGTATTCATTTCTCCTGTCAGGGGAAAGTGGTACTTTCTGAGGGAACTTGTCTGAAGTCTTTGCTCGAACAGCAATCCTTGTTTAAATATTAACCGAGTTAAGTCAAGTAAAAGTGCTTGTTTTTCTCTGCTTCATCCGTCTTTCCTTTCAGTATGAGTTTTTTTTTTTTTTTTTGCTTGCGTGTTGAGCTTTGCGTGTGTAGCATCGCTCGGAAAACATTCCTGTCAGGGACCTGGCATATGTTGGCTTTGACAGTGTAAACACCACCTGAGATCCCACAGAGTCATGTTCACACAAGGTTAAGAAAAGGTTGACAACCCCCCTCACCCCAACCCACCCTCTATTTCTCTCTACTGCTGCTTCTCGTGTAAAGCTGCGTGTTAAAGTTTCAAGCTCATTCTGTCTTCATATGTAGCTCTGAGTGGGTGAGTGGCCATAAATTTGTTATTATACCTTTTCACATCACTTGTCAAAGCATTACGAAACCTCCATTGAACTAAATTGGCTCTGCCAATGTTCAGAGGTCTGATGCTTCAGATTAGTGGACCGTTGCTTTGTGTAACAGACCACTGTCAAAGAAACAGACTGTTTGGCTCTAATTTACCTATTTTATATCTTACCCACAAGTAATTTGTTCGTGTTTAGAGACCTCAACAATTCCATTGCTTGTGGCATCCAATTTACATAGGGGTCCTGCATGTCAGAGACTATTCCATGATAATGCCTTTCTCTCTGAACATTGTCCCTGATACAGTACAGCCCATGAGTGTTGTAGCCCTGCAAGGCATTAGTTGGTTATTCAAATGGACACTAAATCTGAGATCTGGTAGTGTAACATCAGGGTGTAGAAAATAAAGCAAGGCAATCAGGTAGCACTGTGACTAATAGGTGATGTGCACAACAAAACAGAATGTCCAAATCTTGCTAGTGGGAACTTGGAGGCAATTCAAACTGGCTTCAAGAGCCTCTCAAGGTGATGATACACAGGGAAACTGTGAACAGTCAATGGGCAACCAGGTGAGACGAAGGCCGACTAATTAAAGCAACAGACACCTGGCAAACATCAATCAGACCGGAACAAACCTGTTGCCAAGAACACAGGGCCTGCAAGATCTGGATGCTGAAACTTTAGTTTGCTGTGAGCTGTGAACACTCTTTTGCTTTCAAGATTTAGGGCAGCTATGGTGTAGTGGTTAGGGAGTTGGTCTTGCAATCGGAAGGTTGCCGGTTCGAATCCCGCCCTACCCATGGTTGAGATGCCCTTGAGCAAGGCATCTAACCCTACACTGCTCCAGGGCCTGTAACTGAAACCCTGTAAATATCTGTAAGTCGCTCTGGATAAGAGAGTCAGCTAAGTGTAATGTAATGTAATGTAATTTAGTTTACACTCTCAGCCCATTCATAGGGAACAGAGACTGAAACGGAGGAAATAATTACCGAACATTTTCACTCCCACCCAACGAGAGGAGAGAGGGAGTTCGGTGACAGTATTCCTGTGGGAAAACCCAAAGCAGCAGCACATCATTATTTTTAGACATCTCGGTTTACACAGTGGCCTAAAGCTTTGTACAGCTGGAGGATAAAGTCATGGTCTTAAAGAAGCGGACTCCTGGGTAATGAGACACATTCATCTAATGGGCACATAATATGTCATTAGTACGCCACCAGGACTGCCTGGAGACTTTTTAAGATAGCGAAATGAACAAGATAATACATGAACCAAGAGTGAAATATGGGTAGATTGATATTTAAACATAAAATAGTATTTATTTTCTGATCCAGTCATTTATAATGGGCCAGACAAATGCCTTGTATCATAAGAATCACTCAAAAGTGAATACACGCACCAGAATTGGCACAATTACCCTATGGTATTGCTCTTTTATTAAAAATATTGCTCTTTTATTAAAAAACATTAGCCATCACAAAAAACTCTGATGATGGCTGTGACAGTCACTTAACTTTCCGCCATTACTAAAGTATGCATTTTGCATGATATGCTAGGGCTGGGCAATTATATGATCACGATTCATGATTGCAATAAAATTCAGGTTGATTACAGTAATCAGCTGTGGGCATATTTACTCGATCACACACAGCAGAAACGTGCACAACAACTGCGAAACTACCTTTCCCTGTACCACCATAATTTTCGAGTTCCCAGGGAGAATAAAGTCATGAGCAGAATGACCAAAAGTAAAGACGAGGCAGCAGAAATGATTTTCTGGCAGGAAAGTTATCCCCCAAAGCTAATGTCATTGTTAACCAAAATGTTCTACAAACGTTAGTTGTATGGCGCTGGTTTCATTATAGAAAGTGACGTGGAGAGAATAAAGCCGTTATGTAAGATATGTTCACAGTTGGTACCTTCAAAGATAGCCAATACAATGAACAAACCTTTTTAATCCAAAATACCATTTTGAAGAAATACCATCGAAGTGACTACACAGAAAGCATGAAAATGTGATTTCAAGCAGGTGGGAGTTTTCTTTACTCAAACCTGACCTGAGGGCAGAAGCGCTTGTGCTTGGTTCAATCTGACAACCAATCACAAGAGAGGAGAGAATTGCAGTGGCAGGGCCACCATTTTGAATATTGAAAACTTCAGTTGTGCTTGCTGAAAATTCATGCCCTGCCCAGCCAAGAGTAACTGGTTATCATTTAAAAGTAAGTTTGTAAAAACAAAAAGGTGAACAATTTTCTCCAAAATGGAGCATTGTATGTACAGCAATGTGTGCTTTTTTCTGCTCTCACTCAAATCATAGTGTAATGGCACAGTTTGCAAGGGTAGGCTAGCCTGTTTCTGTTTCGTCTCATCTGGTCCCAGGGCAGACACCATCGTTTCCCACAATTGTGTCTGAGGGCAGGTGAATCCCCCCTGGTCTCAGGGCACAAGTCATATTTTTCTGTTCTTAAGGCCATGTAGTTTGACAAATGGGAAGCTGTCAGCTGTCTCCTCTGGTCTCAGGACAGAAGTTGTTTTGTAGGATTTTCTTCATGGCTGTTTGCTCACCTGGTCCCAGGCCATCGTTTTCCACTATTTTGTCTGAGGGCAGGTTAATCCCTCCTGGTTTCATGGCAAATGTCATATTGTATCTGTTTTCGGGGAAGAACTTCCTTTTTTTTCTAGAATTTTCTTTAGGCATTTCAAGTCTTCACTGGTCCTTGGGCTGAGACCATTTTTCTTCAAGTTTCTGAAGTTTTTGTCTAAGAGTGGGTGGGTCTGGTCTCTTCTAGTCTCAGGGCAGAAAGACTTTCTAGAAATGTCCTTACAGTTGTTTTGGTCTCATTTGGTCCCAGAGCTTAAGCCATTGTTTGCCAAAATATTGTCTTTGGGCAGGTGAATCTCTCCTGGTCTTAGGGCAGAAATATGTTCTAGAATCTCCCTGAGGCCTCGCAAGTCTTCCCTGGTTCCAGGGCTGACGCCACTGCTCCTGAAGTTTTCTAAGAGTAGTACACAGAAGCATTTGAAAGACGCCCGTTGATCACTCCTCTGAGAACTTCCTGTGGGAGGTTTGCCAGACCAAGCTCTGTGTATGCGAGGCTAGGTCACTAAGGCTTCCTTCCAGGGCTAGTGCATCTCCTGGAGATCCACTCATTCACTCATTTATTTACTTAGTCTTATTTACGTGGCTGTTTTCTGTTTCCTTCCCTTAAGAGAAGTCATTTCAATAGAATGAAAAAGCTACGATGCAGATGTGAGCAGTCCTGGCAGCATTAAATAAGCAGTCAGGGCTTCGTGAATCATCCTTCATGTTTCTTTAGCGAACGTGAAGGGAAAGACATGGAGAATCTTTGTCTTTATTCTGTTTATTCATCTCGGCTGCCTCTTGTCTCTCTCTCTCAATCTCTCTTTCAATCTCTGTCTTTGTTTCTCTTGTCACCCTCTCTGCCTCCCTCTTTCTCACCCCCCTCCCTTCCTCTCTGTCTCTCTTTTTTTGTCTCCCTGCCTCCATCTTTGTCTTTCTCCCTGGCTCTCTCACTCTCACTAAGGCTGTGCAGTGGGGACGTGGCTCTGGTGAAATGCGAAAGCAACGTGCAAGTCTGTTTGTCTATCTTTCTTTGGGTGGGGCTTTAATAGTTGCCAATGCAGACGATAGAGACACCCCACCCCCCCCCCAATGCCAATGCAGACGATAGAGACACCCCCCCCCCCCCACCCCCCCCCCCCCCCCCCACCACGCGCGCACACACACACACATACACACACATACACACACACACACAATTGTCAGACAGCAAGTCGAGAGCAAAGCCTGATGCCTGTGAGCTGGGAGGCGTGGTGTTTTTTACTGACTTTATAGGCTCCCAAACAGAGCGCTTCTGAGACATATGCCAACCCCCACTACCCCCACCCAACCCCAGCCCTTATCCCCTCCCCAAACACACACATATACACACACAGACACACACATACACACACACACACACACACACTCACACGGCTCTTTCACAGGGCTTCTCTGAGGCACAGGGGCTTAGGTCGGCAGACGGCTGATTCACCGCCGCGTGTTGGCATGGCAATCCAAGAGAGAGAAGCTATTATATCTCGCTTTATGGAGGCTTTCATTTATGGTGGGAATTTCAGTGTCAGGCCTCTATTCAGCGTTACCTGAAGACACTTATTTCTCAGGGTGGGAGGTTGATGTCCACCCTCATGCACCGAGTCGCATGTCATCAAGTGTTAGCTCACACACACTCACTGATACTGCATCAGATACACACACACTCACTGAAGGCTGCACACAATTAACTATTAATAACATGGTTATAACAGTGTCAGTTGCAACAAAGCACACCATGTTTTAGGCTGTATTATTTTCCCATTACCCTCTTTTCCCTGCTTATCATGCAGGTTCAGTCTGGTCTCTAGTTGATTTGTCGACCTTGTTTATTGCGTACCTGATAAATGAAAGATGGTAATTAGCTCAAAATGCAGGGCAGTGGTGGTACCTAGCGGTTAAGGTATTAGACCTATGACCGCAAGATTGCAGGCTAGAATCCCACGTCGCCAGTAGCACCACTGAGGTACACTGAGTATGGTACCATCCCCTCGCGCTGGTAACCGGGCGCCGTTGTCATGGCTGCCCCCTGCTCGTGTGTGTGTGATGGGTTAAATGTAGAGGTGAATTTCGTTGTGTGCACTGTGTGCTGTGATGTGCCGTGTCATCACAATGACAGAAATGGGACTTTCACTTTAAAAGAAATGGGAAACATTGTCGCTGAAATGATGACTTGCATGGAAAACATCATCACTGAAGCGATGACTTGCATATGAGAGAATGTTACTGAACCATCACATTGCATCCTTCCACAAAAGCTGCAGTGTTGACAAAATTGTCTTCCAACTGAGCACATCTAAGTACCCTGCTGTCATCCCCCCATCACCCTTCAGCTCACACACACACACACACACGCACACACACACACACACACACACACACACGCCTACACACAAACACAAGCATGCAGACACAGAAACACAAACATACATACACACACACAAACGCAGACACAGACACACAAACACACATACACACACACACACATCCATATATATATACAATCTTTACAGACAGGTACTTATGCTGGCATCCTGCTGGCCTTATTAACCTTTTCATGGGTGAGTAGATGAATGCTGTGATGGTGGCCCTGCTTTGAAGTGAGGCCAGCGGGTACGACTCTAGCTCAGACCCCCCTCCTGGGCTGCCCGCCACTGATGATTAGGGCCCCCATGTTCACACAGGTATCTATCTGATGGTGACGTCTGAGTTCTGACTGACACTGACGATGTGAGTCTCAAGAGCCTACTGTAGGGGTGAGTTGACCCCATCAACCTTTGTGAGAGTGTGGCAATCAGATGGATACCCCAGCGGGCGCACAGCCCATGTGTGGTTTTTGATATAAATGGTTTGATACACATGTCAAAAATGTGCATTACCCACGTTGTCAGTGCACACACACAGACACACACACATGTGCACCTAACCCCCCCCCCCCCCCCCCCCCGCCAAAATACACACATGCACAAGCAGACACGCTCACACACACACACACACACACCCCTGCAAGCACAGACCGTCAGTCACTGTTCATCAAACCTGTCATCGAGCAAAGTAGGATTTAGCCAAATGCCTTCTCAACTGATTTTTAATTACAGGCAATTAGTGTGTGTGGGTGTTTGTGTCTGTGTGTCTGCGTATGTATGTGTTATGTTGTGTGAGTGTGTTTATATATGTAACCATGTATATACATGTATGCATCCCTCTCTCTCTCTCCGCCCCCCCCCCCCCCCTCTCTCTACCCCTCTCTCTGTCTCTCTCTCTCCCTCCGCCCCCCCGTCCCCTCTCTCTCTCCCCCTCTCTCTGTCTCTCTCTCTCTCTCTCCCCCCCCGTCTCTCTCTCCCTCACTCTCTCTCTCCCTCTCTGTCTCTCTCTCATCCCCTCTCTTTGTCTCTCTTTCTCTCTCTCTCTCTCTCTCTCTCCCCCCTGTCCTCTCTCTCCCTCACTGTCTCCCCCCGGCTCTCTCTCTATCTTTCTCTCTCTCCCTCACTCTCTCTCTCCCTCTCTGTCTCTCTCTCATCCCCTCTCTCTGTCTGTCTTTCTCTCTCTCTCTCTCTCTCTCCCCCCCCTGTCTCTCTCTCCCTCACTGTCTCCCCCCGGTACTCTCTCTATCTTTCTCTCTCTCCCCCCCTCTCTCTCCCCCCTCTCTCTCTCCCCCTCTCTCCCCCCTCTCTCTCCCTCTCTCTCTCTGTCTCTCCCATTTCTCTCTCTCTCTCTCTCTCTCTCTCTCTCTCTCTCTCTCTCTCTCTCTCTCTCTCTCTCTCTCTCTCTCTCTCTCTCTCTCTCTCACTGCAGTGTTATGATAGGCAGCCGTAGAGGCTGTAGATAGTGGGGGATTACAGCAAGTGGCAGAGGCCTTCTTTGGTGTTAAATTAAGTGTCTCTGGAATGCACCAGCCACACACACACACACACACACACCTCCAAACACACACATGCACACACAATCACACACACCTCCATCCACCCTCCACACACAGACAACACACATACCTCCACACATAGTACCTATCTTCACGCTCCACACACACAAACACACACACGCACAACACACACACACACCTCCACACACCTATCTCCTTCCTCCCCACACACGTACACATACACGCATAAACACACACACACACACCTCCACCCCACTTCACCCTCCACAGCTCTGCCACCACGCAGCTCTAGTGCTGGACCGCAGGGGCGTTTCAGACCCTCTGCTTATTCAGTTAATTACTTTTCAATTAGTGTCTATGCTAAATTCTGATTACTCGGATAAGCTGTCCAAGGACGTGTCCCAGTGGTACTGTCTGCGAGAGCGGAGGAGAGCATGTGTGTGTGTGTGTATGTGTGTTTGTGTGCGTGTGTCTGGGAGAGTAAAGGCATGGCAGTGGCGACAGTGGCGGAGAAAAATGGCCCTCTAGGGACTTGTTTGGGAGTGTGGAAGACTTAGTCGCTTTGTTGGAGATGAGAGTGGCTGTGTTGGAGGCTCGGACGTTCCGAAAATTTTGTCTGTGGTTTTTTTTTTTTTTTTTTCTTGTTCTGTTCCTCAGTCCCAGGAGCTTGTTGGCAGTGAGGCTCGTCGACTCCCGCTCACTGGCACCACGGTCGCTGGTGGTGGCACAGAAAGTGCCGGAATGATGCCAAACATGCCTGTGTACTCCTCCTGTTCAGCCTGTTCTCATACACTCACTCACTCACTCATTCACTCACTCGCTCACACACTCACTCACTCACTCACTCACTCGCTCACACACTCACTCACTCACTCGCTCACACACTCTCTGTCCTTTTTCTCTTTATAGCTCTCGCTATGTCCCCATCTTCTGCATCTTTCCCTCTAAACCTCCTTTTGTTCTTCCTCCTCTCCTCCTCTTACACGCCGCCTCTATTTCACCTTCCTCTCTTCCTCGCACAGTCCCTGCGTGTTCCTGTCTCATTCACATTTCACTCCTCGTGTTACTTTTTTTTCGATCTCAGGTTCTTTCCTTCATTCTCTTTCTCTCTCTTTCTCTCTGTCTCTCTCCCTCTCTCGTGCATTCTCTCTCTCTTTGATTTTTCCCCCAAGCGTACCCCTCATCTCCCTCTGTCTCCTCGCTGAGATCCAATCCCTGCCCTGGGCTTGTGCTCTCTCCTAATGAAGCTGTTCAAAGGGCTGTGAGTTATATGCAGCCGAGCCCGCAGACACAGTGCAAACTCTGGGCCCTATCTAAGCTCCCTGCGCCTCCGCAGCCATTGTTGCAGTCTGCCCTGCTCTCTATTCCTCTCTCTCTTTCTATTATTTTAAACCTCTATTCTGTTTTCATTTCTCTAGTTCTCTCTCTCTCTCTCTCTTTGTCTCTCTCCCTCTTTCTCTCTCCCTTTCTGTCTTTCTCCCTTACTCCCTCTGTCTCTTCCTGTCTGTCTCCCTGTCTCTCTCCCTGTCTCTCTCTCTCTCTCTCTCTCTCTGTTTTTTTCCCACCATTATCTTCAGCTTACCATGTTTTTGAGCCTATAGTACTACGGGGCGTTTGCGGTGCAGCCTGCACAAATAATGAAGCCAGTAATGTAGTGTACCGCAGCAAACGAGCTTAGGCAAATGCTCCTGTAATGAGAAGAGGACGATGTTCACCCGCTCCGCTTGTCTTCCCACTCCTTCGACGTACTGTATTGTTATGTAGCCCAATGTTCCTAAAATTAGCTCCGGTTACATAAGCCCAGCTAACCGAACGAGGAGCAGAGTGAGAATACGGGAGGAAATGCCTCCGGTTAGGATCCGTTTCGGGTGTCAATCACTGGAACATCCAGCTGAGATCGGTTGCATAAGGAGCCACTTTTGCAAAACAAAACAAAAGGGACAACCAGCAGACTTTTACACACTGACACTGCGTTTAGTCACTGAGCAGATTTCTTTAGCATTTATACAAAGTGGCTTACATTTATACAAAGTGGCTTACATTAGCAGAAGTCAGAAACGCTTCTCAACATATGTTTTGCTAAGCAGAAAAAAACCTCAACTGTTTTAGTCCATAAAAGGAAAAATAGCCTCTAGCAATGATTCTTGAAATTCATATTTGTGAGTTAAACAGTTGCCCCTATTTTTGATGTAAGCATTAGTCACTTTCAGGGCACCAAATGTAACGAGCAATTTTTCTTGCTGATTTAACCATCTCGTGTCATGTGGAGATGGGGTCGAAGAGCCAGTGCGCTGTGCGATCTGAACACTGTTCCATGTACTTCTCTATCCAGCCTTAACCTTAGGGCTCATTTCCACCAAACACTCTCCGTATACATCACATAGACAGCAAGTGCCTGTTTTCTGTCCGTATTCATTTAGAATGCATGTTAACAGATTAGGCCATTTCCACCGCATGCGTGATCTGAGCATATTCTGTCACACATACACACAACGTTGTACACGGTTACATGCTCTACACGGTCAAGTTGGCGTGAATAATGGTGCGTTCCAGACCCCAATTCAAACCAGTAGGGATGTGGTACTTATCCAACATTCTACGAGGAAAAATGCTCTGGAGCGCCCGTCAAAGTGGGACCTCCTACTAGCGAAGTCGGGGGTCCTCGCCCTACTCCCACCTGAACAAATTGAAGTCGGAGGAAAAATGGCGGCGCCCAGCGATGTCCGTATTGTGACCAGTAACGTCAAAGATTTGCCTGAAACTTCACTTCTGTGTGTCTAGGGTTGCATTACACACCTTTATTATAATAAATATAATTCATTATAATCACCACTATACTTTTTTAACAAGAATTGTATCGCATACTGTTTCAGTCGTTAGATGTGTTGCTTGGCAACCGATGACAGGAGCTAGCCCAATGTTTCACTCTGTTAGATATTCATTCATCCGTGCTATTTACTAAAATTTTACTTTGGCCTCTTTCATCTCAGTGGTGTACGCGTGTATAAAATGCTGTTGAAGGTCTAAAAAACCGCTTTATAAATAGAAGCACGGTCATTTTGTCACGGTGGTCGTCCATGTTTTCTAAAACCTCCCACTTTAACGGTTTGGAAGTGGGCACGGGGAAAATCCAGGTTGGATTAATCCCACATCCTACTTCATTTTACGGGTCTGGAACGCACCATAAGACCTTAGAGTCAGCTCTAAGTCAGCTTTCATGGCAACACACATGTGCACCCAAACACAAACACCACACACACACACACACACACACACACACACACACACACACACACACACGCAAACACACATATGCTACAGCCCTTCCGGTTGAACTGACAGGTGACAGTGGCTGTGATGTGAATTGGAGGCCTCATTGTTCTGCAGATTTAACACACATAATTCATAGGAGCAAGCTCCATCACACACTAATTCCCATTTAATTATGTCTTTGTCGGTTCCTTTTTGCTTTTCGCCTCCATTCACACATGTTTAAACACGGCCCTGTTTAAACACAAAAGCCTGCGAGCAGGAAAGGAGACAGACAAAGCCTGTGTTTCCCTGGAATAATCATTTGGAACAGAAAGGGAGAAACACACAAAGAGGGATGTAGATTGCAGAGGTGTGTGTGTGTGTGCGTGTGTGTGTGTGCGCGCGTTACAGATGCACGGATGGCGGTTACAACCACGGACTCCGTGGATAAACCGCGGGTCGGGTGGATGATGTGACGAAAAATAATATTTTATTTAATTAAATTCAGGCAGGTGGCAGTTTAACTACTCAAATAAAAAAAATATATAGCCTACATTGTTAAATATGGCGGATGGGTGTGGTTTTGAAAATTGGTCAAAAACTGGGGTGCAAATGGATAGCAGACGGGTGATGAGTTTTGTGATGCAGTTGCGGATGAAAAAATAGCCCATCTGCGCATCTTTAGTGTGTGTGTGCGTGCGTGTGGAAATTAACTAAGCAAAATGTGAACTTTTACCAGCCCCTGAAAAATAAATGGTAAAATCTACCAGCCCCTCAGTGGCAAATTATTATTTTGTGCCTTAAACCTAACAGCCACTTTCATATTTTACCAGCATTTGGCTAGTGGGCCGTGCACATTTCCATCCCTGGTGTGCAGAAAGAGAGACAGAGACAGTGTGTGTATATGTGTGTGCATGTGTGTGTGTGTGTGTGTGTGTGTCTGCATGTATGTTTGTGTTTGTATGTGTGTTTGTGCGTGTGTGTCTGTGTGTGTGTGTGTGTGTGTGTGTGTGTGTGTGTGTGTGTGTGTGTGTGTGTGTGTGTGTGTGTGTGTGTGTGTGTGTGTGTGTGTGTGCAGTAATCATGGGAGTGCATGAAAGAAACATGCTGTGCCATCTTGTCCTGTCCCATGTGGATCCGAGGCTGGCTGATAACATGACTCTCTGTTTGACTGTGAATGCGCTTGCCTGTGTGTGCTCATGTGTTCAGCGAAAGAGATGGACTTATCACAGCAAGAGCGAAAGAGAAAGAGAGAGAGACAGAAAGAGAGAAAGAGAGAGAGAAACAGAGAAACAGAGAGAGATACAGGGAGAGAGAAAGAGAAAGGGGAATGGATGAAGTTGTAAATTGTTTTGATGCTGCTGTGGGTGTAGATAAACGTGCTGCATTATATCATATTTCCATCCCAGGAACAGAGAAGAGGACAATAGACGCAGCAGATTGTGAGGCGTGGCACATGTGCATGAGTGCTGTATAAATGCATGGCTGCATGTGTGCGCTAGATATGTATGTATAGATAGAGAGCACAGGAAAAGCATAACAGTAGACGCTTCAACAGACTAACAGACTGGCATATATACGGCCTCTAGTTCTTTCATTGGGATGCTGCAGAGGCAGGTGTGTGTGTGAGTATGTATGTATGTATGTGTGTGTGTGTGTGTGTGTGTGTGTGTGTGAGTATGTATGTGTGTGTGAGTATGTATGTGTGTGGGGGGTGTAATATTTGCGTTTGTTAGAATGTGTGTGTGTGTGTGTGTGTGTGTGTGTGTGTGTCTGTGTGTGTGTGTGTACCTGAGTGTGAATATGCATTGGTGTGTATGTGTATGTGTGAATGTGTACATATGTGGGTGGGTGTGTATGTTAGTGTGAATATATTTGTGTGTGTGTGTGTGTGTGTGTGTGCGTCAGTCAAAGGTGTCAGAGGTGTCTGTGGCCCTGTGGGTATTGAATGCATATCAGCTTTACATAAGCTGTGACCTTGGAGAGCTACTTGTTGGTAAAGCCACACTCAAGCACCTGAGAACAGATGGTGCAACATGTTAATGTTTCTGCACGGTAACAAGGATGAGAGGGAACATGGGCGAAAAAAAATAAAAAATAAAACAGGTGACTCCTCCTCTAGGACTATGTTGAGAAACAGCAACACGCTCAAGGAACAAAAGCTGAAGCAACAAAACCACACCAAGTTTATTCATACAAGCATTTCATTCATACAAGCAATAAATAAATTGCTAAATAAATGCCCGAAGAAGGGATGAAAATTAAGGAGAAATACAGAAACGAATTAAAATCGATAGAATAATTTGCAGGGAAGGGAATTGGAAATGGAATAAACAAAGCAATTAAAACAGTAAACACAAAAATGTTATCATTATTATTAACAGTTGTATTATTTAGTATGTTTTAATTAGTAAGAACCAGTAACATAGGCCCTCATTGTCTAGCCCCTCCGTGTCCAAGTTTCACAATATATACAGTATGCTTCTATTCAAAGGCTTGCCATAATAATTATGCTGTTTTCTAATGGGGTGTACTGGCACGAACAGTCATTATTAATAATCATGTCAGTGTCTCTTCCAGTACTAAGCCTTTGATGCAAATGCAATTGTTTTGTGGAGGCTGTTTATCTATCTTGCTCCCCTCCGGTACCCTTTAAAAATCCCTCATTTGGAAGCTGATCTGATGTGTAGTGCACTTGACTTTAAAGGCTGTCTGTAAGTCTTTGAATCTTTGTACTGCAGTCATTGACATTTGCTGGTTCAGGTAGGATTCCGCTCTCTGGATTCCCTGAGACCACCACGTCAAATAACAACACAAACTCCCACCTAGGGCAGCGAAATGCCAACCGAGACCAGACGAGTGTCTTTTTGAACTCGGAATTACTTGCCCCTTTGGCTCAAGCCGTGTCTGGGTTGCTCTGTTTTTGTCCTTATTTGAGCGGTCTGTAATGCCCGAAGGCTGTTAAATGCCATTATCCTATCTGTGGGTACTAATGACATCCACGCAGTACATGTAGTTTAAAGAGACTATCATGTGCCTTTCCAGACAGGATCAACAGATGTGACGTCAGTTGTACATTAGTGTTATTATCATGTCAGTTATTATGAAAGCTCAAAATTACCTCCACTCACACAGACTGTATGAAAAACATACGCCAGTGGAACAGGTCTCATTGTCACGTAGCATTTTGTTATACAGTGGGATAGAAGACCAAAAACATAATTTATAGTAGAGAGAGACATTCATACAAAGGAGCACCTCTCACAAAAACTAGCAGATCGAGAAATTCTTTACTGCATTACAACATTACTGCTACATTTCCAAAATTCTTTTGTAATACAGTACATTACAGCTTGGTCATGCCATTTGGTAAACAAAAACCTTGGAGATGTGTTGAGAGGTGTTCTTGAAAAGGTTAATGCTTAGAATATTTTCCAGCCTTGCAGCCAGTGGTAACTTTCAGCTAGCACTGTACCACAGTAAGCAAGACTCGCAACTCAGGAAGAACCCAGTAGCCACTGATGGACCCTTGTTTGTTTGGTTTTCCACATTCATTGCTGGCGGCCTTCTCTCTCTTTCTCTGAACACTGGCATTTGAATTGTAAATGCAGCCTCATCTGCATCTTTCTGACGCCATCACAGTGCATTTATCTAGGGGAAGCATCTGCATTGGGGGGGCTAAGCATCAAAGGCTTAGTCCAGGAAGGAAAGAGATATGCTGCTGTGGTTATTAACTATGATGGTTTGTGCAAGCACACCTTATTAGAAATCACAGCACAATTCTATTATGGCATGCCCCTAGAATGCTGTTATGGATATTGTGAAACTCTAGATTAGCAGGGCTTCTTTTCACTGCTTTTTTCACTGAGTTGGATATGTGATATCTCTTTTCATGTTCTGTGTGTGTGTGTGGCTGTGAGTCGATAACCGAGATTAAAACATGCTTTCAACTGACGTGGTCAGACAGAGGTCGTGGCTTTACAGTGTCAAAACTTGAAAGTGTAGACTAGCTTAGCTGTAGACTGAAGACATATTGAAGGGTGTCCAAGGAAGACACATGATCAATTAGTAAACATGTCCTCAGCTTGATGTATCCTTTAATCTTTGTCTTCTGAGTTAGCAAGAACCTTCTATCAGGGCTTGCAAACACCAGGAATCTCTCCAAGGGCTAGACTGTTTTTGTCCTCCTTGTAACAATCCATGGCTTGGTTTTCCTCAGCGGATGAAAGACGTGGCTGTCTGTCTGGCATAAAGCATATCTGAAACTATGTGTGTGTGTGTGTGTGTGTGTGTGTGTGTGTGTGTGTGTGTGTGTGTGTGTGTGTCTCTCTCTCTCTGTCTCTCTGTGTGTCTGTCTCTCTGTCTCTGTCTCTGTCTCTCTCTCTCTCTCTCTCTCTCTCTCTGTGTGTGTGTGTGTGTGTGTATGTGACTCTAATCCTTTCCCTATGAGCACACACCTTACTGTCCAGTGTGTGTGTGTGTGTGTGTGTGTGTGTGTGTGTGTGTGTGCGTCTGTGTGTGACTCTGTGAGCACACACCTCACTGTCAGCATGTGTGCATCTGACTCATTCAGATATGCCACTGGTCACAGAGGTAAGAGCAGCCTGTCATCACGTCACTCTGTGTGATATTTCTGGCCACGACGTTCATTGCGTTTGCGGCCACACGCGGCCCTTATCTGTATTCTGTAAACACACTCTCACCCTGGCACCCTCCAGCTCCCTCCAATCTCACTGCTGCACTCTTTGCAAGGTGCCACAAATTGGCCGCCAGAGATGGAAGAGGCACAGGCAGTGAATGGTGTGGAGAATCAGAGAGCTAAGGGCTTTCTAAGGGGTCAGGCCTGGAGAGCGATGGCCATGTTCCTCACCCAACACGTAGGGGGGGTAGGGGAGAATAAAATGCTTCCCTCTCGTTTACTGAACACGGGCCGTCTCAGGTGTTCCAGAGGAGGGAGGGAGGGAGGGACAGAGAGAGAGAGAGAGAGGGGGGGGGGGGGGGGGGGGATATCAGGGCAAAGATCAATATTACTTTTGTCCTTTTGTCCTGAGGATGTTCTTGCAAGCACCTTTACAGTTTTCTCTGTTGTTTTGTTCGCATTGAGCAACCGCTTGTATCTGTTTGTGAATTCTTTCTTTTTTTTGGACCATCCCTTGCTATTGCTATATACACACACTTTGCCAGTTAAGTTTATTCTAGCCAGTGTTTCCAACAGTGTTTCTGACTTTATTTAGTCACTTGATTTAGCAACTTTTGATTTTGTCCTAGTGACAGAAAATCTCGAAGGGAAGAATAGTGACAGATGCTGGCAACTTCTTACAACTATGGTGCTTACAGTTTTTTTTTCTTATTAAACAACAAAAAAACATCTTTTCCCTGGTACATAGTTTATAAAAGCAGTGATTAAAATTAGAGGAGCAGAACATGTCATACATAAATTATGGCTGTTCTATATAAATCTAACATATTTTTTTGCAGCTCAGTCAATGAGGGGGTATCTACTGTACGTAATTTACACAATCTAACGACTGTTGGCAGCACTTTCAGAGAGCCAATGGCGGCAACTGTGACTCTAGTTGCATTTTCCCGCTCGCTCTCCGTCCCTGAATTACAGCCGTGTTTCTTATTTCCCATGGTGCTTAAGCCACTTGTTGACAGCCACTTTGTCATTACATTTCCTGCACCTCGTGAAAAATGATACATTCAAATGAAAAATGAACGCTGCTGCCCGTGCGAAATTGAATCTCAAGGATCTTCGGCGGTTGTGGCGATTCATGTATGGGAAGTTAATTAAAAAAACCACACAGGCGTAAATAAATGGACCTTATCAGGGGCGCCCATACTCGTGATGAATGCATATTTGCGGAACCCCTGAGAGGCATCGTTGGCCTCCCGTCTACCCGCCGATTTAAAAACGAGCAAGAAGACCAAGAGCCCAGGGACCACATCAGAGGGGTTTAGCACAGAAATAACTGCCAAGCCCATCCCCCAACACACAGACACACACACACACACACAGTTTTTATTCGGGCCGAAATGATACTCGGCACATTGTAAAAAGTAGTAGTGTAATCATATGGACTATGGATGCTGGCAATTACAATGGGTGCTGCTGCTAGATGTTCATAGTGGTCTGCAGGTAACCCTAACACTCTACTGCGGCCATGTTGCATGTGGACCTGTCTCCTCCGCGCACACACACACACACACACACACACACACATGCACAGTATACTCCAAAGACAAGCAAATCCACTGGCAGACATGTCTGTGCCTCCATCTCATCCATCTGCCTGTCAGCCTTAGTAAGATGAGTGACTCTCTGAAGCACTCAGTTTGCCTCTACAGATTGCTAGATTCCTTTCTGTCGTTGTACCAGATTATCTTTTTGGCTCGCCAGATCCCCTCCTGTTCTTACCAGATCCCAGATTATCTTTTTGGCTCGCCAGATCCCCTCCTGTTCTTACCAGATCCCAGATTATCTTTTTGGCTCGCCAGATCCCCTCCTGTTCTTACCAGATCCCAGATTATCTTTTTGGCTCGCCAGATCCCCTCCTGTTCTTACCAGATCCCAGATTATCTTCTTGGCTCGCCAGATCCCCTCCTGTTCTTACCAGATCCCAGATTATCTTTTTGGCTCGCCAGATCCCCTCCTGTTCTTACCAGATCCCAGATTATCTTCTTGGCTCGCCAGATCCCCTCCTGTTCTTACCAGATCCCCTCCTGTTCTTACCAGATCCCGTACTGTATATCCACTCACTAGACCTCTTTCATTATTACATCACATTACATTACATTACACTTAGCAGAC
>CM050215.1:14367249-14394749 GCA_027475355.1 Coilia nasus | reverse complement strand
GTGTGTGTGCATTTGTTTATGTGTGTGCGTGTGTGTGTGTGTGTGTGTGTGTGTGTGTGTGTGTGTGTTTGTGTTTTTGTGTATGGTGATTAACACCCTGAGGAAAATAAGAGTGAATGCACTACTTTCCAGCAAAGCAAACTTCTCAGTATCCAACGTACTAGTAATAGAAAAAAGTAACTTTAAGTCATACCTTTGGCTTGAATAGATAGGTGTGTTAGCAGTCATCGACATCCTGTCCTATGTACCACTTAAAGTGCTCTGATGTAACATTTTCAACACCGTAAAAACTCCAAGGTTGCCGTGTTCATTATGGAGCTTAGAAACGGACCACATGGGGAGCTTGCTGGAACTTGTGCATCTGTTTGGCAGCCGTACTCCAGTCATGCGACACTACATTTATTGAGGCCGCCGTTACTGGGGCTGCAGATGGCAGCTGAGAAGCACTCGTCGGAGTCAAATGTCTCGTCCAGACGGAGGTGGCGCGGTGACAGCGCTGACGAAGGTTAAACAGAGCGAGCGCATCACCCCTTCCGCAATTTTGTAAAAAAAAAAAAAAAAAACGGGGAACAAACATACCGCCGAACAAAACACAGACTCTGCTAATTAGCATGCGCCTGACATTTAGCATCCTATCAAGAGTGAGTGGAATATGAAATCCATAACCTTTATGGCTACAGTTTCTCTCCACTCCTCCTTCATTTTAATTGTCCCTTTTTTAAACAGCACAACCCCCCAGCCGACATCAACAGCCACGCTGGTGGAGCGACATGAAAGAGCATCGATTCCTGGTGCAATTTATTAATTGCCTGGCTGTCGCTCCGCTTCTCTGGGGCTCTGAAAAGACAAAGTGATGGAGCGAGGTGTTTAAACTAACTTAACTGCCTTCGCTTTGGCTTGGCTCGCGCCTGTTTCTTCCTGGCTCTTTTGTGGTGGCACCTGTTGACGAGGTTATGTGTGGGTGGTGTTGGAGGTGGGCGGGTACAATCAGTGAAGCAGATATCTCTGATTAATTCATCTGCAGTAGAGGCTGTTGGAGCTGGTTAATGTGGGAATGAGCACACATACACACAAAACATTCACACACAAATACTACACACGCACATTCACATGCACACATACACACACCCACACACAAACACATACTAATACACAGACACAAATACACAGACAGATGCACATACATACACACATAAACTCTCTCTCACACAAAAAAACACACAAAGACTCTGACACACACATACACAAACACATACCCCCCTCTCTCCTTGCCATCCATCCTCTCTCCCTCGCTCTCTCTCTTCTTAACTCCCTCTGTCCCTCCCTCTCTCCCTCCCTCTCTCTCTCTCTCCTTCTCTCCCTCGCTCCATCTCTTCTTCCCTCTCTCCCCCCCTCTCTCCTTGCCATCCATCCTCTCTCCCTCTCTCTCTCTCTTCTTAACTCCCTCTGTTCCTCCCTCCCTCCCTCTCTCCCTCTCTTCCTCTCTCTCTCTCCTTCTCTCCCTCGCTCCATCTCTCCTTCCCTCTCTCCCTCCCTCTCTCTCCCCCCCTCCCTCCCTCTCTAACTCGCCTCCTTTGATGGTGGGCCACTTCAGGCGTCCATGCAGCAGGAGAGAAAGCCGGCAGCTCAGGCCTCTCATCCCCCTCATCCCCTGCTTCAGCTCCAGCCCCTCAGCGCCTGTGCCCCACACACACACACACACACACCAAAACACCCCCCTCATTAAAAAACACAGGCCGACTGCGGATGTGCCAGTTCCGTCCAGACGCAAGCAGCAGCAGGACTCTGACACAGCTCTGATGAATCATCGCTAACATTTTTAGGGCACTTTGCCGATTCCATTGGATTTTCGTGGCCTTTTGGATTGAAGGCGTCGGCACGGAGGAGAGAAAGGAGAGAGGGAGAGAAGGGAGAGAGATGCAAAGAGAAGGTGTAATTGTAGAAAAAAAGGACCAGGAGTTGGTTGGATAAACAGTGCTAAAGGTTGTGTCCTCAGCAGTTTGATTTGTGCTATGTTGAAATGGCCCTGGGCCTGCCCATACTGCCTTTGACGCTGCGTAGAATTTCGCATTCAAGTCAGTCTGGCCGGCTGTACCTTTGCCCCTGAAATAGGAAGCCAATGAAAAACGTTGCTACGCATGCGTCATCGGAATCAGTGGTCCTAATGTTTTTTTAGCTCTGTCCAGTAGTATACAGAGGCATTTGATAGATGCCCGTTAATCCTGCCTCTGAGAACTTCCTGTGTATTGCAGTGTGTCTGTGCCAGACTGTGTACTGCTGTGTGTCTTTGCCAGACCAAGCTCTGACTACCAGCTTGGTGCAACAGCCAACTTGGTGTTGAGACTCTCCGCAATGAAATTTTCAAAGGAGCACATGCTTTAGGAGCACAGCAGGACTGCTACATCTATCAGTGCATGCTCTCTAAGAGCCAAACTCATGCATTTGCACTCAAGAGCTCATCTCTCTCTTTGACACATACTTATAAACAGAGGCTGGTTAAAATAACATGCACACACACACACGCACACACACACATACACTCTCACACACAGATACACACACACACATACACACATACACATACACTCACACACACACACACACATCTTATCTTGCTGTGGCACATATTCTCCAGCTCCCATGTCATTTAAACTGCCTTCTGATGTAGACCCACTGCCTGGGCGGGTGGGCGGCTGTATAGACGCTGCTTATTTGCATGCCAATATCAACAGCAGTAACAGCAGCAACAACAACAACAGCAGGAGCATTAAGGGAGTGTGCAGCAGCAAATGAGGAAAAGATTGCCAGCTAAGGGAGCGGCTAATTTAATCTCCTGCTGCGGCCCGGCCTGTGGGCTGCCTGTGGGCTGCCTGTGGCCCGGCCTGTGGGGGGCGAGAGCAAAGCAAGGGGTGTGGGGGGTAGGGCTGGTGTCGGGCCGAGGAGAGACACAGGGGTGTGGGCTAAACTGAGACAGCAAGGCCCTGGTAAACAGGGGCCACTGCCCAGAGGGTCACACAGTGCTGCAGCCTCACAGGACACTCGCTCCCTCCCTTTTTCCGCCTCTCTCTCTCTCTCTCTCTCTTTCTCTCTCTCTGTCCCTCCCTTCCTCCCTGCCATGCTGGGCAAAAGTGTTTTCACACTTTAGTTCTTTCTTTCTTTCTTTCCTTCTTTCTTTCCTTATCTTTCTTTCTTTCTTTCTTTCTTTTGATGTAGTCCTCAAAACCTAATAGTTCATCAGCATTTCTCTTCTCTTTTCTGCCTTTCCTCAGCGCCACAGGAAGTTGAGGTGCAGTGGCGTGAGGCAAGGTGTAAAACGGAGGTGTGCATGTTTGTGTGTGGTGTGTATGTGTGTGCGCGTTTGTGTCCATGTGTGTGTATATACAGTATGTGTGTTTGTGTGCGTGTGCATATGTGTATGTGCAAGTGTGATTGTGTGTCTTACTGTGTAAATGGATGTGCATGTGTGTGTGTATGTGTGTACAGGTCTATGTGTGTGTGTGTGTATGTGTGTGTGTGTGTGTGTGTGGGTCTATGTTAGAGTGTGTGTGTGTGTATATGGGTGTATGTTAGTGTGTGAATGGGTGTGTGTGTGTGTGTGTATGGGTGTATGTTAGTGTGTGGGTATGTACTGTATGTGTATGTGTGTGTGTGTCTGGGTGTGAGGGAGGTAATGAGAGGCAGGCGTGGGCGCTCACAGTGGAGCACCTGTGAAGGGAGAAGGAGGGAATAAAAAGCTGCGGCTTTGGCTCCGGCTGCGGCTGCGGCATGCGGAATGGCACTTCCAATTAGCGAGTCTGACAGAAAAGGCTTCCGGATCGATCCGCTCGCAGTCGCACAGCAGGGGCACAATGATCTCCTACGTGACTACCGAAGCAGTAATGAATTATCGCTCAAAGGAAAAAGAGAGAGGGAGAGAGAAGAAGGGGAAGAAAGAGAGGGGGGGGAGACAGAAAGGGACAGGGGGTGGGGAAATAGAGAGAGAGAGAGAGAGAGAGAGAGAAGAAGGGAAAGAAAGAGAGGAAGGGGGGAAAGAGACAGGGTGGGGAGATAGAGAAAGAGAGAGATGGAGATACTGTAGATTAAATTCTCAAGTCCTGAAGAAGGAGTGTGTGAGAGTTTGCCCTTAGGTCCTCAGGGAGGGTAGTATCTCCAGCCTGTGGTAGGAGAGGACACACACACACACACATATGCACGCACGCACGCACACACACACACACACACACATACACGCACACACACACATGCACACACACACATGCACACACACATATGCACGCACGCACACACACACACACACATACACGCACACACACACACACACACACACGCACGCACACATGCACAAAGGAGGCCTTCTGTCCCTCCTCTGCTCCTACAGTATGCCTGGCTGAGGGGCCACTGCACTGCTGATCTCTCTTTAATGAAGACCTGCTTCCTCACACACACTCTCTCACACACACACACTCCTCCACACACATACACACACTCTCTTTTCTCTCTCTCTCTCTCTCTCTCTCTCTCTCACTCACTGACTGAGACAAAATATTTGCGCTGCAAAACCCACCATTGAGTCATTGAGTCACAAACGCTGCAGTTAGTTAAGCCTTGGCTGGAGGCCTGCTTGTCTGTGCTCTGCTGTGCAGTGTGGGCAGGGCAATGCTGTGCTGTGCTGCGTTGGTGTCGGCTGGGCTGGGCTGGGCTTGGCTTGGCTGGGCTGCGGCATGGGCGGGGGGGGAATGGAGGAAAGGAGATATTGATGAGTTCTCAAGGTTGGGCCATCTCGTGTGGGCCTGGAGAGACTGCAGCGAGGGCTTTATCTGATTCCCTGCCCTTATCACTTGCCTGTCAGAACTAATAGGTTGAGCGCTTCCTATTATAATGACAGGCCTCGCTCGCTCGCTTGCTCGCTTGTTCAATCGCTCGCACCCTCTCTCTGTCTCCCTGGGCTCACACGGTTATTGTGGAGATGGTTATGATGGGGAAATGCTCCTGGACGCTGGTGGAATATAAATGAAAATTAGTCAAAACCGATTAATATCCCACCTGCATCGACCCGTCTATGCAGATGCAATAGCTTTGTGCTCGCAGTGCCGTTGTACTGCTGGTGAACTGAAAAGGACTCTGGATAATGCTGAACAACTGATGTTGTTGTTATTTGAACTCAATAGCCAAACGTGTACACTTTTACTTTAATGCCGTCCCAGTGGCTCTGCCCCTTGAACTGAAGGATGTCAATAGCCAAGGGGAAAATACATAAAACAGAAACACCTCAGAGACCTTATAATATAAAATGTCCCCCAACTGCCATCTAAATATACAAGCACAGCATTTAAATTGCAGTGGGGTAAACAGAAAAGTTTTGACTATGTTTAAAGGAGAACTTCAGTGAAAATGAAAATTCCCAGAAGGCTAACAATGGAAGTGGTAGGTGCCCTCAGACGAAGCATGAAGATTAAGATTTTAATGGTTTAATAATAGCGTAATATTCATGCTTCGTCTGTGGGCACCTACCACTTCCATTGTTAGCCTTCTGGGACAAACGGTAAAAAATAGTTAAGTTCTGAATGCAACAGGCTAACTCAATTTTGCTCCTCAGCAAACATACCAACTCGGTATGATGTTTTAACATGGCAATTTTCATTTTACAACGAAGTTCTCCTTTAACAACAACAGCAAGCAATGTTGTTGGTGGCTAAGCTGAAAAAGAAGATATTGTCTACTATGGCGTTTTGAATTATACATGAGTCGAAATGATCACACCATTCTAGCAAACACATCTTGCTAGATGCTCTTGGGAGCAAAACCCAAGCAATGTACCAACACAAATCTGCCTCATCACCATTCAAGTTGCTGATTGGCTACAACACTAATCAACTGACTGATTTATATTTTCAGGGCATGGGCATTGTAAAAGCACCAAAGTCACTTGCCCTAAAACACCAGTAGATATCTAACAATGAGATAACCACTGAATTGGTTAAAAAATACATCAGCTTATGGTTGCTCAAAATGGCTAACAGTACCTTTAATTCCTAGTAGTCGCTTAGGTGTATAACAGGTATTTAGAAAAAAGTGTGTCAACATGCTCACCCCAGCAAAGTGCACTTCTTTGAGCTTTGACAAGTGTTATGTGTATCTCAAAGGACTCAAGCAGCAGCCACGGTGCTACTAAGCTCAAACACAGGCATCTGCTGTGGAGGAAAAGAAGTATATAAAAAAGAAGGCCTTTGAAGCCTTCTCACGCTCTTTGAAAAAGCTTAAGCCTTGCTGTGACGCTCTGTACTGAGCCACCATGCTAGCTGACTCACCGGTGTCCGTTTCTAATGAGAACCTGGAAGCGAACGGGGGTCGACGGGATCAACGTCAGCACCGTCTGCTTGTGGTGACTCAGCGAAGCAGCAGCAAAGCGCCGCCAATGACAGGAAAGGAGACGCATGGAAAAAATATATTTCCTGCTATTTCCTGTTGAATTAAACACTTGTTTTTTACCTGTGTGTGTGTGTGTGTGTGTGTGTGTGTGTGTGTGTGTGTGTGTGTGTGTGTGTGTGAGAGTTTGTGTGTGTGTCTTTATGTGCCTCTGATTTCCCGGTCGAGCCCCCACATGGTGTGTGTGTGTGCTGCTGCTGCTACTGAGGGACAGCTCGTTAGTTGCATGGCCTCTCTATTTGCGCTGTCAGCCACAGCCTCTCTTAACGAGGAGACAAGACAGGTCTGAAAATAGCCCATGATACGCCGCTGTTCCCTTCCATTACCGGCTAATTCGTCTCCTTCTATCGCAAGTGCTTCAAGCTAAATTACACAAAACAACCCTACAATGGAAGTTTATGAATGAAACGGATTATATAAGCATGGGGTATTTTGACAGCTGCTGTGGATCCTACAGTATCAGGGTAGTCCCCCTTAGTAATATAATTTAGTTTCAAATAACAAAACCTGAATGTCCATGTGCAGTCATTTGCTTTCGGAGTGTGTCCTTGCTGTGCGCAGACTGCCATTTGCAGTCTTGCCAGCCCTTGGGAGATCAGAGCCAGAGCACGGAAATGCTGGATGCACATCAAACAAGCAAAAATGGAGTTTCTGTTTTTATGCCAGTAATTTCATTCTATCTCATGACAGCAAATTAGCGTTGCAGCCAGCATTTGTTTGTATAGTGCTAGTGGTTAGCTCCGACTGCAGGAATGAATAGCAAATGCAAGACTGGCAGCAGGGGGGTTATTTTAGCACCCGGTGCGTGCTCCTTGAACCGGCTCCTGTCATTGGGATTTGCTTAATTGGGCAGGGTGCCTTGTTGGCAAAGCTTGTTATGGTAATGCCCCCATGTTTCACCACACAGGGGGTTGTGTGTGTGAGAGAGAGAGTCTGTATGTGTGTTTGTGTGTATATGTGTGTGTGTAAGTGTGTGTTTGTGTGTGTGTGTATGAGAGTGTTTGTGTGTGTGTGTATATGAGATTGTGTATGAGTGTTTGTGTGTGTGTGTGTGTGTGTATGAGAGTGATTGTGTGTGTGTGTGTGTGTGTATGGCGGGGGGTGGTGGAGGTGGGGCCGGTGTAAACACAACAGGAGAACAGGACAGGAGAGTTAGCTGCCCTCCGTTCTGCCCTGGGCCGCGCCCTAACAGCACCACGCCAGCCTCTCCACCGCTCCCTGCTCTGGCAGGAGCCCGCTCCGCCATCTGTGGCCAGGGAGGAGGCCCAGACAGAGAGGAGGAGGAGGAGGAGGAAGAGGAAAAGGTGTAGGACAGTTTTTCTGGCACATACCGTCTGCTGAACACCCCCCGGCTTTGTTGCGCTCCCGTTAAATAGGGGCTATTTCTCTTTTTGTGAATAATATGGTGATGCGTGGTAAGGGAGGCTGAGGGGGAGCCATGGTGCCTGGTGTGAACTGGAGAGTGTGATTGAAGTGGTATCCCGCATCAGCTGCTCTAGCATACTGTATGTGGGCTTGCACTTTGTGTCTATGTGTGTCTCTCTCTCTCTCTCTCTCTCTCTCTCTCTCTCTCTCTCTCTCTCTCTCTCTCTCTCTCTCTCTCTCTCTCTCTCTCTCTCTCTCTCTAGCTCTCTCTCTCTCTCTAGCTCTCTCTCTCTCTCTAGCTCTCTCTCATTCTGTCTGTCTCTGTCTCCCCCCCCCCCTCCCTTGCCTGCCTCTCCTTCTCACACTTTCCTCCTCACGTCTTCCTTGGCTGCTATTTATCAAAAAAAAAAGAGAAATAAAACCACGGAGACGCTTGACTTAGCAGCGTGACACAACAACAATTCAGCAGGGAAGCCCCAGCCCCTTTGCCTGATCCCCCGCTCATCAGTGGCCGTTTGTCCTACATGGCGTCTGCTGAGGAGTGCCTCTCTCTGGCAGACTGAGTTATTGCGGTGTTCCCTGCCCCCCGCCTGGAACGGCACTCTCACTTGCAGGCTCATGGTCTCGTCGTACCGTGGCCCGGTGTCTGTCATCGGGCAAGGGGATGGGAGAGGGGACGGAGGGGGACAGAGGGGAGGGGAGGGGTGGGGAGGGGCCGTGACTGTGGCAGTATTTTAGCGGTGGCGAGCTGCCGGTGCCAGGTGCCCTAATCAGAGGGGCTGATGGATGGTGTGTGTGTGTGCGTGTGTGTGCGTGTGTGTCTGTGTGTGGGGTGGGGGGGCATGGCACAGCTGTTCAAGGAGACGACACTAGGGCTAGGCAATCTTTCAACTAGCTAACACCCCAATCTTTCCCACACACATACACACACACACACAGCCACTACACACACACATTCACACCATTTCCTCTACATGCACACACACACACACACACACACACACAAACTCACATACATATTCGTCCCTGACACCCCAATGCTGTCTTGGTCCCTCATACACACACACTCACACACACACTACTATGATCATTCTTATCATACTCATCCATGTCCACTTCTTTTGTCTTTCTTTGTCAGATGCACAGACACGCAGGAACACACACACACACACACAGGAACACACACACACATGCACAGGAACACATCTCATCCATCTTTTCTGACTCCCACACAAAGCCACCATGCTGGGAGAGACATGCTGGTTCCTGTGGCTTCTCTTGCACGTCTTGTTTTCTCAACGCTACCTCATGCAGTACACAGGCACACACACATGCACACACACACACACACACACACACACACACACACATATATATGCACATGCACGCACACACACACACCCATATGCACACACACACATGAACACACATCCACCCCTATGCACACACACACATGAACACACATCCACCCCTATGCACACACACACATGAACACACATCCACCCCTATGCACACACACACATGAACACACATCCACCCCTATACGCACACACACACATGAACACACACCCACCCCTATACGCACACACACACATGAACACACACCCACCCCTATACGCACACACACACATGAACACACACCCACCCCTATACGCACACACGTATGCACACTCTGTCTGCATTATTGCTATTGTGATCCTTTTGACCCATGCCAAACAGCTCATCATCCTTCGCTTACCCGCTCTGACAGAGGAGCCCAGCCTCTCCATCCTTCTCTCCACCTCTCTCCCTCCCTTTCCCGCTCCCTCCCTTCCCCTCTGCCATATCCATTTCAGTCTTATTAGGAAATGGCCTAGCTTATCCGGAAACAATTATCAAACATCATGTCTTATGGATATCTGTAGTCATGCCCACTTCTCACTTCTCAGAAAATCAAAACTGAAATTCCAATATTTTGGAGGCAAAGGTAGAGCGGGCATGACTACAGATTTCCACGAGAGGTTTAGTGCTCATTGTCTTGTATGTATCTCATAAGGATCCATATCGCCGATCAAACTGATTTTTTTTTTTTTTCAGATCGCGTACAGCATGGGTTTGTCCCTGTACAAGCTATGGCGTTCTTTTGCACAAGAATTTAGCATTCTAAACAAAACTGAACTATACTAAACTGCAAATCAGCCTACTGTCTTACTCCCTTGTGTTGGTAAGCTGTTCTTCTGGCCTATTAAAATGGCGGCACACGTTGATTTCGTCCCATAATGCACTGCGCAGCCCACCTCCGTGCCCATTCCCAATTCATCTCTCTGTCCCTCCCTCCCCCCATCCCCCCATCCCTCTTCCCCTTTCCTAGAGCTGTCTCCTTGCAGCCCATTTGAGCTGGGTGACGTACTGTAGGCCTGGCAGGTCCCCCTTTCTGCTGGTGGCTGTTGCTGCAGGATTGGGGGACAGATGCCAGCGTGTGGAGGCTAAAAACAGGAGACAGGGCTCTGGAGCTGGTGCCAACACAACACATCACAGCACAGTGCAGCACAGCGCAGTGCACCACTGTGTGTGTGTGTGTGTGTGCGTGTGTGCGCGTGTGTGTGTGTGTGTGCTCAGCGCTGTCTGCCTGTCTGCCAAAGCTGCCTCATCCGACAGAAAAGGACGACAGAAAAGTCACCATGCTGACAGCCTGAAAGATGGGCTGATTCACGGGTTAGTTTGCCGGGGCACTTTATTGATATGGAAATAAAATATGCCTCCGGTTTTGAAGTTCCTGGCCAGGTGCCCGAGCTGCTGGACTGTCTGCCAGCAGGCTGGTTTTAATTATGGCATGTAATTACCCAGCGTAACCCCCTTCAGGAGCCCATCACAAACACTGTATGGAGGATGATTATCTCTTGTCCAAACACCCAAGCTTTTCACATTATTGTGTATTTTTTTCACAATATAATTCACGTATCACGTACAGAATATGCATTCAATGGAAGCGAGGGCCCTGAAAATGCATGCATATGGATGCCTAATCCACACATTTACACCAGAGAAAAGGATGGTTATGTCCAGTGTGACGGCCCTGCCGGCCTGTCGTTAGCCCCGCCCACTTTCTACCTGTGTTCTTGTCCCTCGGTTTTTGAGCAGGTGATCAGGTGCAGGTGTGGGTGGTAACCTTAATTGGAATGGGTACAAAGAGGCCTGCTTTCCACTCTAGCAGTAGCTACCTTCCTCCTCTGGCATTTTTGGAGTTGTTTTGGACACCCCTAGACATACTATGCCTCACTTTTGCTTTACTAACACCTTACTGACTTCGCATACACATTTTTATTCATTCTTTAATAATTACTTTAAATGGTTTTTACGTCTGCGTGTGGTTTCCTTTTATGTTGCTCTGCCTTCGAGCCAGGCGGTCGTAACACCAGTAACTGGTCCGGCTCCAGTTTCTCTCCACATCCTGAACCTGAGCCTATTGTATGTGACCATTGTTCTGATAATTGACAATGTACGAATGACTGATCAATCCTTGTTTGTTGGAAGTCTGTGCCCTCACAGACGCACTGGGAGAGTCATCTATCAATATCATGATTGATAATTGTAAAACAACTCTGTAGTGCTGTATCAGGTTTCGGACCCCTTTGAGAATCTCTGGCGGCTTGTGTAGTGATTGATTATGGATGGACTCAAGCATAACTGATAACGACAGGGATTATCAACTCCTCTGTGTGTTTGCAGTCCATAGTCTGTAATCAATTTGACACTTAATTATGCCTACTACCAGCTACCCCCTCCCCTTAACCCCCCCCCCCCCCCCCCCCCACCCAACTCTGAACGCCTACACTTCTACTTAGCAAGCAGTAATCCATGAATACATTAATCCTGGAAGCTGAGTTGATTTCTTTGTCACCACTGTGATGTCTTTGGTGTGTCTGTGTCAGCCTGAATCCATACAGCTACAATGAGAGCTGTGTTCCATCAGTCCTGGAAGCTGAGCTGATTGTGTCTCTCTGTGTTCGTGTCTTCTTGTCTTTGTGAGTGTGTGTGTGTGCGTGCGTGCGTGCACGCGTGCGTGTGTGTGTGTGTGTGTGTGTGTGTATGTGTGTGTGTCAGCCTGAATCCATACAGCTACAATGAGAGCTGTGTCTCCACCTGCACTTAGAGTAGCAAGCGGTAATCTGTGAATACATCAGTCCTGGAAGCTGAGCTGATTGTGTCTCTGTGTCTTTGTCTCTTTGTGTGTGTGTGTGTATGTGTGTGTGTGTGTGTGATTGTGTGTGTGTGTGTGCCAGCCTGAATCCATACAGCTACAATGAGAGCTGTGTCTCCACCTGCACGTACAGTAGCAAGCGGTAATCTGTGAATACATCAGTCCTGGAAGCTGAGCTGATTGTGTCTCTGTGTCTTTGTCTCTTTGTGTGTGTGTGTGTGTGTGTGTGTGTGTGTGTGTGTGTGTGTGTGTGTGTGTGTGTGTGTGTGTGTGTGATTGTGTGTGTGTGTGTGCCAGCCTGAATCCATACAGCTACAATGAGAGCTGTGTCTCCACCTGCACGTACAGTAGCAAGCGGTAATCTGTGAATACATCAGTCCTGGAAGCTGAGCTGATTGTGTCTCTTTGTCTTTGTGATTGTGTGTGTGTGTGTGTGTCAGTCTGAACCCGTACAGCTACGACGAGAGCTGCGTGTCGACCAGCGTGGACCACCTCCCTCTGGCTGCCCTGCCCCTGCTGGCCATCGCCGCCCCGCACTACCAGGACGCCGTGGCCACCGTCATCGCCCGCGCCAACCACGTCTACCGCAGCTTCCTGCAGTCCCCCGACGGCCAAGGCTTCAACGGCCAGGTACACCAACCAACCCACACCCCCTTCCTCTCCTCTCCTCTCCTCTCCTCTCCTCTCCTCTCGTGTCCCCCCCTCCCCTCTTCACTTCCTCAGCACCGCTCTTGAGGAGAAATAAAGGGGTGGAGCAGAAAAAAACGAGAGCAAGGAAAGGCATCTGTGTCACCCTGTGCGTCTCCGAGGGGTTTGATGGGGCTTGGCTGAGTCATCACCCATGAGTCATCCCAAACCCAGGGGAGAGGGGGTCTCCGCTACCGCATGCCACATACAGCCGCTAAATCTCATCTCGTTAATAGGAGGAAATGATTTCAGCAGGAAGTGGACCGTATTTGGTGTGTGTGTGTGTGTGTGTGTGTGTGTGTGTGTGTGTGTGTGTGTGTGTAGAGGTTCATGTGCGCACGTATGTGTCTATAGAGCATATGTGTGCTACAGTATGTGTGTGTCTGTAGGTAGTGTGTGTGTTGTGTTTGGGTGTTTGTGTGCAGTTGTGCTCGTGTGTGTGTGTGTGCATGTGTGAGAGAGAGAGAGAGAGAGAGAGGGTGTGTATTTTGTGTGTGTGGTCACACGTGTGTGTGTCTGTAGGGAGTGTGTGTGTGTGTGTCTGTGTGTGTGTGTGAGAGAGAGAGAGAGAGAGAGAGAGAGGGTGTGTATTTTGTGTGTGTGGTCACACGTGTGTGTGTCTGTAGGGAGTGTGTGTGTGTGTGTCTGTGTGTGTGTGTGAGAGAGAGAGAGAGCCAGAGAGAGTGTGTGCGTGTGTATTTTGTGTGTGTGGGCGCACGTGTGTGTGTGTGTGTGTGTGTTTTTATGGTGTGTGTGTGTGTCTACAGGGAGTCTTAATCTACTCTTACTGCTCCATCTCTGCCTCATAGTCCTTGGAGGCAAACAGCAGATTTACACTTGTGTCCGCAAAGCACACACCAACACCGCAGACTGGGAATTACACGCCACTGTGATAAGAAATAGTTATTATAGTGATTTCATCAGCCCTGGCTGACTCTGAGGAAAGAGGGTTTATATCAGAGAACGCTGGGGCCAAGTATAGTTAAAAGCCAACATTGTGGGCCGGCAGCATTAAAAACCTGTCTTGGGTTCTGTGGTTTGGGAGGTGTGTAAAGAGCATTTGTGTGTGTACATTCCACATCACCCACATCAAACACCATAAGAGCCTTAATAATCAAGTGGGATGCTTTGTGTTGTTGTCTTAAGCCCAGTTTCACTGTGTTGACTGAGGGATCTAGCGGTGGAATTAACAGTGGTTACAAAAAAAAACACACTGGCTTGCTCACTCACTGTCAATGTGCTGTTGATTTAGCATTGATAGAGCAGGGACTTAATCAGGTGTGCTGTTGTTTGTTTGTTGGTGGGTGTTGTGGCGCAGGTGTGCTTGCTGGGCGACTGCGTGGGGGGGGTGCTGTGTTTCGACGCCCTTTGCTTCAGCAACAGCCAGCGCGCATCCAGCCCATGCGGCAGCAGCAAGAACAACAGCACTGAGAGCCTTAAGGTACGTGGCTAAGTGCATACACACACACACACACACACACACACACACACACACACACACACACACACACACACATACACACAGAGACACACACACAGACACACACACACACACACACACACATATGCATACATATGCATACATACATATACATAGATACGCAGTACATACACATGCTCGGACACACACAGACTAATTCATGTACACACACTGACAAACATACAGACACTTACACATAGAAACTTGTACATATAGACACACGTGCATACACACACACACACACACACACACACACACACATACACATATGCCTACATACATATACATAGATACATGCATACATACATACATGCACAGACATGCACAGACTGATTCATGTACACACACTGACACACATACAGAAACATACATACCGTAAAATACCAAATAGTAGCTGGGGCTATTATTTGTTTCAGTCACTTAATATAGACCAGGCATTTATTTGAGACCAGGCGGCTATTTGGGACAGGCGATTAATTCCTTCCTCACAAAAATCTTGCTCAGCAAAACTTGGAAAATATGGTACTCAAATTCTTTTAATGAATATGACTAAAACTTTCAGTTTTTTTAATTCATTAACTAAATATCAACATTGTGATCACAAAATAATAATTAAAAGAAACAAATACAAAATACACAATAATTCAAAATTATTTTCATTAACCAAAAATCCTTATGTGCATAACAAAAATACCCGTTTCACATTCACCATTAAAGCATCCCTGTCATAATATTTCATCCCATGAAACACCTGCGAAACTCCCCCATATCCAACCTGTGGTACAGTCCCTCGGTTCCGCACGGAAGTCAGGACGTTCGGAGAGTTTGCATAACAGAACTACGTTTGCGCCTTTAAAATGCTAAAAAAAACAATAAACTGTGATGTTTTAAATGACCAGTGTGTATAATGGTGTTTCTCTGCTAGTAGATGTGCTTTAAACAGATGAGAGATGATAATGATTACGAGTATGAAATGTGCATTGTACGCGTGAGTTTGACAAACAAATGTTACTTCGGAATGCCGGTAGCCCTTTCCCTGCACCTCTCGTAACATTGCTATGTTAATGAAAGGTTATTGCAAACGATGGCTTACAACTGAACTCTTTTAATAACATGACCTGGATGAATGATCATCTTCAGACATATCTCCCATGATTGTGTAGTGATCAAAGACTTACTGACAGAAAGCACAATATGGCTATGTGAAAACTAAACAAAACAGGCAGTCAGTGGTCACGTCTTTTTTCTTCATTTTGTTTTGGTTTGGGTTAGCCCCGGAATTTATTTGGAACCGGCCTTTATTTATCAAAATATACACCTGCACCCTGCATTTAAAGGGAACCTGGCGGTTAATTGGAACTCGGCTATTATTTGGTATTTTACAGTAGATACATGTACATACAGTATAGACACTCATGTTAAACCATGTGCGCACACACACACAGATGCAAACACATGCACACACAAATGCCCATGCACATGTACACACAAACAATTCTTTTGCCTACTCAAAGAAAGCCTGGAGGTTTATGGAGCTGCATGCATGACCACATATGCACACACACACACACACACACACACACACACACACACACACACACACACACACACACACACACACACACATAATGTCACTCACATGTATGGACACTCAAGCACACGTAGGCTTAGTGTGTGGGATACATGCATAATCAGGCACCTAGATGCCTGAGGAAAGACAATAGAGGAGATGTATGCAGTATATGCATATACACGAACAAACACATCCTCATGTGCAAAGCCACAACCGAGCTTTAGAGACTAGAGTCCACCACACTGCTCTGTTCAGCTATCCACTCATACAGTGATACAGGCAGTAACAGAGAACAGAGAGTTCTAGAAGCACTCGCCTCATTGTGTTCCCTCTATTTTTCTCTCTGTGCTATATGGGGTTTCATTGTCAACATTCTCGGATATGTTCCACAGCGCTCGCCAAAAAAAAAAAAAAAATCGAATCCATTTAACTCAATTCTGTGTACTTTTGACCTCTCAGCTCGCAGCACCCTCTACCCTTTCCGAAACGAGCCCAGGCAAGGCAAGCGTAGCTGAAAGCAGACTCTCTCTCTCCCTCTTTCTCTCTCTCTTTTTGTGTCTCCGTATCTCTCTCTCTTTCTCTCTCTCTAGCTCCCTTTCTCCCTTTCAGCCCCTGATGTGCTGTTTCCCAGAGCAGGGCAGAACAGGGCCTCTGCGATCAAACTAAACCCTCTTCACACAGCAGGCTCAGTGCAGCAACTGTAGTCCACTAACCCAAGGCCCATATTTAAACAGGCAAACAAACAAGTAGATATCCTGATCCCCCGTTCCACACTGCACTTACTCACTCCAAAGGGCTTGAGTCATTTGCCCATTTGCACATTTATGTAATTCCAGTTCTTGTTTAAGTGCACCCAAAGTGCAAAGTCCCACGCTCTTTTTCTCAGTTTTTCTTTTTTTTCTCTCTCCCTCTTTCTCTTTCTTTCTCTCCTCTCTTTCTGTTTCTCTCTCCCTTTCCCTTTCTCTCTCTCTGTCTCTCTCTGTCTCTGTCTGTCTCTCTCTTTTTCTTTCTCTCTGTCTGTCTCCATCTCTCTCTCTGTCTGTCTGTCTGTCTCTCTCTCTCTCCCTTTCTCTCTCTCTCTCTCTCTCTCTCTCTCTCTCCCTCTCCTACACAGGATAATGCAGGCCTGTTGGGAGACGCAAGCCCTGGCCTGAGCGGCAGCAAGCGGCTTAGCAAGAGCAACATCGACATCTCGGCCCTCGTGGAGGAGAACGGGTGCCACAGGCAGCCCCTCAGCCGCAAGCAGAGCGACTCTTTCGACGACGCCACCTCGGCACAACACACCGCCTTCCTAAGCAGGTGGGAGAGGGGGACAAGCACATAGCCACTAAAAAACACACTGTAGATAGATAACACATAGATAGACACACATAATAGATGTGTGTAGATATGTATGTAGATATATAATGTATAAATTCCAGCCAAAGTGAATTGTTCTTAGTTCCACATATTTATCTATAAAGCAAGTTGTGTCTTTTCAGTCTGTATGTGTGCCACATCTCCATGAAATAAATGGCAGAACACTGGCACATAATAATATCACCCACTCTAGCTGCCCTTTAGTCCCCAGAGTTAGACATGTATCAACGCTGATGCAATTCCTCCTTCATACAATGTCAAACCTCTGCATTAAGATGTAGATGGTGTAAAAGACTCTCACATTAAAATCTCTCCTTTAAGCCATATTAAAGGAACTTCTAGCCATCTCTACACTGTAGCTGTGTGAAGAAATGAAAAGAAATTAATAAGACCGAAAGGTCAGGAATGTGTGTTAGTGTGTGCGTGTGTGTGTGAGAGAGAAAGAGAGAGAGAGAAAGAGAGAGAGAGAGAAGGGGAGAAATAGAGGGAGAGAGACACACTACTGAGACAGCTGGACCAACTGCCATTATTTGAATTTTGAATTTTGAATTATGACATCATCAACTTTTCCCACCGAGTGCCACAAAGCTGCACAAAAAAACACAAAAAGCTTTTGAATGGGCTCTGCTCTAGTTTAAATGTGTAAATGTATAAATTGCATTGTATAGTATGAAATTCAACTGAATTTATGACATTATAGGATATACCATACGCAGATACAGTATACAGTATATGCAGATGTAGATTATAGTATTGTAGATTTCCTCTGCCTCAGTATATTTAATTTTTAAAAACATATGGAAACCTTTTAGTAATGTGACATAGTGTTCTGTAAGACTTAGCAATTTTACCCGGAATTTATGAGTGTTTCAACTTGCAAGCAAAGAGGTTTGCCTCAAAGGGCCACTTCACACATGTACAAATGTGTGAGATGCCTTTTAGCTCCCTCGATATATGTGTGATCCGCTGATAGAAATGTCTGGCAAATCCCTTGAGTGGAGTGAGTGGGGTTGAAATGGAGACCTTCGCTCAGAACTAAGAGTCGGGCGATGTCTTTTCACTGTTTTTCTCTCTCAAGCCCTGGACGAGTGTTTGAAGTCCAATACGCACTCCAATACAAACAGACAAAGTAATCCAATTTCATTTCATTAGCGTGTAAACAAACGTGCGTGCGATGATTCTAGGGGTAGCTGGTCCTTGTCCAGGTTATCATTGAAAGTGTCACTCTGAAGTCCCCTGCTATTTATCAGGATTTGCTGTGTGACAGCCTTGTCTGCCCGCCTGCCAGCCTGCCTTCTCCAGAAGCCTGTCCACCCGCGCTGCAGCTAAAAATAGCTTGTGTTTGTGGTGGGAGAAAGAGAGAGAGAAAAAAAAAAAACAACAATATGCCGCAGGTGAATAGCAGTGCCATTCATGGCAGGCAGGCAGGCAGCTCTGTCTCTGTCTCAGAGCAGAGCAGCAGCATCAGCACCACAGAGCATAGCAGAGCAGAGAGAGACACAGCCTCTCACAACAGCCTGAAGGGCCTGCATTAGTGTGCTGTCTTCCCAAGCAACTCTCCCCAGCAACCCCCACCACCACCACCCCACCCCCCAACTGTCTTTATCCCCAACTGTGGCGGCTCACCTTTTAGTGCAATGCTCCACCCTGCTCCAAACCCTATTCCCCCGTTGATGCCCGCTCTGGAGGAGGCGATGCCCAGCCAGGGTGTGCGGTCACTGGGAGGGCATGGTGCGGGAGCCTGGGTACATGGTCCTCGAGGGGCACCACCAGGGTTAAAGCTGTTAGTGGCAACAACAGCAGCTTCTGCCCTGCAGAGAGACCTCCCTCCCCAAGCCCCCAGAGTCTATCACTGCTCCAGCTCAGAACGCTACCCGCTACACTCTGTCGTCATCTAGTCTTGTACATGTTCTGCTTGTAGAAAATGAAATGCACTGTATACACACTTCTGTCAGACATGAGAATGGGTTCTTTAGCACTCTATCAAACAAACACAATCCCTGTGGATGCCTTGCTAGCAAGATTTGCCTTTTCACACCCTATTGGGGTTGCTGGATGTACAGAGAAGCATAAGAGTGGGTAGAGAAATGAGAGAGAGAGAGAGAGAGAGAGAGAGAGAGAGAGAGAGAGAGAGAGAGAGAGAGAGAGAAAGCTAGCAATGTGCAAACTCATCTCATTAACCAACCCTATAAAGACAAAATTAAAAAAACATTTATAAGTCATAAATGTCCAACTAATCTTAATAATTGTCTAGCTAATTTAGAAAGCCTACTCATCCATAACATTTTGTTGCTTTACAAACCATTTCACAGATGTTTTTTTTCTAAAGCAGCTCTCAAAAGCAACACTCAAGCTATAGAACTGTAGATCTAGCAGTAAGTGCTCAACACTTAACAACCAAGTGAAAAAGATAATATACATAATAGGTGCAACCTTGGGGGGTCATTGTCATAGCTGTTAAGATTGAAGGGTTTATAGAACCAAACCACTCAAACACACACACAGTACATACAGTACATCTGTTTTTTGTGTGTTTAATGAGTTACAGTCTTGGTTCTACCTCAGACAGGGAGAGTAAAGTGGCATTCACATGTCCTACATGTTTATCACGTTGTTGCTGAAAATCTCTGGCTTGTGGGCTTTGTCAGGCAGTACTTGTCAAGGTTTCCCGCCTGTAACATTTTTGTTTGCTGTTCATCAACGATACCTTTCATTCCTATTGCCTCACCCACGCTGTGCAAAGTAAAAATAGTTTCATCTCTGTATCCGCCCACGCCACATCGCTAGTTGTCACTTCGCTTGTCGCTGCCACATGCTGCATAAAAACATTCATATAACATTGTCGGTTATTGCTTAGCCACGGGCTAGTAGCTGGATCTGAATGGGGCTTAAATACCTACAGACTGATACAGAGATAGAGGCAGAGGGAGAGAGAGGGTGAGAGATGAAGATGCAAGGATGCTGTAAAGATGTAGAGAGAGATGGGCAGACAGGCATCTGTTTGGGGCAGAGGATGTTGATGTTGATGAGTTGCCAAGAGCAACAGAAGAGGGCACCAGAGGGAGGCGGGGAAGGGTGACATCCATCAGCCAGGAAAGGTGAACAGGGGGGTGGGGTGGGAAGGTTCGCTCGTTCCCATCACTCCTACCACTCCACTGGGACCACAGAGGCATTAGATGGCCGCTGCTACTGCTGCTGGCAGTGGTAAGTGGGACTGAGTGTGTGTGCTGTATTTAAGGGTCACGCCACCATTCAATCCGTTACGTGTTCTCCACTCGTGTCCTGGCTGGCTGCACTGATGCCCTTCAGGCACCCAGCTGTGATCTGATGCAGCCTTGGGAGAGCCTCAAAGGGGCCTGTGGCATTGAGGACTTGGGGAGAGGATGGGAGGACGGGAGAGGAAAGGAGAGGGCAGGACGGGAGAGAAAAGGAAAGGAGAGGAGAGAAGAGGTGAGGAAAGACAGGAGAGGAGAGGAAAGACAGGAGAGGAGAGAAGAGGAGAGGAAAGACAGGAGAGAAGAGGAGAGGAGGGGCTAGAAACTGCTCAGGGCACTAGCCTCAGGCTGCGCTCCCATCACAGTTCACCTCACACAGAGGAGAGGAGAGTACTAACAATGAGGAAGCTGCATACATCACACACACACACACACACACACATACACACACACTGGACTGAAAGGACAATTCAAAAAGACTTGCCAAGTACTGCTCAGTCTCCATCATAATAGGCAGTATATCAATCTGGAGAAGGAGATGCCATGTCTACCCTTAACTGTCAGTGTAGTGCAATGTCTAGCACAGGACATTTTATGACTGATCAGGCTGAACTATTACTATGATAAATTCCATCAATGTTTGTAAATCTGTAATAATTCCCTAATCCTAATAAAAGTATTAAAGTGTGTGTGTGTGTGTGTGTGTGTGTGTGTGTGTGTGTGTGTGTGTGTGTGTTTATGTCTGTGTTTGTGTTTGTGTCTTTTCGCAGCCTTATTCAGGATGGGGGAGATCTTCGGCCGGGCAGCAGCCACAACCTGGTTCTGAATCCCGGGCGCTTTGAATTTGAGGTGTCAGACTGTTTCCTCCTGGGCTGTCCACTCGGCCTGGTGCTGGCCATGAGGAGAACCGTCCTCCCAGCTGTACAAGGTGAGTCTGTGGCTGTCATTGGGGTCGTCTTTTAGTCTCTCTCTCTCTCTCTCTCTCTCTCTCGTCCTCATTCTCTCTCTCTCTCTCGTCCTCGTTCTCTCTCTCTCGTCCTCGTTTTCTCTCTCTCTCGCTTTCATCCTTGTTTTTTTTCTCTCTCTCTCCCTCCCAGTTCTCAAGTTATTCATTTTCTCTCTGTGGTAACGATCAGCAGTCACTGTTTGACACAAACAAGCACAGAGGTGCGGAGAACCAGCTTCACAAAGTACACAGTATGCCTTCTGCCTCCTCTCTTAGCACAGGTAATTTTCCTAATTAGCTCATCTACCTGGCTGAAAGGTTGTGCTAATTAGGAACAGCTGCTTTACTAAATTGGCTAGAACAAATATGCAGCAGGACTTTTACTTTCTGAAACTGGGATGGCTGCCTCTTCACAACCTTCAGCAACTCTGCATGCACATATGTAAACACACATGCGCAAACACACACATGGACTCACAGGGACACACACACTAAAACGTCTGCATCCTTTTTAATAGTTACACAGCCATATTTTTTATTTTACTACACAAGCACACACCAGAGGCATAGCCAGACATCATTGCATGGGTGGGCCCAACGAAAAATCAGATGGGCCTAGCCCAAAGCACATAGGTTATCATTATTAATAAAACAATCAATCAAAGAAAGGGAGCCTTCTGATTGGGTAGGCCTGATTGACAAGTGGGTGGGCACAGGCCCACCCCAGCCCACCTGTGGCTATGCCTATGGCACACACACACACACACACACAAACACACACACACACACACACACCTCTCCCTGCAGCACCTTCCCATTGCATTGGACATTAAGATTGGTCTGCTGAAGAGAAAAACATTGACAAACAGAATGATAGTGCATCCTGTCTGGTGAGCTCTGAGCAACTCTTTTCAAGTCCCAAATTCTCCTCTCCCTTCTGCTCCTCCTCTTTCTCTGTCTTTAACTCCTCTTCCCCCCTCTACTCTTTCTCCTCCTCCCTTTCTTTCCCCACTTCCTCTCATTCTTTTTCACCTTCTCCTCCTTCTTTTTTTCCCTTTCTTCCCCCTTCTCCCCTCTCCTCCTCCTCCTCTTTCTCCTCCTCCTATCTTTTTTTCCCCACCTCCTCTCATTCTTTTTCACCTTCTCCTCCTGCTTTTTTTCCCTTTCTTCCTCTTCCTCCTGCTCCTCCTCCTCCCCCTCCTCCCCCTCCTCCTCCCCCTCCTCCTCCTGCTCCTCCTCCTCCTCCTCGTCTGCTCCCACAGTGACTCAGCTGCGGCCGGCCTGCTCTCAGATCTGCAACCTCTTCTTCCCCTCCGACCCCTCTGCCTCGCGCCTGGAGCCCCTGCTGCACCCCAACTTCCACCGGCTGCCCCCCTTCTCCGTGCCCCGCTACCAGCGCTACCCTCTGGGAGACGGACGCTCTGCGCTCATCGGTGAGTGTATAATAGCACCACCACTACCACCACAACCTCCTCCACACTGACCACTAGGGCTGCACAATATATATTATATATATCGCAATATACAATACCGTGATATACATATCGCAAAACATGGCTTAACTGCAATAAATAGGTCATTACTGTAATATGTTTCACGCTACACGTATAAAGATATTTGGGAAATCAAATGGAGTCCTACTGCCCTTAATATCCACCCTCATAGACTGCGCACTGGCTACGGCCTAGCAGTGAAGATTAAGCTGAAAGGTGTATTTAATATAACTGTATTTAAATATTTAAATGTTTAAACTATATTTAAAAATGTAAATGTGTATGTATCGCAAAACATATTATCGCAACATTCAGCAATTTTACCGCATACCGCACATTTTTCCAATATCGTGCAGCCCTACTGACCACCACCATTGCGTTCACCACCACCTACTACTATTTCTAGTCCTACACCATGGGGTGACAATGGCTCAGTAGTTGGAGTCGTCCAGCAGTTGAAGGGTCGCTGGTTTCGATCCTACCTTCTCCTGGCTAGGTTGAAGTGTCCTTGAACAAGATCCTGAATCCCGTACTGCTCCTGGTGTGCTGATTGGATGGAAGCCTTCGCAACTGGTGTGTGATTGGGTGAATGTGAGGCATTCATTGTAACGCGCTTTGGGTACTCTGCCAAGTATAGGAATGTGCTATATAAATGCAGTCCATTTACCATCACTACAATCTCCAACACCCTGACCTCATCCAGCACAACCACCTCCACCACCATCTCCTCCTCTACCCTTACCACCACCTCTCACGACCCTGACCTCCTCCACCCCCCTGACCTCCTCTACTTTTTCAACCATCTCCATAACCACTTCGGGCCGTGGATCGTCTGGCCAATCGATTTTCGTTTCATAAATCAGAATGGATGAACAAAAAACAAAGAACATATCACGTTTTTGTTTGACAATAGAAAACGAAAAAATGCAGATCAAGTCGTTTTCTGTTTTCATTGGCATTTTTCATACATGGAATGAAAACACACTTTTTTGATTGTGATCTGCGTTTTCGGTTTTTCTGTTGTCAAACGAAAATGTGAAATATTCTTTGTTTTTTGTTTATCCATTCTGATTTATGAAACGAAAATCGATTGGCCAGAAGATCCACGGACCCACTTCCACCATCACTATCTCCTTTGACCACCATTGACACCATCTCCTTTTCTATCCTCGCGATCCCCATCCACAACTTCCTCTACCACCACCATCGCCACCTTCATCATCATCTCAAACTCCATCCCTACTGTCCTCTAGCCTGGTAAACCCGCCCCTCGTGCTTCATTTCATTTTGTACAGAGGGTCTAGACCGGAATCTCTTGAGGGTCATTTAGTCAGCCCCAGCAAGACCGATCCAATCAGCCATGACGTTGACCTTGTGTGCTACATTTGAATTGTAGTGTGTAGGTAGGCTAATTGCTTACGTGACGACCATGCGTTAGCGGTTGGGTAAAGACAGAGGCACTTGTTTTAAACCACACCTCCAGGAAGAAATTGTTTCTGACGGTGTCTGGTCCAGACCCTTTGTACAAAATGAAATGAAGTGCGAGGGGCTGGTTTACCAGGCTAACTGTCCTCCACCTCAGCTACATCTACCATCGCTATACTTCCTCTACCACCACCACCACCATCTCCTGCACCACCTTCATCACCATCTCAAATTCCACCCCTACTCTCTTCCACCACCTCAGCTACCTCTACCACCACTGCACTTCCTCTGTCACCACCACCACAGAATTATTGATGTTGCTTCACTGGGGCTGGACTAATACGCTCAGAGATTTGTTTGTTCTATCTGATTTGTGAGTGTGAATGAATTAAGGTAGTTAAGGGAGTAAGGGAATTTTTTTAATGTGTTTTGATTGGACATAGTTGGCTGAAATGAGCTCAGATGTGGAAAGGTGAAATTATTTACTTTCAGAGTTGTATACCAGGCTGTGGGACTGCTTAGGTTGTAAAGCACTTACACAGTTAGGCACATGTATACTAATCAGACACACACACACACACTCACAGTACACAAGGACATATGCGCACACACTCTTACACACACATTCTTTCTCTTATACCCTCATACAAGAACAAACAGACCTGCAAAGTTTGTGCGTCAATGTGAGCACACGCACCCAAACAAAATTAAACACACACACATGCAAACACACACACACACACATATGCAAACACACACACACACACACACACATATACACACATACAAACATACACACACCATCAACCACTCTCTCCCATCCTCAGCTCCCACTTCAGGGTCACTAATACTGATTACGTTAGCACCGCTGCTCGAGGAGTGGAGTGTGTGTGTGTTTATGGCTGTGGTTGTGTGTGTACGTGTGTGTGTGTATGTCTGTCTGTCTCTGTGTGTGTGTGTGTGGACTGGGTGAGTGGTGGTGGGGTGTGAGACGAATGGTAATTACGCTCCAACTTCAGCCTCGGCATCAGCCCACTGTGTGATTTTCTAGCTAAGCTGTTAAAATGCAAACAGCTTCAGAAAGGCGCTCAGTCGCTGGCACTGTGTTTACTGATTGTGTTGTGGGTATGCGGGTAGCTGTGCTTTCAGATGTGCATTTACCTGTGTGTGTGTGTGTGTGGGTGTGTGGTTGTGTCTGTGGTTGTGTGTGTGTGTGTGTGAGTGTGTTTTCATGTGTGTGTGTGTGTACTGGGGTGCTAGACTGGGTTTCTCTGCTGCCTAACGAGGTCGTGATTTTTTTCAAGCACATTTTCACCCTCCTCATGGGGCACCGCGACAGTTGAAAAACATGTCTAACTTTAACTGTTGGTACCCTTTTTTTACCAGAGGCTTAGAGTTGCTAATTAGAATAATTCATGATAATTTATCACAGCCTCACTAGCACGTGATAGGGTTTTTAAAGCTATTGTAGATTGCCAAGAGTCCATGATGGTCTTAGTCTCCCTTTTTACAGTTCCAACACCAGCCTCCAACACCATTTACAATTTGCTATTAACATCAACCTGCCAGGCACTACAGCTGAAAATTAGCCCTTGGCTAAATGTAGTACATTTACAGGGCCTGTGTAAATGGGCATGCCAATTAATGTGCATTGTCCCTTGTTAAATAAATAAACATGGGCATAAAACAGAGCCCAATTAACAGAATGAGCAGCACAGAGAGACTCAGAGGGAGGAGGAGGATGACATGATTTTCACTTAGCCAGTCCCGTTGCTATTTGTGATGGAAGCCCTCGCGTTAGGGCTGGGCGATATGGCTAAAATCTGTATCACGATATAAGTGTTTCATATCGGTCGATATCGATAATTATTGAAACATTGTGTGGCCTATTTAAAATAAGTAACAGGAGGGAAAAAAATCTAAATTTAAACATTTTTATTTTTAACTTAACCTTCCTCTGACAAGCAATAAGCATTCAGGCAAAATGACTGTCAACACACGTTCAATGTTACGATCACAATGAAAACTGAACAATTATCAATAAGCTAATAAAGTGCTATAAAGACATGTGCAAAGTGTTAAATGTAAACATAGCGAAACCTGATACCTGAGAAGAACTATCATATATGTATATAGTTTTACTGCATAATTTGCAGACAACATTTGTCTGACTACGATGAGATTTGTAAACTCCAAAAAACCTCCCATACTGATGAGCAGACCTTTCTGTTCTTAGGGCTCATTCACACCAAACACTCACACACACACTGCGCGAACACATTTTCTATTGTTATCGAGTAGGTGTCTATCGAGATACATATCGTTATCGTTTTATCGCCCAGCCCTACCTCGCGTACAGTAAGCTTCAAAGCTGTTGGTGCATATGCAAGCCTCCTCCTCAATAAAAACTAAAACGTAGTTTTATTGCGATGTCTCCGCAGCAGGGCAGGAATTTCACGAGGCCCTCGTGCCGTCTCAATTTGGCCTTGTGCCCTTGAAAAATATCTGCCAGAAGCCCACAGTGGCCCTGATGCCCTTCCACAAAATTAACAACACAAAAGGCAAAGTGGCCTTGCCCCTAAAATGACGAAATTCCAGGCCTGCTCCGCAGTATTTTGTGAGCAGGAGCAGAGCGGAGGTGAGAGACAGCAGAGATTGGAGATGTGGAGAGAGAATGGTGAGAGATTTAGAGATTTAGTGTAAAGGAAAGAAAGGGAAGGAAGGGAGATCAGAGAGAAACAGAAGGTTGAGTGAGGGAGAGAAAAAAAGACAATAAAGGTAGAGAGATGGAGTGAGTAATGAAGGGAGATGAAGGGGGAATGGGGAGGTGGTGTGTGTGTGTGTGTGCGCATGTGTGTGTGTGTGTGTGCGCATGTGTGCGTGTGTGTGTGTGCCTGTGTGTGTGTGTGTGTGTGGAGAGGAGAGAGCGGAAAAGGAAAATCACAGCCCTGGCAGCAGCGCTTTTGTGTGAGTTTTAATTATGGGAGTTCAGTCTCACTCCACTAATCATGGATAAAAACACGTCAAAATATTATGGAACTGAAACGCACTGACAGGTGCACAGCCACAGCACACATATGCTCATCCCAACACACATCCACACATACAAGACACTCTTTTCCTCTCTGTCTTTCTCCCTATCACACACACACACACACACACACACACACACACACACACACACACACACACACACACACACACACACACACACACACACACACACACACACACATACGCTCATCCCAACACACATCCACACATACAAGACACTCTTTTCCTCTCTGTCTTTCTCCCTATCACACACACACACACACACACACACACACACACACACATACGCTCATCCCA
>CM050215.1:14222249-14362249 GCA_027475355.1 Coilia nasus | reverse complement strand
ACAGACACACACTCACACACACACACAGACACACACTCACACACACTCACACACACACACACACACACACACACACACACACACACACAGTCACTCAAATTGTTGCTCACACATGCACACACACACACACACACACACACACACAGTTACTCAAATTGTTGCTCACACATGGACATGGACACAGACACACATACACACACACACACGTGCACACCCACTTGTACATATACGCAATTGAGTCTCTAATGTGTCTGGGAATAAGGCACCATGGTGCAGACCAGCCCTTGATGTAATGAAATCACATGCAGCTGGGCTTGGCCAGAAATGACAGGGAGATAGCAAGGGCCAATCCTTACTCTTTCCACTGATGACACATTGTCTCTCTGGCCAATCAGAATGGGCCTTTGCCAATTCCTGTGTTCTGCACGATTGCTCCGAACAAGGTTGCTAAAAACCTCGGTGTTGTGATTGATGACCGGCTATCTTTTTCTGACCACATTGCCTCCATAGCGCGGTCGTGCCGTTATGCGCTATATAACATTAGAAAAATCAGACCGTACCTGACCCAATATGTTACTCAGTTCCTGGTTCAGGCTATGGTCATCTCTCGCCTCGACTATTGCAACGCCCTTCTGGTTGGCCTTCCTGCTTGTGCAATCAAACCATTGCAAATGGTTCAGAATGCAGCAGCACGACTGGTTTTCAATCAACCCAAAAGGTCGCATGTCACTCCTCTCTTCATCAACCTGCATTGCCTCCCGGGGGCTGCCAGAATTCAACACAAAGCTTTGACTCTAGCCTACAAAGTCACTTCTGGATCTGCCCCCACCTATCTCAACGTCATACTGAATGCTTACATCCCGTCCAGAACCCTGCGATCCTCCAATACGAACCGCCTGGCCGTACCCTCTCCCAAGACAAAGCGAGGTCACTCCAAACTTTTCTCGGTTGTTGTCCCTCAGTTGTGGAACAACCTACCAGTCCCTACAAGAGCAGCAACTTCCCTCTCGACCTTCAAAAAGCTCGTGAAGACCCTTCTTTTCCGAGACTGCTTAACAAAACCAAATTCTACTAACCATCTCTTTACATAGGTACCTTCAATGTTCTCTACACATCTGTTTGCTATTATGTCCTCCTTTTGTAAGTCGCTTTGGATAAAAGCGTCTGCTAAGTGTAATGTAATGTAATGTAATGCAGAGCGTGAATGTGGATAGCGTTGCTGTGTTTGGTCCGGTGCTTCAGTCCAAGGGCTATATTTGTGTGAGTGATGTGAATACATCCGGCATGGAAATTGGCACCAGCCACCAGCCAAATGCTGCTAAGATATGAAAGTGGCTGGTAGATTTTGGACACAAAATAACGGTTAACTGTTGAGTGACTGGTGAATTTTACCATTTATTTGTTAGTGCCTGGGGTCACATTTTGTGAATATGATTTCCACCCCATATTAGGCATATGTGTCTGTGTGTGTGTGTCATAGTTTATGTGTGTGATGAGTGTGTCTATGTGCCTGTTTCTGTATATCTTTTGTGTGCGTGTATGTCTCTGTGTATTTGTAGGTGTGTGTTCGTATGTATTTGTGCACGTGAAGCATGGCTAAATTATTCAGAAATTTCAGTCCTTTAGCACATCCACCACCAGCTGCTGATGGTCGCTGTGCTAGTTCTTGTTCCCTAAGACAGGCGTAGATGAGCTGAGGGAGACAGAAGGCAGGCCCAGTAAATCGGCAGATAATGGAGGCCCGTGGGCGATGGAGCTGATGTGTACGAGCAAGGAAGATGAATCTGATAAAGATGAGGGGCCGACAGCAGGCGTTTGGCCTGAGTGAGATGAGGCGGTTATCAGGGGCAGGGCTCCCTCATCGCTGGATGCCTGCTCATATCTGCTTCTGCAGTGTGCACCCTGGGGCACCCTCTCACGCCGGCTTAGCTGCTCTCTCACTGAGCCAGGGAGACACGACTGAGCCCTGTCTGTCTGTCTGCCTGTCTGCCTGTCTGCCTGTCTGCTTGTCTGTCTGTCTGCTTGTTTGTTTGTCACTTTTGTGGTATATCTGTCGATTGGTTGGTATGTCTGTCTGTGTCTGTTGGTCAGGCTGTCTGTCTTTCAGTCGGCTGTTTCTCTCTCTGTCTGTCTGTCTGTCAGTCATTCATTCTGTCTGTCTGTTTGTCTGTCACTAGGTCTGTCTGTTGATCAGTCGGTATGTCTATCTGTGTCTGTTGGTCGGGCTGTCTGTCTTTCAGTCGCCTGTTTCTCTGTCTGTCTGTCTGTCTGTCTGTCTGTCTGTCTGTCAGTCATTCATTCTGTCTGTCTGTCTGCTTGTCTGTCACTAGGTCTGTCTGTCGATCAGTCGGTATGTCTATCTGTGTCTGTTGGTCGGGCTGTCTGTCTTTCAGTCGGCTGTTTCTCTCTCTCTGTCTGTCAGTCATTCAGTCAGTCATTCTGTTTGTCTGTCTGTCTGTCTGTCTGTCTGTCTGTTTGTCTACCTGTCTGTTTGTTTCTCTGTTGCTAGGTCTGTCTCTCTGTCTGTCAATCAGCCGGTATGTCTATCTGTCTGTTGGTCAGGCTGTCTGTCTTTCAGTCGGACTGTTTGTCAGTCTGTCTGTCTGTCATTCTGTCTGTCTCTCTGTCTGTCTGGCTGGCTGTCAGTCAGTCTATGTATCATCTTGTCAGATTTTCCATTATTTCTTTTTAATGAGTTCTCACTGGCGGAACCTCAGTGACCACCTCTCCGTGTAGCACTGTGGCATCAACACATTCTCAAAACACACATAAGTCAAGATGAACAGATAAAGGAATATGGTTGTGGAAATGTCATTTCATTTTGATATTTCAAGTGCATATTTCTTGGTGGATATACACACATCATTTCTGTTTGTCTGTTTGAGTTGTTTGGGTGGTTATATGGCATATAGTACATGTATATCATGTAGCTCTGGGATATAAGACTATAGTGCGTTGAGGGTATTCATTTAATAATTTCCATACTAAAGAATAAACAACCCAGGGTCCAGCATGAACAGTGTCACTGTGTGGAGAAATTGCTAAAATGAGGTGGCAAACAGTCAACATTTCATGTCCTGGGAAGATACAACTCCATATTCTGGTGCAGTCACTAACAAAGAATCACATCCATTATTTATGACATAATGCCAAACTGAGCCAGAGTTCAGGGCTGTCTTGGTTACACATAGGGAGGGCTGTAATCTCCCTGCACTCATTCAGTACGCCTTGCTCCTATACACTCTGACTACACACTACAGAGACTGATGTTTTTAGCTTCTTTGTCCTGGTTTAGCACACAAGCTAACAGCATGTCCCCTTCCATTAACATTGGGTGTGTTTGAAGTAGACATGGACATCTTGTCCCCCTTCTTCTTTCTTCCTAACCCTACCCCTCCTTCACACACATTCTTCTTTTCCATCACTCTTTTTTTGTCTTTCTTTTTCTCTCTCTCTCTCGTTCTCCTTCTCACAAATTTTATTCAGCAGTGAAAGATTTTGATGGATTTGTGAATGTATGGGCCTACAAGGAAGTGTTATGTTCTGTTAGCAATAATGAATTAGTGTTTGGATATGTTTTGAGCTGAGGTTGTTGAATTGACCAGTTTTTATTTACTTATTTATTGTTTGTTTGTTTATTTATGTATTCTTCATGAATATTTAAGACCTCTGTGATATTGATGGACAATAAAGTATTTTACTAAATTCTAAAATTCTCTCCTTCTCACTCTGTCTTTCTTTCTCTCTATTCTCTTTTCTCACGTTCTGTCGTACTGCCACTCTGAAATCCTGACTAAATACTAAAACCATCACCGTCGTTAATCACTTCATCTCCCAACTCCTCATCCTCTTTGTCAATCTTTTTATTTATTTATTATTCTTTTTACCATCCCCTCAGCGGACGACATCCATGCCCATCCTGAGGTGTTCCTGGACGGAAGCGCGGGTGCCGGCGGTGCTCCTCTGCCCTGCTCCCCCCCACCGGACAGAGGAGGCAGACCAGGTGCCGGAGGAGGAGGAGGAGGAGGAGGTGGTGCGGTACGGCGATCCAGTCTGACTAGTGTGGACAGCGAGGCGTCAGGTTGCGCAGAGAGTCGCCTCAGCAGCACCGTGGCGAACAGTGAGTGTTGGACTGAAGGAGTGCAGGCCCTTCTCTCTCTCTCTCTCTTCCTCCATCTCTCTCCCTCCCTTCATCCCTCTCATTCTTTACTGAAGTCCATATCTCTCTTTCTCTCTTCATCTCTCCTCTCTCCATCTCTCTCTTCCTCCATCTCTCTCTCTCCCTCATATCTCTCTTTCCTTTCATCCCCTTCGTTTTCCCACCATCTCTCTCTCTCTTTAAACATCTCTCTCTCCCTCTCTCCCCCTCCCTCCCTCTCTCTCTCTCTCTCTCTCTCTCTCCAAGCAAACAACTCTCTAGTCCAGCTCCTCAGCAGCCTCTCCCTCCCTCCCTCTCTTCCTCTCTCTCTCCCCCTCCCTCCCTCCCTCTCTCTCCCTCCCCCTCTCTCTCTCTCTCTCTCTCTCTCTCCAAGCAAACAACTCTATAGTCCAGCTCCTCAGCAGCCTCTCCCTCCCTCCGTCCCTTCCTCTCTCTCTCTCTCTCTCTCTCTCCCTCTCTCTCTCTCTCTCTCTCTCTCTCTCTCTCTCTCTCTCTCTCTCTCTCTCTCTCTCTCTCTCTCTCTCTCTCTCTCTCTCTCTCTCTCTCTCTCTCCAAGTACACAACTCTGTAGTCCAGCTCCTCAGCAGCCTATCGCCATCACCAATCTATTAGGTGCACACTTTAATCTGTGCACAACCCCTACTGGAGATTAAACACGTGTGGAATTCTAAACTCTAGCCTTCTATCAGTAACACATTATGGCAATTCATTTTAGGACAAAGTAGAGGTGCTGAGACACACACATACACACGCAGGAGGCGATTCATTTGAAAGAAGTCATTTGGGGTCTAATTTCAAGGTTCACTAACAGAAGAGATACTGGAGTGGACCCTCAATGTGGTCATAACTTTCAGGCCAAAATTGCATGCACTTCATTTGCCTTTCATGAGCAGAGTACCAAAGGGAGGTCCACGTTAGTTCCACTGAAGATGTATTCAGATATTAAGATATGAAAGCTACACGGTGTTATATCTCACTGCATCAAAAAAATAACCCGTTGGAGACTCCTGCGAGACTCACTTTGATATTATCTACTGCTCTTTGATGTTCAGCGGAACGTAGTGATAGAGATAAGACTGTGTGTTTGTTTGACCGCATACAGTATATTTTAAACGAGTGCTTGTTTGTGTATGTGTGTATGTGTGTTTCTGTGTGTGTGTGTGTGTGTGTGTGTGTGTGTGTGTGTTGCTGTTTGTGTCTGTGTGTGGCTATTTCTGTATGCGTGTGTATGTACTTAATATAAACACAAGCATATATTCTGCATGATGATGCGTCATGGTCCCATCTGCTTGCTGTAATTCAGGTTTCTTCATTCACCCTCTCTAGTTTCTGCACTGTTATAGTCAGGGACATCCACAGCAGAAAAGATAACCATAATGATGTCTTTTTAAAATCATTGTAAAGTTAAGTGATGGAGGAGTTTATACCTTAGCTATAATGAAAGCAACAGGGCTGAAAGATATAATTGGGATCACTTATCAGAGCAATTCGACTGAAAGATGAAGAAAACCACTGTAGCCAATCACAGTCATTTTACAGAATTTCACATTCTATTAGTTGTTTACATACGCGATGATAAAATATCATTCTTCAGTGTGGCCACTCATATCATTATAGTTATAGGTATTGTTATCATTATCTTTTAACTTACCTCTGCTAAAGAGGTTATGTTTTTGCTGGCATTTATCTGTCTATTTGTCTGTTTGTTTGTCTGTTTGTTAGCGAAACAACTCAAAAAGTCATGAACATATCGTTCTGAAATTCATTGGTTACCTCACAAAAAAAATGGAAAATGAACATGGGAGATCCCATTGACAAAATAATGGGCGAGGGGGATTCATTCTCTGAGTGTTTTTTTTAGTTCTTTGTGTGAACAGGCTCTTAGCGTTGTCGTGATCTCAAACTCACCTGTCGCTGCGTCTCACCTGTGCCTAGTCTCCAGCACGTGGTGGGGCTCCAAGAGGCTGGACTACTCGCTCTACTGCCCCGACGTGCTCACCTCCTTCCCCACTGTGGCCCTGCCGCACCTCTTCCACGCCTCCTACTGGGAGTCCACAGATGTGGCCGCCTTCATCCTGCGGCAGGTAATTAACAACTCCCCATCACCTGCGTGTGTGAGAACAGAGGGCAGAGAGAGATAGTGTGTGTGTGTGTGTGTGTGTGTGTGTGTGTGTGTGTGTGTGTGTGTGTACGCGCATGCATTCGTGCATGTCTGTGTATGCAGACCCTGTGCAACAGTGTGTGTGTGTGTAACTGTATGTCCAGGCCCTGTGGAACAGTGTGTGTGTGTGTTTGTGTGCGAGCATGCGTGTGTTTGTGTGTGTGTGTGTAAGATTATGGGCAGTCCTGTGCAACAGTATGTGTGTGTGTGTGTGTGTGTGTGTGTGTGTGTGTGTGTGTGTGTGTGTGTGTGTGTGTGTGTGTGTGTGTGTGTAAGTGTATGTGCAGTTCCTGTTCAACAGTGAAACAGTCCTCCTGTGTCTCACTCATATCCTAAGTAAGTTAGAACTGGAGCTAGCTGCTCTGAATATTGAATGTAAGCCACTGAGTGTAAGTCACCTTCTCCGTCTCCCATGCTCTTCCTGTGTCTTATTATATCTCAAGGTGTGTCTGTAGGATGAGAATATTAATCTATATAAAACATGCGTGCATTAACACGCATACAAATGCCTTCTTTCTTAGACCACAGACACCTTTTCAGGTTGTGTGTGTTGTGTTGGCCATCAGAGGCTGTGTTTCTCTGTGTATGTATGTTTTTGGGTGTTTGTATGCTGGTGTGTGTTTGTGCATGGGGGTGTTTGGGTGCATGTGTGCTTGTGTGTGTGTGTGTGTGCATGGGGATGTTTGTGTGTGTGCGTGTGCATGTATGTGTTTGTGTGTTTGAGTGTGTGTGTGTGTGTGTGTGTGTGTGTGTGTGTGTATGTGTGTGTGGAGTGGAAGCACCAAGTGTCAGCAGCTTCCCTTTTTTATTAGCACCACTGCCGCTCCTCACGCTGACGTGAGAGGAATGAGAAGTAGCAGAGCGCCTCCTCTCTCACGCTCTGTTACACACACACACATCCATGTAAGCACACACACACACACACACACACACACATATATATGTAAGCGCACACACACACACATACGCGCACACACACACATACGCGCGCACACACATTGTCTTTTTTCTCTCTGTTTTTGGGCCTTTCTTGCTGCCTCTCTCTATCCCCCTCTTTTTCTCTCTCTCCCTTTCTTGTTATCTTAGTCATTCACTCTTTCTCCCTTCATCGTCTCTTATTTCCTTTTTTTCTTCATTTCAGTTTCTTACATTTTCTCTCTCTCTCTCTCTCTCTCTCTATCTTTCTCTCTCTCTCTCTGTCTTTCTTTCTCTCCACCTTCACTATTTCTCTCTATTTCTCTGACTGTCTTTTTTCTCCTTGTAGCACATTTCTTAATGATGGTCTGAGTGGCCTGTGCTATACAAATGGACCATTAAACATTAAGAATTATGAAAAGTGCTCATCAAAGCTCAGAAGATCTAAAGGATGTCTGGTGTTTTTCAAACGCATATTTTAGTTGTGCCTGAGAAGATTGTCGCACGGCTGTGGAGCCCACCACCCTCTGAAAGAGAGCTATTTGTCTTTGTAATTTAGAAGGCGAAGGGAATTTCCGAGCGTATATATGATTCACCTCTATAGAAATGGAATAGCAATAGCTCTTTTTCTCCTTCTCTCTCTCTTTGATTAATTATTTCTCCGAGACCTTAAGAATGCGGTGGGATACAGTTCAGAGGGATACTTATCAATGCTCAACAGCTTCCCAGTGGAACTGTTGCATCCTCCTCCAGAGCAGACCTTTGACATTCTTTTAGAACGGCTTTGCCTAGTTTCTATGCATATCATAACTCAAGAAAGTCACTTTATCTCAAACTCCTCCTCTAAACAAAGTCAGAGTGCTTTTTCATACAGGCCTCCGCCACTATCATGACACCTATCAGAGTAGCGTGTTTGTGTGATTGGCAGGTGATGCGATGTGATTGTGTGAACGCCCAGGAGGTTGGCAGCACAGACTCCACCCTCTTCTCTCCCTCCAGCCCCAGGGAGAAGTGGCTTCGCAGGAGAACCCATGTGAAGCTCAGGGTAAGCAGGCCAGGTTTACCTCCTTCTGTCATAACGACTCTAACTCATGAACCCTCTAACCTACTCCTACCTGCACTTCACTACCTGTTCTCCTCCTTGCCCATCTTCCTTTATCTTCCATGCAGTGATGTGCAATTTGGCTTTAGGAGCTACAACTGGGTAACACCTACAGTATTTGTTCCAGACATTCACTTAATCAACTGATTCTAATTAGCACAACTCTATGTCCAGGCAGATGAGTTAATTAGTTAAGTCACCCATATTAGGTGCACAGATAGAACCAGGTCATTTGAAATATGTGTTACTGGATTATAGCCTCTGCATACAGTTTGCCCATCACTGCTCTAATGATTGTTGTATCTTGATTGTCTTCCTCAAGTTGTTTAAGGGGAAACCACCTGCTAAATGTAATGTATGTAATGTTTACTCTGTAGGCTTCTTATAGTAATGGTGCCCACGGACACCTCTTGTGTTAATTCGTTCATTGTGCTCTTTTTGAAAAGGTGTTTTTCTGCTCAGCTTCATTCCTCCCTGGGAGCTTTTGTGGAAACAGTTTTGTGAAAACTGCCTTGTGTGGGCCGGCCAGTGTGCATAATTCCATTTAGTGCTGTGAAAAGAGCCCAAATGTGTGAAAAGTGGCGTAGCGGTGTGGAAACGCTGAACTCAGGCAGCAGCCGTCCTCTTCAGCGTGGCGTAACAGACTCTTCAGTCCGCCACCAGCATCTGCTGAGCCAATTGTAGCGCTGAATGGCAGCGCTAAAAATACCACCATGACCATGGCGAAGGCTTTTCAGCTGACGGATATTCTTAGCGAGATGTGTCGGTGTGGGCGGTGAGCGTGGGCGAAAGATAAACACAAAAGGCTCACCTTGGATCCTTTGCTTCAGACCCACACAACGTGATTATTCTGCTAAAGTCTTCTGCTGCCTACGATAGCCACTGAAGGTCAGAATCTCGCTATTTCTAGGGCCTCTTTTTATAACTTACCTTCAGCTCCAGAGTGGCCTATATTTAGTCCCAAATTTTCATCCATCGCCACATTTCTGAAGGATCTGGGTCAGTATGTGTCAGCGAGAGTCAGCCAGCCAGCCTGACTATCTCCCCCCAAAAAGGCGCAATAAGGGTTGAATCTTGCACCCCACACCGATGCTGCAGCAGGGAGAGAGAGCACAGCCTACGGCCCTTGTGGGACTTGGCCATGTAAAGCAGAGGTGGCTTTCGCACGGAGGAAAGTCATGAAGATGTCATTTTCTCACAGGCCCCCGATGGGCTCTGCAGTTGGCGAGGGCGTGCACGCGAGATTCACAATGTCGGCGAGAAATTGCCTCCAGCGCCCAGCCTGGAAGGCGCACTTTGCTGTAACAAGCTTCCCCAAGCAGCAGGCAGGCAGGCAGGCAGGCAGGCAGGCAGGCAGGCAGGCAGGCAGGCAGGCAACACGTGTCAAGGAGAAATGAAGTCGCAGTCTGGCACGCGCCGTCCACCCGAGAGCTCGCAGATGGGATTTTGGCGATGGCAGATCTGTCACGAGGAGCTGCGCTGTCACTCCTCGACCTCATACCCCAGCGATAGTCGTGGGGGTAGATTACATAAAATAAAATAAAAAAATACCCACCAGTGATGGAAGCCTGGTGTCAACACAGCTTACTGTGCATTTGTCAGTGTGTGTGCCGTGACTGCCACTACACCGCTTAGCGAATAGCCACAGCAGTGTGTGTGTGTGTGTGTGTGTGTGTGTGTGTGTCTCGCCCCCCAATCTGCTGGCTGAAATTAATTATTGACCGTAATAATCAATATGCAAATAGATGAGCGCCTGGAAATGTTTAAAGGCTTCATTAGATGACAAATCTGCTAAATCAGGCTCATTAGCTCGTGCGGGACTAAGAATTTATAGCGCCGAGCGAGCGTGTCAAATCTGCAAAATGGCCAGGCCTGGTAGGATCGAGTGCGGGGAAACAAACTGCAGATCATCCACTAATGAAATTTTTGCAGGAGCCAACAAACAAACTGCATGTGCTTAACATTTTGCTAGTGACATTATTCCTCATCATGCAGCTTATGTCACTGCAATTAAGGACATTGCATTATATGTATTAATTTAGCATTGGACATGCATCGCACTGTATTTTTCCACACTGTACTCTGTATCACGGCATCACATTGTATTTTATTCACTGTACTACAGTAGTAGTAATGTTATTTACAAAAACAAAGAGTTTTAATTATAAAGAATTCAATATATAGCCAATTTGCATAATATAATAGAAATGTTGGAACTACAGGGCTAAATAATGTGTGGTAATGTGGTCTGATGCAACAGCAGTGAAGCCACAGTAATCTCAATAATGCCTTTAATCACCACCTTCATTATACAGTGCAACCAGCAAGTAGAACAACCTTGGAAATCCTCCGTTCTGGTAGCTTTAATTGAATGCATTGCAAAACCAAAAAAAAACCCATCTGGTCTGCAGTGATTTGGGAATGCGCTCTGAGGTGCTTTGGCCTTCTCACTGAAGCAGAAAAGGAAGAGTGTGTGTGTGTGTGTGGGGGGCGGGGGGAGACAGGGGGCTAGAGTGTAGGCGCTTTGTTTTTCAGGGTGGAGGGGGGTGGTAGGGGGGTGAGAGTTGAGTTGGGGTGGTGGAGTAGTGTGTGGGTGCGTTAGTTTCTGAGGTGGGTGGGAGTGTGAGAGTTTAAATGGGCGCAAAATGGCCATGTCTGTCATTCGTCGCCCACACGGCACTACTGGTCCTCTAAAGTGCTTTGTTAAACGGAAGAACATGAAGAGAAGAATATATATATATATATTAAAAAATGAAAAGCAATCTCTTCTTTCCACTGTGCAGAATGTGACGGCCAACCACCGGGTGCACGATGTCATCGCAACCGAGGACGGGCAGCAGGTGCTGGTGGGCCGCTTCATGTACGGGCCTCTGGACATGGTCACACTGACCGGGGAGAAGGTGGGTGTGACGCCACCAGAGATGGCTGCTTGGGTTGGCTTGGGTTGCGTTGGGGGGTACCATCCATCCGCTCAAATGTGCACCCACTCCACTCAAGTCCTGTCCTCAGCATCCCTCTCCACACGCCGTGCCTCTGGTATTGAAATTCAATAATATTTCCCTCTGATTGTTAGCAGATGAATTCACTCACCTAATTAAAAGTCTGCAGTGCAGCCTCCTGCCAGGCTCTTCTATTGCTTCTCTCCCCACCCCGTGTGTCTGTCTCGGCGACGGAAAAACACTGCTCTGTTTCGCCACCCCTGTTTGTCCTCCTTTCACCCTCTGTTTCTGTCTTTTCGGAAATCTCTGCTTGCATTTCTCTCTACCTGTCTATTTCTGTCTATTACAACCTCTTCCTCTATCTGTTCCTTGTCTCCATTTCTATTTTCCCCTCTCTCTCTCTCTCTCTCTCTCTCTCTCTCTCTCTCTCTCTCTCTCTCTCTCTCTCTCTCTCTCTCTCTCTCTCTCTCTCTCTTTCTCTCTGTCCCCTATCATCTTCCCTCTTTTATCTCTCACTATATCATGCCCCCCTTTCTTTCCCTCTCCCTCTCTCTCCACCTCTGTCTGTCTCACTCTACCTTACCAATCTTTTCCTCTATCTCTCCCTTATCTCTCTTTCTATTTTCCTTGCTCTCTTTTTCTCTCTTTTTCTGTCTCTCTCTCTCGCTCTCTCTGCCCCCTATCATCTTCTCCCTTTGGCCATGAAAGGAGCTGAGTTGTGAAGAAGCCTTTTGAATGAAAGGTGAAACGTCCCTAAGCTCCAAAAAGAAGTCCAGTTGCTTACAACTTAGCTCCTGTGACTACCCTGACCTGGATGAATGAGAATCTACGCAGACATCTTCTCCCCGTCATCTGTCATTATGTCATTCACCCTCTTTCTTCCCTTCTCCCTTCTCTCCATCTCTTCCTTTTCATGTCTCTATCTCACTCTACCTCTACCTCTCTGACCCTCTACCCCTCCGTGCGACAGGTGGATATCTTCCTGATGACCCAGCCGCAGTCGGGCCGATGGGAGCACTTTGACACGGAGGTGACCAACAGCAGCGGCCGCGTCTGCTACACCATCCCCAAGGACAAGAGGCTGGCCGTCGGCGTGTACCCCATCAAAATGGTGGTGAAGTGAGTGCCGACTGCTGTGACCCTCCTTCACCTCTCCTTCTCTATCCATCTCCACCTCCTCCATCCCCCTTTCCTTCTTCTCCTCTACTGGGAAACCTCCACAGCCTACCAGTAATGCTAGGCCTTCTCTGCGTAACAATGGTGCTGTGATTGCAGTTGACCCAGAGGGTGCAGCAGGTGAAGCTGTTTGCTTGGCAATCACTCTGCTCTCAAGTGCTGATCTGTAATCTTTGCCTAGCAGGGCTGCTGTTGCGGTTGGTAGATCTCCCTCTTATCCTTATCCACATCTCCCACCGCCTCTCTCTCCTCCTCCTCCACCTCTCTCCTCCTCCTCCACCTCCTTGCTGCCACATTCTCTTCCTCATTCTAACTCTCCTTGTCTCTTACTTTTTTCTCTCAATTTCAGTCTCTCTCTCCCTCTCTCTCTCTCTCTCTCTCACTCTCTCTCTCTCTCTCTCTCTCTCTCTCTCTCTCCCTCTCTCTCCATCTCTCTCTTTGTCTCTCTCTCTCTCTCTCCCTCTCTCTCCATCTCTCTCTCTCTCTCTCTCTCTCTCTCCCTCTCTCTACATTCTCTCTCTTTGTCTCTCTCTCTCTCTCTCTAGCTCTCTGTGTCTCTCGCTCTCCAGCTCTCTATTGCTTCTTGCTCTCACTCTCCCTCTCCCCCTGGGCTGTGTACTAAATTGAATAAATTGCAGTGTGGAGAGCTGTGAGCTTTGCTTGTAGCCTTGCTTTCTAACACCCCCCCCTCACTCCTACCCTCCCAATACCCCCCCCCCCCCCCTCCTCCCCCCCTCTCTCCACTGCCAGGGGGGACCAGACGAGTGCCGAGGCCTTCCTGACGGTGCTGCCGCGGGGGATGGAATGTGTGGTCTTCAGCATCGACGGCTCCTTCGCCGCCAGCGTCTCCATCATGGGCAGCGACCCCAAAGTGCGCCCAGGGGCCGTGGATGTCGTTAGGTACAGTAACTCCTAACACCACCTCACCTGCAAACGGATGCCATTTGAGCTGTTTGTTTATTTGTTTGTGTGTGTCTCTGTGTGTGCGCCTGTCTGCATAGAATACTTAGAGTGCGTGAGTGTGCATGTTTATGGCTTCTTGGCGAGGGAAGTCATTTTTGCAGAGAAGTGTTTTTTTTTTAAAGTAGACATTATGTAATACCTAATTTCTATACATAGGTGATGTTGGGAACCACATGAAAATCAGCCGTATGCGATGAAACTGATGAGATTTCCTGCAGTGCTCAGGGGCTGGGCCTTTTTCACATTGCCATGCCTCCCTCTGTGAGCTCATCTCACGGACCGGCTCTGCCGAACGTGGCATAACTGATGAAAGCTAAACAAAGCGCTAGTGCTTCACAAACTCGCCGAAATGGCTCTTATTTATTTGTCTGAATTGGTTTGGATGGGGAGGGGCGAGGGACGAGGGGCGAGGTTGGCACAGCATGGCAATTTTGTCACATGCCACTGCTGGTTCATGTAAAAGGCTTAAATGGAAATGCTAAATAAAAAAGACAGACAGGCTGCTCATGTGACCTCCTGTATCCTTGGCCTGAATGGCCCATGTCAGGCTCCTGCTTAGCCTCACTGTCCACATTAACAGAGGAAACATACATACACAGAAGCTCGTGAAGACCCTTCTCTTCCGAGACTGCTTTCCTTCCTAACAAAACTAATTTTCTACTAACCATCTCTTTACATAGGTACCTTCGATGTTCTCTACACATCTGTTAGCTATTATGTCCTCCTTTTGTAAGTCGCTTTGGATAAAAGCGTCTGCTAAGTGTAATGTAATGTAAACACAGAAGCGACCAAAACCAAAACGGGTCTAATTGTGGCAGGCACTGGCAGGACCTGGGCTTCCTGATCATATACATCACGGGCCGGCCCGACATGCAGAAGCAGCGCGTGGTCTCCTGGCTGTCCCAGCACAACTTCCCCCAGGGCATGGTCTTCTTCTCCGAGGGCCTGGTGCACGACCCCCTGCGCCAGAAGGCCCTCTTCCTCCGCAACCTTGTGCAGGAGGTGAGCTTCAAGATGGCTGGTGCTGTCACTATCACGTCTGCGTGTGATGAAGGACTTTCTCTCTCTCTCTCTCTCTCTCTCTGTCTCTCTCTCTCTCTCTCTCTTTCTCTCTCTCTCTCTCTCTCGTCCCTTCTTCTACTCTCTTTTCTTCCATTCTTCTGCCTGCTCCTTTCCTCCTTTCTGCATGACCATGCACCTTTTTTTCAGCTTTTCTGTCTCAACCCCTCCCTCTTCTTAATCTTGCACTCTGTGGTCGTCTCAACATTACTTGATTTTCACTCCACGCGTAGTGTCTGCCTGATATTCATATCATTTTTAAACAGCTGTGTGAGATTCATTCACTTCATTCACTTTAACTCATAAAATCCTCTGCATTGCCTCCTTCTCTGTCTCTCTCTCTGCTCTTTTTTTTAAACAATGCTTCCTCTTTATCTCAAGCTCTCTGTCTCCTCGTTTGCCCTCCTGCCAGACACTGTCCTCGCCTGCTCTTGCATACATATGCTCTACTTACTATGACGTCACTCATCAGCCTGCGTCTGAGTCATTGTTTTAAAGGCTCATTGCATTGTTTTTTTTTTTCATTAATTTTGCAGTGGTCTCTAGTATTAATGAAGGCCCTGTGAGTTGGTTCTGGTGAAAAAAATGCTTTAGAGCTCCTGTTACTGGCTGTTCTAGTTTTATGGAGGAAATGGAGCGGGGAGAATGACAGGTTCTCGGCTGTGCTAGTCACAGGCTACAGTCATTCCAAGCCCATTCGGTCATAGCACACCAAATAGAAGATTTAAATGTTCTACACACACACACACATACTTACCTATATTTCGCTAAGTGAATGTGTGCTGCAACGAGACTCCTCCAGTGATCACAACTGTGGCATGGGTTTTTCTAATGAACAAACTTACGTCACTTTGTTGGCCCTTTTCTTATTCGCTCATTTTTCCGCCTATTTTCTTTCATTGACTAATGGAGGCAATCGGGGTAGAAGAACATTTTGACGTGTAGCATGCCTATGCAACTCGGACCTATCGTGACCTATCGTATTTCAAAAAGAGCGAGTACTAAACAGTTTCTCGTGGAATGAGACCTTTAAAGCTTTAGCCCTTAATGACCATGCACCTTCACATTTCCTGTCTCAACCTCTCTCTGTTCCTAACAACTCTGTCTCATCTTGCACCCTCTAGCTGTCTCAAAGTTTCTTGCTTTTTCCTGCTCAATACTTATCTCTTATTCAGAGCATTCCAAACATCTCTGCTTGATAAAAGTCTGCCTCAGTCACTTATTTGTAATCCTAAACTGTCTCCCTTTCTGTATTTTGCTGCTCACAACAATTCTGTCTGTCCTTATTTGCCTTTCTGCCAGACAGTGTCCTCTTTTGCACTCGCATACATTATGCTATGCTACGTGATGTCACTCGTCAGTCTGAGACAGTAGCGATTTTAAGCATTAGCCCTTCACGCCCTCTGAGCAAAAATAGGTCCTCATTCTCTCTCTCTCTCTCTCTCTCTCTCTCTCGCTCTCGCTCTCTCTCTCTGGTCAATCGATGGTAGCGGTAGGTTGTTGTTTATTTGGTAATGATGAGTTGTTGGTGCATATGTGGCTTTGTTTTTGATGAGGTCTGTATTTTAGGGGGGTTGAATATAGTGTTGAACATGTGAAGGAGACGGTCTCTCCCTTCTTAAGCTGAATGGATGTTTTTGTTTTTTTGACTCAGTTGTAACTTGTCTTGATGAACTGGTGACTATGGTACAATAAATGAGTGTTAAATCTCAAAAATCTCTCTCTCTCTCTCTCTTTCCTCTTTCTGTCTTTCTCTTTTTCCCTCTCTCCTCCTCCTCCTCCTCCTCCTCCTGCTCACAGTGCCATATTAAGATCAGCTCGGCCTATGGCTCCATGAAGGACATCTCTGTGTACAGCATGCTGGGGCTCGTCCCCTCCCAGATCTACATCGTGGGCCGCCCGTCCAAGAAGTACCAGGCCCAGTGTCAGGTGGGACAGGCTTTAATCACGGCGCCGCCACTTTCACTTCACCTCCAGCTGTTACACTCTGATTCAATAACTATTGATCATGCTCCTCTAGACTCGCTACTCAATGTTGTTTTGTCTTCTTCTCTTCTCTCTTCATCCACCACTCTCTCTCTCTCTCTCTCTCTCTCTCTCTCTCTCTCTCTCTCTCTCTCTCTCTCTCTCTCTCTCTCTCTCTCTCTCTCCCTCTCCCTCTCATCACTTCACTGCTCTTCTCTGATCATTTACTCATCCGTGCAATCCTATCTTCTCCTGCCTTGGTGTGGGGATTGGATTGTGTGTGTGTCTGTTTTTTGTGGGTACATGTGTGTGTGTGTGTTTGTGCTTGTGAGTGTGTGTGTATGCATGTGTGCCTGTGTTTCTGTGTGTACGTGTGTGTGTGTGTGTATTTGTGCTTGTGTGTGTGTGTGTGCATGTGCGCCTGTGTTTGTGTGTGTACATGTGTGTGTGTGTGTGTGCATGTGTGTGTGTGTGTGTGTGTGTGTGTGTGTGTGTGTGTGTGTGTGTGCGTGTGTGTGTGCGTGTGTGTGTGTGTGTGTTTGTGTGTGTACATGTACACGTGTATGCTTCTGCAGTTCCTGAGCGAGGGCTACGCCGTGCACCTGTCGACGCTGCAGTTCGGCCAGCACCGGGCGCGGCCCAAGAAGAGCTCGTCGGTGCGCCTGGTGCTGTGCAACGGCTCGTTCGGCCGCGCCGCCAAGCCCGACTTCCTGTGCAAGCGCACGCACCTGCGCCGCACCATGTCCGTGCAGCAGCCCGACCCCCCCTGCAGCGCCAACCCCAAGCCGGAGCGCGCCCAGAGCCAGCCCGAGTCTGACAAGGACCTCAGTGGAGCAGGCAGCGGTAGCGGTGGTGGTGGTGGTGGTGGTGGTGGCGGCAGTGCAGGAAGACGTGGAGGAAGTGGTGGTGGTGTTGGCAGTCACGGTGTGTGGGGACGAGGATCCATACACCGTGGAGACACCACACCCTGAAGGACAATCCAAGTGACAGAAAAAAAGAACGAGAGAGAGAGAGAGAGAGAGAGAGAGAGAGAGAGAGATGGAGACAGAGACAGGAGGAAAAGAATGATATAAGAGGAGGAGGATGACGAGGCATCTCTGTGCACAGGGCCAAGGCGAGCTGGGCGATGCATAATCAATAGCTTGGAGCCCCCGGGGCAGTGCGGCTGGGGCTGCGTCAGAAGAGACGCCGTGCGATGCTGCTGGCATCATGTTCGTTCCTCCTCCCCGCCTCTGCCCCGCTCCGTACCACCAGCCCATCCCATCCCTCAACCACCGCCTCCAGCTGCGAGACCTGTTTGACCTTGAGGACATGGACAGAATCATAATGGCCAGCGGGGAACAATGTGTTCATGTTGAATCAGTGCTGAATTCATAATGCGGCTTGTTTTGCGCCCCTCTCCCTCCCACGCAGAAGGGAAATGGCAGTTGTTGGACACACCTGCAGCTGATGTATGTGGCGCGCTGCTGACTGTTTGCCAAAATGAACGGTGTTTATTTTTCTGCCTCGGGGTGTGGTTATTGCGCCAGCAAGCAAAAACCAGACTGGTGCAGCTGTATAATATACCTACTGTTAATATTAAACTGTCTAGCTGTGCACTTTCACACATATTTATGGTGCCAGTGGAGCTATGATAAGCTATTATTAGAAGCTGGTCCTTTATTTCAACAGCTTGCAGCCTCTCTGTTGGCTCATTGTTGCCGAGGTGGATGACAATTTCCATTGCAAATTTGCCAATGAAAAGTTATTTAAGTGGAGCTCCAGTAAGCCGTGGGATGGCATGTTCAGTCATGCTTGAAAAAGCTGCCAATTTTAGGGACAGGAAATAATGGCTTCTGAAGAAGGGAAGATAAAGCCCTAGCCACCGTTTCCCTCTTATTGTAGCTCACCATTTGATGGTTTTTACAAATGTTCAGTGTAATAGCGAGATTGGTCTTTTTTTTCTTTTTACTTTCCCCCCATTCACAGAGCACTTCACCGAGAGCAAAATCACCGCTGTCTTCTTTCTTCTGCCGCTTTTGCAAGTAGTATTTTAGCTGGACGGCCTACATAGTACCGCAGAGCAAACCTGTAAGCTAACACTGCACTTATTACTTCCTGACAGTTTACCTCTGTTGCATCTTCGAGAAAATGACAAACCTATGACCCACGAGCTCTTGTATGAGTCCAGCCTGGCTTGGTGTAGTTTAGTAGTAGTTACACACTGATGAGCTGATAATAATGATGTGGCAAGATCAGGGGCGCCGCTAGAACTTGTGGGCCCACTGAAAGAAAATAATTTTGGGCCCCAACCCCACCATATCATAGTCCTCTATGGGCCCCAACCCCACCATATCATAGTCCTCTATGGGCCCCACCCCCACCATATCATAGTCCTCTATGGGCCCCCAACCCCACCATATCATAGTCCTCTATGGGCCCCAACCCCACCATATCATAGTCCTCTATGGGCCCCAACCCCACCATATCATAGTCCTCTGTGGGCCCCAACCCCACCATATCATAGTCCTCTGTGGGCCCTTTGAAGCTCTGGGCCCCCTGAATCATCATGACCTACCCCTCCTTAGCGGCGCCCCTGGGCAAGACCCATGTGATGTTACTGGATGTAGCGGAGCAGATGCCCTTGGTGCAAACCAAGATGATGGACACCCAATGGGAACAGACTCTTAAGAGTGGACATTAGAACACTGTTGGAAGTCCTTTGCCCAAGCAGCACTGCCAGTGCAGGACAAAAGCAGTGAGCTGATTGGCCTCCGGAGCATCTGGGTGTGGAAGGTAGTAGCTTTGCTGTGCAGACAGGTGGCGCTGTCTCCTCCTGCAATAATCCTGTCATGTAAATACCTGGAGATATTTTTTTCCAGTTTGGAGCATCAAGCATCTGCATCTATCATGAGGGACTGCAACAACAGACACACAAACACACAAACACACACACAGACACACATACGCACAAACACACACATTCCCCAATGTATAGCAGCACTGGAATGGCCAGCCTCTGTAAGCCCCTCGTGTGCTGAGATTGTCTGGAGGTGTGACCAGGTGACACTGAAGGCAGGCCAACTATTCATAGCTTAACCATATTGTACCACATACAGAGAGCCAACAGCTGTAACGTTTCTAAACAGACTTGCCATGTCATGGATTAAGCGTCTTAGGTCTACGGTATTGTGCATTTCGGATCTGCTCCGCCTTGTGTCTGAGGCTGCCCTTACTCTTCAAATCTCATAGCTCGCACTGGCCCAAGCTGAAAGTTTCCTCAGATGTGTTTTGCGCATTTGAAGAGTAAATCAATATGCACTTTTTAAGTGTATAACCTGAGAGGTTTGTGATGTATAGTATGTCTTTGTGCACTGATAATGCTTTTGTAAGGTCCAAAACTTTACTCCCTGTAACTGTTTACAGAGCTGTGATCAAAACACTGAAAATACGATGACTGTCAGCACTTTTTGTACAGTATTACTAGAGCTGGTGTAGAGTCCATATTCACAGTAGTATATATACACAAATATAAAAGTCACTTAGTAATGAAAACCAACTTCAAACGTAAAATAAATTGTACATATTTAACCCGCCGATGTGAGAACAGTGGTGACTGTAAATAGTTTATATGTGGGAATATAAAGATTTCATTCCATACTGAAATATAGGATAAATTAGTGTATGGTCCATATGTATTTTTCTATGAGGTATTTTTATGTATTTAATGTGGATAAAACTATTTACAAAGTACTTGCTTTTGTTCAACTTGTTGATGTAGATTTTGCCTTAAATTGTACTGAATTTGTCAGTTGTGATGGAAACCCTCTTACTGTACAGTATTACTCTTATTGCTTGACCAAAGTATGCGTTTTACATTCCTGTCAAGTGCATATATATTTTGAACTGTTATAATATTTTTCACATTTCACAAATGATGATACATCATGTGTGTAAGGTCTAGTGTGTCTGTGAGAGCGGGAAAGTGAGAATGTGTTTGTGTGTGTGTGCGTGTTTGTGCATGTGAGCACAAGAGTAATATATATTTATTTAAGCCAGATTGATGGTCTCTGTAATGGTATTGGCCTCTCATAGGTTTTTAAGAATGTAATACCACTTAATGGTTCTTGAATTACCGCCAGAGTTTACACATAAGATTTTAGAGGGTCGTATAAAACACGCAGAATGCACTTTCACTGAGTACCCCTCCATGAAGCATGTGCAGAGTAAAGGCAATGAGTCAGCTTAGGCCTGTGTTTGAATTGGCCGCCTACTGATGTGTGTTTTGTGACTGCTTCATCATCAGTATGTACGAATGTGAATGTCAGTCTACTCTTTGGCTCCAATCAGAGTCACACACATTCATGTGTTTATTTATATTCTTTTAACAGCTGATATCGCTCATATAGTACACTCATTTGCTATAAGGAGAATGTCAGATTTTTTTTTTTTTTGTATTTTGTTTGTATCTAATCATTTTGCTGAATGGTTTTGTGCTTGCTGTTAGATTTCCGATGTTAGGTTTTCTTCAGAGCATACTATGGATAACGGAAATGTATTTACAGTAATAAATGTTTTGGGAATATATGATACTGACTGTGGGGAACTGAATTTTTGGAGTGTAATATTTGCATTTCAGGGTATTAGTCTGAAATGATATTCACTTTTGCAAATGCTATAGATTGTTTTAATACAAGTGTCAATTCCACTACATTAAATGAGGCAGTTCTCCAGTATTGAGTAATATGTAACAGCACAGCATCACCAGTATACGGGCTTGTGTCACTGCTGCCCCTGCTAGCTGGGTGCTATTTTTAACCATCCACCTTACAACAGGACGTTTTTTCCATGTCAGATGGCCTCTGCTATGAGATTTGCTGTAATCATAACCAATTTCCACCCACCAGTAGAATTCAGAGGCACACAGTTTTGAGGAAAAAAATGAAATAAACAAAATGAAACACAACAGAAAGCCATTACTCTCCATCCTTAGTCGTGTGAACTTATCTTCGGGTCAGCAATTGAGAATCATTTGTGGTGCTGTGTCCTCCGCAGCAAAGCTCAGATCGCTCCTCTCCGGGCTCAGACTCTGTGCTTTGGGCCACGGGCTTTGTGCTATCGCTCTAATTACTCTTCCTGGCTTGTTATCACATGGATTTAGATAGACCTCTCTACCCCCATATTTATGCAAATCCAGGGCTATTTGCCTGTGCGCGCAAGATTACCCGTAGTGTGAAATGACGGCTGAATGCTGAATGAGATGTTTAAATTGGAGAAGCAGTACCCACGTGGCACGCATCTCTTGTCTGCCCAACCCCAGCCAGAAGAGGTGAACCAGAGCTTGTTTTCCTATTAAATTGGGTTAAAATGATTAGGGTGGGGGGAGGAAAAAAAAAAAAAAACATTTTATTTTTTCATGTGGTATGCCACTTTCGCCAACGTTGAGAAACCACAATTGCTGAGCGCAATGGGGGGAAAAAATGATCAATTTTCTCTTCCATTGCCCCTGGCAAGCAGGGTGGCTTTCCTCGGCATGGAGAGAGGGGATGACCGCAAACAGGGCCCAATGGGATTGGCTTACCCAGCCTTTGACAGCCTCTCCGACGCAATCAAGCACTTCTGGCATTCTAAAAAGCGGCAGGTAAGCCTGTGTGGCAGGCCCTCTCAGACCTTGATCATCCGCACAGAGCACAGATCATCAGCCCTCACAGCATGTAGCTAGTAGTGGGGGCTCAGCCAGCCAGGGGTGCAGATCCAATGTCAGGATTGAAAGTTATTTTTTTATATGCTTCCGCCCACCAAAGGTGCCAGAGGCATACTGTACTCTTGTATGGCCGACCGTCCGTTATTGGGGGGCACAATTCATGTTTTTCAAAAATTGGGGGGGGGGGGGGGGGGCATGTTCCCCCATTCTCCCCCAGGATTTGCACCCCTGCAGGCAGTCATATCTTTGTCCAAGTTTTACCATGGGAGGAAATTGCATCTGTACTACAACAAATATCTACACTATTCAGTAGACTTTTTTTTTTTTTTTTGTGTGTGTGTTGCCTTTATTTGATAGGATAGCGAAGAGTGGGGCATAAAATAAGTGAGAGACAGAGAGAGACATGGCGTTGGGAAATAACCACAGGCCAGATTTAAACCGGGGTCCCCATAGGCACCTGTCTGTGTATGGTATGGATGTTATAGCCCACTGCACCATAACACCCACCTTTGTACAGGAGGCCTGTGCTGCATCTTTACTTTCAGACCATGCACAGACATCTGGTGCCAGGACTCTTGTGCCAGACTGAAAGGTTGCTGGCTCCAGAATCTCACCATTAGCTTTGATGAGCAGCATGCCTCCTGGCTTCCCATGCTTAATTAACACTGCCAACACAGGGAGGCTTTCATTAGGCGCTTCAGGGTGGAATCCTGACTGACTGACACTGAATGCAGTGCAATCAAAAAGAAGACTTAATTTGACTTGCCACAGGGCAGGGGTGGCCCCATTGGGGGTGGATGGGGTGAGTGTTGGTGGTCCTACTTGAATGATTTCACAGGGCCCTGCTTTGACAGTGGGCCTCCACAAAACTTAATGACCAACATCATTATTACTGACGGGGTCCAAAATTATATTGTTTCCTGGGGGCCAACATTTTCTCAGATCTACTGGCTACTGGCCTTATCATAGACGTAGAAATACACATTACTGATTAATTAAACTCTCTGCTAGGTGATGTCAGGCTGATGTATACAGTCATTGTGTCAGGCAGAAATGATATATTAGTTGACGCAGGTTTTAGACCAGTGGCAGACTTTTTTTTTTTTTTTTTTTTTAAATGAGGGTTTAGTATGCAGTATGGCACTAAGTGGGCATAAATGACATTGTGAGAACTACAGATGGGTCCATGTGGGCTTTTGAGATAAATTAAAATTAATAAATTACAGAACAGTTATAGAAGAGCTGCTACAGATCAAAAACATCTGGAAGCACTCAGCTTGTACAAAAAAAATGCTCCCCATGTCCTTAGCAAGCCCAAAGACAACAGTGCACAATGTCATACTCATTTGTGATAATTATAATGAATTAACTAATTTGACACATGGAAACAGGCTTCCAAGCCCCATATTTTCTTGCTTAGACTATAAACATACAGGCACATCTCAATAAATTAGAATATCATGGAAAATCTGATTTAATTTAAATGAAATGTGGATCATAAAAGCGGGCCAAACCAAGTACTAGGCATAAACATGAGCATTGCTTTCAGAAGGCTATTATCTCTTTAGAAATCCTTTTTCATTGGTCTGAGGTAATATTAAAATTTTCTGAAATACTAATTCATTAGAGATTTGCCTGTAGTTAAACAATGACATGTTGCAGTTTTCAATCCACCCAGAAGTGCCACTGAGGTACCCTGAACATGGTACCATCCCCACACACTGTTCCTCGGGCTCTGTTGTCATGGTTGCCCCCTGCTCACACATGTGATGGTTTAAATGCAGAAGTCAAATTTCGTGTGTACTGTAGGTAAATATACTTGGCCAGTAAATCTGCAATTCAAATTCATTCATCATCCAGCTTCATGTGGGTAAAGACCACTCCACCCTGCACACTTACAGACTTTTAGCCTCATTGCGTATCTGTACTAATTTGTATTAATACTCAAGTAATTGTATTAGTGTGTGCTGTTTGTATGTCTGTGTGTGTGTATTTACATGTGTGTTTGAAAGATGGTTTGTGGGTGTGTGTGCATACGTATGTGTTTTACATCTGTGTTTGATAGTGAGAGAGAGATTGTGTGTATGTGTGTTTCTGTATGAAAGATGGTTTGTGTGTGTGTGTGTGTGTGTGCATGTACACGTGTTGGACAACGAGAAAGGGTTTGTATGTTTGTAATAGTGTGTCTGTGTGTGTGTGTGTGTGTGTTTGGATGTGTATACAGTACATACCTCCTGAGTGGCAGCACTGGGATGTGCAATGCCTGAGACACAGTACTGGAGGGGGATTAGCATGAGTGCCGGTGTTGTGAAATTTCACCCTACCCATGAAAACGTCCTACCCGAGTTAACTGCGCATGCGTACTATGGACAATTCGCGACTGCACACACGCCATAATTTTTTGCTGCTGGACGGTTACACAAGGCTAGGTTTTCTTGTATTTTGAATACTTCATATGACCAGTATTCAATGCTTAGGTTAGACAGTCAAATAATTTCAACTTGCCACGTGCATGAGATTGTGTCTGAATGCAGTTTGAATAGTTAATACTGCGAAGCATTGTCATTTTCATGTTGTCATAAAACTTGCTCATATAGCCTACGAAATTAGCCTAGGCTTTGCAGGCGTACATCGTATTTCAACTTGCCATGTGCATGAGATTGTGTACTGCGAAGCATCGTCATTTTCATGTTGGCTATAAATTTCCACTACAGGTAGGAAGAAATTATAGGTAGGAACAAATTTCAGAACACCGGACCAAATCCCTCCAACACAAACACAACACGCCTCTATCTCCTAGCCCCAGCACCCTCTCCGTCCCCCACCACACCTCCCCTATAATGAGGGTCAGGGCTGCAAGGCCATGCCGATCGTTTCCTATTGACTGTGTAGCGTGGGAAAAGCTCGCCTCTGCCCTGGCTACAGTACGCCGCTATTATTCAGGCTATTTTTCAGGCTCCACACACACATCTTCACCTGGCTGTGCGTAGCCACACTGGAAGACCTCTTGGATTCCATTCCATTCAATTCAATTCAATTCAATTCAATTCAAGTCATGCTTTATTGGCATGTGAATTACAAACAGTGCCCCCAAATAGCATTGAGTATGCAATAAAACATAGGAAATCATAGAATATGGAATAGAATTATCTCAAGCGCAGAACAATTTCTGTCTGTTTTTTCAAATGTCTGTATGTTTTAGAAAAAAAAACGAGAGCTCATTTTGTCAAGCTCTGGGACTATTTTTCCTGAACTCTCCACTCCAAAAGGTTATTTATTCCGCATAATGTGCTGAATTATGTATGTGTGTCTTTTATGCACTCGCTGGACAGAGAGACCTTGGTGTCAGGTGATGTCAGTCGACTGAATCCATTAGGTCCCTTTGACAAAAAGCATCAATATTTAACCGGATTTAATGGTTTTATTCCCTGACCACAGGATTTGATGGCAGCAATGTCATTTTAAGAGCCCAATCCATTCCCAATTCATCTCAGCCCTAAGTCAATATGCAACTTTGAGGGATTAAAACAGCAACTGGCACAGCACATGAATCACCCTTTCGGTATGTGTTAAAATACACCTCAAGGTTTCTTGAGGTCCAAAATAATCTTCTTGCCATTATAATATTAGCATATAATGCATTTTTATTTTTTTGATGACTTCTCCTTGAGGTCAAGCAACGTTGTGGTTTGTTAGTCTTTATTTATTTACTTTATATTAAATACATTATATGTTATTCATAAAGTACCAAAAAGATAAGAGTTCCACATCGGATTTAAAAGCATGATCCAGGAGCTCATGTCAGGTCACCACTTGGATCGCTTACTTGCAGCACTGTAGAGAAATGACAAAGGGGGATAAACATATTAGCCATATTGAAAGGGCACTGAACTCTATGTAGGAACAGATGTGCCCTGATACCTTTGTGACAGTGTTTTCTCTCTCTCTCTCTCTCTCTCTCTGTCTGTCTGTCTCTCTCTTTCTTTCTCTCTCTCCCTCTCTCTCTCACTTAATCACTTACTCTTTCTCTCTATTCCCTGCTCTCTTTCTCTCGACCTCTCTCTGACTCATCCAGTGACACCTTCACTTCCCCTTTCTCTCTCTCTCTGTCTATCTATCTGTCTCTCTCTCTCTCTCTCTCTCTCTCTCTCTCTCTCTCTCTCTCTTTCTTTCTCTCTTTCTCTCTTTCTCTCTCACCTTTTTGACTCTGTCCCACCGGGCTACGATGGCCATCGCAGAGGTAAACAGCGCGACCACACACCCAGCAACCACAGGCCCCACTGGGAAAGGCGTTTTCCTATCTATAGCGCAAAGTAAAAAAGTGTCACAGTGAGGGAACCTGTTGTAAAAGGCATTACAGAAAATCACAACATTTTTACTGTGATCAAATTGTAGTCATTTTGGAATTTTACTGACACACGGTGTACACTATGCAGTTGGGAGGGTACACAATAAAAAGCGAAGTAGGCTAATACTCTAGCACGTTCAGATTCACAGGTAACATTTTCACTGAAGCGCACACTATTAGACCTCAGTGAATCGTGTCTCGAACGTACCATAGCAGGTGACATTTCCTGTGATACAATGGTGTCACGCACCCGTCGTCGGTAATAGGATTCTATGACAGCTTGTTAGCATGCGTCACAGGCTGTTTTGGCATGTAAGTCAGACTTATGCTAACAATTACCAGTAATGGACACTGTTGTGGCAGCACCCATCATCTGTCATTTCTATTGATAGTATGTGGCATCTGCCACGACTTAGTGACTATTTTAAAGCTACCTGTTTAAAGCTACCTCAACACATCAAATGGATAAATGAAAGAAATAACAAAATTAAGTGGTACACAACCACATTATAAAATCACTGCACATTATACAATACAATAACCCCAACCCATGATCATTCACAGCACCACTAAGGGTTTTTGATATTTAAAAAATACCACGGGCTGTCAGATCTTTCATGTATGCCTGAGCTGTGAAGTGAAGTTCAGACAGATCAATTTCAGCCCAGCAATAGCTTCGTTCCTGCCTTACCTTCCACCACGAGCTGGAACGTCTTGGTCTTCTCCCCAAACTCAGAGGAGTGGGTCACGCACGTGTAGTTGGGCTGGTGCTGTGCCCTCCCGACACGGTCAATGGTGAGCCGGGCCTCCCTGCTGTCCTGGTAGACGGTGAACCCGTCGCCCACCAGGTTGAGTGGCTCGTCGTCCTTTCGCCAGGTGACGGACACCTGCGGGTTGGCCCACACCGAGCACAGAAGCACCACGGCTTGGCCCTCCTCCACCGTGACTGTCTCCATGCCCGACACGGACGGGGGGACTGGGGCAGAGGGTGGGATATGACTTAGACACATGTACATTACAATAGTGTGTACACATCAATGTAACCCTGGGAGAGCCTCTGTAATTTAACATTACAACATCACATTTAACTCTACAAAAAATAAACCTTTACATTTGTTTTTGACATTTATATTACTAATAGGTCATATTGTGAAATGCTATTAGATGGTAGATTGTGTAAGTAGGCTCAGTTACCCGCCCACAAAGTCATACAACCTGCGAACCTGCCTTAAAGTATGGCACCTTGTTGCACCTTGGCCATTGGATTGCACTGGATTTGAATTGGATGGCATTTGGATTTTGGATGTCAAAATTAAAAATAAACACAGATTTCTGCATCATATGCCTCCTACAACAACATCTAAAAAGTTAAATAACCCTTTTGAAGTTTTCTTATTTGGGCCTTAAAGGCCTAAGGGAGTACTGTAAAAGTCTGGCTTTAGAAAGTAAAAGGCCCATAATGTTTGTATCCAGTTCCTAATAGTTTAGCTGATTCTAATTAGTATAACTGGTTAGCCAGATAGATGAGTCAACTAGCAAAATCATCTGTTTTCAGTGCGTAGGTAGAATTAGTATATAGTAAGACTTACTTTCCAAAGCTGCTGTTTTCCCTGTCTGACAATGGACATATACACGTGTGTATATGTATGGTGTATCTTGTCGATTTTGTCATTTTCAGATAATCCCCCCAGAAGCCCCTGATCCCTAGCCTGGTAAACCAGCCCCTCGTACTTCATTTCATTTTGTGCAGAGGGTCTGGAGTCACTGCCGTTGAAATTCATGTAAGAGAACAGAGGGAGTGTTTGTGAGCCATGACGTTGACTTTGTGTGTTACATTTGAGTTGTAGTGCGTAGGTAGGCTAATTGCATATGTGACGACCAGACGTTAGCGATTCGGTAAAGGCGGAGCCACTTGTTTTAAACTTCAGCAGAGTCCACACCTCCAGGAAGAAATCGTTTCTCAATGCAGCAACTCCAGACCCTCTGTACAAAATGAAATGAAGTACGAGGGTCTGGTTTACCAGGCTACCTGATCCCCCCTCTCTGCACCTCATCTTTGCCCCTGTCACCTTTACCTGTTTTTAAGGAGGGGCAGGCTGATTCAAATTGGCATAATTTTTTCTTTGATTAGATAAACTAGGTGTATTCAACTAATCAAGGGGGTCACCTACAAGAGCACCCAAGCATGCATGACATGAAATTAACCCTAGTCTATTCTATGATTTTCAGATGTTTCAGACTAAAAGATAACCAATAACCTCTCTACAGAAAGGTTGACACTGTCTTGTGACCAAAGAGAATTTTTTGACCGTGCCAGATATTTAAGATAAATATTCCACTGCATGTTTGCAGCTATGAGCTACGTTCAATCAAATCAATCAAATCACAACTTCGGTGAAAACGGGTTTGCCAAGTCAAGCCTGTGGTTGTGGCCTATGACTGCCCTGTGTCACAGTCATTCAGTCTACACCAATAATACTTGGTCGATGTCTCCAAGTTTGTAGCATTCATGTCACACAATGCGTTTTGTGACGAATGCAGACATTTGCAGAAATGGCCAAGTCTGTAGAAGAAACATGGCAATAGGGTAGAGGAGGGTGAGTCCCAAATCTACTAATGTCAAGAATCTCAGACCCAAAGTGGTTTCCTACCTTAGTGTATGCTCTAGGACAGTCAGAAACACAAATAAAACAACTGTATTTCATGCCCGCATGCAACTCTGTTTGTATTAATAAAAAGAAATGCAAATCATATTATAAATACTTTAGCACGTTTCTGCTGCTTTACCACCACACTCACAGAGCACGTTTACTTTGGCAGAGGCCGAGACGGTGAAGTTCTTCTTCAGGTGGCAGGTGTAGGTGACCAGGTGGTCATCCGTGGTCAGGTTCTGCAAGCACAGCCTGCTGGGGCTGTGACGGTTGTTGGGGTTCAGCTGCACCATGTGCCCGTTGCGGTACCACTCCAGCTTCTCGTCCTGCCCCGACGCTCTGCCCTCCACTGTGCACGTCAGGGACACCGTACCCCCCACCTGGCCGCTCACGTAGCCTCCGGCTTCCACAGGACTCAGGACCACCTTCACACCTGGCCACAGGTAGACGCAATCAGCTACACCTTGCCTGTGCTCCACCCACGTACTAAACCAGCTCATGCCAATGCTTAATGACTGCTGTTTCGGGCTCCAAACCAGCTGTTTTCTGGTTTATTAGATATATATAAATTAGCACATAACTGTTTCAAGGATTTTTTAAACTCAAAATATGTTTTTTCTTTTTCTCAAAAGAAAATCTTAATCTGTCACTGACATGTGACTTGTTTCTCAAAGAGACCTTTCTGAGAAATAAGGTGAGGTAAGAATAAACGATACAAATATAAGATAAAAACACAGTATTTTGCAGTCTTTATGGCTCATTCAGACCGACTTGTATAGTGACAGAATACACTCAGATCACGCGTGCGGTGTGAATAGTCTAATTTGTTAACATGCATTCTAAATGAATGCGGACAGAAAACGGGCACGCGCTGTATACGCAGAGTGTTTAATGTGAATGAGCCCTTAGGGGGATGGGGTAGGGTGGGAGCTCTCTCACAGCGCATGTCTAACTTAACATCTTTAAAGTACTGTATTTTCTCCTCCCAGTCTATTCTCATCCCACTTCATTTCTCCTACGACCCCCTCAGGAGAAACAGAGAGCACACAGGTAAGATCTCATTTTCAATTTTGCTGTCCCTTGGGTAATGAAGACCTGCTCTGACATTCCTCCTCCTCCGCACACACACACACACACACACACACACGAAAGGTTGGCCAGCAGAGAGGCCATGATGTTTACTCTTGCCACAGAAATAGCAAATCCCCTTGTGCCTCCTCCCCTGAGGATACAACATGACTTGGGGAGGAAATTGGTCAACAGGAGGAGATACTAGACAAGCTGACTCGAGTGCCCTTTTATTCCCTCTGCCCCTGCCCCAGCCTGTCCCACAATGTTGTTTGAAAATCAGACCTCAGAACAGCAGACATGTTGGTTCAGATACAGGGAGAAGACTTACCTGCACCCAGGTGACAGACGTAGCACAGGAGGAGAAGACAGGAGAGAGGTTTCATGATTGGATTTATTTTCCTCTGGAAGACCTAAAAGACACAGGGAACAATACACAGGGACCATATGACAGAAATAGTCAACAATGGGCAGAAACAGGCTTCTCGAATGCTGCCCCTCGGCTGATGTAAAAATAGCGTGAGCAATAAATAAATAAATAAAAACAAAAACAACCACAACAAAAAAAACACAAGTAGCAAAGCAAGTCACCCACAGCAGTGAGATGTCTGTGGCAGCTGTCACAAATCCCCTCAGTGTACAAACATGGGGCTTAATTAAAATAGAGAATATATAGCTTGAAGGTATTGTTTCTTAACACAATCATCTACAGTTGTAAAAATAATGAATCCAACTACAGTTGTAAAAATAATGAATCCAAAATAATGAATCTAACTAAGCTATACCCTCCGTCTTTTATCAATAGTGTTACAGTGAATATTAGTTAACACAAGGAGACTCTGTAAAATATGTAAATACATTCTGTAAAATACAGACATACATTTAAAACACATCAACTGAACACATCACAGAAACGTTTGCCAACCTTCAGTTCACAGAGACAGTATTTCCTCCCTCTTCAGAGTCCTTGCTGAATGGCAAATTGTACTGATCCGCAAAGGGACCTTGATCTTGTCATGTTTTACGAGCAGATGTCTTTTATTGCAATTGCAATTGCATTTATTGTGCTTAAGGTCTGGGTCTCTCACACAAAAAATAGGCGTGATTCAGCAATGTGAAGAGGGAGCAGCAATATAACACACCCAATAAAGAGAGCAATATACTGTAGCATATTTTCAAACAGGTACAAATCAAAAGGTGATGGGAAAAGCAGGAAAGCAGGAAACTAAGCACAGTATTCAAAATAGCCCGTGAAAAGCCCTACAGGGGCCTTTTAGTAGAGACAAGCCCACAGACAGGCTGCTTATTATTGTGGTTTTGTGTAGAGAGAGAACGCTATTGGAATAATAACTGAGTATTCAATGTGTAGACAGTAACAGAGATAACATTTAACCTTAACGTTGTGTCACAGGACTAACATAAACATGTCAGATCTTGTCCTGTTATGATACACCATGGCAGTTTAGGTCTGACTACTACCACAAAATGACAGCAATTGCCTTGTCTGACAGTTTTTAGACTTTTATATGTCATAGCAGCATTTTACACTACTAAGCTGTCATAACTCCTCATGACTTTTATGAGAATTTCAATGAGATATTGATGACATGGCTTTGTTAGTATGTATTATGCATGATTCAAGTGTTACCAAGTGGGACCAGAAATAAGATTCACTTGCTTGTCTTCAATTTGAATCATAAAACTGATTTTTCAAAGCAGGGCATCTTTGGTGAACAGCGGATTAAATTTACAAGGAGTCTTGTAAATCTCTCTTACCTTCAGCACCTAAGGAAGTGGTCCACTTGGTTGTGAAGCTCTGCTGCCCCCATCTGTTCAGGAAGTGGATGTGCAAAGTCAACACAGCTTAACTGTGTCTGTTCCAGAGGGTGTGAGCACTGACACACACACACACACACACACACACACACACACACACACACACACACACACACACACACACACACACACAAACATACAATGAATAATCGGATAATTTCATAATTTGTTATTAGTAACATGAGAGCAGAGCAGACTCTACTTCCTCAGGAGGCTGAGGTCCTTCAGTGTCTGCAATAGACTTCTGCTGATGTTCTACCAGTCTGTTATGGCCAGTGCGCTCTTCTATGCTGTGGTATGCTGGGATGGTAGCACTAGGAAGAGAGACACTGGACGTCTGGACAGACTGGTGAGGAAGGCAGGGTCTGTAGTAGGCATGGAGCTGGAGACTCTAACTATGTACAATAGCCGAGAGAAGGACCCTGAGCAGGCTGCACTCTATACTGGGCAATGACTGCCACCCCCTACACATCATCTTCATCAAGAAAAGGAGTTTGATCCGCGACAGACTCCGGTCCCTCTCCTGCAGGACAGACAGGCTGCGGAGGTCCTTTGTCCCCAGGGCCATATAGTTGTACAACAGAGCACATAGAAGGAGCTGAGCATAATAGACTGGACTGCTTGAGCCCACCCACACACACACACACACACACACACACACGCACACACACACACACACACACACACTTATTTGCTGTCCCTGGTTGTCACTCCTATACTACCATAGACAACAATATACTGCACTACCCTGATAACTACTGCACTAAAGGACTCTTCCATAACACTGGACAATCTTACTAGGACACCTTAATATATCTACTTGGATTACTGCAACGCACCTTATCATGACATTTCTCTACCTGGTGGATGTTTTATTATCATTACCTTTTTCTTCCCAGTTCAGTGAATGTTTGTATGAGTGCAGATATGTGCAATATGTTTGACCTGTTTTTGCAATGTTTAATATGTGTGAGCTGTTTATGTTTCATTTCCGTCAGGATCAATAAAGTAATTCTACTTTACTCCACTCTACTATGTCACCAGCTTCCTATCTACCTAACTATGGTCGTAAAATAGATTATTTATAAAGTGTTCACAAGGAGGTCACAACCTACAACCTAGTGCTTTGGCCACATTATGAGCACAGAGGGCACAAAGTCTATTTTCTTTTGTGAGGGCTGGACTCTGCCTCTGATTAACTTTGAGCAGTATTAGTGGGGGGTGTGCATTGGCAGTTAATGTGTGTATGAGCATGTGAAAAAGAGAGAGCAACATTGTGTTTGCCATGCAGCACCAACGGTGCTGAACCATGCCGATTGAGAAAGAGGGGACAAAGCAAAGATAAAGTGGGAAGGAGTAGTTTAATAGTAAGTAGGAGTAGTTTAATGAGTGAACTCCTCTAGATGACAGGAGGAAGGACACAGCTCCTCCTGATACAGACCCAGAGGCAGACAGCGGGGGTCTGACACAGAGTGGCCAGGGCTGAGGAGAAGGTGACTGGGACCATGTCAGGGACTGATCACGGGGCCGCGGGCTCTCCGTCGGAGGAGCACAGTTCTGCCCGGCTGTTCTGCTGCAGCTCTGTGAGGCGATGGATCCCTCTGGCCCTCAGGGAAGAGGTCTACCACATCCTGCGAATAGCAGGACCCCTGGTAAGAGATGGCGCTCTGCACAAGCAATGCTGTATAGTTCAATACCTGTATATGGACTGCATAAACAAGTATAATGTGCATTCTGTTTGCATAAAGATATCTATAACTAACAAACAAACATGGACATTGGCACATTTCTGTAAAATTACTATACATTTGATTAATACATTTCATTTATCTTTGGAACCAAAGGCATTCCAGGAATACAATATCTCATTTTGACATTATACTGTAATCTATTAATGCTCATATTTATTAATGTGTTAGTGTTATTGTTTGATATCTTTCTCTATCTGATTTGTCTTGACAGCTGATGTACCGCGTTCTGAATTTCTGTCTTCCTCTTATTGCGACCAAGTTTTCTGGTAATCTGGGAAAGACTGTGCTGGCTGGCTATGCCATGTCATCAGTGGTGAGTCCCCCTTACAGATGATCCACAGTACAGTGTGTTCAGGCGCAGTGTTTAATTATCAGTGGGAGATTATTGTGTATTATAAGGGTTAAGGATGTTTAACCAATATGAAGTGACTGTACACATGCATGTGTATACAATATAGTACGGTAATAGTACTTAAAGCATTAAAGCATCACTAAGTAGTTTTTTCAACCTTAAAAATAATGTTTCCACAACTGTTTTAGTGGTTCATCAACTTTTTTCCCAGCTAAGTGAATGTTTGTACTGTATGTATGCAGATGTTTGCAATATGTTTGATCTGTTTTGTAATGTGTATTTTGTGTATGCTGCTAGACACCTTAATTTCCTTCAGGATCAATAAAATAACTCTAGTCTACTCTACTCGTAATAGGGTGAAAGGCGCTTCTGAATACGCCGCCCTCCATGGGCTATAACCGCAGTAAGTTTGGAGGAGTGGGTCATCTCTCTCTGTAGTTCGGATGAGAGAGAATTCCACTTCCAACCTGTAGGGCGACCGAAGACAAAAACTACTTAGTGCTGCTTTAAGAAAGGATGAGCAACCAAATGAAATAAAGAGATATTTAAGATTGCTGTTAAGAATGTGCCTGTTGTTGCAGTCTTTGTGATCTGTCACCTTTTCAATTGTCAATTTGCTTCCTTCATTATCTACCAAATACCAAAGGAAGTATAAGCAAGACATGCATTGCATGTTCTGCTCCCCAGATTTTGAGCGTGTCCACTTACGCAACAGGGGGGGGGCTAATCCTGGCATGCAACACGCTAGTATCTCAGGTATGCACATTTTCACTTCTTGTCTTTCATAGGCTTGCTTTACAATCACGAGACAACACTATTCACGTGAATGAGTAACAGATGTGTTTTCAGAGATAAAATAGTCTTTAGAAAAGACTTTACGGTCATTGTACTGTGTACAACAAAATTTTGAAGTGCCATCTCAAACAGGATGCTTGCATGTGGGTCAGAATCACACAAATGTGACTCAGTCACTAACAGAAGTGAGCATCGTGGGTAGTTGACTGTAATTAATGTCCCCTTGTGATTGTTTATATGTATGCAGTGAATTGAATATGTGTTTATATATGCACTCTGACATCTTTTCATATTGTCGTGTTTATACTTATTTGATGGATTTTGCAATGTTCCAAGGCTTTTGCATGAATATTGTGGCTTTTGCACTGTGTTTGTGCATTTTCATTCATGGCTTTAGTATTGCACTGACCTGTCTGGGCCACTGTAGGAAAGAAGGATATAACATAAACTATATTAACTATTATTTTGCAAAAGTGCTTGTACTATTTTCACTACTAGTATTTTTACTACTAATGTCAAATATGCATCAGTCATTATGCTATTTCTACTACTAATAATAATAGTTTAAAGATAATATCTTTCTCAATATTACCGGTATGCAATATTTTTTAATGTTTCAGTTCTCCAGAGCTTCCAGACACGTACTGTATGTCTACCCCTGCTAGTGAGCTGAGCTGTGGGTCTGTGCTTTACCTCCCTGTGTAGACGTTTGGTGCGAAGAACCTGCTGCGTGTGGGGGTAATCCTACAGAGGAGTCTCCTCATCCTGCTGCTTTTCTGTCTGCTCTGCTGGGCTCTGCTGGTCAACACTGAGGCCATCCTGCTAGTGTTGGGACAGGAGCCCGAGGTGGCAAGGTAACAGATGCTGGAGCCAGAGGCGTAGCTTGTGAAAAAAACAACACAGGAAACTGCCTGGGCCCTCCCAGTGCAAAGGGTCCCCAAGGGCCGACAAACCTTAAACTACAGCAGTGGCAATACAGTTTTTAGAGTAAATCAGGATTTCTTTTTGCTTTGGGTCCCCAACAGCCTGTGGAATTGCCTCTCAAGCCTGAAGCACAAGCTTAAGATTGAGTGGTTTGTGAAATGTGTTTGCGCACTGTTTACTCATGTAGTGGTGGAATCGTATCTCCTAAAACACCAAGCAAGTTTCAGTGTCCCCAGCTGTAACAACAGGGACTGTGTTTGAAGATTGACATCTGGCTTTAGAAGAGATAAACAAGTACAATCAGGCAGGGAAAAACACAGAGAGTTCATTTCAAGTCATTTTTAAAGCATTTAGTGTAGTATGTCCAGTGTACAATAAGCCTGGTAAACCAGCCCCTCATACTTCATTTCATTTTGTACAGAGGGTCTGGCAGTGCTGTACGGAGAAACGATTTCTTCCTGGAGGTGTGGACTCAAACAAGCAACAACACTTGTTTAAAACAAGTGGCTCTGCCTTTACCCTATTGCTAACGTCTGGTTGTGACATATGCAATTATGTCAATGTCATCGCTCACAAACACTCCCTCTGTACAAAATGAAATGAAGTACGAGGGGCTGGTTTACCAGGCTAGTGTACAATAACATTATCAAACAGCATGTAAATGTTGTCCTGTTGTATTTCGGAGACACATTTAGAAAGAGTTGTGGGCTGTTGTTAAATTGTCCATATGATCGTTGTTCATAGATTATTGACTACTGATTGTAGTCTAGGTTACTGACATGTCATATATGGTCTCTTATAGGATAGCCCACATGTACGTCCTTGCAATGCTACCTGCTATTCCGGTAAGGTATAGTATGCCCAGAAATAATATTCTTTAAAATTATGCAACAGATACTGTTTCCTTAACAATCTTTTTTTCTAATGACAGCCAATCTTTCTACACCTCATACTTGTAGCGTATCTTCAGAATCAGGTATGCTCCATGCCAAGTATAACTCACAAAATATTTCATTTGAAATTTGATTTGGCCAGAGGTGGGTATAGCCCTAGTTAGGTTGGTCTTTTAGTTATTAATATGTGTTTACCTGCTATCCCTAGCTTCAAAGAGTTATGCCATGTATTTGTTCTTCATGTATGGACTTAAAGGAGAAATTCGGTGTAAAATGAAAATTGGCATGTTAAAACATCATACCGAGTTGGTATGTTTGTTGAGGAGCAAAATTGAGTTAGCCTGTTCTATTCAGAACTGAACTATTTTTTACCGTTTGTCCCAGAAGGCTAACAATGGAAGTGGTAGGTGCCCTTAGACGAAGCATGAAGATTACGCTATTATTAAACCATTAAAACAGTTCGAAGACACTCCACACTCCATCAGTAGTACAACAAAGGCCCTGGCATTCAAAAGAAGGCACTGAGAACTTTGTAAATGTACACAACGTTTATTAAAAAAACTGTTCTTACATGCAGTAGTTTGCAGTTGTTTCTCGTCGCCGCCATGATGAAAGTCCAAACATCCTTTAACGTACGTGACTTAACTAATTTGCTCTTCTACCTATGACTGTACAGTTGGAAGTATGTGTTATGTAAGGGATAACAGCCACTGAGGTGTGCATTCGATGGAATTAATCAACGCTGGCGTAGGCAAATAACTTCTCGACCATTAAATTGGTTGTTTAACGGCCAGCCAATCAGAAAACAGCATTCTATTTGACTGGTTCACAAGGACTCGTATCCTCTGAAGTCAGATTGCCCACCTCTGGATGTAGTTCATATGGAATATGTGACTGTGTAACATGTGACAGATCTTTTGTGTGATGGCAGGGTGTGATCCTGCCTCAGCTCTACATGAGTGCAGTGACTGCTGTGATCTCCTTGCTGATCAACTACACCCTTATCTACTGGCTAGACTTCGGCATCCCGCAAGTTCACACCTTATTCATACCAGAAGTCATTTCAGTGCATGGCAGCATCAAAAAACAGAAGCTGTATTTAAATTCAGATTTTTTTGGGGGGTCTGACCACTCACTTACTCTCTCTCTCTCTCTCTCTCTCTCTCTTTCTCTCACCCTCTTTTAATTTTCACCTCCCTCTGTGACTGTCTCTCTCTTTCTTTTCTTCGATCTTTCCCTTCGCCTCTCTGTCTATGTTAATATTTCAGAGGTTGTGTTGCTGCCACTTCACTCACTCAGTTTGTCAACTGTTTTCTTCTATGGGGCTACATAGTCTGGAGGAAGCTGTATGTCAAAACCTGGGATGGTAATTAAAAGACATGCATTGCACCACATGACTGAAGGCAGAACTTCTAAACTTCATAATGTCACATTCACTGTCTAATCACATACCGTGATTGCCGGCCTTTGTCTGTCTGTCTGTTTGATAGAAAAATAAAGATGAATGTATGAATGTATGAATGTATCGTTCTGAAATTTTGACAGTATGTCGGCATTCTGACTGTCTTGAGGTGATTCCTGTTTTGCTGAATATCATTCATTGGTTAACTCACGGTAAAAAAGTTGGAAATTTATCATGGGAATTCCCTTTGACGAAATGAAAAAAAAAAATTAGGAAGAATTAAACTGCTTGGCGGAAGTCTGCACTGTTTTAGTGCTTTTCTAGTTTCATATTCACACAAAAATCCCTATTTGAACTGTTTGCCTACAAAAACACATAGCTTCTACTTTAAAACAATCAATATAAGTTCCCACATCTTTTGGTGCTGGAAGACAAACATATTGGGATCCTTTAATGAAATAACACGTGTGTGATTACTGTAGGCTGCCTTGTCAAAACTTGAAATTATTTTGCCATCTTTCACAAGATTTGCCTTGACCGTCTAAAGGTTGCTTTTCTGACAACTGAGAGTTTTCTGAGCAGGAGATGTTGCCAGCTTTTGCTAAAACAACTGCTCTTCAAAAGACGTTGCTGTCTACAGATATTACTGGAGAAAGCTTTACATCTACAGTATTGCAGTTATGCATATGCGTTAATGCATATTGCGTTATGTTTCCACTGAGGCTAAGGGTTGTTGCTTCTCCGCCATCCCTTGTCTGGAGCAAATATATTATAATAGCTTTCTAGGTTTGCAGGTAGCAGCTAGCCAACAGGTAACACAAGCACCTGCTTGGAGCCCCCAAGCTACAAAAGGGCCGTAGAGGGATGACAACCATTAAACTACAGCAATTTTAATGCAGTGTTTAATAAAATTGTTTTCTTTTCTTGGGGCCCCAAAAGAGTCTAGAATCACCTCTGATTTTGATGTAGGAGGAAGCCAGTTGTGTTTTCAGTTCTAGTACTAAACTAGAGTCTTGTCTTGCGTCTTAGTAGGAAACCGACTGCATCCTCAGTTCTAGTACTAATTGGGAGTCTTGTCTTGTGTCCTAGGAGGAAACTGACTGCATTCTTAGGTCTAATACTAAACTAGAGTCTTTTCTTGTGTCCTAGGAAGGATCTGACTGCATCCTTAGTTCTAGTACTAATCAGGAGTCTTGTCCTGTGTCCTAGGCTGGAGTACGGACAGTCTGCAGGAGTGGGGCTCTTTCATGAAGCTGGCCATCCCCAGTGCCCTCATGTATTGTTTAGAATGGTGGGTTTATGAATTTGGAGCGTTCTTTGCAGGTCAGTAATTTACAAAGGTGCCAAATCTGTCCACAGAGACTGAAAGGCCATATTACATATTTGGGTCACACTTTATTTGAATGGTACTACAGTCCTGTGGAATATCTACAGTTGCTGAGCCTGTCACTGTTAAAGACCATCTACTGAAACTGTTTGGCAAAGGTTATGCTTTGGGGTTAGATTTGATGAAGGTGATAAGTCAGTAGAACATAAACAAAATGAAACTTAATTCAACAAACCATCTAAAATGTCTCTCCAAATAAATTGTTACCCAGGTCTTCAGTCAGTTAGATGGGCTCATTAGTGAAATAACCCATTTTGTGGTGATATAGAAGTTAGTCCAGGGTTGGCCACAATGCTCTTAAGACTGTTTACACAGCATACTGGCATCGTTTACTGAAACATTGCTTTTTTTTCTTCCACAGGTATGTTAAGTGAAGATGACTTGGCAGCTCAACATATTGTCATGATGCTAGCATTTCTAAATTATATGGTAAAGCCCTAAATTGTTTTCTCACAATCTCTTTTGGTCATTGAATACATTCCTTTCATAACCAGCTAATGAGAGACATACCGATGCTACAACAGCATCACACCCATATTTCCTTTCATTCATGTGTTACATTACGGCTTAGCTTGAAAAATAAACCCATCATATGTCAAACATTACATTACAAAACAAAACATTACTTTTTATAATATCAACAGGTTAAAGTGTGTTTCATGTTCAACTACAGTATGTTAGACCTTCTTGGAATCTCTGTGTGACTCTGGGATTTTTGTAGCCTGGTAAACCAGCCCCTCGTACTTCATTTCATTGTAAGAGGGTCTGGCAGTGCTTGCACTGACATTGCTGTTTTAGGCAGAATTTTGCCGTGACCAATGACGTTGACTTTGTGTGCTACATTTGAAATTGTAGTGCGTAGGCAGGCCAATTGCATATGTCACCACCAGATGTTAGTGATTGGGTAAAGGCAGAGCCACTTGTTTTAAACTTCAGCAGATTCTACTCTTCCAGGAAGAAATCGTTTCTCAATAGAGCACTGCCAGACCCTCTGTACAAAATGAAATGACATACGAGGGGCTGGTTTACCAGGGTAGGATTCTTGAAACGTGTTTTTCTTTTCTTTTTTTTGCCTGTTTAGGTTCCTCTGAGTATCCAGGGTGCCACCTGTGTCCGTGTGGGTAATGCACTGGGTGCAGGGGATACAGCAGGTGCCATCAGAACCAGCAGGGTGGGCTTTGCCCTTACAGGTCCGCCCCCAGTGTTTTTCGTATCATACCAATTAGGTTTCTGCCATTTATGGGCAGCTGTGGCCTAATGGGTAGACAGTTGGTTGGCTTGTGATTGGAGGTTTGCAGGTTAGAATGCCGCTTCAGTAGGAAGAATGGGAGTGGAGGACTAAACAACTAGTGCTCACCTGCACCCTCATCCATGGCTGAAATGCCTTTGAGCAATGCTTAATCTTAATCTTAAACCCCCCGTTGCTCCAGGGGCTGTAACTAAAACCCTGTACCTGAATAACTGTTGCTCTTGTAAGAGCATCAGCTAAGTGTATTGTTATTTATGTGCATGTATTGTACATTATACCGTATGTAGTTGATACTGTGTATATACTGTTGTATGCTGTTCCATTAAGTACTTCCTTTGATTTTCATCAACAGCCCTGCTAGCTGTTTTTCAGGGTGCTATCCTAGCCTCCTTAAAGTCAGTCATTGCCTTCATTTTCACTTCAGAGGAGTAAGTCATTGTTCATATATTGTATGCTGAAACTGCTCTGTCACTGTTATTCCAAATATTACAAACTAAAGACAGTGTCCTCATCCCTGGTTTTAACTCCACTCCAGGAAAATTGCACAGCTGGTCTCTGGAATCTTCACGATTTACTGCTTCTCACAGTTCTTTGATGGTCTTGTGGTGAGTTGCCCTACTGAATAAAGTCATATAAAAGACTCTGTTTAGGCTCTCATGTCAACATGTCAAAGCCCTTCAGTTATCACATATCTGAGTAAGTGTTGGGATATCTGATGACTACATATTTAGTTTGACTTATATCATTAAAGGGTTATACCAGGTACTTCTTGGATTCTGCATACATCTTTGCCATGCCCAGATTAATTACCATTACATTGGTAATTTGCTAGACTTAGAGTAATGATGCATTGTAGCAAAATGCTAAATCACTGACAACAACTTAGCACGGCATTAAGCACAGAGTCTGTGTATGGGCCCTGTGCTGCCTGTTTTTAAGTGATAGTGGGTCATGGTAAATGTTTGTATGTCTACCTCTCCCCAGTGTGTGAGTATGGGCGTTCTGCTGGGTGCAGGTCGGCAGAGAATAGCGGCTGTGGCTAACCTCTTTGGCTACTACTGCATCGGCCTCCCTTCGGGCATAGCCCTGATGTTTTCTGCAGGACTACAAGTGGCTGGTATGTGCCCTTTGCTAATAACTGTCATTCTACATATTTAACACCAAGGACACTCTTGTTTCGCAAGTGAACAGCAGACAGACTAACAGAACAGTGTCATGACTAACTCTCTCGTCCTTTAAACTTGGCAGGTTTTTGGCTTGGTCTGCTGATCACTGTCTGTGTGCAAGTGACCTTTTTCCTCACAGTCATCTCTAAAATGAACTGGAAGACTATAACCAAGGAGGTGGGCCTACTTCTTTTTACAACCATGCCTTGTCAGACAACTGGGGAAAAAAAGTTAAAAACTGACAGACTTTGGTAGCGGATTTTGTGGATGTGTAACCTCAGAAGTTCACTGAGCCGGTTTTGTTGATATTACAGGCAGTCGCACGTGCGGGGAAGAATGTTTGCACAGCCCTTATGCCTGATCCAGACCAGAGCACCCTGCAGAGGGACAAAGAGGTCTGTGTTTGTCAGTGATGTAACACATATTGATATAACATCTCCCGTGAACTTAGATAACTAAGGAGTGAGAATGGACTAGAGAGACCACACTGTAAGGTTAGAGGTTAAAGCTCAAGCCTAAGAAATCTAACAGTGGGACTGGATAAACAATTCTGATTTTGAATGTGTGCATTGCTTTCATGTCTGGTACATCCAGGTCCATTATGTATGGTGGACTGGACACTACTTGGTCACTACAGAAACAACAGACACTGCAGATACTGTACATTGGATTGTGAATTCCAAATCTTACTCTCAGCCATATGTTTTTAGAGCATGTTTTATCTTTTGGTCTACTCTTCATGAAATGCTTGATGTATTAGGACAAGACATGCATAATTTCTCTCTCATAGGTAACAGAAGTAATAACACGCAACACAAATGTCTTATTTACTTTCCTTGAGCCAGGCTGAGAATGGCCATGGGTCTTCTTCCCACCAACTACAGGAAGGACTGAGGGTTTCTGGCACTGACAACCAGCAGCAGCCTGCAGCTCTGCTGTCCTCCTCCCAGCTGCTGCTCAGGAGAGGGCTCGCCACACTGACTGCCCTCCTCATCCTCGGAGTGGGACTCACCCTTCACCTCCTCCTGCCCCTACCAGAGTCGTCATGGAGCTCACACGTCAACGCTACCATGGAGGATGGAAACTGGACCACAGCCCCTCCTCTGGAACACTCCACTGATGTAAACCAATAAAAGGCACAAGGCAGGGCAAAGAAGCTTTAGGTGTACAGTATACCTGTGGCGGGGCCACACACCTTTAAACTCCTCTTTTTAAAACCTTCAAGCTTTTTTTAGTCCCTTTAAAGACTGTTTTACCCATAATACATAAAGTTTGTGTTATGCCTTTGGCACGCTTTGTTTTATATGAATGAGGAAGACTCAGTATGAATGTACGAAAACATGAATGACATGTTATGTGAATGTAATGCCATCGATGAGCATCTGAAAAGCATCACCTGCAGCTATGTAGAAGAGCAAAACAATGTTTTTGTTATTAAAGCGAAGTAAAAGTGATACTTGCAGAAATGATTTTATTCTGAAGAAACAGTGAAAACTGTTGTGGGAGGACAAATGGTGACGTTTAATGGCACGGGAGAGTATGGAGAAATTGAACTAGTACAATTTTACACCTAAGACAGTTATAAATGGTAGAGACAATTAACTGTGCTGTAAGTAAGGATTAAACGAAGTAAAATATCCTTCCATACAAATGAAAGAGGAGTGGGGTTATGACGTTGATGGAGATTCATTTGTATTTAAATACACCTGAAATGTGTATCTATTTGATTCTGTTCTGTTGTCATGGCCATCAATGTAAGAGTAGACTTAACATCCTATTAATGTCTTAAGTCTTAAGTTAGGTCACACTGCTAAACATCCCTGTTACTAATATGCTATTTAATCTGTGTTCCACTATGAAGTACATACATGTATACACTCATTTTACATAATTCCTATTCAGTTTAGTTTAATGTATTTATTTTGTATAGTAAAGGCAGGAGAAGGCCAGCACACCTTGGAGGTGAATAGTACAGGTGCCACTATACCTCGTTTTTCATTTGTTTTCCTACTGTTTTGTACTGCACTATGTCTTAATGTCCTTTTTAAAGCTAAGCTTGAACTAAAACTTGATCACAATAAAGCAACAGAGTCAAGAACAAAATTCCCTTTTTCTTGGTTGGTTGCAGAGAGGATTATAAGAAACAGCAACATTGCCAATTCAGTTAGAGTAGCACACACCTTTTAAAGAAAAGCAGTCGTCCTCTAACATAGTTTTCAAAGAATCTGAGCTCAATACTTGTTATGTGTTGATAATTAGTGGCACAATCAGTCACAAAGGTGAACATTTTTTTAAGGTGAGAGGTCAAGCATTTTTTTGTTATTCATAGATAGAGTCTTTCAGAGAATGTGTATTACTGCACCATCATGGATTAAAGAATGTCAGTCCCACTGATGATGAATAACAAGATTGGTGATTGAGTTAGTCTAGCACACGTTTACATTACTGCATTAGACAACTGAACTTGATTAACCTACCATGAGGGAGAGAGAGAGAGATGTTACAGCTTTTTTCCACTTATGACAAAGAGCCACTTGAAGTGTTTACATTAACAAATGTGGTCAGTCATTCCCTTTGTTCACACTGATAATGTGCCTGTGACAGTATAGGGTTAAAGTACGGACACATGAAACTAGGAGTCTCCAGTGATTTTTTTTTGTAGTGAGCTTCTGGCAGGTGGTACAAAGGTTAGCTGGGGATAGCTGCTGCATAACTGCCACAGCTGGCAAAACATTGTGAAATCATTGCAGTGGCGCATAGAGGCAAACATCTATTTGACAGGGTTAAAGTGGCGCTCTGCTCCCACCATGACAAAGCACAGTAACATGAGGGGATGTAGTGCCATTTTACACTGTGTCTGAATTTAAGAAGTAAGTTGCACACTCTTTGAGTTTCATGTCTGACTTGATGAATTGGGGCGAGAGGTTATTATTGTGGGGAATACTCTGTTTGTCCACCAGTGTTTTCATTCTCGGGTTGACTGTTTGTCAGACGCACAATGCTTTCTTTTTTGTCCCTGTTCAACATATTTGAATCAAAGGCATTTCTTCCAGTATTATGTGCCCTAAATCATCACTTTTCACTTCTGTGAAGAGCGATACCTAAATTCATAGTCCAGTCTTCAGAAATGCAACTCACTAGTAGGGGATGTACTTACAATAATGTTTAAGATTAACTTGTGTATGAACAGTAACACCATTTTAATCAATGCTAATTGATTTGGGCATATCAAACAACAAGGCCCTTTGTTTACACTGTTAAGTTTTATCAGTGTTGACAAGATATATCTTAGTATTGATTGTTTAACCTGGGTGTACACACAGCACCACTTGGTCTTCCCCTCTGAGACTAAATCAACACTTCCTGTGCTCAACTCCTCCTTTGTTCAGTGACCCTTTAAGAGCATTGATACCCTCTTACCCCCAAGGTGGCTAAGGGACAAGAGCTGGGCCAGTGAGAGACCAGGGCTGAACAGAGGCGTAGCTTATCAGAAGGCAACACAGGCAACTGCTTGGGGCCCCCTGGCCACCACAGGGCCCCTGAAGTCTGACAGATCTGAAACTACAGCAGTGGCAGTACAGATTTTAACAACAAAAAATTAAGATTGTTTTTGCTTGGGGTCCCAGCAGACTCTGAAATCGCCTGTGGGGTTGAGGAGGACACCATGGCTGGGACTGATAGCAGGGGTGCAAGGTTGTCCTTGCCAGAAGATTCCAGTTCTGCCCGGCTGTTTTGCTGCAGCTCTGTGAGGCGATGGATCCCTCTGGCCCTCAGGGAGGAGATCTACCACATCCTGCGAATGGTCGGACCCCTGGTAAGAGATGGCGTGCCACTCTGTAAGGGTGGTTCTCTGTGTCAGCATTTCTTACATGATTGAGATTACACAACATATAAAATATGAATCGGTCATTTACTTTTAGACTTGTACAAAATTGCATAGAATTGCACAGAAATAATGGTTTTAGAAAATAGCAGTTGCATTAAAAAGTAATTTGTTATTTCTCTTTTCCTAAAAAAAATGCATTACATAAATTAATGTAGTGCATTAAAAATCTACACTAATAACGAAATAATGAAGTAAATTTTTTTCTCTATATGACGTTTTTATGCCATGTGATGTTCCTCCTGTGATGCACTGGACCTCTATATTATGTGATATATGTGTCTGTTTTAGTGCCCAGCTGGACACACAAGCTGCTTTATGCAATGGATGCCCATGCTGGGCCAGAAGTGTCCTACCCTGCTGACCCATCTAAAAAATACCACAGTGCAGCCCTCAGTGAAAGCTGCTGAGTCATTGCTGTCTCTTCATCAAACAAGCATAATGTAACCAAATATGACTTAGGGGGTATACTGCAAAGGTGATAAAGGTGATAAACCTGTTTTAGTTGACTTAGAGCTACAGTTGTAAACTTGTTAGTAAAAGAGCCCAGTCCCTCGCTCTCTTAATTAAAGAAATGACAACGGGCTTTTGTTTTATCAGGTGTGGAACTACCTCTGGGTTAACTAAACCAAGTTTGTCCCTTAACCATTTCTATAGTATGCCCTCTGGCATTATGCTATTTTGTGCTGATTCCTCTGATGTCTTTCAGTGTGAGTGAGTGTGTGTGTGTGTGTGTGTGTGTGTGTGTGTGTGGGAAAGTGTGTGTGTGTGTGTGTGTGTGTGTGGGAAAGTGTGAGAATATGATTCTTCCTTTTTCCTTTATTGCCCTCAACAGCTTGCATGTCGCACCCTGAATTACCTCCTGCCCTTTGTGGTGACGATGTTCTGTGGTCGCCTGGGGAACAGTGCACTGGCAGGATACGCCATGGCCTGTGCTGTAAGCCTACCCTTGTATTTATGTCATGACATGCTCCATCGGCACTGGTGGATTTTTATAACTCATAACATAAGCCATTTGAGCAATTTCTATTGACAAAGACAATCTGTTTGTTGCTCTCCAGATTATAAATGTGTCAAGTGCAGCAACAGGAATTGGATTATGCCTAGCCTGTGACACACTTATAGCTCAGGTAAGATTTGGTGTGATGTTTAATAAATGTGATTTTCTCGACTGGCTTAGTCTGAGAGGGATCTAAGAGAAATGGCAGTGGCCTTGAAAAACTACGTCTGTGTCTGTGTCTGTGTCTGTGTGAGCACATGTCTGAAAGTATATTTGTGTGCGAATGTGTCTGTGTACGAGTGCCCTGCTGCTGAGCTGTGCGTCTGTGCTTCATCTGCCTGCTCAGACGTTTGGTGCGAGGAACCTGCTGCGTGTGGGGGTTACTACTAATGTCAAATATGCATCAGTCATTATGCTATTTCTACTACTAATAATAATAGTTTAAAGATAAAATTATCTTTCTCAATATTACCTGTATGCAATATTTTTAATGTTTCAGTTCTCCAGAGCTTCCAGACACGTACTGTATGTCTACCCCTGCTAGTGAGCTGAGCTGTGGGTCTGTGTTTTACCTCCCTGTGTAGACGTTTGGTGCGAAGAACCTGCTGCGTGTGGGGGTAATCCTACAGAGGAGTCTCCTCATCCTGCTGCTCCACTGCCTGCCCTGCTGGGCTCTGCTGGTCAACACCCAGGCCATCCTGCTAGTGTTGGGACAGGAGCCTGAGGTGGCCAGGTAACAAATGCTTTGTTTGGGCATTGGTTCCAGTAAAAGAATATATGTGAATTCAAATACATATTTGAAGTATTTTTGGGGGGCTTTTAATAACCATTAATCCAGGGATGTAGCCAGAAATCATAAAATGGGTGGGCGCAGAAACAAATGAGGTGGGCCTAGCATAAATAAACATGGGTTATTAGTAAAACAGTCAGTCGAACGCATAGAGTCTTCTGACTGGGTGGGCCTGATTGACAATCACCTATGCTTTAATCTGAAATAGTTCAGACATGACAGAAAATAAGAGGGACAGAGAAATGGGGAAGGGACCGGAAAATGACCTTATGGTATGGACACCTTAGCAAACAGTGTTATGGGGCTCACCCTGACAAATACATTTTTGGGTAATTTGTGAAACTTCAATGCTATCACAATCTGTATAAAAACAATTATAAAAACACATTTAAATTCAGTGAAACCTCTACATTAAACTACATAGCTGTTTTCTGTGCTCTTAAATGACCTGCAGCTTAACTTTGATAAGAATCTGTGACATTTTTTCCCTTGCAGAATAGCAGAAATCTATGTGCTGGCATATCTGCCTGCCATTCCGGTAAGTCAGCATGAACAACACATCAAACTGCACTGTACACTATCACAGCACCAGTTCATTTTTTCACTATTGTGTTCTAATCTCTACCATGCAGGCTTTGTTTGTGCACCAATTACTGACATCCTATCTACAAAACCAGGTGTGCTGCTGCCTTCCTTCCATTTTTATTTTTCATTCATTGTATAATGTGTGCACAGTGTGTGCACAGTATGAGTGGGTTGTGATCATGTTTGTTGTCTGTGTGTAGGGAATTATCGTTCCAATGGTGTACACCGCTATATTCTCCAATATTGCAAATGTGTTGACCAACTACGCTCTGGTGTCCTGGTTGGACCTTGGAATCATGTAAGTCATCTTGCAGCTTATGGAGATGCTCCTTTCAAGACATCTTGGCACTCCTAACTAATATAATGTACACCATCTCTGGTGTTGTTCTAGGTGTCTGAAGCAGAACCCTAATTTATGTGAAAAGTGACCTGAAAGCAATTGCGCGATGTTCATTTGTTATTGCCAAAAAAACAGAGTGCAATAACATTTACCAAAACAAACTGCAGAGAAGTGAAAAAAGAAAAGTAAGAAAATGAAACGTAAGATATTTTTCTCATTCTAGAGGGTCTGCAGCAGCCAATTCCCTCTCTATCATCTACAACATGCTGTTTCTGTTCCTGTACATCTGCTGGAGAGGGCTGCATGTCAGCACATGGGGAGGTGAGAGAGAGGAGCTGTCACGCCTGCTGAAAATCAACTTCGCCTCCTTGCACGTGCTTCCACATAATCAGAAACTATTTCAGAACATCTTAAATAATGCCGTGGGGTATCATCACAGCTAAAAAAAACAAAAGCCTTTGCTTGTGTGATTGATTGAAAAGCAGAAAACAACAGAAAAACAACAGAAACACCACTGCAATTCTCAGACCACGGCCTGCTTTTTATTCATCGCTTAGCATGTACATCGCTTAGCATGTAGCCTACATCGCTTAATGGTTAACAACCCTCTGTAGCCAATTGAAACAAGAAAGAAAGAAAGCAAGAAACTATCAAACAAACCAGCAAACAAACTATTAAGTAATCAAAGGTAGCCTTATAAATGTATATGTAGCTTTGTGTTGTTGGGGGAAGCCAGCTCTGTTCTCAGTGCTAGTACTAAACTAGAGTCTTGTCTTGTGTCCTAGTAGGAAGCTGACTGTATTCTCAGTTCTAGTACTAATCTGGAGTCTTGTCTGGTGTCCTAGGCTGGAGCACGGAGAGTCTGCAGGAGTGGGGCTCTTTCATGAAGCTGGCCATCCCCAGTGCTCTCATGTGCTGCTTCGAGTGGTGGATCTATGAGATTGGAGGATTTCTAGCAGGTCTTTCTTTCCAAACGTCTTCCTTAGCTAACTTATTTATATTTATTTAATAGGGGCCATCAACCTGCCTGACAAAAGATAGATATGAGCCTATATGGCTACAATCTTGTATTTTTACATGTTTTTTATGTTTACTAACATATATGCTATCCCTGTTTTAAATCAATTAAATGTGAAACTTAAAATCACCAAACAGTTCCCACGCCTAGACTGGGGTTAAAACCCATATAGGCAGCTCAGCACACTAACTCATTTTCATTCTACAATTTCAGGCATGCTGAGTGAAGAGGACCTTGCTGCCCAGCACGTGGTCATAATGGTGGCTTACATTAACTACATGGTATAACTTTTGCGGCAAGAAAACAATAGATCACTCATTATTATTCTTCTTAGAATGAGATTCTCTGACAAGTTAGACATTAATGGATACAGTGCAAAAGCATAACCACAGAAAGGATGAGTTGGGAAATCTCCCAGGAAACGTAATAGTGTGTGAACGACTGTGGCGCTCTTTTGTAACTGAGGCTGTAAGATTTCTGCAATGCCATACCTTGAGCAAAACATTTACCCTCTGTTCTGCTTGAAGTCGTTCTGACAGTGATTTTGCCTGAGATCATGAGCACATATTCAGACACTAGTATAATGATTCATTTACCTTAAAGATACCTTATTCCATACCTTTTATAGAAATTGGCAATACTGTATACTTACTTGTTTCCATGTGGGCGTAAAGATTCCTTTAGGTGCCCAAGGAGCTGCCTGCATTCGTGTGGGGAATGCCCTGGGGGCAGGAGACACCGCAGGGGCCATCCGGACCAGCAAGGTGGTACTGGTCGCCACAGGTAGACAAAATTAAAGTGTTGACTCCTTCACATACATTTTGGCCTTGATGGTTGCACGTGTTGAGTAGCTGTGACTGCCTGCTCTCTGTTTAACTCCACAGGTGTGTTGTCAGTTATTCAGTGCACCATCCTGGGCGGCACAAAAAATGTAATTGGATACATTTTTACCTCTGATGAGTAAGTAGGATTAAGGTTTCATTACAGATCTGTTGATATATAAATGAAACCAATTTAAAAGTGTTATGGGTTTTGATATCATAGCTGTTCATGTGTTCTTCAATTGCAGCACCATTGCAGCACTAGTTGCAAAACTCTTCGATGTCTACTGTGTTCTCCAGTTTTTTAGCTCATTCATGGTAAACAACAAAACACACACACACACACACACACACATGCACACACACACACACACACCCATCATCGGCGATCACTCGTAACGAGTATGATTGTCCTCCTGACAGAGGGTCTGGTTATTTGTGGGTCGTCAGATGGCGGTTGAGGCCAATCCTTGATCCACAATCTCTATTGCAGTGATGGCAAATGTAGACCGATATCTTGGGGGTTGCTGTTTGGGGAGCCGTTTTGGTGGGGTTTCTCTCCTTTCTCAGTTGCCTTTTGGTTTCTGCAGCACGGTGGAGGACCTTTTCAAGCTGTGCTGTCCCCTCATGGACCATCCTACTCCACTCGTCTCTTTTAAGAGCAGCCGCCTCCCATTTGTTGAGGTTGAAGCAGCACTTTCGGAGGTGTTCTTTGACCATGTCTTTGTACTGCTTCTTCTGCCCTCCTTGCGTGCGCTTTCCTTCCTTTAGTTGGCCATACAGAATCTGTTTTGGAAGGCGGTTGTCAGGCATGCGTATTACATGACCTGTCCATCGCAGCTGGTGCCTTGCAATTGTTGTTGTTATGCTGGCGATGTTGGCTTCTTTCAGGACACTGATGTTGGTGCGTCTGTCTTCCCAGCTGATCCTCAGGATCTTGCGCAGGCATCGCTGGTGGTATTGCTCCAGGGCTTTCAGATGTCTACTGTAGGTAGTCCAGCTATCAGCACCATAGAGCAGTGTGGGGAGAATTATAGCTTGATAGACCAATAGTTTTGTCTTTGTCAGAATATCCCGGTTCTCAAAGACTCTGTCTCTCAACCTAGCAAAAGCTGCACTGGCACATCCTATGCGGTGGTGGATTTCTGTGTCAATGACAGCTTTTGTGGATAGAAGACTGCCCAGGTACATAAACTGGTCTACATTTTCCAAGGCGTTGTTTTCCACAGAAATTTTAGGCCTTTGGGAGGGTGTGTCAGGAGCTGGTTGGTAGGGGATCTGAGGTTTCTTGATGTTGATGACAAGTCCTAGAAGTTGGTAGGCTCTGGCAAAGGCATCCATGATGCCCTGGAGGTCCGCTTCAGAGTGAGCCACAAGGGCATTGTCATCGGCATACTGTAGCTCCATGATGGAGGACGTAAGCACTTTGCTTTTTGCACACACACACACACACACACACACACACACACACACACACACACACACACACACACACACATTTTAATATGTATTTGTAGTAACAATAAGCGAAACAGACTTTTATTCCTTTTTCAGTGTGTCAGCATGGGCATTCTTCTTGGGATGGGGCAGCAGAGAATAGCAGCTGTAGCCTACTCTGTTGGATACTACTGCATTGGGCTTCCTGTCCTGATAGCTTTGATGTTCGCTGCTCAACTAGATGTTCTAGGTAAGATCAAATAGTACAATATTTAATTACATTACTGTTCCAGCGCTTTGTAAATACCCAAAGTTGCTTGGGTATTTAGAGTGAATGGTTGAATGGTTCCCAAACCCATACACCATAGGCTATATAGAGTTCAGTGGTAATCACATTATATACAGTGTTACAATCTTTTAGTCTTTGTCTAGAAACACTTCAGTTTATGGGCCCTGTTACAGTGTATCAACATCATGAAGTACAGTGTAACAAAGTTTGTAACAAGATGTAACATTATGTACTTACACTGCACCTTAGGGTAAAGGTTAGGATTAGGGTTTGTGTTAGGTATGTATAGTGTAAGTACATAATATTACATGTTGTTACATTTAGATACACTGAAGAAGGGCCCGTAAAATAAAAGCGTTTGCCTTTGTCCTAACACATTCTGAGGATTTTTACAACTTTGGTAATGGAAAGTGCAAACGTGGCAATTATCAATTATCTTTAAACAGGCAGGATTTTGTTTTAATTTCTGTAGCATTTATGTTTGTGCTCCTGTTTCCTTTACAAAGGCTTTTGGCTTGGCCTGCTCATTTCAACCATACTGCTGGCAGTCTTTTTAATTGTAGTCATCTTTAAGTTGGACTGGGAGAAAATGACCAAAGAGGTAGGGTTGTCATCCGTCATTTCACAGTAAATCCTAGTCGGCTTTATTTAATCTCTTTTTGAGCATTAGTTAACAACATGTGCCATGATTTACAGGCAGTAGAACGAGCAGGCAAAGCAGCGTGTGTGGAATTAATGACGTCATTATCAGAGCCTGGACCTGATCTCCTGATTTTAGGAAGCAAGCGTATGGTAAGTTTGTGGAGCACCATACCTTTACACTTCAGTTTCACATACTGTTGATGCATTCTGGTGACAGTCAAATGACAACCAAGTCAGGTGATATAATATCTGCTTAATAATATAGTGGAGCTCTGGTTAGGAGCTGTAGAATGTCCATATGAATAAGGTTATAATTGTTCTATATCATGTCTTTTATGTCTGATTTTGGCGTTCATCTCCAGCTTCAGGATGAGAATGGCCATGGGTCTTTGGCCTATCAGGAGCAGGAGAGGCTGAAGGCTCCTGGCGGTGAGATCCAGCAGCAGCCTGCAGCTCTGCTGTCCTCCTCCCAGCTGCTGCTCAGGAGAGGGCTCACCACACTGACTGCCCTCCTCATCCTCGGAGTGGGACTCACCCTTCACCTCCTCCTGCCCCTACCAGAGTCGTCATGGAGCTCACGCGTCAACGCTACCATGGAGGATGCAAACTGGACCACAGCCACTCCTCTGAAACAAAGTACTCTAGTTTCCTTAACTGAAATACTGTAGCCACAGGTAGACAGACAATGTGCTTTACTGTCTAGTATCTCGCCTGTTACAGATCAATATACACAGTAAAAAGTGATGTAAAGAACCAACTTAAAAAAAATGCAGGACAACGTCAATGTACATGGCACTGCTACATTAAACCAACATGATGCTCTAAATGTTAAAGTTGGTTCTATGCTTTGCTTTTTTAGTGTATATAGTTAGAGACTAAATAATTTTCATCTCAGCAACCAGAGATGCCAACAACCAGAATGGTGGAGAAACATTCTGTACATTTGCACAGTAATTTTCGTTTGTAAAATGTTTTGTATATAATGTTTGTATTATAGAATAAAAACATATCAGTCATCAGCACAGTTCCAGTATAGTGTACATATTGCTTGATTGCAAATGAAATATATGAACTATAACTATAGCTTAACACTGAGTTCAGCCCTGCACCCCTGTTTGATGTTATTGTCCTTTTTCGCTTTTAATAGCAATACTTTTTACAGTAAAAATGATTTTACAGTAAAAATAGATCTTTGGTGTTCATTCATTTATGCCACAGATGATACATTCTGGGATTAGTGGGTTAATTAAAGGTGTCATTCCCTGAGAAACTGTTTAGTACTTGCTATTTTTTTTTTATACGACAGGTCACTCGGAGTTGCATATGCATGCTGCACATGAAAATGTTCTTCTAACCCAATTGCCTCCACCAGCCAATGAAAGTAAATAGATGGAATAACGAGCAAATAAAAAAAGGGCAAACAAAGTGACGTAAGTTTGTGAATTAGAAAAAGCCATGCCATAGTTGTGCTTACTGGAGGAGTCTCGTTGCAGCACACATTCACCTATCAAAATAAAGGTAAGTAGGTGTGTTTGTTTCGAATGTTTAGATCTTGTATTTGGTGTGCTATGACTGAATAGGCTTTGAATGATGGAAGTCTGTGACAAGCATAGCCAAGAACCTTTAGTTCTCCCTGACCCATGTCCTCCACAAATTAGAGCAGCGTGAAAGAGACTACCGCAAAATTAATGGGGAAAAAAAACGATACAATGACACCTTTAACTTTTTTTTTACTTATCCTGAGCAATTGTGATAGGCAGAGCCTATAGGGTGAAACACTGCTTATTTGCTGTTCGTAAAGTTAAAAAATGCAATTCAATCCAGCCAGCAGTCCAGAATCCAGCAAGTTCATTATCCTCCTGTTCTGTAGTTCAGCTGAGGCTTCCAAAAGCACTTCGCTGTATACAGTATCACCGCTAAAGCTCTGGGTCTCTACTTGCCACCTCTGGTCAGCAGGACATGAGCAATGACTCCAAGCGTGAAGACGCTGAGGGTGACACCTAGTGCCAGTCCGCGGCGTAGCAGCAGCTCCCTGTTTGTTAGGAGTCTCCCCACGGTGGTGACAGCCACGGTGTCCACTTCCTCAAACAGGACGTTCGTGTCACTGTGACCCTCCGCAGAGCCAGTGACAACATGCTGCTCCTCAGGGTCCTCTGTCAGGGGTTGCAAAAGTGTGGTGAAGCAAAAGATGTCAAAAAGACAGATTACCTTTATGTACCTTTATGTAGAAACAACAGGACTATTAACAACCAAACTTGTAGAGAAAGCTCAACACAGTAAACCAGATTTACAGTAAAGTAACATTTTCAGTCTTTACCTGTTTCTGTGTGGTTCACCTGTATCCCAGCTCTCTCTAAAGCCTGAAGGCAGAGTGACAATATTAGCAGTAAATTAGTAGTATAGACCCTTTTTTGTGCCATACGGATAATGTTCTTTACACATCACTTCGTATTCCAAAATACTTAAGACAAAGTCACAATCATACATACATTACACCATGAATAACAATATGAATGACATCCCACTCCTTACATACACAGTCTCACACATATATACTGCAACATACAACTTACAGCAGACAACATAACACAAGTGCGGGGGGATTGGGGGAGTGTTACATGAGTTTGTTGTGCAGAGATGAGCAGAGATGGCTAAAGGGACCAAACGTTTCTTGAAATGTTTTTTTACCAGTCCAGACAATACAGGGCCAGCACAAACATTACCCCACATTGGTCTACTGTCCCTGTGTTTGTCATAGAGTTATTATGACATGGGAATGAGGGCCCTGCTTACCTCCTCAGTGGCTTTCTTCCAGTCCAGTTTGATGAGGTAGGCTATGAAAAACACAGCCTCCATGAAGACACAGATTAAGAGACCTATCCATAAACCTAAGGGATGAGAGGAGGAGCCATCACACACAATGAAACAGGAAATGACGAAAGAATATTTGATGTAAAAGTAAAATGTCCTAATCTGGAGTATTTTTTCGGGTTGTTCCTTACAAAAGTCTCAGAGGGATATTATTTAACATGGATGTTGTTTGGGTCATTTCACATACCCAAAAAAGGTACTCATCGTATATGTAATATACAATAAGTATTCCACTTGTTATATTTTTCTCCTAAGTTTCCTACCAACTACGCCAAGTTTTGCTGCAAACATCAGGGACAATCCAATGGGGAAACCAACACCATAGAAACCCACGGCACTGCCTATTGCACCAGTCTTCTGCTTTCCCATGCCTTTCATGATGCTCCCTGCTGCAGCCTGGAAGCAGATATCAGAAGATATCAAAAACCTGATGTGTGTTATTTTAAAGCAACACTAAGTAGGTTTTTTTTTTCAACTTTAAAATAATGTTTCCAAAATCATTTCAGCGGTTCATCAACTTTTAACTGGGTAAAAGGCACTTCTGAATTCGCTTTGCCACCCTCCATGGGCTACAACTGCACTAAGTACGTTTGGAGGAGCAGATCATCTCTCTGAAGTTCGAATGAGAGACAATTCCGCTTCCAACCTGTAGGGTGACCGAACACGAAAACTACTCAATGTTGCTTTAAATGTAGACTCACTTGAGGCCTTGGTTATGTCTGCTTTTGCACAACTACCACACACACATCTATCTTTCATGCTCTTACCGCTGTGGCATCTAGGATGTGGAAGGGAGCATAAATGGTCATCACCTGGGCAACTCTTTTCCTTATTTGTCTGTTATGTTAAGATAATGGAGGAGCAATTACATATTTATTAATATACTGCCTAGGCAGGATGGAAAGCATTAAGAAAGATGAAGATAACAATTCTTAGAATTGATTGTTAAAACTGATTGTTAGATTGACACATTGTTAAAACTTAACAATAAAGCGCGGCACAATCACTAAAAAAGACTTTTCTAATGACATTTTTCGAAGCTTAAATTAAGCCAGTTTACTTGGGGCAATCATGACATGCAATAGTGACACTCAATTGACAGCATTCACTCACTCATCTTCTGAGAAGATATAAGGGATTACATTCTTTGCTGTCCCCAAGATAATAGCTATGCACACGGAGACTGAGGCTATACAACAAAAGGGAAAAAAGGTTGAGAGGGGGTTAGAGAGATGTTTAATAAGTTAACAAAATTAGTATATTTGTGTGTGTTGATAGGTTGCCCATCCACAGGCTTAGACATAAATTAACCCACCGCAGTACTACAGCCAGTGGTGCGAAGGTTGGCTTCAAATTCTACCACACACTTGTTTTAGTCACTCAGTTGTTAGTGGACAGGTAGAACCTATATGTGGCTTCTCACCTGTGGCCACAGTACAAAGCTGCAACAGTAAATCTTACCTGCACAGACTATGGCTAGCTTTGCTGAACACTTGGCTCTTTCTGTCTCCCCAGCCCCCAGGGCATTACCCACTTTCACGCTGCCCGCAATGCTAAACCCGTATGGGAACTGAAAAAGACCAGCACACTGATTTAGTAAGTCTGCACTAGCAATGCGACAAACTGTTCTCAATTATGCAGATATTATACTTAAAATGACTGTAAAATCTCTGACATTACCATAAAAGCGATATTTGACAGCTCATAGACAACAGACTGGGTCCCCAGCTCAACTTCACTTAGCAGTCCTACATGACATGACACATTTAAGCATTAGCATTTCATTTTTTATTTTTTTTTTTAACAAAAAGAAATATTCTAAATGAAACTGTATTAGTGTCTGACCTGCGAGAAACGCAGAGATCTCAAAGGTCCACCACTCTATGCTGACCATGACCATGCACGGGATGGCTAGACGGATGTAGGTTCCCCATTCCTGAAGGCACTCTTTGGACCAGCCTATCAGTGGAACCAGATGATGCCACATTAGATACCATTCAGCAGACGTTCTTATCCAGAACGACTTACAATGAACTAACTACAGGGACAGTAATAATAATAATAATAATAAAAATAAAATTATTATCAATAATAATAATAATAATAATAATAATAATAATAATAAGAAGAAGAAGAAGAAGAAGAAGAAGAAGAAGAAGAAGAAGAAGAAGAAGAAATTATACATAATAAATAATACCACTAATAATAATAATACATTTTATTTGAAGAGCCTTTCACGGTACCCAAGGACACTGTACAGTAGTTAAAATAGTAGCAAGAGAGACTGCAACATACACACACCAAACACCACCACCAAAATCATACGCAGTATCCCTGAAACAACTTGGGGTTGTCTGGTCATCATACATAGTGATCCAAAACAACATTTCAAGAGCCTTGCTCAGGGTGATGGATGATGACAGACCCTGCGATCTGGTGTTTCCTTATGCAAGCTCTGATCATTAACCAGACCACCACCATCCAACCCAGCATTACAGTTCTACATGCAGGGTTAGTTTATCATTCTCTGTTTATTAAGAACTGCAAATGTACGTGCTGCCAGTAATATGCACTACAGTGAATACATAGTTTACTGTACCCATATTGTTGGCGTTTATACATATTACCCTTTTTTAAAGTTAGCATCAATTATACTTTCTACAGGCCTCGTGCTTCATGAAATACCCACTGGTGTTTATATCTACCTGGCCAGGTGTTCTTATGAAGACCTTTGCAAAGAATGTAGCAATACAGTATAATAGCCATGGAATACTGTGAGATGACATTTGCTCCAGCTGATCCCCTGGTGAAGATGAAAAACCAGTACAGTGTACAAACTGGTTAACGGAAAACATCTAGTCTAATTGACAGACCTATAGAAACTTGTACAATGGCACCAAAAGACAAAAGGTGATGAAACATGGAGCAAAATCTTTATTGTTACCAGGCAACAACATGATAGACTCCTAATGTTCTGTTTGAATAATCACGAGAAGCCGCCTGCTGCTGATGAAGAAGGTGCCATGATGCAAATTCAGTTACTAACAATATTGTTGAAAAGTGTGCCCTGTGTATCATCACCTCCACAGTCAGATCTCTTGCATGTTATTGAGCCATGAGATGAGTGATGCATACTCACTCAACGCCAAGACCCAGCACAAACAGGAAGATGTAGTTAGTGAGAGCACTGATTGAAGTTGCCACTACCCCACTGATGACCTGAGGCCATATTATTTCCTGTTAAATACAAATCAATAATCACACAATCCTCTTTATAAATTGACTGATAGCCTTTTTGAAAACAAACTATGAGTTGACAAAAATTAATATGAATCTGTGATGAAACTATGTAGTGACAGCGGTGAATGTGAATTATTTTAGTGTAGACTATGAGACTATGGGTAGACTTAGACTGAAGAGCAGTTATGGTCAGAGTTGAGGTAAGGTTATTTTATAACACCTACACATGATCACAAGCACTATCACGTGTTAAGAAATTCACAGCTGAATTTCTGAACGAGTGGCTTGGGTGTTTGAGAATATTTTATGTAAAATCTGTTGAACACTCACCTGATTTTGAAGATATCTTGCCTCAAGTTGATAAGCAAACATTGCCTGTGTTAAAAAATGTACAAAAGTAATGTATTTATGCAATGCCTGTCTGGTGATGGACTATGTAATGTAAATAATCGGCTTTGTATACATACTGGTAGGCCTATCATGAATATTTTCACATATTTCTGTGAGACCCTGGTGAAAAATACATAACATAACCAATCATTATGATTTAAAAACCCCAAAATGAACACACACAACATGATCTTAACACTAAACACGAACTATCGGTATAAGTACATGACAACACCGTCTGCAGTCTGCACTGAGAGGTAAAGCAAGCCTCACATTACAGTGTGTGGGTCCTCACTGATGGCCAGCAGTAGGGACTGAGTGTTCATGAGAATGGTCCAGCTGAAGAAACAGGCCAGCAGCAAAATCAGAATGGCCCTCTGCAGAATGACCCCCACCCTCTTCACATTGCCACTTCCAAATGTCTGTTAGGAGTAAAATGTGGTACTGGTGAAAATATATGACATCAGTCTTGTGGGCTATGTAGTATTAGGGCTGGCTGTGCAATAAATTGATTTTATTTGATTATTATTTGATATTTTTCAGTTTTGATGTAACAGAGTTATCTACTATCAAAGGCTGCAGTTAATCCTGAAGCTCACAATTCTATAATTGTTAACCTTACACCTACAACTGTTGTATTCATGTCATCCTCCTTGTGTGACAAGACAGTGAAGCTCACCCATTAGGTATTACAACTCAGAAATGGCTTAATTTACAGAAATATTTGGACTACTGAACCAAAGCTTCACTTTCAAATATATATATATCGCAAATCAAATCTAATTTCTCATTTTTCCCAAACCCTGACACTCTTCATGAAATATGGGAAACAGTATAGATTTATGTTTAGGCTACATTTTGAATTTTAGGCAATGGGGCTGACAGACTCACCTGAGATATTAGTGTATCACATGCTGCTGATAAGCCCACGCCTACAGATACACCAGTGACATTTATTATCTATAAAACATGAAATGTTTTGGACCCACTACATTTCAGTGATATCAAATGCAATCACTACAATCAATAAAATAGTGAAGGGAATAATATCTCCACGTACAGCATTGGCGAGAGCGACACCTGCAAGCTCTGTCCTTCCCAAATGTCCACAAAACACAGTACTTATCAATCCTATAGAATAGTCCATTACAAGACCCAGAGACTGTTGAGAAAGTTTAACAAATCAATTACATTTATTTTATTTCTATTTATTACATTTATGTTAATAAAAATCTATATGTAGAACATATTGTCTTACAGTCTTACAGCTGCAAATGTAGCCTACTTAACAATACACATAAAGTCCTATATTAGATAGACAGTTTATCATATCATTAAGTTTTACGCAAAACCAAGGCATAAAGACAGCTCTGCTTTCAACAAGCAGGGGTGGAGGTACTTACCGCGGGTACAGCAATTTTCACCAGACTCAAGACTTCTCCTTTATAGTCAACAGGTATTAAACTACGCACATATCGTAAACATCTGCTACACCAAGTTATATTTAGAGGACCGGTATGTTGGGGAACGTTTTCAACTTCATTATTTGACATCTTCACCGGAACGTTAGTATGCCACCGAGGGCATCCCGCGTGTCCCGGAAGTCCCGTGAGTCCCTCGCATGTTGATAGCAGCCCACTATAACCCACAAACAGGTGATGTTTTGAGAGCGAGCGAAAGTGCGCTTGCAAAAGGTCGGAATCATGTGACAGGCATTAAGGACAGAAAGCAATCCGTAGGCGGGCTTTGTAATGGACTCCTCTCCTCTCCTCTCCTCTCCTCTTATTTCACTATCTATCAGATTGGTTAAGTCAATTACGGCAGTGAAGTTGCCTGTGAAGTGGTGTCTGCAACGGTAATGGGAGCGTGTACCAAGTGCAGCCTACCCTGTCTAATACTGAAAGGCAGTGGAGCTACATTGACTTGTATGCATGTTCTCAAAGGTGGGTTAAATTCTATTCTATTCTAAGAGACTGAGCACCTGTTGAATTAAGCTTGCTGGTATCACCCCTTCATAGACAAACTAGTTGGCTCACTGCTTAGGAGTAAGACTATTATATAATTGAATATATTAGAATAGTACAGCAAAAAAATGATGTTGCAATGATTCTGTAACATGTCCTGTATGATACCTCCCTAGAGGTTAAAAGTAGACTAAATTTTAGTGCACAGTGTGTTTCATTGTATTAAAGGGGATTGACACATGGGGTTAAGGCTCCCAATATTTTAGGGTTGCCAAATATTTTCCTAGAATTAAGAACTGCATTACGTATGCCAACAGAACACCTATAGTAGTGTATACCATGATAAGGAGAGAGATAAGTTCTGTATTTTCATTTTTAGTGCTGGTGGCAGTTACTTTATGTCTTTTATCAAAGTGGTTTTGCAAATAAGCTCCACATAGTCTCCATGCCATTAGGAAACCCAGGACCAGGTGGACTGCTCCTTCCTCACTGGGCTGGAATCACCCCTTGGTCACTGAACATTAGGCTGGTAAACCAGCCCCTCGTACTTCGTTTAATTTTGTACAGAGGGTCTGGCCTTGCTGCAGTTGTCATTCATGTATTCAGACCAAGTGAATCCGAGCCAATCAGCGAACAGAGGGAGGCTAATTGCATACGTGACGACCAGATGTTAGCGATTGGGTAAAAGCAGAGCTACTTGCTTTAAACTTCAGCAGAGTCCACACCTCCAGGAAGAAATCGTTTCTTAATGCAGCAGGGCCAGACCCTCTGTACAAAATGAAATGAAGTAGGAGGGGCTGGTTTACCAGGATAACTGATCATATCCCCCAGGGTGGCAGAGCCAAACAGCAACCTCTTTGTCATCCCAAGCTGGCTACGACAGCTAGATGTAGCTATGTGTGGGCCCGGATGGGTCAATCAGGTCCATCCAATCAGAAGGCTACCTTTGTTTGATTGATTGTTTTAGTAAAACATAATAACGTACATGTTTGGGGGAAGGAACACCTGATTTTTTGTAGGCCCACCTACTTTATGATTTCTGGCTGTAGCTGTTTCTTGGAATATAGACCATGGGCCAGGCATCAAAAACATGCAGCTTGATAATAAGGTCCTTAATGTCCTCACGATTTGTCCAGTTCCTTCTGTGACTCCATGGTCTGTGGTCTTACATTAGTGTAGCAACAAAACTCGCATTTTAAGATGGAGGACAATAGGTAACAGGGGCAGGCTCAGGGATCTGATAAACAGACACAGATTACAAGACCAGTGTGACACAGATACTAATACACAAGGAGCACTGAAGCAGGACATTACGACTAAATCACACTAGCTTCTAACAAAAACACATTGACAGGGGAGCATAAGTGCAGTATTAATTAATAATATTCACAATATATTTTCACTGAATTATCGAATCTGTGGCAGTACACATCTGTTGTAAAAATACTAGGCAAAACAAGCTGAACGTCCCTGCATAATTTGGTCTCCAGTTAAGATGAAACACTGCTGGTATTCTGGTTTGATGTGATGGCAGTTAATAACATGTCCCTGTAGATAAATGAGGCCAGTGGCGTGCTATGCCACGGTTTGCATTTACAGTGACTATAGAGTAATCTACGCTCCAATCAATAATTAACAGGATTATAGGGATGCAACCTTTGAGTGTAATAAACAGATGTAGTGTAAATGAACAGCCAAAACATTTTACTGATCCTAAAGGAAATGCTAACTCTCGCTGGTTAAATAAACATAATTAAATTTATACAATAACAAAATAGCAAAGCACACAATATAGGTTAACGTGACGGAGGGGCATGAGAAAGTGCTGCTATGAAACAAACCACCGGACTACGCAGTGGACTTATTACACTGGCCATATATCTCCACATGGCTCATTTGACCTTTAATCTTCACCTCAAGAACAGTCAATGTAATCTCTACATTACACTCAGTAATTTCACCTCTGGGATATTTGTTTTCCAACTGAAATGTATCCTGTCACAAGTCAGTTTAGGCAAAGGTTAAACAGCTGTAAAAGGTATCAAGAAATCTGCAGTGTTTCACATATAGAGTATATGCATCATGTGGATTGCCTTAGAAAATCAAGATGTTTGCTATCATCAAAGCATAGCAGAAAAGGATGGAATGATCCTTAATGTGGTCAATTCCCACCGAGAACACATTTCCAGATATGTTTAACACATAGAATACACACATTAACCACACTGACTCAAACAAAGCGATGTCATCGGGGGTTGTAGTGTATGCCTACTGCCAGCAGGTGTCTGTCTGCTGGTGAGTTCTCCCAAAACAAAAACACGAGCACGTACTTCTATTACAAAACAACACAAAACCACAATAAAACAAGGCGCAAATACAGATCTTATTTTTGCATGCACATCAAGACTTAATAAGAATGCTAGAATAGACGTTTTCAGATGCAGAAATGCATGGGTAATGGACATAGTTATGAAATGGCTCAGCCGCCAAGAAAAGCTGCAAGTTCATCAGTTATCCTGTTTTTTTTTTTGCAGAAAGGAAAGTGGAATTTCAGATATAACAACAGAAACATAATTTTATGAAAGCTGTCATTTTTAAATCACAATGAATAGGAGAACCTGTCCAACCTGATTGCTGTCTTTTAAAAACCACTTGCCTAGACTGTTCATATTGACAGTTTTGTCAGTTGAAGTCAGCTTCAATTGAAAACAAATGCTCTTCTTATCACTCTAAGGGTATTGCTAAGACTGTTTTGCCCATTGACAGTGCAGTATACTGTATATAGGTTTTGCCCAGCCCTCCAATTAAAATCATAAAAGTTGATTAAAGCCATTAACACTTCTAATCCAATCAATTATCACTGTAATTTGAAAATCCGGACCATGGCATAAGATACACTCTTCAGCATTAAAATTATTCCAAGCATGCATGCAAAACAATACAGTGGCACAACCACAATCCTTACTTGAACCCAATTAGACAATTAAGATTTTTGAGCTACAGCATAGCATGAAGGAAAAATCTGAAGATATGTTCTAGATGCACAAGCCGCAGCTACACGGACAACAGAAATAAAATGCCTTTTTAAGGAAGTGTTTCATTACAGATTTTTCTATGTTTTGTAATAAGGTGAAATAATTATGCAGTGTTTTAAACTGACTTATTCGTGTAAGGACATTCAGGTATGACTGATGGAGTCTGAGTGAATGGCAGTATTGTGTCAAATCTATGTTTAGCCTCTAGGGGGCACTCTTCTCACTGGTTGAGAGAGCAGCACCTTGGAGTCGTAACAAGGCCTCTCTGCTCCAGACAAACGTCCAGACCTGCTTTAGTAATTAAAGATCTCATGTCATTCCCCCTGAACGAGTAGGGACAGCAACCCTGGTGTCCTGGACTAACTCCCAGCACTGCTTCTTGAACCCTCCAAACCCATGTCGTCTTTTTCCCCCTCATTCCTTTTAAAAACGACCTTACAACCGTCCCACACACATGCCGTCGGAATAGATAGTGTGTGGCTGTCATTAGGTCTCATCGCGACGGCTGTGCCATCGCATTATCCATGTGGGTGGGTTTCCATGAGGGGTTGGAGAGAGTGACTGACTGTCCTGGAGGTGTTTTAAGAGCAGGGTGGAGGAGGGCATGGTGCACATCCCTCACCACTGTGTTTACCTCTCATACAGACAGGCCCTGACCTCAAGGGCAGACGCTGGTGTTATGTTCATGTCATGTCTGCTTTTTCTAAAAATATGTATTTTAATGCTTTTCTTTTTTAGTTTTTTTTTTCTTGGTGCCGCACACTTTTAAGACGTCTCTCGTGAGCAGCAAAGACCTTGGAAAAGAACGCATGTTCTTCAGGTAGTTTACAGGATGTTGATTTGATTCTGAACCTTTATTTAATTGTAATTCCTGAGAATTAAATAAAGGTTTCAAATCAAATTACAGGATGTACAGAGATTGCTCATCTAAATCTGAAACTATTATATGTTGACCTTTAAACTTCACTGCTCTTCGTTTTTCATCTAGAACATATTTTTCACTAAGAATAAAGAGCATTTTCTGTTTTAGGTTTTATGTCTCATTGCATACTCCAGTCAAAAACATTTCTTGCCTATTGCAAGAAGACTCTCATTGCTCTGTCCCATGGCTGCCCATGACTGGGTTCTGAGGAAACCCTTGGTGTGAGGTTGCTTCCATTTGACTGTAATTATGCTTTAAGAAGTTATTTATGATAGAAGCATGGAGATCCCAGCACTATGTATGTATACATCTTAAACATATGCATAACAGGAGTCTATACGTAACTGGATGTATATCTAATAGCAGGGTTAGTATGCCGTGGTAGGCATAGGGTTAAGCACGCTGCCGTAAGTTCGTGAAAAGGGCCTTAAACTGGAGTCCCTTTGACATTTTTATGCAACCCCAGCAAAAAAGAATTTCGTGCTCCATTTTTTTTCTTTTTGAGTGCTTAAATGTATATATAGCCACCAATAATGAAGGCTGTGATATACACGCGCTTGTTTCAATTGGATAATGAGTGGGTGTTTGAAGAGCAGCACAGGGAGCGAAAAGGCACTGTAATTATATCTCTTTTTTCCCCCTAAACCTCCAGATCATAGTGATCACGGGAGGAGAGCACAGCTAACCGCTTGTTAAATGCACACTCTTTATGTGTTGAACTTTTTTAATGGCCCCAATACAAAAACGAGACTTTGTGGTCAGGAGTCAGGCAAATGTCTTTTTTTTCTTCTTCTTTGTCTTCCCCCATCTTTCTTATACTGTGTTGCATAATGTACTTATGGCATAGAGGCGTGCAGACTGTCACTGCCCACTTTGGCCCACTGTACTGCAAGGCACGCATGTCTGTTGCCACATGAAACATGTCCATTTTTTTTTTTATGCTTACCCCAGCAGGGTGAAGAAATTCTCACCCAGACTCTACCTGTGCTAACTGCAGGTGATGTGTGTTATTGCGTGGTGTTGTGTTGTGAGGTGTAGTGCAAGCCCAAGGCTGGAGTCTATAAATGTGTGGTTGTGAAGTCAGGTCTACTCCTCTCTGTCTCTCTCGTGTTGCAACCACAGGGTTTTCATTAATCCAGGATCTCCATGACCACACGAGCTTACATGAAGTCATGTGTGTGGGATAACAGCAGTGTAGCGCAGTCTGCCTGGGTGATGTGCTGTCCTGTCTGAGTTCTGCTATTAAAGGTCAGCTGAAGACAAAGACAGGGAGACGAGCAGGTCACATAGTGGTGCAATGTGCTGTAGTCTGTTGTACTGAAACACTGCCATGTGGATTAAAGGGGTTATAGAATTCAAAATCGCATGTATCTTGTTGTTGTTATGTTGTTGTTTAATATAGGCAGCTTGGCACATCGAATGAACCATAGCAAAACCTCAACTCCATCTCAGACCTCCTCTACATGCAAATTTTTAAACTAGAAATGGACGCGGTTAAACGGGCCATTCTGAGCAAAGCTGCCATATGAGCTCTAGTCTTTTAGATACACCGTTAATCAATTGCAGTTCAATTGTGGCTCCAAAGAGGGTGCAATTTAGTGTAAATGGACCAGTTTAATCCCCAGTCTAAATTGAAGATGTTATACATCATTGTACATCATTATTACATCTTATATTTTTGATAAATCAAAGTCAAATGCATTTTAACTGATTGGACATCAGAGAATAAGGTGCAACACTCCATTCAAATATTCTATACCCACTTTAAGTCATGAAGATGTAGAGCTGAGATAAAGATGGATTTCAGGTTGAGCCCATACCACGGGTGGAAATTAACTTCGCAAAATGTAAACCTTTACCAGCCACTGACAAATAAATAGTAAAAATCCCCCAACACTGAAATATTATGTTGTTTCTGAAATCTACCAGTCACTTTTTCCATTCCTGGTCCACACACATACACACACACACACACACACACACACAGGTGCTGACATTAGCCAAACACACTAAGATCTTTTCCCCCACATGTTGGACTGCCACGAAAGACAAATAATTCCCTTTTACTGTTACCTTAGGTACAGAGCCTCAGACAAGGCATTTTTGAAAATCGTGCCAAGGACTGCTGCCCATTCATTCTCAGTTGCTTTAAATGGGCGACTTCATGTTCTGCTGGAGTAAAGAATAGGGGAACAAACTATAAAAAGTGTCGTGGCCTCCATCGCCATGCTTCCTGGAAGAGAGTCCAGGCTTGCATGTTGGCACCATGTGATATTCTTTGTCTTTTCATGAAAGACTTGATGTTATTTTGGGCAGGGCTGCATTTTTGTGCCCGGTAGGAACAGGCTTTTTTGCCTGTATTTACGGGACATAAACTGCTGCCTAAATCAATGATTTTTTTTTGGAATTACTTGACCATGCCAAACAGTCTCAGGGGTAATGCTATATTATACAAGCCTTACAGTTATAGGGTGACGCTCTCTTGTAAAGTTACAATTAGCACGTTGTTTTCACTGGACCAAAGAGTGTCTTTATTGGAATGTGTTTGGCCTTTTGCTGTATGCTGGACATTATGCCAGTCTATGCAGCTGAAATTATGTAACATTGTGCACTACGTTATAGGGCGACTGGGGTCAGCGTGGTGAGCTCAGTATACTTTTTATATACTAAATATACAAAAACACCATATGAACATATTTATGGGGAAAAACCTGATTGTAGTACTGTAGGTAATATGACAGAACAAGTGCATTACACCTACACTGTAAAAAGAGATTAGAAATATTTAGTTTACATGCTGCATGGAACATTAGTTTACCTTAACGATACTATACATTTTAAATAAACATAGCACTGTTAAGGCAAACCAACATGTAGCCGCTCAAAGCAGCACTTTATTACAATGTACTTTCACGGTCATGGATTTGCTAAAGGTGTGTAGTTCAAGATTTATATTTTTATAATAATGAACATCTGGGGGTTTAGTGTCACTTTTACCAGTCAGATGTATCATTGACCATTTATTTATGTATTCGTCATGGTAATTAAAGTGGACATTATGCAAGGATGTTATTGATATGTATCAACATATCATGAGACTCATGTCAGTGACTCCAATGGCATTATGGAGTTTAGTATCGTATGTAGGTGAAAAACACATACCAAAAACATATTCATAACTGTGTTCGGCTACTTGATAAGCACAGCACTATCTACCTATACAGACTTCAAGTCACTATGAGGTACCATTTCTGGGCTATCTGATCATGTTGAGGGTGACTACCTCAATGAAGGTATTCGCTAAACTTATACAATTTGCAATACACCAGTGTATGTGAAACAACATGAACATTTACCAGTAGGGTAGCATGTGGCAGGTCACATGTAGCTATAAGGTGTGTTGCAGTTTATGTAATAATGTGTGACGGTAATGTAAATGTATGTTTACATTTTATGCAATCCCAGCAAAAACACTGTATCTGTGATGTAACCATCCACTGCACACTGCACTTGCTGTGTGTGTGTGTGTGGGGAAGGGGGTGGGGGTGGGGGGGGAGTTGATGTACCAGAGGAACATCTCTACAGCTGACATGTTTTTGTGCGTGTGTGTGGAAAATTCCTCTGGCAGTCACACAGTCTACAGCCATCCCTGGCCATGGTCACAGTCATGGCTCCACATTCCTGTCTACCAGTACCAGAATTACCAGCACGCAAAAACCAACATTGCAGACCATTGTCTTTGGTGACTTGGCACAGCTGCCGACTCCTTAGGACACTAGTAATTAAACGGTGTCTGGTTTCTGTAATTGCCACTGAAAATAAGACAAACAAATCCATGGGAGTCAGTGGTTTAATTAGAATTTACATGAGCTGAAATTGAACTGAGCTTTCACTCTACACCTGTACCGCGTTACATGGCAAGAAATCTTTTCTGCCCACTGCAAAAGCTCTGTATAATGAATCCCTTCTAGACAGAGACAGGAGACTTATATTCTGCAGTACCAGCAGACCACACACTATGGCACAGGCTGCTCCACAGTATGGTCTATCTGCACTAGAGGCATCTTTGTACTTCATGTACACAATTACATATGTTCATTTAGTCTTGTATCTATCTCTTTGCTTTGACTTTTATTATTTGAACTTTGTTCTCTGCTCATTTATGCAGTTAATTATAAAAAACATCTGCTTGAAATTACATGTACGCTGCATATCCCCATGGTGGTTTTAAAAATGTACCTGTTTTGGAAGCATTCATAGTAAATGATATTGTGCAGTAAGTGTAAACATATTGGATCATATTGAATATCAGTCAAACATGACAACTGGGTGTGATGTACATTTGGAATACATTTTTCATTTTTGATTGTTGTGTTTCAAAATGGCATCAAGTCATGATTTGACATTGCATATAGTGTATATAACAATAAATATCCACAACACAAGATATTCACAGCATGATCATTGTGCAGTTTTCATTGCATTGCATGAAACTGGAATACTGTCCAGTTTCACTGTCATATCTGTTGTTCATACAGTACATCATTACAGGGACTGTGAGTGCATTATGAGTGCATAATGAGATCTAGGTGTGGCAAGCATTTGCTGATTAATGTTGAACAGTAATTAAAATGACAGAAATACTCAAACTCATCTAAAAGAATGATGTGAATGACCTGAAGAACAGACTGTAGAACAGAGGGCAAAAAACTGAATGTAGAGACTTTGTGCAGTATTTGGCACAGCACCAAGTCAAGATGTGTGGGCGCATGTCGGTGTGTGTGGGCGCATGTCTGTGTGTGTGTGTCTGCGTCTGTGTATGTGTGCAATATATATGTGTACATTGAACAGAGATATTTTGCAACAGGTAAAAACAGTTGAGGCACTTTGCACCAAGTGAAAATAGTTAAAATGTAAAAAAGACTGAAAAGCCAGACGTGACTTGGTTCATAAAATGTGGACTGAAATGAAAATGATACAGACATGAAAGAGCATAATGCTTAAGTCAGAGCATTTCCATGCTTTTAAACGGTTCAGTTATGTTTTAGTACAAAACCAAATATAGTTAAAATGACACAATTTCTTTTCATGTGGTCTCATTCAAATGCTTTGCACCAAGTCCAATTGTCTGTCAGTGAAAACAGCAGGCGAAACAGCTGGTTGAAGCTTAGACAGAAAAAGCCTCTCAACCTTTGGCAATACTTTCATAGGCACTCCCAGACATCTTTAGGACGCTAACAAACATAGCGTATCTGGGATACATCAATTAAAAACATAATCCTACAGGATTGACTACACAAGCTACTACCGATGTCTGAACGACACTACAGCAGATCAAACAGATTCTGGTGCCTCCTTCCTCCCCAGTTAGAGAGGAAGGGGACACAAAGGGTCTTTTAGTGCCGCCTCATTCCCCTCGGGTCCTCTGGTGACTGAGTGGCGAAAAGCAGCACCCCTGTGTGCTCTCCTATTGGTCTCTGTCATCTGTCATCGACCCTCATACCGCCGTCTCATTGGCCCAGGCAGGGAAGGAGTCCAGGTGAAACATGGCCCGCCCCCAGCTGTTGATGGACAGCGTGATGCAGATGATGCCGATGATGTTCATCACTATGCCCGTCTTGGCCTGTGGGGGGGGGAGGACAAGGCAATCAGAGGCGATTTTAGACTCCTTTGGGTCCCCAAACAAACCACCCACCACTTCCACTGAAAACTGCTTTGCCACTAATAGTTTCTAGGTTGTCAGCCCTCTGATGCCTTTACTTGCCTGTTGGCCAGCTATGCTTCTGAATGTAATATATAACTTGCTACGTTTGTGGGGAAAAAATAATGAAAAAACTGCCTATTGTAATGAAATGTCACAAGGACTGCGCAAGCTGAGGTTGGGGTCACACGCAGGCGAACAGACCGCAAGAACAAAATGAAGTCGCAGGAACAAAACAAGGATAACTCCATTCATGACTGCACAATTGTAACACAATGAAATAAAGCCTAACGGCCACTTCACAATGAATCGCGGTTTCGCTGCACTGCGCAGTTCGGCCGGATGACTTCCCGCCCTTAACTACGTGGTGTCTGTCTGCCCGCATCACTCAGCCCAGCCGTCTGACACTTTTCTGTGTGTGCGTCCTGCCGTGTGTGTGCATCCAGCGCGGTAGTAACTCACCATGTCGGAGACTTTGAGGTAGCCATGGGAAAATACAATGGCGTTGGGGGGTGTTGCCACAGGGAGCATGAAGGCGAAGGAGGCGCTCAGAGTACACGGCACCATGACATACAGCGGGTTCATGCCGATGGACTGGGACTGTAATTAAGAAACATATGTTAGCCTGACACACAGGAATCCAACAAAGCCCTCTCAAAGGGACCGTGTCCCTTTTTTCCCCTCTTTTTTTAGGGTGCTGCACTTTTCTATTTAAACTTTAAACTCTGGTCCTCTGTGCCATAATCACGTACCCATAACTCAGATCCAAGTGCCGGTTTTCTGCACCAAGGACTTTAATTAAAAGCGCTTGTTTGAGCGCTCAAGACCTTCATTAAGTGGGTGTAATTAAGCACCAGCATGGCTTGGTGATGTGGCCAACACTGAGTCACGTCTGCAAAAAAAAAAAAAAAAAAACTCCAGACATGATCCTTGCTGGAGTGGCAGGGAGCCAGACAGTAAAAGAGCTGACGCATTACATGTCAGGATCTTTAGGAGACCTGAACTGCTGCTGCTGCTTCACATGCTGTAGCCTGCGCTTGGCCAGGAGATTCTAGCTCATTAAATAGCATTTACAACGTCAAGTAGCATGGCGCCCTGTTGAGCCTGGGAAAGACTCAGGGGAAACAGGGTGATGAGAAGAACAGAATACTTCCATTACACCTGAATCCTGAATAGCCACAACCTGCTTTCAGCTCAATGTGGGGAATAAAGACTGTCCTGCGCATATGTTTAGCAAACAAATACGAGCTAAGTGACACGAAAACAGGAATGGCAGGACCATTACCAGTGGCAAAAAGAGAATCACTGATTGTCCAATATGGTGTGTATCAGTAATGTAAAAGCAAACTTCTCTAAAGCAGTCTTTCTAAAACTTTTTTTATACATTCATTACCATTCTGTGTAATCAGCGTCTGAATGTTAGGTCAAAAGATCCAGGCAACTCAGGTCCCCAACCACTCCAATTATAATGATTTTTTAAATTGGATTTAATTTATAATTTTTAATTCTGAACGGCATAATAACTGAATGATCTCAGCATCACCATACTACACAGTATGTTGGTTTAAGGCTGAATGAGTCTTGCACACCTTGTTTACTAGAAAATCAGTGGTCAATTGGCCTTTTTACAGGACGAGACTCTCAAGGACTGAAAAGCACACCACTCTGCCCAAGCAATCAGTGGAGCTTTTTGGCACACCACTACTTTACATGCCCGACTCTTTCTCTGTTTTGTGAGGGCCCCTACGAGACTTTGTACAGCCCTCCCCTCTTGCCAGTTTTGGCTCCGAATAAATCTCATTCTCAATACCCTCACTTGACACATTCCACACTCTGAGCTGCTCGCTGAATACACAAACGGGTGATCAGAGAGAGTATCGGTCACGACCGAGTGGGGTGACTTGCACACAGATATGGACACATATATACACTTTCACTATGACACACACACAAACACTCTCTCTATCTCTCTCTTTCTCTCTCTCACCCACTCTCTCCCTCTCTTTCTCTCTCACTCACACACACACAAACACACTTTCTCTCTCCCTCTCTCTCTTTCTCTCCCTCTCAATCTCTCTCCCTCTCTCACACACATACACACTCACTCTCTCCCCCTTTCTTTCTCTCTCCCTCTCTCTCTCTCTCTCACACACACACACACACACAGACACACACAAACACACACACACAAAAACACTCTCTCTCTCCCTCTCTTCCTCTCTTTCTCTCACAACACACACACACACGGTTAAAGAGGCCCAGAGGAAAGGGGCGGCGAGTAATTCGGCCCCACAGTAGCTGACAGTAATGGGCAATCAAGCATGCAGACCCAGGCCAGAGCTCTGTGTAGACCCAGGCCAGTGCTCTGTGTAGACCCAGGCCAGTGCTCTGTGTAGACCCAGGCCAGAGCTCTGTGTAGACCCAGGCCAGAGCTCTGTGTAGACCCAGGCCAGAGCTCTGTGTAGACCCAGGCCAGAGCTCTGTGCAGACCCAGGCCAGTGCTCTGTGCTCTGTGCTCTGTGCTCTGTGCTGGGCGGTGTTTCAGCACTCCTCTCCCATTGGCAAGGGCCTGCTTAGGGCACGCAACGGGTTGGCCAATACATCAATGGCTCACTATTATACACTACTGGAGCGAAATGAATGATTTCACCACAACTGCCTCCACAGTAGCAAAGCTGTTAAGTGACAGGCTAAAGTGACAGGCACAGTGGACTTAACATGGGTTAGTACAAAAGGCATTGTTCACTGATTGGATGACTGATTGGCTGACAACTATGTATTGTGATTCCCCAGTGGCCCTTACCATGGAAGCCAGGACGGGCAGGAAGAGGGTGGCAGTAGCCACGTTGCTGGTGCATTCAGTGAACACGGCGATCAGCAGGCACAGGATGATCACTATGGCCCAGGGAGGGATAGTGTGCAGAGGGGTCAAGGTGTGTCCCATCAACTTGGACAAGCCTGATTGCTGGAGGAGGCAAGACAACAACACTCTGTTAGGACTTCTGGCACAACTCACAAATGATGACATTAAGGCACTGTAGTAATATAAAAATAATAATAATAATCAAAAAAGTGGACCAAGGTTACACTTTTTATTTTACAGACCCTGTTACATCAATTAGGTACAATGTAACAAAGTGTGTAACAATATGTAATATTATGCTCTTACACTGTACCTTAGGGTTAGAGTTAGTGTCAGGTATGTACAGTGTAAGTACATAATAATACATGTTGTTAAATGTAGATATACTAAAAAAGGAACCATAAAATAAAGTGTCACCAGAGACAAATAGAGACACATGCTGATAGAGACCTCGGGCTGAAACCTATGGCCTGTTACACAATAAACCCCTTCATAAACAAATTAGCCCTGTGTTAGAAAAAGCTTGTGAGTGCAGTTTTCTAGTTTCTAGTAGAGATGATACCCATGCTTACGAAACAGCCCACAAACAACACATGCTGTGTGTACGGTTTTGGTTAAGGGCTCCAAAGATCCCCGCACAAGTTGTCAGCACTCACCTCGCTCCCCTTGGCCAGGGCGAAGCCTCCACCGAGCAGGAGCACAATGTTCCAGGGCAGCTTCTTCTGGGCCACCTTCCAGCTGAGCAGAGCTGGAGCCGGGGCAGGGGCAGGAGCGGAGGCAGGTGTGACCTGGGAGTCTGCGGAGGAGCACAAGCAAAAACAGTCGGGCTGTCAGACGGCCAGGAAACCTCTCTAGGAAAACTGAGCCTCTCAGAGGAAGAGCTGGGTTCAGCCAGCCTCAGAAAGGGGGTGATGGAAGTAGATGACAAAACACTATCTAAGAAGTGTAGATTTTCATTTCATTCATCCATGGTGAGCGAGCGGTGGTCATGGTGAGCGAGCTAAGTTGTAAGCAACTGGACTTCTTTTTGGAGCTTGAAGATGTTTCACCTTTCATCCAAAAAGGCTTCTTCAGTTCTGGCCTGATGTTGGGAAACCAACAGTATCTAAAAAGTGTGCCTTTTGTGTAAGGAGTGGTTTTCAGTGCGTACAGTCAGTGTAGTAGGAGATGGCAACATGATGTATAGGAAATGTACCTTTTATGTCAGGACTAGTTTTCGTTGTGTGCAGTGTATTGTGAATGATGAGTGAGATGGGAATGTCACCTGGTTTGAGACATGAAAGCCACTGCTTTATCGGTGGTGGTTTTGAGGGAAGAATGAAGAGCAGCACCGCAATGAAAACTGCTACGGTTGCGTCTGTCACATACCTGAGAAATGACATACGCTGTCAGCAAATAACAAACTCAGTCTTATCTATATTTAAAATCATAGTAGGAATACATCATTTTAGCCTGGTAAACCAGCCCCTCGTACTTCGTTTCATTTTGTACAGAGGGTCTGGACCGGAATCTCTTGAGGATCGTTTAGTTGGCCCCAGCAAGACCGATCCAATCAGCGAACAGAGGGTGTGTTCGTTAGCGGTGACGTTGACCTTGTGTGCTGCATTTGAATTGTGGTGCGTAGATAGGCTAATTCCTACGTGATGACCAGGCATTAGCGATTGGGTAAAGGCAGAGGCTTGTTTTAAACTTCAGCAGAGTTCACACCTCCAGGAAGAAATCGTTTCTGACGGTGTCTGTTCCAGACCCTCTGTACAAAATGAAATGAAGTACGAGGGGCTGGTTTACCAGGCTAACATGATTTGGCATTCACAAGAATAGTTTAATATTTTAGATTTGTCAATAAGCTCGGTGCTTTGTCACACACAATATGAGATGGCACGGCACACTGAGTTGGATGAATGGGGCACGCACTCTGCGTCGGCGTTGAAGATGTGTGTGGCCCATCCTGCCACGAAGCCAGGGTCACGGGTGAACCACAGCACCACCAGAAGGGTGAAGAGACCCAGCACACTCAGCTCGCCGAAGGACATGGGCCCCAGCTGCCGGTGCTCCTCACGGATGACGTTGTAGGCGGCGATCTCCTTCTCGCTCTTCTCTGCACCACAGCCCCACGTCTTCTTGATGCTGCACAGGTGTGAGGAGATGATGTCAGCGAGGAGGGTGATGATGACACAAAACAAAAAAACAAACAACAAAAATATCAGAGTAAGACAATATGAAGGGGCAGCTGTGGTATAGTGGTTAGGGAGTTGGTCTTGGGATTGGAGAGTCGCAGGTTCGAATCCCACCATCCCACCCTACCCATGGCTGAAATGCCCTTGAGCAAGGCATCTAAACCCCACCCTGCTCCAGGGACTGTAACTGAAACCCTGTAAACAAATGTAAGTCACTCTGGATAACAGCATCAACAAAATGTAATTTCATGCATATTCTATGGGGCAATAGTTCATGTACTAAAACTAGCCTGGTCCCAGTGGTGCTGTGATAAAAAGAAAGGTAGGTCTAAAGATAAGCACAGCAGTAAAAAAAAAAAGTTGCTATCTTTAACAATGGCTATCTTTAACATTCGCAGTCATACAAAGACAAGTAGATGCTGTGCTGTTTTGTAATTTAAAGGCGGTGCATAAACAGTGTTTAAGTGTGTTTACCCTCCACTACAGCACAGTCTGTCGGATCGATGTACTCACTTAAATCCCATGAAGACGAACTGGAGCCAGAGCCAGGCCATTGCCAGCATGAGGATCATGTTCGGGAAGGCGAAGCCAAACCAGGAGGCAAAATTGATGACATCGCCGTTCTGAGGAAAGAGCCTGGTGGAGCGGTTAAAACCACAGAGATTATAAGGGGAAAACAACATGTAAACACTATAATCCCAGCAGCTTCTGACGCAACACCTGCCATGCAATCACGTGCCATCCTTTAGGACCTGCACTTATGTGTGCACTGACTACAGCAATATGTGTGTGGGTGTGTGTGGAGGTATGTCCATTGTTAGCCACTGGTTAATTTGACCCTAAAGCACCAGATTTGTTTGTCTGCAGTAATGTGTAACAGTAATAATCTGTGTGTGTGTGTTTGTGTGTGGGGGGGGGGGGGGGGTTGGTTGTGTATCCATTGTTGAACCCACTGGTTCATCCACAACATTTTTTTTTGACTACAGCAATGTGTGTGTGTGTGTTGTGTTACTTACTGGTTCATCTGACCCTTCAGCACCAGATTTGGCCCAGTGCCGGTAAGAGTGGCTGTTCCCCCAATGCTGGCAGCATAGCAAATGCACAAGGTCATGCCTTTACACATCCGCCTCCTCTCCTGGCTCTCCAGGCGTCTGGCAGCCTCTGCTGATGCATCCAGCCCATTCACTACGACTGCAACACAAGGACACAGATGCTCAATACAAACAGCATTAAAGTCATGCTTTGTCTCCTGAAAGAAAGTGCTGGCATGGCACATTCCCAATAAATATGGATCATATACACTTCTTTCGCCTTATGAAAAATGGCTGTGAAAACAAGAGGGGGAGTTGTGTATTGCTGAGATAACTGCTGTATTGATTTTCTGCACAAGGCAAACTGAAAATATTTTTTTTGTGGGCCAGTGTCTACACACATACCATACACACATACACAAAGGTAAAGCTCTCACATTTGGACACAATGTTTTATTAAATGCAGATCAACAACATTTTTGAATACGAATTCAATTCTTTATGTAGAACTACTTACAATGACAGATAATATCAACTGGCATGTCTGCCTCAGATTAAAGAACAGGCAAGTTTAACTTCAAAGACATAATCCTTCTTTGGGTGCGAATTCAAAAAACAAATCTCAAAAGGAACTTTAAGAACCAAAATCAGAATTGGACCATGTTCACAAACACAAGCGCGTTTTGGCCTTAGGCCATCATCGGCGGTGGCAGCAGCAATAATGCCTTAGAGCCGAAATACGTTCATGTTTGTGGGCATGGTTCAAAAAAGATTTTGATTTAAAAAGACACAGTTGTCTTTTGACAAGCTACACCTCTGATTCACACTCACCCTGACCGTCCCTCTGCTTCCCAGCCTGCTTGTACTCCGCCTCGACTGGGTGGTGGTGGTGGTTGGGCTCCCCTGCGGAGAGGATCTCAGGCATCTCCATCTCGTGGTTGTTGAGCTGCTCCAGCACAGCCTGCACGATGGGCACCATCATGGCCGTGGTGGCCGTGTTGCTGATCCACATGGACAGGAAGGCCGTCACCCCCATGAAACCCAGCATCAACCTGCGGTGACACCAGGACACAAGCTGCCAGGTCAGAGGAACTCTCAGGTCTAAAGTCACATAATGCATAGGACTAGTGTCTGAATCAGGGGTGTCAATTGCCATTAGGTGCTATACCCCCAGGTATCCCCAGGTGCTATGTTCTCATAGCAGCCCAAGATCTATCACAGGATTTATATATATATATATATATATATATATATATATATATATATATATATATATATATATATATATATATATATATATATATATATATATATATATATATATATATATATATTTAACCCAATAAACCTAAGAACTCGAGCAGCAAATGCAATCCCAATATCAATCACAGGTTCATGTGTTGTGACTGCAGCATATTAACAGAGCTAATCTGATGTGTGGTTTTATTGTACGTTCCTTTGGATAAAAAGTATCTGCTTTTAAGAGTATTATAATGTAATGTAGTCAAAGGAGCTAAGTTGTAAGCAACTGGACTTTTTTTTTGAGCTTGAAGATCCAAAAAGAAGTCCAGTTGCTTACAACTTAGCTCCTTTTACTACCATGACCTGGATGAATGAGAATCTACACAGATGTAATGTAATGTAATGTGGTTCACTCACAGCGCAGGCCGAACCCCGACGATGAGGAGCACTCTGAGAGCTATCCGCTTGTGCAGGTTCCAGTGTTCCACTGCCACAGCCACCATCAGACCACCCACAAACAGCATGTTGGTGTCCTTCAGATACTGCATACACACCTACGGGAGACATTCGCAAGCTGAATGGGTATGACCTGTTGACTTGTCACATTCATTTTACAAAATGTTTCTAACTTTGGAACTCCTGAGGTTAAAACAAGCACAGTTACTGACATACAAGATATGGTTTGATCTATGTTTGTGTGCTTAGTGTTGCTGAGACTGTGCATTATTTATTTATTTATTTTTAAATATTGTAAGATCTACTCTGACAAAGTTAAAATAGTTAACTTAAAGCTCAATATAAAACCCATTGCATAAAATAGGAGTATATGTGAACCAGGGCCAGCTAACAGTCTAAGGAGTTACTGACATTCCTGGTAAAGGTTGCACTTCATGGGCAATGAATTGAAGGTCCTGCTTGCTGGAGACATACCTGTTTAGAGGTCATGATGCCAAACATGGGGAAGAGGACGGCAGGCAGGAGAGCAGTGACGGCCAGAGGCAAGGCCTCTGTACACCAGTACACTGCCATTAGTACTATCACATAAGCACAGCATGCCTCCTGCAAAACACAACAGGAGCACACCTTCAAAACCACACAGGCTCTAATGAGAACCTCTTGTCTCAATAACAAAAACGTTTATCATCAGTAAACTGTGATCATTTTGTTTATGTGATACATATAGTAGTCACATTTTAAGAGAAGTGTTCTGCTTATTCAGTGATAGCCATTACTGTGTTTGTTAACTTCATCATGTCATTATCATCATGGTGAAGATGTAAAGGATGTATATTGCATAGCCAGAATAGATGCATTAACCACACAATGAAACTTGTCATGTTATAGTGATTCGGGCTGAAGAGCCACACTGTAAGCCCAAAGGTGTGAGGCTGTTCTTTCAGTGCAGGCGTGTGGCTGTTCCACCAGGGGCAGTCATGGGCTTTCTGAGGTCTAACTCAGAAAGGGGTGCCAACAGATAGCGCACTGTAGGTCAGTGCAGGACAGGATATTCACAGGCTGGACCTCAGTGGCCTACATAGTGCAGATAGATGATAATGTGCAGCTAGCCAGTCTTTATTGTAATCCTTGAGGAAGGACATTTGTCTTTTGCATTTGACGCATCTGGGGGGTAGTGTACACACATACATACCAGGGGTGGAAATTAACTTTGCAAAGTGTGAATTTGACAAATAAATAAACTAAATTCACCAGCCACTCAATAGAAAATTATTATTTTCTGTACAAAATTTGCCAAGTACTTTCATATTTTACCAGCCATTAGCTGGTGGCGGGTACGAATTTCCATCCCTGATACATGCACATGGAGGAGTGAGCTGTGCCACACTCACCGCACACATACCCGCACGTACCCAGAGCAGAGGGCTGCCATTATTCCGCATCCCGGGTTAGCTAGCCCAATCTGGTTCTCAGTCCATAGCCGGCATGTGTAAAAAAAAAGGTGTTTCTGTGTCCACAGGTTCCCACGGCCCACACAAAAACTTTGGCTGTGAACTGGCAAAAACTGGCCAAGAAGTAGAGAATGTGTCGCTGGCTATGGAAAAGGATAACCACACTGGCCCTATAGACATTAACTTTCCACAAAAAAACACACATACACACTGAGGGTTCTAATTAATCATGTCTGCTATAATTTTTCAAATGAAGACAAAGACAATGCACATTTTGGTTGCCGCATAATATCCATCTGTAGCTGGTATAGCAAATCCTAATATATCTTATGGTAAATAATCTATCTATCATCCAACCTTTCAACTTTTTCTAAATGTAAACTGTTGGGTAGATCTGAAAAAATAATGCTTCCTCTCCAATAGCATTATATAGGGAAAGGTTTATATTGTACACATTATTCTATTTGCAGAGAACGTTTGTCCTGAGTACATCACAGTGGCAGCACAGAGGAATATGCAGTCTTTAATACAGGTATCTTCAAAAGGAAGCCAAAGGACCCCCATGAATATAAAATATGAAATATGGGTGATACATTGAGATATTTCACTTGAAATATGGGTGATACATTGAGATATTTCACTTGAGACTGTTGTGTCTTTATTGGTAATAATCATTCTTTCATAAAATCACACCTTTGCATTGATTTCCACTCTTTCTTCACCACTGGCCTTCAGGCCTATCACCTCCTCAGAGATGCTTGTACTTCAGCTTATTATTATCATAATGAGACCACAAATAGGCTAGAATATGCAATCTCATCTCAATCACTCTGATTTCACTCTCTGAAATAATAACGGCCAGTGTTGAAAGCTTAATATCTCCTGTAGATTTAACCACATAATAACCACATTTATAAATCCTGCTTGTATGTGCGTTTTGACAATATACAGTGCTATAGAAATGTATGAAAAGAAGACAGGTGTTTTGCCAGAATAGATATTTAGTCTGTGGTGCACCCTCAGTTTAGTTACATATGTGGATTTGTGTGAGGACACAGTATTAATTGACACTGCCAAACTGTCTGAGTACCTCAATTTATAAATTGGTTATATTCACCAATGCTGTGGGCCAGCCAAGGACATGCAAAGTCAGAGGAGAACAAAAAAGATTAAATGTGATCTTGCATTCGACCTGGTGCTTTTGCAAGTCATTTAGTCTTGGCACTGTGCCTAGAAAGGGTTGCAATTTTGCGTGGCCCCAATTTCAATAAATACACACTAATAATGCTGAAAGTAACACATATCTGTTCAGATTTTAGACTGGACCACATTTGTATACTGGAGCCTTTTGAGAAGGTTAAGGACACTAAATAGCTTGCTGAGAAAATTCTTATAATGAAAGAATGCTGAATGCTTTTAACTGTCACTGATAACCTTTATCCTATGGCCGGCTTAATATTGCTTTGTTAGTGACAACGCACCTGAAATGACCTAGCCTACCTGAAATGACTGCGTGTTGCTAGGCACAGATCGCTGCCTACAATTCCCAACATTCACTTAGAGCGCTATCCTCAAAGTTCCCACGCTGCATAAAACCAATACTAGGCTATAGCCGCCACTAACAAAGGGTTAAAGCAACAAATCTTAACAGGCATTATTAGTTTAGCAATGTTAAGATAACAGTCAGTTACAACGTGCATTACAATTCGAGTTAGAAACCTAAATATAAAATAGTTATGAAGCGCGGGAAAGTTGATTTGCTAAATTATTAAGCAGATCAACTTTCCCACGCGGACCACATTCAATGACTCGCCGGAATACTTCAGGTTTACCAAAGTTTTCCCCCCACATTAACCTTCATTTTAAACATGTAATTGATAATAGAATGTCCACATACCGTTGTCCCTACAACAAGTGGAAGCGGGAGAAGCAGAAACGGTGTTAAGCAAAGAATCATTCCATTCTTCACATTCCAAAGGACCTTCAGTGATTGTGCCATCCTGTAGCGCAGATGCAACAGGCGTGAAGAAATTGGATGCTGCTGGAGCCGTCTTTTTAGGGACAGACAGCGAGAGAGAGAGAGAGAGAGAGAGAGAGAGAGAGAGAGAGAGAGAGAGAGCCCAGTGGGACCAATCGCTTCAAATCTGAGTGCAGCTTGTGTACACCGAAACGAGCGCTTCACAAAGTTAATTGGTTTCATTCATAAAAGAAGCCATTCGGCTAGACTGATCCACATTTTCTTAAAACCCTTAAAATACTTGCCTTGCTTAATAGCAATACGTTGCCTTGAGCTGAGGGTCATCAAATCATCTGTACTGAATTGATTCACAAAATCCACAATTGCATTTTACTTGAGTTAATAGTCTACTGTTCTGAGACATGGTGAGCCTCTAACGGTAGAGATTTTCATTTAAAGCTTTATATTGCCCTCTTGTGGACGTGCTCTAAGGCCTACAAGAATACAGAAATACTCTGTAAGCGATGGCTGGCATTTGCAAGTGATAAAAAAAAAAAAGTTATGTGGAGGTGGCAAGTGGCAGGTCAGGTCAAGCAATTCGGCATCTGGCTGGCCATATCAAAGTTGTGTTTGTTATTCTGCTCATTTACTAAAAAGGATACTAAACCTTATAGGCCTCTTTATCACTTCACAAATTAAAATTGAACGTTTTGAATGCGACTATGTGTAAATCTAAGCAGATAGGCTACCTGGAAATGACCATTTTAATAGCTAGCTAGAATACGTAGATCTATACCAAAAAGCCTATAAATGCACATTTCTTGACTAACTCGGAGGCTACTTCAATTCTGAAAATCCTTACAACTGGTCGCTTACAACTTATATGAGGGCCCACATCTACTTTTTCCATACTACGCTATGACTTAATGGCCTCATAAACAATGTAAAATGTACATTAGCCTAATGTTTGGTAGACTTACGGCAATGCTCTATCTATCAACACCTCCAGAATTTAAATTTTATATAAAACGTGTTTTAATCATGACAATTAAAAGCTATTTCATATATATACCCATTTCTTCTGTCCTATTTAATTAAGGCTATAACAGTGCAGACCTGCCTAGGCCTACACTTTGTCAGCATCTTTGAAAACGTATAGCCTACATACAGTCATCATAAGTATAAATCAAAAGACAAACATGTCACGAGGTGAAGATTAAGGGCACGTTAAACAAGCCATGGCAGGCGTAGCTCTTTGCTTGTGCACGTGTAAAATGGTCAAATAGTACATGTTTAACATTATAAAATACCTCTTGATGCGTGGTGCATTTAGCCATTGGGCCTAATAAATCTTTAATTGTAAAATAATCTGTTACTTTCATGTTGGCCACGCTGTGATTACGTTGGCATGGCATATATGAAAGGCGCACGCATCGTCTCATAATCTTATTGTGTCTGAGATAAAAGTCGTCATAAAACTACTGGCGATAATTCTCCTTTGCAATCTTGAAAAATCGCCGATAAAATTCTGAAATCATTCCTTTAAAATGTGTATTTTCTGCAAGTTTCTTCCGTGGACATGAGTGCTGTCGGTACCAGAAAGATGGAATCCTGCCAGATCGATTGACTTTTCGGAGACGGAAATACGTAGAACGTGAAATCCTGCCATACATAGACATACTATACATATACATGTATAGTATGTCTATGCCATAGAGTTATAACTAGGTCTATGCCCATAGACGTCTATGCCGACAAGTGCTCTTGAACACGCTCATAGCTGTGTCTGTCACGTGAGATTTCGACGCAACAACATGGCTCCTATCAGCAGACTACTGGGACAAAACATCTCTTGGTAGCTACAGTGCTGCTGCAGATGTCTATTGTAAACTATGCGTTCTTCGTCATTAGAAAAAGAGTGGGATTACTGGGCTTGATAAAGGACAAATCATTAATATTGGACAGATAAAATGATGGGACTCGGAATTATATGATCAGCTGTTACGTAGAAGCTTAAGGTATGTGAATCATCAGCTAACATAAGCTAATTTAGTTCATCAAGTGAGCTAACCTACCGTGCCTGGTTTGAAAATGTGCAATGCATTTAATCATCGTTAAGCTCGACCAAGTGTTTCATACAAAGGAAATGCAGTGGCATGCCTTTATATTATTTTGAAAAGGCAGTATAATAGGTTAAAGGAAAATGTCCCTTGCATTCTTAAGCAACTTGCAACTCTTGTTTCTCTGTGAATGAAACGTAGGTATCCGTGCTTTATGAAGTGAAAAGTTATACAGCTGACTCAATTGTTGAATTGCTGTTTGAAATCGTGAAATGATGTTCATACAATTCGTATACACGCTTTATATGAGTGCTTCTGTTTTTCGAGATACAGGGGTATGATGGCAGCAATTTCCTGTATAGTGGATCGTATCATGTGAGCAGAAGAAATTCATTGTAGTCAGAAGTGAAACACAGCAGCAAGCCAGGACGAAATCTTTTGCGCATAAACATCAATATTAGTCTATTGATAGGATATAAAAACTAAGACAATTATTTCACGTATTAACTGAAAGCTGGTAATAGTTTTTTTTTTAAGTTGTGTCATTTCCTGTAGAGGAAGTGTTTCAACTGGAACATGACTTTAAAAAAAATGTGTTTTACAGGAACCTTAAACAAGCTGCAGAACGTACCCTAATCCTCACGAAAGTGTGAAATGGCATGACAGTTACTCTACAAGACGGAAGCAGTGATGATTGAGTTATAGGATAAGTAACTATCCAGTTAAGCCACAAGAAGGCAATATGGAGTGGCTGGCAGCAGCTGTGGAGAGGGACCTTGGATTGGATCAGCGCCAGCTGGGTCCAGGACCACGCCCGCATGAACTGGTCGCCCTGGTTCCGAGTCGCTGGGTGATAGGATTAAGAGAGCGGAAAGTTACTCGCTGTGCACGCTTCGATGCTACTTGTGAAACAGAAATACCAACTCTACTTCAGCGATCCCAGGTGAAGTTACCGGCAGGTTGGACCCGGGTCTGCATCCAGGGTCTTAGGAAGAGTAAGTTGGTCTATCGCTTGGCAACTGACCCTGGCTGCTATGGTGAAGGACTTTACCAGGACTCTTTCATCAGGGCGATGTGTGGGGTATCTCACAGCAATGTCAGGTACTGACGGGCATCATAAATTCAGACAATTTTTTTGGTTCAAAGTGACAATTACAGCATTGTATTTAAATACAAATCTATTTTCCTAACATTTGAACTATGATGAGATTTTTAACAGTTCTAGTAGTTTTGTAGTGTATTGAACAGGAAACTGTTAAATGCTCATGTATGTTTTTATCCATCCGCAGAAACCTGTGGCGTGATGCTCACCGCTGTCTTGTCCAACCATATGCTGGCTCTGTGGAACATGCACAAGTGCAAGCTGTTGATGCAGTGCGACAAGCTCTGCAGAAACTCTTTTGCGTCACCTTCATGTCAACTGACAGGGTTTCCCCATCTCTCTCACCAGCCAGAGAGAAGGAGAGGGAGAATCTGTTCCTGTCAGGCTCGGCTGCCCCCAAACCGAACACTGACAGTCTCTGTCCAAATGTGGTCCCTGCAGAATGCTTGCTGGAGTCAGGAGATGTGCTGTATGTGATCCTGCCTTACACTCAATATTCCCTTCACGACATTGTGTCCTACAGCCCGGCGAAGCTCGCCAACAGCCATGCGAAAGTGCTGTTCATTCTGTACCAAGTGCTCATTGCTATGCGTGCCTGTCAGGAGGCTGGGCTATCATGCGGCGAGCTGTCTATGATGGACATAGCGGTGGATGAGCAGCTCTACAGTCGCCTTCGTGTCTCACTGTCGCACTACGAAGAGCTGGGAGAGCACAGGGACGCTGCTGACCACATTACAGGTAAACAAGTGCCAAGAAGTATTGCAGTGAAAGACTGTGCCACTGTCAGCAGTAGCAGCAGCAGCAGTGTCGGTGGGCATCTATGCAGGGATTGTTTTGATGAGCTCAAATTTCTGGTGTTAGACTGGGTTCATGGTCGCGTCAGCAACTTTCGTTACCTGATGGAGCTGAACAGGCTGGCCGGGAGGCGGGAAGGGGACCCAAACTATCATCCAGTCTTGCCATGGGTTGTCGACTTTACCGTGCCATATGGGAAGTTCCGTGACTTGCGGAGGTCTAAATTTCGTCTCAACAAAGGTGACAAACAGTTGGACTTTACTTATGAAATGACCAAAGAAGCCATTGCAGCAGCAGTCAATGGAGGAAACGGTGGCAGTTTCCCAGGAGATCTGGGTGTTCCAGTGGGAGCTGTGGGCACGGGGCAGCCCGATCACCTTCACGTGCCCCATCACATCTCTGATGTGTTGTCAGACATCACCTACTACGTGTACAAGGCAAGGCAGACCCCCAAATCTGTTCTGTGTAGCCACGTGCGTTCCCAGTGGGAGCCTAACGAGTATCCAGTCAGCATGGAGCGAATGCACAGCTGGACCCCGGATGAGTGCATCCCAGAGTTCTTCACGGACCCCTCCATATTCCGCTCCATCCACCCAGACATGCCCGACCTGGAGGTGCCGCCCTGGTGCAGCTCGTGCGAGGAGTTCGTGGATGTGCACAGGCGGCTCCTGGAGAGTCCCGAGGTGTCCCAGCAGCTGCATCACTGGATCGACCTCACGTTCGGCTACAAGCTGTCAGGGAAGGAAGCGGTCAAAGCCAAGAATGTCTGCCTGCACCTGGTGGACAACCACACCAACATGTCCTGCTATGGGGTGGTGCAGCTGTTTGAGCAGCCCCACCCCCCCCGCCTCGCCCCTTATCAGTATTCCCCACCGGAGCCACCTTACCTTGGGCCGGCGACGGTTCCCCCGTGGCAAATCCCATCTGTTACATCCGTGACTGACGTCGTGGACGGCTCTGTGCCTGAGGCCACTGGCTGTGACTCCACCAGCTGGACGGTGGTGGACCGAGACGACGACCTCGAACAGGGAATGGAGGCCCTGGACTCCCTAAGCGTGCCGCCTGGCGCTCCCGCATCAACGACCACCTCTGTCCCGGTTCCGCTGGCGAACCCTGCTGTCGGAAAGGCGAATCTGGAGCACACAGCTCTGGCGATGTCGCCTTTGCCAGGCTCTGTTCCGACTGAGAGCTCGGGAAGCATCACCAACGCTTTAGGATCTGGCATTCGGAGTGCTATGAGAGGTGCTAACAAGAAGCAAGGTGAGAGTACTGCTCCAAATCCGGAGGACTTCAAAATCACCCTGCCGGAGGGATTTAGCCCTCTACAGCCTCTGGAGGAGCTGGAGAAGCTGAATAACTTCCTTTTGAAGGGTCTGCGTGCACAGGTTTTAGACCCTGTGGGGTCCAGCAGACAAAAGGAACAAACACATGGAACACCGATTTCACTTGCAAACCTCTTTCAGAGGGACATGCAGGCCTTGGGGGTGCTCATCGCCGAGATTTTCTGTTCCTCCAAACTGCGGGGGATTAAGTCGGGCTCTCCCTTGAGACAGCGTTTCCAGGCTGTCATGAAGCTGTGCTTGGCCAGCCTCCGGGATGTTCCGCTGCCGTTGCATCACGCCCTGGAGAACCTCCTGCATTTCCACAGGCACTCCAGCCCGGACAGTTTGCACTGCTCCTTCTACCCGCTACTGTTTCAGTACGACCCCATCTGCGAGGGCCTTCCGCCACCAAACCCGTGGCAGCTGCTCAGCCCCGTTCTCTCCCCGCTGCCCTTTCCCACCTACTTCCCCTCTCTGCACAAGTTCATATTCTCCTACCACTCCAAGATGGAATCTCCCAGCAGTGCTCAAGGTCGCGACATCGTGTTCCATTTGTGGCAGCAGCTGGAGACTTTGCTGCAGGGCAACATCACGGCGGAGGGGCTGGAGATCCTGCTGCCTTTCGTGCTGTCGCTGATGTTGGAAGAGTCCACCGCCGTGTACGCTGCTTGGTATCTCTTCGAGCCCGTCGCCAAGGTCCTGGGCCCACGCAATGCCACCAAGTACCTTCTCAAGCCGCTGATTAGCGTGTACGAGAACCCGCGCTGTTTGCGTGGCCGCTTCTACCTCTACACCGACTGCTTCGTGCTGCAGCTGATTGTGCGGCTGGGACTGCAGGCCTTCCTCTCCTGCCTTCTGTCCCACGTCCTGCAGGTCATCACTGGCTTCGAGGGCTGCAGCAGGAACGCTGGCTCCACCTGGGCAGGTAGTAAAGCACTTCGAGGCGATGCTGGTTTGGCAGAGGACGAGGAGGAGGATTATGAGTGTGAAAATGGCACAGCGTCTGCGGTGCGCGCAGCAGGAAAGGCCGGAGGGGGCAGTGGCGCAGTCAGCGGAGGGGTGGGTGACCCAGGACTGGTGGATTTCTCTTCAGGGATAAGCTTAAATGACCAGGTCTTCCTTAATGAAGGTGAGGACTTCCAGAACGATTTCTATGTCAACACCGGAACAGGTGGGGCTCCGGGTGATTCTAGTCTCCCGGGGAAACAACAGAACAGCCCGAATTTTGCAGGCAAAGACACAGACCAGGAATCCCTCAGTGTCGGGAAGCTGAGCGACAAGAGCAGTGCCAGTGAAGTGTCCATCGGAGACGGAGACTCGACCAGGGATCGTGCCAGCCTGAAATCCGTTGACAGTAACCAAGACCTCAAGCAGGCTAGTGATGGGGAGGATGGAGGAGAGCTGGAAGATGATGAGGACACCGTGGATGGCAAAGTTGGCGTCATGCATAGAGTACCCAGCCTGGAGCTCACTGTCTCTGGCTGCTTGGAAGAGTCAGGGGCCACTGTTGTGACACTGGAGGGAGACTTGCTGAATGGCATTGAGCAAGGGGAGGCAGAGAAAAACATGGTGGCAGAGGAAGAGGACCCTGACTCTTTAGAGGACTCAGCAGAAAAGGAGCACAAGATTCTGTTGGGTAAGTCTCAGTTAAGTGCTCTCAACATGCATTGTTTTAGGTGATAAACATACATTTGATAATTATTAATAACCCCATACAGCATTATTATTATTATTATTGTTATTGCTATTATTGTTATTATTGTTGTTGTTGTTGTTATTATTTCCCCCAGTTCAGTGAATGTTGTATGTATGCAGATGTTTGCAATATGTTTGATCTGTTTTGTAATGTGCATTATGTGTATGCTGCTGGACACCTTAATTTCCTTCGGGATCAATAAAGTTACTCTACTGTACTCTACTCTATTTAAGGTCTTTAGGAGTCTAAATGCTTATATTTACCTTTTATAACAGAGAAGTGTTTTGATTTTGTGGTAATACTATTGTTTACAGATACTGTATGTAAGACAGTGAGATGGCTCTCTGCAAAGCTTGGTCCCACAGTAACCTCCAGATATGTGGCCAGAAATCTCCTCAGGTTGCTCACCACATGCTATGTCGGTAAGCCAATTCATAACATTACACTGCATTGAAGTTTTATTGTGATTAAAGAAAAAGATGTGTTGTCATCTCTCGGGATATTCTTTCCCCACAGGACCAGAGAAACACCAGTTTGTTCAACCCACGACAGAGGAGAACAGCCTTGAGACTGGAGGCAGCGTGTATGAAAAGAAGCCAGTGGTTGGAGACCAGACGGCTGGCCCAGTGCTGGATTGCCTCATCTATGTAGCTCACCTCTACGGAGAACCTGTGCTGACATATCAGTACCTGCCCTACATTGGCTACCTGGTAGGGTTTCATCACTTGTTTAATATTTATGCTTTAATTTATTTATTTGAATCTGTTCTGGCCATTAATAGCCACAGTTGTTAAAATGGCAATAAACTGAACCAAGCAAACAAATAAACATCATCACCTATACCTGACAAATTATAAATATGTTCCTGATATTTCCAAGTATGCTTTCTAAATGTATGTGATTTACTCTGGTAGGGTTTCATCACATATACCTGATATATTATAAATAAGTTCCTGGTATTTCCAAGTATGCTTTGTAAATGTATGTAATTTACTCTGCACTAAGTACATGTTATTTTTTCTATTTAAATAAGTATTTTGAATGAAGGAATGAACTTATGCACTTCCTGTATCCTTCCAGGTGTCCCCACCCTCGTCTCATCGTCTCAACACGAGGAAAGAAGCGGGGCTGCTGGCTGCGGTGGTGCTGACCCAGAAGATCATTATATTCCTCTCAGACACCACTCTCATGGACATGCTGATGAAGATCAACCAGGAAGTTCTCTTGCCGCTGCTGGACCTCTTGACCTCTCCTCGGATGGGGTAGAGTAGATCATAACATTTGGCTTGTTGTATCCTCGTTTTGTAAGTCGTTTTGGAGAAGTCGTTTTGGAGAAAAGCATCTGCTAAGTGTAATGTAATGTAAAAAACATCAATGTACATGTCCTCACCACCAAGTGCTTTCCATTAGTGCTGCTGTTAGCGAGTTGTAGATCGCTAATGCAGTGTTACTGTAATGTCCCATCTGTGCATTAGCTTTCCTAGCGGAGTGCAGACACGCTCTGCTCTGTGTCTGAAGACCATCAGTCTCATGGCCTTGATCTGCCTGCGCATCGGCAGAGAGATGGTGCAGCAGCACATGGCCGAAACGCTCTGCAGATTCTTCGAGGTTTTCTCCCTGCTGCACAGCCTACAGGGACAGGTGAGCCTGTCTTATAATCTTTAACTCTATTTAACTGCTTTGCTCTACTGTTTTTCTGTACTATGTGCATCTGTTGGCTTGCTATAAATGATATGTCAGTGGATTTCTGTTGTGACAATAAAGGCTTCTTTCTGTCTATCTATCAATCTATATATTGTCTATCTAGTCCAGTGGTGTCACATTAAAAAAATGTTGATTAACTGTTAACTGTTGTAATGCAGTGCTTCCCCCCCCCTTAATATTAGTGTCCAGCTTAATAACACATCCTTCCCACCTTAATTAAGTTGTACCAATGGAACACTAAAATTAGACTTGGGCACCAAATCAGGTGACAATTATATTCATATGTGTCATAAAACAAGCGCAATGCATAAGACAAATATTAATAATTTCAGAGTGGTGGGAGTGTTTCTCAACCATAACCCCATATCTCCCAGGACAACCACTAACTTAACTACCGGTAACAAATTACCTTTGGAAAACACTATAATCTCAGTTAAACATGGTACCCGTGATTGTTGTAAAATGATTTGTATGATTTGACTGGCAGAAAAGCTGTGCATTAATGTGCATGTATATGCATTAATGCATGAACTGCATCTTTTCCCAGATGGAGACTGCCCCTCGCAGGGAGGTGGGGGAGTGTATCTTTCTGGACGGCCACAACCAGCATGGTGAAGAGGTCACCTGGGAGCTCAGGGTCCTGGAGGAGCTGCAGGCAGTGTTCAACCCTGAGATGGCCTATGCATCCTATATCCCTTTCTACTGTCTTATTGGTAGGACTCAGAGCCAACCATCGAATGCTGTGTCAGCGATATGATGCCAATTTACATCTAAAACAATTTTTTTTGCTACGTTCAGCAAACATCTCCCCACAAACTGCTTGGTGCCCACTCCAACTGCACAGTACAAATCCGGTTTCTGTAGGCAGTCACTGAGACATCCCAGGCCCCAATAGCTTCAAACTTACCAAAACAAATACAGCGGGGGGCAGCCTGCCCCCCAAACCATAACCAGCAAATTCAAATTTGTGGACGGAAGGTTCTGTTGTGGTTGGGATTGTCTTAAACATAATTAGAATGCAATAGAAGTGACATCACATCGCTGATACAGCCTTTACTCAAAGATTATCTATCCTTTATGTTTGCTGTATGTTTGTCTGCTTTTTGCTTATTTAAATATCAATAATAGTAATTTACTACTATTTACATTTACAGGTGAGCCAGGAATTTGCAAACTGGTGCCCAACTATGAACTGGTTTGGCGTCTTGGCCAGTCCTACCATGATAAAATAAGCCCTGGCAGCCCAGACCCGAATTCGGCTGTGGGCCACAGACCAGATCAGCACCCCACCTCGTTAGGGCAGTCACCGGGCTCAGGGAGACGGGTGGGCCGCAGCCCCTTTCCAGCCCCCGCCTCCACCTCCACTCCACTAGGGGGAGACAGCCTCCCCGAGTCGGGCACCTTCGGCAGCCACCTGGTGGGCAACCGCATCCAGGTCTCCCGGGACTCGGAGACGGGGGCGAGCCCGAACCTGGCCTGCGTGGACAGCTGGGGCCGCGGCCATCCCGCTCACGTTCCTCCCGTCACCACGGCCATGTTCGGCTCGTCCTCCTCCGTGCCCTCCTCCTTCTCCATGTCGTCCTCCTGGGTGGTGGGCTCCACGGCCGAGGACAGCGCCCTCAAGCAGAACCTGCCGCACAGCACGCGGGCCCTGCAGGGCAACTGGCTGGCCTACTGGCAGTACGAGATCGGCCTCAACCAGCTGGACCACTTCCACTTCCACCAGATCCGGCTGCAGAGCTTCCTGGGCCACACCAGCACCGTCAAGTGCCTGGCGCCACTGGCGGGCGAGGACTACTTCCTGTCTGCCTGCAAGGACAAGGTGATTTTTTTGTGGTTGTTTATACTCAGTTGATTAGTTACTGGCTATTTATTGTTGAAAGTGTATCAGAATAACTGTGCTTTTTGGACTATATCAATTTGTATAAATGTAACTAATAATATATATATATATATAGTTTTGTTAAGTTATTCGAGTTTTTGGTTATAATGCAGTGTGTATTATAATGTTGTATGTTGCTTTGGAGAAAAGGGCCTACTAAATACTGTAACTGTAACTGTAATCGTAACTACTGTACCAAGACGGTGAAGCTGTGGCCGCTGTACAACTACGGCGACGGCACCAGGGAGATGGAGCCCAGGCTCACCTACACGGATCACCGCAAGACCGTCACCTACGTGGGCCAGCTGGAGGCGCTGCAGGAGGTGGTCAGCTGCGACGGCACGGTGCACCTGTGGGACCAGTTCACAGGTGAGAGAGAGAGACAGGAGGGGAGAGAGCGGCGTTGAGCTGTTCATGCAATATTCATTTTACAGCAATTCAGGGCCCTGAACAGTACACCGGTGATTTAGCCCCATGGCTGAATGATTTAAACAGTTGTTTACACAGATTTCTGCTCAAAATGTATGCCTTAATTATAAGGTCTTTATTATTCTGTGAATATTAAGTAAGTAACTGCATTTAGCCCAGGCCCCAGTGTGTGCTGGCTGTTGTTGTTGAATAATATGGTTGTGACACTTTTGTTCCTTCCGGCTTTAGGCAAGCAGATTCGCTCCTACGAGGTTTTGGACGGTAAGAACCCCATCATAGCCGTGACCGCCATGCCCGCCCCCCACTACAGCGTGGTGTTCGCCAGCGCAGACTCAGTCCTTCGCTTCATCGACCCCCGCAAACCAGGCCTGCAGGTGCTCCCTTACCCGCCAGCTCCCAAACCCCCCCCCCCCCTTCCATCCTCTTGTCTGATTAAAAAGGAAGAGAGAGAGAGAGAGAGAGAGAGAGAGAGAGAGAGAGAGAGAGAGAGAGAGAGAGAGAGAGAGAGAGAGAGAGAGAGAGAGAGAGAGAGAGAGAGAGAGAGAGAGAGAGAGAGAGAGAGAGAGAGAGAGAGAGAGAGAGAGAGAGAGAGAGAGAGAGAGAGGGAGAGAGAGAGAGAGGGAGAGAGGGAGAGAGGGAGAGAGAGGGAGAGAGAGGGAGAGAGAGGGAGAGAGGGAGAGAGAGGGAGAGAGGGGGAGAGGAATCCCCATCTGCTACCTCCCCTTCCTCCAGGCACTTTACAAATGTGAAATGAATCCTCAAGGTTATTCCTTACAGATGGTCAAGCGTATGAATTATTTATGCGGACGTGGTGCAATTGCTTGTCGTTGCTCTGCTCGAGTGTTTCCCGTTAATGTGATTCATTCTCCGTGTGTGTGTGTCTCTCTGCTTCCTGTCAGCATGAGTTCCGGATGGCCTACAACAACATGAGCGCGGGGCTGATCCGCGGCCTGGCCGTCAGCCCCGGGGGATCCACTGTGGCGGCCAGCTTCTCCTCCGGCTTCATCGTGCTGCTTGACGTGCGCACCGGACTGGTGCTACGTGGATGGCCCGCTCACGAGGGAGACATCCTGCAAATGAAGGTCTGTGTGTGTGTGTGTGTGTTTGTATTTTGTAGCTAATCTGCTCCCATTTTTATTTATTTATCTGTGTGTATATATACTTTTTTAATGTTTAAAATTTGTCATACGTTTTGAAAGTGGAGTCTTGCATCTTCCAAATACAGAGCCGACAAATCATCCTTCTTGTTGTAGTCGTAAGTTGAAAGTGCCATGGTTATGGTGTGCTTATTCATCTGGAGATGAATGATTAATGCTGAATGATACATAAATAAGTTTCGAACAGCACAGGATGGCACTCAGACATTATATTTTGAGGGTAGACCTTAAATATTCAAACTGCAAAGATGTCAAACTGCATTCTATACAAAATTCCAACAGTGTTGCTCCATCATAAGGGCAACCAGATGCTAAAATGGCCGTCGTGCTGTCCAGATCTGCCACATTTTAAGCATAATAAAAAGGAGAACATGATGAAGAAGACACTAACCAGTTGGGCTGCTGAAATCATGACAAGGACAAGAAAGAAAGCCCTTTTTTTATACAAAATCATCTTGTCAGTTAACATAATTAATTGTGAAGTGTCCTCTGTTGTTTTTTCTTTAGTCTTACTCAACATTTACTGCCTTTTATTGACACCGTCCCAATTTTTTGAGACATGTTGCTGGCCTAAAACTTGAAATGACCATAAATATCCCATACAACAACAAAAAAAATCCAGTTTCAATGACTGATATGTTGTCCTTGGGCTGTTCTCAAACACATACATTGCTTCTTTTTTACTTACATTTAACGTCCCAACTTCATCGGAATAGGGGTTGTATGTGTGCCTTCTCTGGGGGTGTGTTAGTATTCCATGAGTGTTTTCTTCCGGTTCCTTTGTGCGTGGCTGTGTGTGTTTTGTATTTGTGTGTGTGTGTGTGTGTTTGTGTGTATGACATTCAGCCTGTGTGTATGTGTGTGGGCCTCTGTTTGTGATGGTTTATTTATATGTAAGCCTTATTATCAATTCCCTTTTGTTCTCGGCATGTAATGCTTCTTTGGGTAATGCATTTCAGCCATCCTCATTAGACAAGGGATTACTATTGGGGGGCTATTGATGAACCTGTTTTATTAATGAACAGCTAGCCTCTCGAGTTCATCATTTGTATGTTACATATTCATGTGACAGCTTTGTATTTTTCCTGTTTTCTCCTGGTGACACTCCGTGATGCTTTTGTTTAATGCACTGCATACTGCATACTGATTGACTGAATCACATACGCATCACATACTGCTATGATGGGAGGGTGTACTAATGAGTACATTGATCTAGCACTGTAGCGTTCTTTTACACTGCTCTCCTCTGAGACATATTCACCAACTGCCACACTGCAAAACCTGAGATGGCACATACCACATTTTCCAACTCCCTCAATTGTGGCAAAGCATGACGTTTGGGAATCAGTCACTGAATTGGATTGTCCTGTTCTTTGGAAGAAAAAAACCACCAACACAACAACTCTGTATTTAGTCTTTTGCTTTCATTCACAGTTATGTTGGTTTTTATTAAACTTGTACAGACGAGTAGTGTTCATGTACCGTTGCTACGCATGAACATATGACTCCATTAGAGTAAAATCAACATTGTTGCTGCTATAGTCACACATTGATTGATTCCCTAGAACTCTGTGTTATGTAATAGACCATCCTGTTCTATCCTTCAGCCTGTTCCATCTGCATCTGACTCACAGGACTAAACGAAAGATAAACGGACTGTCGAGCAAATGGCTAGTTCGACACGTAGCCGTAGGAGACACTTTAAAGCTCATTTGTTATTCAGGACTGTAGCCACACAGACAGATTCTCATGGTGGGAAAGAAAGCTGGGTGGATTTGCTCTGAAGCAGTCAACACAGACTTGGAGCCGAACAAACTTTATTTAACCCAGATCCACAGGTCAAGGATTTTGGCTCAGAGGCCCAGGTGCAGGCAAATATGGACACGGATTAGTCATTAGAGAGGCCTCGCCTCAACACAGTTTTTTTATGCACTTGCACTTGGAGTTGTCTTGTTTGTGGTTTTCTAATAAATTAATAACATTAAAGAGCTAATGAACAGGGATTTGGCTTTGGTCTGAATCCATTTTACGCAATTCTACTACAATTACCAAATTGTAGTAGAATTACAAATGTGTAAACAAAAGTTTTTCACGTTTGCAGGACAGACACAAGCATGTATGTCAGACCGTGTGCTTTGGCTTTTTGCCATTTGTGTGTAGGTATGTGGGGAGGTCTATCTGTATTTCAGCCATATAGCTAACACTTGTGTGTGTATATATGCAGTTATGTGTTGTGATACAGGACAGAAATGTGCATTGGCAGTGTGTGTCATCTTGTCTGTGTGTTTGTTTGCGTGTATCCCTAGGCTGCAGAGGGGAACCTGGTCATCAGTTCCTCCTCCGACCACACCCTGACCGTGTGGAAGGACCTGGAGCAGAAGCCCCTGCACCAGTACCGCTCCCCGTCCGACCCCGTGCACACCTTCGACCTGTACGGCGCCCAGATCGTCACCGGCAACGTGGCCAACAAGATCGGCGTCTACTCCATGATGGACATCTCGGCCAGCCCCGCCAGCCTGACCAAGCTCAGCTCGGAGAACTTCCGCGGGACCCTCACCAGCCTGGCGGTGCTGCCCACCAAGAGGCTGCTCCTCCTGGGCTCGGAGAACGGCGCCATCCGGCTACTGGCCTGAGCCAAAGCCATCAGAAAGGTCAACGGCAACAACCGCAACAACAGCAGCCAAGAGCAGTAGCACACGAGAGTCCTTCTCCTCATGAAAATCTGTCTCCTATTCTAGCTGTAGCTCCTCAGTTTAGGAAAGAGACTTGATCTCTGGATGAGATGCAGAGCAAATCTCTCAATTATCTTCTTAGTGTTTTTGGTTTTGTTGTTTTTTTTTTTGTGGCTAAACCCTAGATGGCCAGGCGACTTTTTAGTCTTTCAAGCCTCATACAACAAGGACCTCACTTCGTATCCCTAAAGCACTGTTGGTGACCAAAATAGCATTTGCAAGAGAGAACCTACCATCAAGGAAAGCTCCAGTAGCAAGAATATGTAATGACCGTCGAAGGGTTTTACGATTTTTTTTAAGAGTTTATCTTTAGAAATCATGATTGTTGTTACTGTGGTATATGAAATTCCTGTCACTGACTGGGTTAAATTAATCAGAATGGATCGCAAAAAAAAACAAAAAAAAAAACAACAAAAAACTGCTCAGGAAAGAGAAGCCAAGCTCGGGTTAGTGATGTAGTGTTTACACTCCAAGCATGTCTGAGAACACCAAAAACAACAACAACAAAATCACCAGAGAAATGGAAAACGAACAAACAGGAAAGACACTGTGAGAGTCATGGACCTCTCATCATGCCTCCGGATAATGTCACAAAGGCGCCAGAATGCACTCAATAGCTATGCAGTATTCACATATTAATAGTTTTATTTTTCCACTTGCCACACACTCAACATCTGTTATTTCACCTTTTGTGAGTCCCTGGGCACATTTGGGTTTGGGACTTATTGGTTATTGAAAGAAGGTGTCCTGTTAGATGCCTGTTTAGCCCGCAGTGTGTCAAATTATTTGGGTCGCTGCGAGAGACTTTAAGAGCGTTGGTGCCAAGGCTGAGTGGACAGTGGCAGTTGACACTTGCTACACCATTCGTGGCCCTGCTTTATAGCTCTGATGCTACATGTTTTCATGCAGTAGATACATGTTAAACAATTCGAGTTTAGATCCTTGTTTGCAGATGCAGCAAGATGGTTTCATGAATTCAGATTTCAGTGTTTTTTTAACAAGTGATGTATAACCTAATCAATACTGATCTTCTTATTTGCAAAGACGCAACTTTACAATCTGACAATTTGCTTAACTGCTACTAAAAAACACAATTTTTAATATTCTGCCAGTTGGTTGACCAACATTACGTCAGCACCAACTGATGTAGGTAAACGTACTAATGTAGTAAAGTTTGTTTACATGTTTTGTAGGTCATCTGAACAATTGCATCATTTTGGAAATATGCAGTGTATGTCACCCCGCAGGCCCCCTGACTCCCATAAAACAGTTGTATTACCCATTTATCTTTTAGTATAATTTCATAATAAGACAGAGTTTGAGTTGATATAAAACTTAAGCAATAGTACCCCAAATCCCCCCTGACTACCACCTCAGATGACAGAAGCACTGTTTGTATCTAAAGTAAAAAAAGATAACTGTTACTGCAAGGCTACATGTCAAAGGCCTGAATAGACACTTAACAATTCATTGAAAAGTACGCACTGAAACATTCACACTAACGAACAAATTGTTTGTCTGTTAATGACATAGTTGAGTAGAAAATGCACCCTTTATAATATCATAGATCTGAGAATATATTTTGAATTTTTAATGTTGCCCTACCCCTGTTTGTATAAAAGATTTAATGACGAAGATGTTGCTGGTTCACCAGTAGAAGTTTTTGTAATTCTCATGTTAGTCATTTTTCACTGGTCGACGTCAACCATTACATCAGAACCTCTCTAATTGCACATTTCAGCCTTAAAGCCCAGAACTATTTAACTACATAGGAATCATAGTTTTCATTATGTTCATTCAAGCTTTTAAATTTTGACTTGTTTTTTATACATCGATATCATTAAAACATAAACTGAAACAACAGATGAAAAATAATTTAATCAGAATAAAATGTTGGTTTTACATGTCCATATTTTCCTCCTTGATCAAAACAAGCAAATGCTTATTTTATTTATTAACAAGTTTAATAAAGCATTACCTCTGCAATGACAAATGGATATGTTTTATTACCAAGCAAACCAAGCAAAACATTTCATTTTATAAATAGTAGTTACTAAACAACTTTAAAAATCTTGAGGTAAAAACTGTAATTTGCAATTAAAATATCTACCATTTGTGGAGGCATGAGCATAGGTTTTACTGGTCACATGTCACTGGTAGATTAACATACTAATTTAAAGCGGGTTGGGGCAGTTTATAGTTTTAAATATAATAAAGGGTGTTTTTATACACCAGTAGCCCTTTTTAAGCGAACCAAACCCAGTCTCCTACAAGCTTCACAGAGAAGTCAATGTCCATACTCTTTGGTTCAGCCATTCACTAAACCAACTCTTCATTCAGGTGGTGAGTGGATTAGTTAAATCTGCGATGTGATGTGAACAGGTAGACCCAAAACACAATAGCATTTCAATTCTTTAAGGCTGAGGTCAGTCCTCTGGGATTCCTTAAACCTTCAGACCAAAGTTAGATTTTTTTTTTTTCTCCAACGTTTCAGTGCCCCTATGCTCCTTGAGTTACTCTATTCCTGGCAAAAATGCCTTATCACTTTTAGCAACACTGTACCTGTAGTGTAGTGACTAAATGATTTACTCATGACTCATTGTAGTCATCTTCATGACTACAGGATCTACTCATTCAGTGTCACATCCTGGAACTGGGCTTGCATTATCACATCTATGAGGTGGCATTTACTTGCTCATGTTTTCTAAATAGGCAGTATCTGCTCAGTTCCCATATTCAGATTCTCAGGCTTGATGTTTGACCCAAGGATCTGGGACAATATTTACATTTACAAGTATTAGTGACTTACATGCAGCACAGATCAATTGTGGTTGAAGTTTAACTGCTTATGGAGCAACTGCCAAACGTCAGCTAAGCCTTTCCCATTGTCCATTTGTATCTTCCTCTCAATTTAGGAGTGGATCAACAGTTTCCATTTTTAAAATAAAACGGTAAGATATCACAAGTATTTCTTTGATATTATTGCAGTTGATTTGTTTATTTTTTTGGAACAACTGGATGTAACTAGCCTTTCTCAATTGTAGGTTGTTAATCACTGTAACACTGAATAACTCCAGTTCAGTAAAGAAGGCTAACTAGTTTGTGGAGCTGTAGTGTCACTAAAGGGATGTGTGCCAGCCTCTATTTAACTGAACTATAAACTGTTCAGAGTAAAGAGGAAATTTGAAAAAAAGTAAAATTGTTGACTTTCATAAATTTAGCTTGCAGGGTTAGATGGTTGACAATAGAAAATTACAAACAAGCTGCAGTTAGTCTTGAAGCTTACAGCTCCTGCTGTTTGGTACAAAACTGTTTACTGTCCCTTTGATTACAACTAGTTTCAGCATTTAAAACAATTGACCTGAGGGAGACTGTGAAATGTACTAATTAAATATTTTTACTATGCCCTGGAACTTTTAGTAATGAGATTCCTTTAGAGATTGTTTTCTCATGGACTGATAATTATTCCCTCAGATGACATTACAGTGTTCTTTTTAACAATGTTCTGAATAATATGAATAGCATATCTAATATTAACAAAAGTAATGTTGCTTCTTGCAGTTGTTTAAAGGCTGAAATTGATCAGTTGCCAAATTGAAATTGAATAACAACTAAGACCTTTATCCCCCAAACATGTATTGATCTTGTTACTAGGATCAAGGAATTGTGTCTCGAGTAGATTGCTGCTCCTCTGTTCCGCCGTTGTAGTTTGTGTTCTTTTTTTAGTTTAAGACTTTGACATACTGTAGAAATATGTCAACACAGTGCACCTTAAGAGGTAAATCATATTGCATATTGCAGTTGTTATTTTCATTAACTGCTTCAAAGCGTCAAAGAGGGAAATGGAAAACAAGAGCATCTTACATGAATACTAAATAGTTTGTGTTAGGCTGTTGTGGTTTTAATGTTCTCTCGTGCAGCCATATTAGTACGAAATGTTGGTAAAGGAGAAAAACAGAATGTTGAGACATTTACAAATGAGTCAACAGCTTTGAGTGGATATTGGGTAGTCATCGCTGGCTGTGGAAACTGTTCAAAGTCCAGGAGGTCTTGCTTGTTTGTTCCTCTGTGTCTGCCTGATTTTGGTCAAAAATCCTTTTTATCTGACAGTCTGGCTGCTAGGACATGGACTACAGAATACTTACACTCCTACTCCTACTTCTTTGCCACTGCAGACAAGGACGGACAGTAAGTCCTTGTTGATATTCACTGTACACACAAAAAAGCTTCATGTTTCATGTTAAAAGAAACAATCTTGTGTCCGTTTCATGCCCATATCAGCCATTACATGATACTGTATCTCCTTGTCTCACTGTAGGATGAGGATGAAACACTGAATGACAAGATTCCGATAGTGCCACTAATTCCACTGATGCCCAGCAAGCCAATCGAGGTGTGCACCAGTCGTTAGCACATAAAGCAACAGAGGTGTCAGTCCACGCTTCAGAAAGTAAAAACCCTGCCACATATTTGAGCAAACCATACTCTGACCCAGCTTATTCTGTTGAGCGATAACATCTTAGATTGAGTCAATCTAAGATGTTATCACTCAACAGAATAAACTGAGTCAGTGTAGTCACTAAGTAGTCAAATCACCTGTGTTGCATGCACAGTCAGGCAGAGGGAATACATGGCAGGTTTTCGTTTTTTTGCTTACTAAAGCTGGGAATGACACCTCTGTAAACCACACAGTACCAAGACAGAACTTAAAAGTCACAATTGTGTGTTAATAGCATGTTCTGTTTCAGGACTTGGGGACGTCACCAACTGCAGGGCCACAGTCCACTGACAGCCCACAGCCAGCCACAACCCCAGATGGGGGTACCTCAGAGGAGGCAGGGGATGGCCTCTGTGCTGAGGTCTCCAGCAAAAAGCTGAAGGAGGCCATTGGAAGCGGGGTCATGAAGCTGGGACTGAAGCTGATGGAGAAGCTGCCGACGAGCCCCAAGCAGCCCAACGTGATAATCTCGCCTCTCAGCCTCTCCCTGGCACTCTCCCAGCTGGCACTGGGTAAGGTGGTGCCGTGGTGGTGGGGGGTGGTGTGTGTGTGTGTGATGGGGGTGGTTGTTGGTGGTGGCAATGGCTTTAATAATTATTACCTGGTCCCCTGGCGGGGATTGATCAGGTATTGCAATGACCCTGTCTGTGTGTGTGTCCACCCATATTGCAATGACCCTATCTGTGTGTGTGTGTGTGTGTGTGTCCGCCCATATTGCAATGACCCTGTGTGTGTGTGTGTGTGTGTGTGTGTGTGTGTGTGTGTGTGTGTGTGTGTGTGTGTGTGTGTGTGTGTGTGTGTGTGTGTGTGTGTGTGTGTGTGTCTGCTCGTATTGCAATGACCCTGTCCATCCACATGGGGGACCAGGTTGTCATTTCTGATTGCGCTTGTTTATGTTGTGTTGAGGCGTAGTAGAATAAGTTAAAGCACTGGATGGATGCAAAACTTTGTTCGCTCACTTCAGACATTGCCCTGGTATGGGGGTGAGGAAAAACTCCACTTCCAAAAATATCTTTAGAACCTCTTGCTTGTGTCTTCTTCACCTCCCTTTAAAAAGAGTAACAGAATATCACAGCCGAAACATCAGGTCAGGTGTTATCATGCTTGATGAGAATTTTCGAGGGTGCGCCTGATCGACTGTGTGTGTGTGTGTGTGTGTGTGTGTCTCCGCATCTCCGCACCTCTTCAGGAGCTGTAAATGAGACAGAGCAGCTGCTGCTGAAGCATTTGCATGCAGAAGCACTTCCCTGCTACCACCAGGCACTGAGCAGCCTCCTCCACCATCTCCAGAAGAGCAACACTCAGATTGCCACCCGCATGTACACTCACCAAGGTAAGAGGAGCGGGGCTTTGTGCAACAGAGTTGAAAAATCAGTTTTGATGGCATGACTGAGAGGCAAACACACCTGTTGTTACCACCAGCAGGCTACTCACTATACAGTTTATTTGTTCTCTTCTGCAAATTAATATAACACTGAAAATAACTTCAGCTCTGACTTGCGAAAACATGCAAAGACCATTTTTACTGACCTTCATTGGGTTATTTATAAGATGCAAAATATGACTATCCTAAATAGGTTGACAGGACCAATCAGGCCCTTCTACGGAGTTGTTCTACCCAAGAAGAAAACAACCTTCTCATTATGGCCCATAGGCCGACAAGACACTTTAAAAGTAAAGAAATGTTGCCACCATAAGACGACTCAGTATGCAGTTTTGGCCTCCACTTTTGCCATGCAACGTAACACTGTAAAAAAACTGGTGTTGACTTAAAATATCAAAAAATACAAAAACCATTTAGGTATGTAGACTGGGGTACCTCAATGTTAGAAGTATGCGAAGTATGACCAACTTAAAGGAGAACTTTGGTGTAAAATGAAAAATTGGCATGTTAAAACATCATACCGAGTTGGTATGTGTACTGAGGAGCAAAATTGATTTAGCCTGTTGCATTCAGAGTTTAGCTATTTTTTATCGTTTGTCCCAGAAGGCTAACAATGGAAGTGGTAGGTGCCCTTAGACGAAGCATGACGACTACGCTATTTTTAAACCATTAAAACAGCTAGAAGAAACTCCACACTCCATCGGTAGTACAACAAAGGCCCTGACATTAAAAACGAGGCACTGAGAACTTTGTAAGTGTACACAACATTTATTAATAAAACTGTTTTGACAGGCAGTACCTTGCTGTAGTTTCTTGTCGTCGCCATGATGAATGTCCGCACAAGTCGATTGACGAACACGAACCAGCAGGAAGAATAGGAGGAGAGGTAGTACAATCGACTTGTTTGGACTTTCATCATGGAGGCGACGAGAAACAACTGCAAACTACTGCATGTAAGAACAGCTTTTTAAATAAACGTTGTGTACATTTACAATATTCTCAGTGCTTTGTTTTGAATGCCAGAGCCTTTGTTGTACTACTGATGGAGTGTGGAGTTTCTTCGAGCTGTTTTAATGTTCTAAAAATAGCGTAGTCATCATGCTTCGTCTAAGGGCACCTACCACTTCCATTGTTAGCCTTCTGGGACAAACGATAAAAAATAGTTAAACTCTGAATGCAACAGGCTAAATCATTTTTTCTCCTCAGTACACATACCAACTCGGTATGATGTTTTAGCATGCCAATTTTCATTTTACACCGAAGTTCTCCTTTAAATGTTGACAGGTTGACAGGGCCCATAGGCTGGCAAAAGACTTTAAAAGTAACAAAATGCATTGATAAGAGAACCAATTAGCTATGTTTTTTTCTCTGGGCTAACTGTGTAGTGAAAGACATTTAAAAACCAAATGAGTGGGCTGTTCGCTCTTTAAAACAGTGAGACAATAATCACCCTAAACTTATGACAGTGTAATTTAAAGGCTTCCATTATATTATCATACGTTATAGGCTGTTTTTTGTTTTATTTGTGAGATTTTGTATACAAACATTATCATTGCACTGTTAAAAATGTGGGTAAAACATCCTTCAGACAAACACCAATCTGAAGGACAGGGCTCATGTTAAGGCCTAATTTATTTATGCACAGTGAACTGTGTGTTTGTTATTAGGTGAAAGTATCATTACCACCATGCTTACTGACACTTTCACTGGCAGTTTGAAATATTTTCAGAAACCTAATGTTCAGTCAGTATACTTTTCAAGAAATCAATTCTTCCCTGCCAATAATATTTTTTCTTTTCCTAATCCAGGATTTGAGCCCAAAAAGGAATTTGTCCACTTGTCACAGGAAATGTACGGCTCTGAGCCAGAAGTGTTGGCAGGGATACAGGAGGTTAATGAGTGGGTAGAGCAGGCCACCAACGGTCAGGTGACTAACTTCCTGACCAGCCTTCCACCCAATCTCGTGCTAATGCTCATTAACGCTGTGCACTACAAAGGTAAGTCCACTGAATCCACAACATTGGTTCTTGACTCTCAGCATGCGGACTACAGTGATTCTGTTGAATTATTGAGATGTTTTGAATCTGTGATGTTTCAGAGCTTTTCAAAGGATGACTCAACACAGATGAATGGGTGTCAAGTAATCTTCATTTTTTTTTCTCTTTAGGAAAATGGCAGACACATTTTGATCCCAGGCACACTTCCAATGATCTTTTCTACATTGACAACCAACATATTGTGAATGTAGAAATGATGGTTGAACCAAAATATCCCCTGAGTCTTCTCATCCACAATGAGCTCGATGCTCAGGTAATGCTCCCTCTGGTTCCTCTCCTGGAGTAAATAGTAAAAACTAATATTCATGTGTGTGTCAGTATTCAACACATTGCTGTTCATTTATACCGAGGCAATTCAATGGGAAGTGGACTTTGTCTCATCCATAATGGCAATAAAATGCTATGGATTTAGTATGGTGTGAATGACCATTTTGTGTATTCAGCTGTAGAAGTGATATGAAAAACAAATCACAAAATAGTTAAGTAGTACTGTAAGTGCTCATATTCTGTCACATCCACTAGGTGGAAGTGCCCACAAATGTATTTTTTTGTATGTATGCTGTATGTAAGCGAAACTTATGTCTGTTTTGTCCTCTGCAGGTGGCTCGTCTGCCATTTAAAGATCAGATGAGCCTCATAATAGTGTTGCCCATGGCAGGACAGGTAAACATCTCAGCCATTGCAGCAAAGCTCAATACTTCAGACCTCTACGCCCGATTCCCAAAGGAGAGGAGTATGCAGGTCCGACTTCCCAAGTTTAAACTTGAGTATGGTCAAGAACTGGAAGAGGCCCTAACTAACATTGGTAAGAGCCCTGTACTACTACTAAAGAAACGAAGAGAAAACCCAGTGCTCACACATTTATTGATGAGACAACACATTTGCCATTTTATCTAGCTGACATCTTTGCTTCATGTAGCCTCATTCTTATAACATCCTTGTCACTGAAAATATTTGTTAAAAGCACTGACAAATGTCATAAACAGTTTTACTATATGTATGTGCAATTCTTGTCTTAATTGTCCCACACAGGTTTGGGAGAACTGTTCGCAAGTCCAAATTTGTCTGGCATCTCAGATACTCCCCTGCAAGTATCCAGTGTTCAGCACAAAACCAGCATGGAGATCACAGAGGAAGGGGCGGAGGCCGCCGCAGCAACCAGCGTCTCCATCTCGCGCTCCAACCCCACCTTCAGCGTCAACCAGCCATTTTTCTTTGCCCTTGTGGATGACCTGACATTAACGCCCATCTTCCTAGGAGTGGTCACCAACCCCAATCCCGAGGCGCCATCCATGGTTTCGTCATCAGATAAACCAGACAAAATGGGTTTCCCCTACATTCTGGACAAGGATTACCTCCATTCTTATGCTCACCCGCCCAAATGAAAAGGCTTCTGTTACCCCTCAAGTTTGAAGAAGATCACCTGTAATTCTTGATTGCCCTCCCGATTAACAAGGACAAACTATGGAATGGCCCATTGACTACTTATGAAAACCGACCAATTCGATCTCCCTGCAAAAACTGATATAGACACACAAAGAATGTATGGATTTTATGTCTTTCAAAAGTTTAATGTTATATTTTCAGATCATGAAAGTAACAAAAGAAATTGTTTTTTTAGGTTGTAATTCATTTTGATCCTGTGCTGTTTTAGATTATGGAAAAGTGAATAAACTTTACAGATCATTTTTACCATGCTTTTTTGGCCTATACGTTGATAACAACTAAACCTAAGGTAATAAAACATCATTATGCCATAATTACATCAGTTGTATGGGTGATTCCTAAACTTTCATATTTATTTACAGCATGGTTCTACCTGTGTGTTTGTTCTATCTGTAACCAAAATGGTTACTAATTAGATAATAAGATTTAGATTTAGTCTATAGCTCGAACAAGTATGTGGTGGGGTCCTCTTTCTGTAGACCCTGTGTGTGTGTAGGTGGGTGTGTTGGGCGCATGCATGGCACGTGTGTGCGTGCATGCTAAGCTGGATTGCCTCCTTCCACTGTGCAATAACTGACATTAAAGTGCCAAAATTGCAGTACATTCAAATAGCCTATAATTTACGCAGCAATTCACCAGAAAAAGAATTGGCAAAGCCAAAGTGACAGTCCATCTATCATGCTGATTTTTTGTTTCTTCTTCCAGAAGGAAATTCCTAACATTTAAAGAAGTAGAATGCTGTCTTGCCAGCAGCTCTGTCACTGTTTATATTCAACATTCCAATATGGTAAATATGATCTGAGTCAGTCACAAAGGGAAAAGCCTCTAAATTGCATGTCTTAATTTGGCCGTGGTCAGTTTTGATTGCCAATATGCCAGGTCTTTCCATCTCTCTTGAATAGAGTGTGTCTGTCACACTCATTACAAATGAGCATGTTACCCCTGGTCTATTAAAGAACAGGCAGGGTGGAATAATTTTCTGTTAATATTCTCAGGAAAGTTAAAACTCATGAATATTTGCAATTACCAGTTGCGTGCTCAATCAGATGTACTGTAGCTTAACAGACTAAGTACAATGGAAAGACAATTAAACAACTGAGGCCTTATATCCACAAACAGGCTAGCATCCTGATCCAACTGATCCAGATTTATCCATGTGACTCATCCGAAACTGATGTGTCACCTACTAGGCAACTGTATTTGTTTACTGGAAGTGCAGGCTGTGCCTGTATCTTGAACTTCATTCAACAGTAATGTGCCAGTAACAAGCCAAAATGCCTAATGATTGCTGGGCCTGCTAATCTGAAAAGTCAGTATAACAGCCTGTGCTCTGGGATGTCCAAGACTTAAAGCTTACAGCTTGCCATACATGACCGCGAAACAAATGTGTAAATATTTGGACACATAATAAATATCAAAACAATTCACCGCTGTAAACTACAGGCACTCTTCTACTTCTGTTTTTGGAGGCGCGAATTCTTTAGGCCCACCCAAAACCGGATATGCATAGTAATTGCCAAATGACGTCAAGGAAGTTATGGGCAATCACAGTCGATTCGCGCGTTTGGAGAAAGTTGGCGCGTCCCGTATGTTTGGCACAGAGCACATTGAAGAGGATCGAAGAGTGTGCGAGGCTTAGGAATTAATCCTTTTTTGTCAACGTTAACCGAAAACATGGATGTTGTTCTGTCAGAAGGAGCGATAGAGGTAGGGTTTTGTTTCTTGCATTCATTCTCTTGATGACTTTTGCAACGTGGAAAAGCGCAAAACAAAAAGTTACTGCAGTGCTAACATTATTTGCAAAGGAGTTAGCTTAGCGGGGCACGAACAATAACTATACTGTAAGAACGACTTTAGCACAACGACATGTTTTTGTTTTGCCCAGTTGTGTTGTTGTGACAGATATAAACATGAACTATATTAGTGGTCAACCTGACATTGGTGCAATGAAGACGGTCTTTGACTATCTGACGTTTGATAGTTAGCCAAAGATTGTTAGCTAGTGGCGTGGCATACAGCTCATTTGGCGAAAGCCCAAATACACTTTGGCATGCATGTGTATTAGGTTTGTTGCGGATACATCATGATTGCATATGACATATGCATATGAATCTAGCTAACAAATACCCAAGTTGCTGTTTGCTGATTAGCTATGGTTAGCTTGTCATGTAGCCCTGTTGCCTATGCTGACCAGGCGCCAGACTTACTACGGCTAACGGCTATAAGTGGGTAGCAGTGCCGTAAACATGTACAAGCTAGCTGAGTTCGGATGTGATGTTTTTTTGAAAGCATATCTCCATAATGGCTGTAAAAGAGTAGTCGTACATGACGAAATATGTACAAATGTCAGTGTACCCGGAGTTTCTCTAACCCCGCTTTGTAACACTGATCGTTAAAGGCCCTCTAAGTTGTATAAATCAGTGAGACCTTGTGTCTTCACAACAGCAGTTGATAGTGCTTTTATGGTGCCGTATCTTTACAACCCAGCTGTAATGACAAAACAGGAATCCAGGTAATACCGTGTAATACACATCCTGCTCTGCTGTGATTTTAACTGAATCCTTTTTCTGTTGTCAGTCCCTAGTGAAGGGCCAGGAAGTCGACAGCCCAGTATTGCAGATGGTGGTGAGTAGGCTGTCGTTAATCAAAACTCGCTAATGTATTGTTATTTTGAATATGTAACATGCCATGACAACACTATAATTTACTAAAGATATTCAGTGCTTTTTGCTTTTGTTTTGTCATTTTGCCCAATGTGTCTTCATGTAGTGACAAACATGACAAACATTGGTGTTCTTTTCTTTGGTAGAATATTCGCAAAATTGATGGTGGGAATGGACCAGCCCGCTTCCGGCTCATGATGAGTGACGGAATGTACACCATGTCCTGTAAGTACCCTTGCTCGTTTTTAGGATAGTACAGTAGAGTAATACCTGTCCAGTCACACAGCACTTCTGTATAAGAGACTTGCCTTGACACATCTGCACTGGAGTTACATTTGTGAGGGCTTCGTTTTACATGTATTTGGCTACAGTAGTTACGACCACCTTGCAGACAAGAGTAAAGACGCTAGTACTTACTTCCTGTTGGATCACCTGCCATGAAATGAGGGTGGATGTGGTCCTGATGTAACAGCTGTATCATTGTAGAGTTCTATTGGGGCATTGCGGACACGAGCACACAGTTTGTGTGCCAGAACACTTAAAGGTACATAAGTCCAGTGGCAGACTGGAGTAGGTTAACTCAGAGAGGTAAAGCATGTAGTAGATGAGCTTGGTAGTGCTGATTAGTAAAAGGATGGAAAAGAAACCTACTGGGAGACTTACTACTACTCTGTTACTCCACAAAAAGTAAGTCGTTAAGTCATGTAATTAAAATATCCCTCTGACTTCATCTTCCTCAGCAACTCAATCAGCTGTAGGGGAGTAATTTGTCTCTTTCTGTTGTTGGGTCCAAAATAGGGCTGCACGATATATCAGTGTCGCAGTATTTACATGGTTAACATCCATGTTGCAAAACACAGCTTAACGGCGATAAGTGGTTCATTTCCATAAGTTACGGTATGCTTCTGCCCAAAATATTTGGCTAATCAGATGAAGCCCTGCTGCCATACTTGCCCTCCCCTTCACCATAGACTGTCTGGTCTGTGGGTCATAAAAAATGAGAATTGAACACAAAGCAGAAAGGCATTAGTATTTTACATGCATTTGTTTACTTATTGCAAGTGATAATGTCATTGCAGTTTTCAGAAGTATTATTGCATTATCAGACATTTTCCCAAAATCGTGCAGTCCTATTCAAAAAAACTCTCTGCTCAGTATGCAGGGAAGGATGTGTATAGAGAAGCGGTGTGTAGTGTTTCACGGCCTAAGATACGACGGCCTAAGATAAAGCCAGTGTATCAGACAGAGATCCCTGTTGTGTCTGATTGTATCTGTGTTGCTCTGCTGCAGCTTTCATGCTGTCAACACAGCTCAACCCCCTGGCAGAACAGAACCAGCTGGTACCCAACTGTGTGTGTCTGCTGAGGAAGAGTGTGACCAACATTCTGAAGGATGGGCGGTAAGAGCTCAGATTTACACGTTTGTTTGCTCTGCTTGTTTTTGTTGTGTGTGTGTGTGTGTGCCAATTTTAAACAAAACACTCGTGCATATATGAGGATGGAGGATCCTAATATAGTGTTCTGGTTAAAATTCTTTGTGCATGTTTTTTCCTGTAGAAGCAGCATCTTAAATAATGTCTTATTTGGTGTATTTCTTATTGCATTGTCTCCTGTTGTTCACTCCCTGTTTTTTCTTTCCTGAACCCTTGCACAGACGTGTAGTGGTGGTTCTGGATATGGAAATAATGAAGACAGCAGAGGAAGTTGGTGGCAAAATTGGTGAACCCACACCCTATGTTGAAGGTATGAAGCCAACAGTGTTTTATGCTAGTCGTTTACAGCTCCTGAGGGTGCACTATTGCACTGCAGATCATCATCACGATTAGGAATGTGCAAAAATGTCATCATCACAATATGTCGTGATACCAATATCTACACAATATACTACATCGATTTCAACACCAATATCGCAATGTATCGTGTTGTTAATTTTCACAATATAGGGGAGACCGGGGTTAGTTGTCACATTTTTTGCTTTCATTTGAATCCCTCAAAAACGGTGTTATGAATAGATTCCCTTTCAATGTATAATGTAAGCTTAAAGTTTCAGGTAGGACTGGAGGGTCGTAAACCGTCTTAAATTCATTGTGGTCAAAAGATATGGGCTGCTAAATAGACATTGACAGCTTGTGACAACCAACCCCATCGCGGAGTTGGTTGTCACACACTATGGGGTTGGTTGTCACAATGTTATTTCAATGGGAGGGAGGGGAAATGATAACATAGAAATATTTTTGAAAATTATGCAAAAAAGTGAAGTGAAATTTAATCAGAATATAAGTATAACACACAGGCATTGGGAATATTGACATTGAAAACATTGAAATAAAACATAGACTTGCTGACTACATACTATTTTATAACATATTATTTAAATATACATATTATGCACCAAAAGACAGATTAGAACAATTACATAAGTAGGCCTATTGTTACTATTTAGATTTGTGTGTGTGTGTGTGTGTGTGTGTGTGTATGTGTGTGTGTGTCAGAGAGTGAATACATATATGGCCATATATTACATTTTTGTATGGGAGACAATGTGACAACCAACCCCAAACAGAGTGTGACAACCATCCCCAACTGACCTTGTATGCTAGTAGTGACGCTAGCAGCTACAAGTTGTAGCATAACTAAGAAAAAAAATATTGAAAATATAGCTCTGTCTTTATACTTTTTAATGGTAATAGTTTTTCTAAAGTCAACCCATTAGTTACAAAACTAGAAAAGAAAAGGTTAAGTCCTAAAAATTTACATTTTGACATGAAAAACCTTAATATTGATCTCACCTCAAAACTTTGTGTCAAACACTTGAACTTTCAATGTAGATGTAGGGTCTCCCCTACTATATCAATTTCTGACTGACTTGCTGAAAATTTGAAAACATTGTTTAAACCTATATTACAGCTGTCCTCCAGTAGTATATTTTCTGAAATCTATGCACTTTATGTTGTTCTGTTATGAGTTATGTTGAGTTCAGTAACTCTGAGTTATGTTGATTTAATTCAGTTTTGGTAAGATGCAAGACAATCTAGATCATAAATAGCAAATGATAATTCAGCTCTATTTTTACATTTTCCCTGAACTATGCAGAATATCGCAATATATTGCAATATCGTGATATAATCGTATCGTGATGTGTATTGTATCTTAAAGTCCTCGCCAGTACCCACCCCTAATCATGATCATATTTTGCCCTTTCCCGGTAAGGCACTGTAGATGCACATGTGACTCCTCTTTCCTTTCCTTTGTCCCTGTAGCACTGTAATAAAGTGTCTTTGCCCTCACCTTCCCATCCTGTAGGTCAGGCAAAAGCCCCACAGCCTGCAGTGCCAACCCCCACTACCCGGCCCTTGCAACCCCAAAATGGAAATGACGGTAAATGACAGAAATAAGCTACTGCTTACTGTGCATCCATTTTAAGACATGCCACATGAAAGTAGGTTGTATTTTTTTTGTAGTGCAAAACAGGTCCTTTGTTGTCTATTTATTGGCTCTCTTGAAGTTTTTTATTCATCTGAAATGTAAAAGAAAAATGCCAGAGGCAGAACTATTAATCTTGTATAATGTGGGTCAGTGTGTGCAAGACACTATGATGACCAGCAGGTGGCAGCATACAGGCCTGTAGTATTAAGGAGAATATAAGGCCCTGTTCAGCTGTCTGTTGCCTTCTTTGTGCAGTACCATTTTGAGCAGCTGTAGCTCACGTTGAGTGGTGTGTGTGTGTGTGTGTGAGTAGCAAAGGGGAGGAGAAGTCACCGTATTAGCCCATGTATTTATGGAGGCTTTGGCAGTGAGTGAAAATGGTGGAAAGTCACTGTAGAGTGGTGTGGTAATTTTAGGTTTTGAGCTGGATCAACTGCTTTTACTGATGAACATTGCTGAAGGATTAATGCCTCCTACATTGTATATGCTTCAGAAAGCACTTAATAAACTGCAGAGTTGATGGAATTTCTGCTTCAAACATCACTTGTTTTGTATTTATTCGGAAATATTTATTATTGGTGCTATTGTTTGTTTGGACTATGGCATTTACTTTTTGGGTTTGTCAAATAGAAAAAGCTAATGACATATGACATGATAATTTGTAATAGTATGTATAATCCCAACATGTTAGCCCCCCACCCGAAATCCCCCTATATTATGAAAACATAAGCTTGTGAAACCATGGATTATTAATTGTGGCTGATGTCTACTTTTGACTATTGCCATGTGCTGGCTAGTCCTAACTACAGGCAGATTATGCAGTGAACACCAAGCTAAATGTATTTCAAGATCTTCTTTAGCAATTCTTTACAAAATTACAAACCTAATTGTTTAGTCTAATAAATCTCTTTCCTTTGTTTTCCATCAGGCATGAACAAGGGCCCAAACAAGCAGCCATTTGCCAAAAAGACCCCAGTTGCACCCAGTACACCAGGAGGAAGCTCCAAAATTGCCCCCATCGCCAGCCTCAACCCATATCAGTCCAAGTAAGTCATTAGCATTTATTGGGTCAAAATAAAAGCAAGTATACATTCTATTAAACAATCTGAAATGTTGTTAGTAGGCTTAAATTCGTTTCTCAGCTGCCCATAATGATTCGTCTTGAAAGATGTTTACTTGTTTGTTGATTGTTTACGCAATCACTGGGGTTGAGTTGGGAGTAAGGTTAACTGTGGTGGTAATTCACATAAACTTATGGTTTCTTTTTGTTCTGCAGGTGGACTATTCGAGCTCGCATTACCAATAAGGGTAGCATTCGCACATGGAGCAACTCAAGGGGGGAGGGAAAATTGTTTTCCATGGACTTGGTGGATGAAAGTGTAGGTTCTTTTTTTCTAGATGGTTTTTGTTTAATCTATGTTATCATCAAAAATATTCTTGCGGTTTGATTTAAAAGTTAAATTCTTGTCTTCTAAAACTCTGTTTAATTTTTCTAGGGGGAAATCAGAGTGACTGCGTTTAATCAGGAGGTGGACAAATTTTTCACGCTGGTCGAGCAGGGCAAGGTGAGACGTTGTTCTTCGTTTTGTGATTGTTTATATGCTTACCTGTGATTTCATGCAAATTCTTGCATATTAAGGATAAACAAATGTTGTGTAGCATTGATTTGTCTGCATCTACAAAGACAAAGGAACGCGATTTTTGTTTGTATTTAGTTGTAGTCAGTCACTTGTGCTGTTTCATCTTGTTTAATCTATTCTCAAATGACCATGTTTCGAAGACGACCTTGTACAGCGAAAAGCGATCTGTGTTTTTTGTTATAATTTACCCCATGTATTAAATAAAGGGTTTCTAGTTTATTTCCTTGGCTGTACCGAAGAGCATCTGGAGAGTGCTTTTTCCTTTCCTTTCCATTCTCAAATGACTTCAGCATATCACATTTGCAAAGGCAGCGCAGCACATTTTTTGTTTGTTGTGAAGTTTTAGTCAGTCGCTTGCACTGTGATTCTGTTTTAAGCTGTTTTTCAAATAACCTCCGCATTCATACTCCATCTTGTTTTTCCAGGTGTACTACATCTCAAAGGGCACCCTGAAGATGGCCAACAAGCAGTACTCGTCGCTGAAGAACGATTACGAGATGACGCTGAACGGCGAGTCCACGGTCATCCCCTGCGATGACGCCCACGACGTGCCCACCCTGCAGTGCAGCTTCGTACCCATTGGCGACCTGGAGGCACGCGAGAAGGACTCCATCGTGGGTAAGCGACAGACACTTCCTTTATAGAAGGTGACACACTGCTGAAAAGAGCTGTCTATAGAAAATACGCAGGGGAACTTTGTAAGGAAGGCGGTTGTCTGCACGTATCCTGCCTCTTCCGCTGCCAAAAAGCCAATTATCTGCTGAACTGTGCAAACAGCGTTCCAGTCAGATGTTGTTAGTCCAAAATAGTTGGCGGAGAGTGTCGCCAAGATGGCCGCCGAGTGCACGCACTTGTCTAGAAGGACTTTGGTAAGCGACAGGCAGGAGGAGGAGGAAGAGGGCGACCCAGAACGGCTGCGAGGGGCATGATATGCCATCATTAATAGCTGCCCCGTGTCATAATTACCCGTTTTTTGGGCTGTCCCGGTGTCTCAGGCGCCGGAGATGCAACCGGTGCCCGGGAGGCCGTGGTAATTATAATAGTCGCGATAAAAGCAATATTAATAACACTGATGACAGCAGTAGCCTGTGGTGCCGATTGACTTTGCCCCCACCACCACCACCACCACCACCACCACTCCTCTTCTCTCCTCTCCTCTCCTCTCCTCTCCTCTCCTCTCCTCTCCTCTCCTCTCCTCTCCTCTCCTCTCCTCTCCTCTCCCACACCTCTACCCTTCCCCACCCCTTCCTGTGGCTCTTTGTGAGCCGAGGAGAAGATGGTGACTCTTTCGCCGGTAAAATTAGGAGGTGATAAGCATGGTGGTAATTACCATAACGGCGAATGGAGCATGTAGTGCATCGGCACTGTCTCTCAGCGGGACACCCCCCAACCCCCCGCCCTACCCAGCCACCCACCCACCCCCAGCGCCATGAGGTGGGCAATTAGACAGAAGATGACTTAATCACAGCCAAATGAGTCACAACAATGTGCTAAAAGAGGGTTTCTGTTATTTTTTCAAGATGGCAGGGTGAACGCTGGGGTGCGCCGTGCACAGTTTTACTGGTGAGATGATTGTGGCTGGACTGGATTGTGTGCTGTTGTGCATTGGCCTCAAGTGGCTGCGTACGAATCATACTGGGAAAGACTTGAGAGTAGGGCTGCTCAATTAATCGAATTCTAATCGTGATAACGATTTTAGGGCCAAACGATCTCAAAACAAATAAAATCAAGGGCAACAATGTTTTTGTCCTAATTATTTTCTACTGTTTGTACTGTACATTAGATGTATACATTAGACATTTCTACTGTTTGTACATTAGACATCAAAGGAGACTTACTAATGTTTACGAAGAAAGGTACTAGGGAAAATCCGAAAGTACAAGAATGTTTTTTCGAAATGTTTTTGAATACATTTTCAATAAATGAAGCATGTTACTGAGGAAAACAAAAACAATCGTTTGAATAATCGTGATTTCAGTTTTGGCCCAAATAATCGTGATTTTCCATAATCGAGCAGCCTTACTTGAGAGCCAAGCAGCAGGTGGTTGTAGACCTGAAGAGTTTCCCACCTCATGCACAGCTACAGCCCTTTGCTGTGGTATAGGCATGTTTTACATGTGGCATCAACACAGATTGGGAGATTGTCACTGAAGGACAACATGTTTTTTTACATCATTGAAGAATGTTAATCGTTTTTTTTATTGTCACAGAAACGATTATTATGAACAGTGAAAATAAGCATCCAAAGACCTTATTATAAGTTACCTTCTGTTGTTTACTGTTTAACCAGAGTATAGGTAGGTTTGGTATGTTAACAGCACTGTGTTATTTGACCTCATTCTCGTCGCCCCTTTGTCCAGATGTGATCGGCGTGGTCAAGACCGTGGAGGACGTCACTCGCATCACCACCAAAAACAGCCGCGAGGTGTCCAAGAGGAACGTCCACCTGATGGACATGTCTGGCCGAGTCATCACCGTCACCATGTGGGGCACTGATGTGAGTCACTCGCCGGTGGTGGCCCAGAATGCACTGCTGTGCTTGGCTTACAGAACAAATGGCTATCACTGGGGGGGGGCTACTATCCTGATGCTAAACCTGCAAATGGCTGGTGCTTATTTGGTGTAAAGACAAAACGAAGTCCATGACACCATTGTGGTTAAAAACTTTTGGTTTGTCCTTCTACCTTGTGTGTGTGTGTGTGTGGGGGTGAGGGTGTTAGAGGAAGGTATGGTGGGGGGTAGGGGTGGCACGGTACAGAAAACCCACGGTTCGATACGTACCACGGTTGGGACCCTACGGTTCGGTACAGCGCAGGAAAAAAATACATAACAAAAGGCTATCCTCAAGGGCAGCTTTTTATTGTTTAAAAAAAATTACATTCACGTCGCTCAGTGAACATGAGCTACAGGCTTCATAGGTCACAACACACTGTTGTTTTAGACATTTGCATGTAGAAAAAATCAACTTTGTACAGCTGCCGTACTCATTGCTTTCAGGTTAACATTTTAACATAAAACAGCATTTTGCTAAAAAAATAACTGTGTACAGCTGTGTACTGCACCTTCACTCAATTTTCAGATTCTTTTTCAAAAAAAAAAAGTCTGTCAACACTGTCAGTGCTGAGTGTTGATCTGGTGGCTGTTACTATGTCACCTGCCGTTGAAAAGACCCTTGTAAGGGGCGCCTTTGCAGGACTACGGACCTCATGTCCCACTCTGAGCTGATGAAATGAGCAGTGACAGTCAGGAAACTTTCGGTTGCCCGAGAAGTCCATGAATCCGTAGTTGGCGCAATGGAATGCGCAGTTTTTAATTCCTGTTCCACAATTACTCTTGTTTTGTTGTACAAGGCTGGCACTACTGATTGTCTTACATGGGTGGAGGCTGGAGGAGTGTAGCGAGGTTCGAGCATGCATAATAAATATCTAAATCCTGCCTCGTCTATAGTGCAATATGGGCGCATGGCGGATGCAATGTAAATTCCAATTGCTTCGGTAATTGTTTTTGCTCTGCATGTATTTGTGTCAAGGGGTTGTTGTAAAACAGTTGGGAGACGTAATTGCACACTTTTCTTTCGCCTCGTCCCGGTGATGGGGATGTCTGGGTGGTGTCGCCGGATATGTGATAACATGTTTGAAGTGTTCCCACTCACGTAATTAACAGTTGCCGAACAACGGCGGCAGACCGTCTTTGTTTTGTCAACCGCTCTCTCTCCATCACTGTTATAACTCACGGGGAACCCAATGTTATCCCACACCACTGACTGCGATGATGAAGGCGGGTCTTCCAACTCTTCGCCACTTGCCATTGTTGGTGGGGCTTAGCCGATCTCCCGCAACAGCAAGCCAACTGCGTGGTACTTTTCCACAGAACAGAGTTTGCATTGAAGGCGGAGTTTGCCAGGGACCAATCAGAGCTTATAGGTGCCAGTGGTTAAATGTGTCCTGAAGGAAACTCGAGCGAAATAACAGTTCCACGGTCGGAAATCAATATTAAACCTCTGCACCGTGTGTACTCTCTGTGAAACTGCGCGCATCGAGCTGTTACCCCCATACCGTGACGATACGGGGCGAATACATATACCGTGCGACCCCTAGTGGGGGGTGTGTGGGGTGGTGTTGGATGAGGGTGTGGTTGGGGGTGTTGAATGAGGGTGTGGTTGGTGGTGTTGGATGAGGGTGTGGTTGGGGGTGTTGAATGAGGGTGTGGTTGGGGGTGTTGAATGAGGGTATGTGTGGTGGGGGGGGTTGGTGTTGCATGAGGGTGTGGTTGGTGGTGCTGGATGAGGGTATGTGTGTGTGTGGGGGGTGTTGGATGAGGGTGGGGTTGGGGTGTGTGTCTAGTGGGGGCGGGTGGGCGGTGTGTAGTGGTGGTGGGTGTGTGTACGGGTGGTGTTGGGCGTGTAGCAACGCAGCCGCACATGTGAGCAGAGCTGGGCCCCCACATGGGGCGGCGTGCCGGTTGAGCAGCAGGGCCACCAGCCTCCATGTTTGTTTGGCAGCCTGGGCTTATCAGGTGGGATTTGCAGGAGGCGGTGTGATGATCCGCGCTGCATAAAGAGGCAATTTAAAATAGCAAGTACCTGTGTGTGTGTCAGCTCCTATCTGATCCACTGACTCCAGTCCTTGGCTCACGATCTCTCTGTAAATATATACATTTATTAATAGAATAAAAGAGACATTGTGCGGCCTAGATGCCATGTGTAAAATTTGCAGCTGTTTTCTCACCAGGCTGTTTTCGTATCTCATCTCTTTTTACCACCCCTCCTCTCTTTTTCTCTCTCTCGCGCTCTCCCCCTCACACCCTCTCTCTGTGTCTTGTTTATGCTCCACATTTCTTCTGCTTCTGTCTGTCTATCTCGCTCTCATTCTCTCCTCCTCCAGGCGGAGAATTTTGATGGCTCAGGGCAGCCCATCCTGGCCATCAAGGGGGCCCGTCTCTCGGACTTCGGCGGCCGCTCCCTCAGCACCCTGTTCAGCAGCGTGGTCATGACGAACCCAGACCTGCCGGAGGCCTACAAGCTGCGTGGCTGGTGAGTTGAGTTTGTGTGAGAGCGCGTGGCCTGTGTGTCCAGGCACAAGCGCAGGGTGTAATGTTCACAGAGCCGACCCCAGTCCCCTCCTTTTCGTATTCATTTGGATTTGTCCTGCTGCCTCCGTGTCACCTTCTGCTTGCTTTACCTAAGCTCCAGGCACTGTGCCATTACTCAGCCGCAAAGCATTGAATGCAGGGTCGCACAAGATGATGAATACCACAGCTCGCACCTTTAACAAGCCGGCTCTACATTATAATGTATTGTTTGGTAGCACTTTATAGTAACTGCTTCCTAAAAAAGAATTTATTTTGCATTTGTTAACGCTTGCGTAACACTTTGTTCATTGTTTGGTAACCATTGTTCTTGCACTTATTCTCATCAGTAAATAATTTATAAACATACTGACACACATCTCTCTGGATGTCGGTTGGCTATCTGTCTGGATGTCTATTACCTGTGTCTGCTTTAATATTAGTAGATATGTTTTTAATGATTTGTTGATGAGAAATAGTGTAAAAGCAATGGTTATGAAATGATAAAGAAAGCGTTGACAAATGCAAAATAAATGCTTATTAGAAAGTAGTTATAATAAAGTGCTATCTCATAATTACTAGAGTTGTTACAGATACCCTTTCTGTGCCTTATAACATTGAAACATTTTCCTGATTATTGCTCTGTATGAGAATTATCACAAAATATAAATATGACAGAAATACTCCCAGTAATACCCAGCAAATCCTTCTGTAGGGAATAGTTTCTGTTGATAATAGCTTCACAAGAAAACAAACCGGTACAGACAAACCTGTGTAGGCTGAGGTTTTTGAGGATGTACAGTCAAATTGGCAGTCACAACAAAAACAACAACTGTCAATTTGTTATTTCATGTAATTGTAAATATAGGCACATCGTGCAAATGCTTTATTGCATAAACATAAGCTTGTCACAAGAGTGAGTTTGTATGCGTTGAATAAAAAACGATGAATAAAAAGTCTAAAATGACTCTCGACACAAAAACAAAATGCCTGTAATTTAAATAGGTCAACCTTGAATGAGCATGCAGCTGTTATAGTGTGACTGTGAATAAGGCTCGCTTACAGTTGACTCGTACTGCAACATAAAGAGGATGCGACCAACAGAAGGAATGGGTCAGTGAAAATGTTAATTAATTGAAAAAGATCAAAAACAGAAAAATGAGGAACTGCAGTCAAAAGGGAGCTGATGTGTGCAAGGGAGTGTGTTATTCAGGCATCAGTAGCACGTCTAAGGGAGAACGCGGGCGAGCGAACCAAACCGAGAGAGTGCAAAATGAGAGCAAGAGCCGCGCGTGTGTGTGAGAGAGATCAGCTAAATTAGCCAAGCCAGACCTGCACTACTTTTGCACTAGGGTTTGGAAGCCTGAGGGGGGCACAAGGGGTCATATCAGCTTTTTAGAACTTTCAGTTAAATTCTTAGTCGACTCGTATGGGGATGAAAAGGCTGAAACGTCTAACCATGTGGAGAAAACAGGCTCTTCCCTGGAGCAAGTCAACCCATTCACTTGACTTGCATAATTCAGTTGGCAGTGAGCTTGTATTTTAACTCCCAAATATGTTTTCTTATTTTATATCTGTTGATTACAATTCTAGGCCCCAAGACAGAAAAAAAATCAAGAAATTCACACACAGATTAGTAAATATGTCAGTATTTTACTTTGCAATCCCCACACTAGATTATTTTACTACATACCCTAAAAGAAGCCATGGTAGCCATTAGCATGTAGTCTCTCAAGTGTTCTTGCTCATTCCTGTTGATGACGGCCCCAAGCAGCAGTGCGTTGTAGATCAGTTTGTTTTTGCCTGCTCTCGCCACATGGGCGCGCGCGCGCGCACACACACACACACACACACACACACACACACACACACACACACACACACACACACACACACCTCCTCATGTCTGGGTCCCGCCGAGAGAGTGAGTGGGTGAGTGGGGCTCCGAGGAGCCGCCGGTCTAAAAATTACTCCCCCAAGGCCCCCCAGGAGAGGCCAGCGTGCGCTCGCTTTAATGATGAAGATTTCCTTCATTAGCAAATTAGTAAATGTGAAGGGTGCAAGGGGGAGGTGCTCCTCCACTCGGGGTTGCATATAAATGCAAATGGGTTTTAATCCTCAGCTAGGATTTTTCTTTTTTTTTTTTTTTTTTTTTGGTTCCCCTACGGGAGGAGTGCGCTCGCATTGACGAGAAATAAATGAGGGTGTTGTGATGTGTTGAGCGTCCGCCCCCCCCCCCCCCCCCCCCCGTCCCTCTTTTTTTCCCCCTCTATTGCTCCTTTCTTTTTGTCTCTGGAACGTTTTAAATATACGTCTGGCTGTGCGATATGCCCAGAGTATGTAATGTTAGACGACACACACACACCGGGGGAAGGAACTGGGTTGCTGAACATGTGGTGATGATTTAAAATGTCAGCCGCTATCACGGGAAAACAGAGCTTTCTTTATTCCTTGAAGACACAGTTAGTTGTATTGGCTAGGCCTGCGAAGGAATTGTAAAGCAGTTTATGACTCATTCTTTCATCTTCTCTTCTCTCCTTGCTCTCTCTCTCTCTCTCTTTCTCTTGCCAATTCCGCTGTTCATTTCCCAGATCATGGCACACCCTGTTTACCATATCCAAAAATAAGTAGACTGCAACTGCTGCCTTCTTTTTTTTTTTTTTTCGTTTGCGCCTAGTCGAGCGTTGATTGTTGGAACGGCAGTGAGTGCGTTTCGAGAACCGGGCTTAAGCCTTGTTTTTGTGTCGTGTGTGTGTGTGGCCACTGTGCCGTGGCCCGGTGAAGAGTCAGCAGTGGAACCGAACAGCGTCAGGGAGAGAGAGAGACCAAGCGAGTGAATGAACGGGTGAGGGCGAACGACTACACATCAGAGAGACTTGAGAGGAGGACCACCCTTGTCATCCATTTTCCACCCACCCACCCTCTCCACCTCCATCTCTACCACTCTTCTTAACGCCTCTCCCTGTTCCCTGGGTGTCATTGGATTTGCCCTTTCATCCTTAGCCGTTTGTGTTCCCTCGGCCAACAGCCAGTTAGGGCTGTCTGCTTGATTTTATTTTCCTCGCAGGGTGAGACGCGATCGATAGATCTTTTGCTTCGTTTGCTCACCTCGCTGTGACACCAGGCCCCTGTCCCTCAGGGAAATACCATGAAAGCCCCCTAATAATGGCGTCCTGCACATAACGTTTCCAATTAATCCAAATTAATCCGTCACGTATTGAGTACTCAGTGTTATGATAAAAACTAAAGTTTTCTTCCTCTTTATTGCTCTCTCTGTCTCTCATTCTACGTCCCTCTTGGTTTTTTATTTTTTAATATTTTTCCCTTCAAAAAAGTTTATTGTAATTATTTTTGTGGAGATCTAAGCGTTTGATCTCTGTAATGAGGGCACTAGAGGGTGCCTGTGCACAGCAGGTGGCCCGGGAGGGTTGGAAAGTCATCTTAATGTCCTTTTTATTTCGGTGGGTACAGAGTTCTCCCTCAGCCTTTCACCTCCCACGCTCCTCTGTCCTCACCCCACCCCATCCCTCGAAAAACCCACCTCTTTATTTGTTTCTGTTAGCTGCTCTGACACTGCTTGGAGCTCAGGAAGGCTTTAAATCTAAATAATCATCTCGGGTGGGTTCGGGTAAAAAGGGTTACTCTCTCTGTCTCTTTGCCCCCCCCCCGGTTTAATGAGGTTTTTTTTTTTTCCTTCCCAGAACTCTCTGGGGGCACTTTTGCTTGCCACCAGTGGAGGTGAAGAGCTCGTTGCTTCTTCTCCCAGGGTCTTTCCTCACATGGAGAGCCAGAGATAACGAGCTATTAAATGTGCTAGAGTTCTCCCTCCCCGGCTCCCTCCTTCCTTCCTCCCTCTCGCTCGCACTGCACGGCTAACTGACCCGCGTCCTCCAAGAGCCGCGTGCCCGTGGAGGAGTCTGCAGTGGCCCGTCAATTAGGCGTTCTAAAACAGCAGGCTGTTTGGAGGCTTGACCTTTTTTCCATCGCTTTGCCTCCTCTACTTTAAAGGTGCTTAGAAGGAGAAACATGCCCCAGACCGGCTTCTCCTCCTCCTCCTCCTCCTCCTCCTCACTCTATATCTCATCACCCCCCCCCCCCCCCCCCGCCACACCTCCTCCTCCTCCTCCTCATACTCATCCCCTCTTCCTCCTCTCCATCATATCCATCATCCATCACTCGGACCCATGCAGGATCCAGGCCTCCTCCTCTTCTAGCACAGCTTATCCCTGTTTGGTTTGGTAAATACAGTTAGTCTGATGTTGTAGATGCTGATCACAAAGATTAATGTTGCTTCACATGATGTGCCATATGTATCAGTTGATGTATTTTAATGCCAGAAGAAGGCAGGGGTGTGTGTTATCAGTCAGACACTAAGCACGTAGATTTATGTTGCTACATACCATGCACCATATGTGGTTGTAAACTGTTACTGTAATCTTGTACATGTTCGTCATTGGTGTTTTTTTAATGCCAGATGAAGGCAGGGCTGTCTTAGGCAGATATTAGACTGGAGACATGTGATGTGGAGCTACTTCCTGTCACAAATCCCAGTGAGCCGCGTCTCTGTTCCCCGTGAGAGACTGTTGTGCTAAATAATGCGACTGACACTTGTGTCAGTCTGATTTTTCTCTTCCTATTATTTCGCCCAGCTGAATCGTGGGGAAATGCAGGCCCCGTCCTATGGATGGGTTTCATGTTAATGCCCTTGTTCTCACAAAAAGGCTTTCTTCTGTGAATGTGTATACTCAGCCTGCGTATACTCGAGCCGGGGACGTGTTTTTGAAAAGGAGAGGGAAGAAGAAGGAGAGCTGAAAGCAGACGTTTTCCCCTTTGCAAAAAGCGCATCAAATATGCCGTTTATGAAGCTGTGCCTAATATCTGTCTGTCTCAGGCCAGCACTGGTGTATAATTGAAACCCAAGAATAATTGAATTTTGAAGATTAATTAAAATGTTCGTTTATTTGCACAGTTCGTTTATGGATATGGCAATGTGGATTGTCTCATTAACTTAGCGCCTTCGCCGCTCCATGTGAAAATGATCCCAGGAAGGTAATTTCTCATAAACCTTGGATTTAAACCATATGCATTTGATTATTGCCCTACTTTACGACTGTTTTTGCACTGTAATTGTGTTTGTGCAGACTGTGTTTTCTTGGAGGGTAATTTTTAAATCTACCTCTCTCTCTCTTTCTCTCTCAGCTTCTCACCCTGCCTCTCTCTCCTTCCCTCCCTCCCTCCCTCCCTCCCATTTGCTCTCATGTTGGTGTTTTTGCTTCGATGGCTTTCTACTGTGTGTGTTTCTCCAAGCTCCTCCACTGGGGGGCAGTGTGTGCCCCCCTTGTCAGCCATTACAGGCAAAAGCCTGTCTGGGTGTTTTTTTTTTTTTTTTACCTTACCCACCATCTCCAGCTGTCACTTGTGGTCCATGTCATGCCTCAGCATGTCACTGCATTGCTCTGCCATCTCGCTCTCTCTCTCTCTCTTTCGTTCTCGCTCTCTCTCTCTCTCTCTCTCTCTCTCTCTCTCTCTCTCTCTCTCTCTCTCTCTCTCTCTCTCTCTCTCTCTCTCTCTCTCTCTCTCCCTCCCTCTCTCTTTGTCTCTATATCTCGTCGCTTCACCCTCCTGCCATCTTCCATCTTTCCTTTTCTGTCTCGCTCTGTCTGTCCGGCTTCGCTGCTGGTCACTTAGTCACACTTGTGCGATCACTGCGAGCCGTCACTCTCGCCCCAGTCACATCTGTTTCCCCCCCATCACTATGCCGTCACCTGACTGTGGCGCTGACCCACCTCACACTCATCCCTCTCACCCGCCACTCGTCACCATTGGCTTGTAAAGCCTGCAGTATACTTCCACGCGCACAGCTCATGCAACAAGCATGTGCTGGAAATGTTACTGTGGCAAGTAGAAGCTGTTGTGAACCTCTCGACTTTTGTAATGGTGTGCAAGTAGCACAAAGACAGCACATGCACGAAGCTAAACTCCGCTCAAGCAACAACAATGTGCTGAAAATTTTGTCATTGGGGCAAGCGGAGGCTGTTGTGAGCCTCCACAAAACTCACAAAACTAAACTCCTGTAAGTTCTAAATTGCCTGAAATCCTTAGTGAAATCCTTAGTGTAAATCCTTAGTGGGTTCGTCCAATGTCTGGGATAATAACTCAACAAACTCTGGTTGAAACCTCGGAACTCAACCTGGATATACTGTGCATGCTCCCAGCCTGCTGCCACTGTATATGCTTTGCCGGAACCTTCTAGAAGCCAGAGACGGAAAGCCTCTCGGCTACACGGTGCTACGACACATTTATTTCACACGGCATTTATGACTGCAGGAAAACAGGTCTGCCCAGGACACGTGTGCTGCATGCATATCGCGGTGCATACAGCAGTGTGTATACCGTAGTGTTAAAATCCCCCCCCCCCCCCCCTTTTTTTTCCTGCGCCTCCTTTAGGGGAGATTGCACAGAAGTAGAGTGGCATAAAGTACCCACAAGCCACCCTGCCCCTGAATCAGCCAGCTTTGCACAACTGGGTTGGGCCCACTTGCCTTGTGATAACACACTTTTGCTGTTTGGGTAGTTTCTGCTTATCTGCAGTATTGTGGAGCCTCAGGTGGCTCGGCGAGCTGTATTTGCGCCGGTTGCATACATTAGGAAGAGCCTCCGAGCACATTTGCCCAAAATGATTAATGTCCCAGGAAAGCACGTTTTTTACTCTGGACTCTTATAAAAGTGGTAACAACCACCGAGTCTTGTACCGAAGGCCATGACCAAGTCTGGCACGACTAAATACATTTATGCTTTGAGAACAACTCATCAATTTTTTTAGTTGTACAGCAGGCTTTGCTGTGCAGTGTCTACAGCAAATAGATAGATCTATAGTGGCAATCGATAGTTATGCAGCTCACGAAGGATTCTCATCATGGTCGGATTTTTCCAGACACATATCGAGGTTTGTTTATTTTATTTATTTATTTATTTATTTATTTTAATTTCCACCCCTTTTTTTTCCAATGTGTGTTTTTTTATAATCCTCCCTTGGACGTCAAATGTTCTGTCATGGTGCTGTAATTGTCTATTTTTGACAGCGTGATGGCTCCTTCCTTGCTCTCTCCTCCACCCCTCTCCCCATCATATACACTTTTCTCCTTTCCTTTCTCTCCAAATCATTCTCTTTCTCCTTTCCTCCCTCCCTCCCTTTCTCTCTGTCTCATCCCCCTCTCCCCCCCCCATGTCTATTAGTGTCATTGCTGACATGCAGGAGTGTGCTGCTGTTTGTTGCTTTTTCTATTGGTGGATTTTGTGATGCTTCCCCTCTCTCTCTGCTTCCTGGACTCAAGTGCTCTGGGTGCTCTCCATCTCATCACCACATTGCTCTGCATTGGCGGCTTATTCATCCTATTCAGCGGGTTATTGGTTTGATTCGTGCCTATTTTTGCCTGAGTAAACCGGAAAAAGTACTCCTGGCCAATCGCAAGGAGAAGCTCCTGAACTCCAATTTTTCAATTTCTGGGAACCTTGTTCTCCCCCCCCCCCTCTCCACACAAGACTGTGAATTCCTGTCTTTTAATCAAGAAAGTAGATTGCTTTATTTTGTGATACATTATTCATCAGATTTCTATTATTATATAGCATATTTATAGTGGCTTACTCATGACACACACATACAAAAACACATAAATCCAATACACAAATATCTGGCATGTGTGACGCATCAGGAGGTGGAGAGGGGAATAGGAGGGAATTAAACGCATTTTTCAGAGGCAGCGACAGAATTGGCAGCCAAGAAGCCCAGTACTCGTCATTAACGGGATATTTTCAATTAGTTCCAGCTCCTGAGAACAAGCCCCGGCCTCTAACCCACGCCAGTACCCAGGCCCTGGCACCTGCTAGTGTACACCAGGCAGCGAGCTCTATTGATTCCCAAAAAACCCATCTCTCCTCTCATCTCTGAGTGTTTTCTCTTTGTTTTTCTCCTCCTCTCTCTCTCTCTCTCTCTCTCTCTCTCTCTCTCTCTCTCTCTCTCTCTCTCTCTCTCTCTCTCTCTCTCTCTCTCTCTCTCTCTCTCTCCCCCACTTCCTCCCAATCTTCTCTTTTTTTTTTTCCTCTGCCACTCACACACACCTTTTCTCTCGCTCGCTCTCTTTCTCTCCTTATTTCTGACTCTCTCGCTCTCTTCCTCACCCACACACACTTTCTTTCTCGTTTCCCTGTTTCACTATTGCACCGCGGAGCTGGCCCCTGTGCGCTCGGTGAAAATGGGTTTCTGATTTTAACCAGCACAGCCCTGACCCCCATCTCCCGTCGCCAGCAACCCACACCACTGATTCATTTCACAAGTGCTCCAGCCACTGCTGTTTTTAGCCCAGGTGTCCCTGCCGTGTACCACCACCCCAGCAGAAAGAGGCACCTCTGTCTTCCGTACCCTTCGTCCTCTGCTGATCCCAAGACAGCCTACAGAACATGCCTTTAATTTTGTCCGTCGCTCGCGTTTGTTAGCTGACATCACTGATGACGCAGCGTAACAAACATAGAATCTTGCTGGGCAGCTGAAATATGTATTAGTCGGCAGGATGCTTCTTCTGCCTTTTTTATTCTCAAACAGTTTAAAAATATGCATAAATCAGGCTGAAAATAGAGAGCACCATTTGTTTACCAAAGGTAGAAGTGCTGATATGGAGTTTGTTTGGAATTTCCCAGGATGTCTGAAAACACAAAGAGCTTACTGCTACGTTGAGAAACACTGATGCTCTGATACTGTTTGTATGTCGGCTGTTCTGTAAACTACTAGGATGCTTTTATGTGTCCTTTCTGCCAAAGATTCCAGTGTTCTTGCCACATATCTAACTAAATAGGTTTATTATGTAAATGTACTTGTTAATATACCTCCTGTTTTAATAATGTATATTCTTTGCTACATCTGGTTTTGCTATGATAAAGCTGATAGAAGTTGATAATATGACATAAAAGGTAAACTGTTACTACTATATAATTCTTTAAGCAAGAAAGACCTTAAAAATGGCATGCATGTTTCTGTTCTGCTTGATCACTGGACAGTAATGACGGGGAGAGCGGGCGGCTAAGTCGACAACAGTCAATAGCAAAGATGCTATCTGTCAAGACACCAAATTGGCAAAAGTCTTGTGTCAATGCACTGCCGTCGGGAGCTATGGTACTGTAAGGCCGACTAATCAATGCACTGAGCTGAGAGGGTTTCGATTAGTGCGATAACCATCCCATATACGTGAGCGCCGGCTTCCAGACGGATACGTTGCCTCAGTGAAGTGACACGGAGCTTTTTCTGCGCCCCCTCTCCATCGCAGGTACGATAAGGAGGGCCATGCCATGGACGGCCAGTCCATGACGGAGGCCAGGGGAGGCGGAGGCGGTGGAGCCAACACCAACTGGAAGACCCTCGCCGACGTCAAGAACGAGCACCTGGGCCACGGAGAGAAGGTATGGATTGGGAGAAGGGGCGACACTGTCTCACAGATGCACTTACAGACTTACAGTACATTGGTCTGCTCATACACTTTCAAAAAATAGCAGAAAGCAGGGTTTGCCAACTCTTACCACACAGGTCTACATTTTCAATGTACTGTTTTCATTAGCTCAGAGAGCTTGGATTTTAAAGTGTTTTGAAAGTGAGTGGTTCATACAGGCAGACCTTGTTGGAGGTTTTCAGTAGGGTATCAGTATCCTGCAGTAAGTCTCCCTTTCCCAGAACTAGTCTGGTACCTCCAGCTGGGCTACAGAAATGGATGCTCACAGGCCACTGATTTCCAGAATAAAGAAAGGAGTAGGGACAGTAAGTGATAGTTTTATAGAGCGGTGGGGTGGGGGTGTAAGGTCAGGGAGCTCAGTAGGCTAGAATTGCCACAGAAGGATGATGATGATATATCAGGGGAATTGCTGTGAACACTCACAGGAAGTTAATGTCAAATGACTGAGGGTTGCTCAAGATATGATCTTGCTTTCAGTTTGGTAGCTTCGCTGCCAGCTTTGATTGGCTGTGACAGACGCGCACACTGGAAAATCCAGGCTTTTTTAAATGATATCCAGTATGGCAGAAAATGTAATACAAGACACTGATATTGTAAGGTACATTAAACTTGGATTGATGAAGGTATTCAGATGTGTCTCCTTTTTTGCAAAGCTACCAGATAATTGAGCGATAACTTGAGGAAGCACCTCCAGCTTTGACCCTGTAGTGGCATTGGGATGCTTAAGGATAAAACTTGGCAAAAAGGCTAAGAGGGCTATCCTCAATTGGTTTGCTAAATTTCACATCAGTTTCATAGACTGTTTCAAGACACAGGGTTTCTGTTTAAACATTTCCCTACGATGGTGAAACATAGAAGTAGTTTGGGATTGAAATAGAACACTCAGACATTGTTTTTCTTTTTACGGTTGAAAGAGTCTAAGCAGTGTCAGGAGCTGTCATAGACTTCACTCTCAGGAAAAGAAGGAATATTCTAGAAACGGGTAGCAATATGGTGGTTGTCTCCACAGATTCCCAGCCTGCCACCCTGCCCCCCAAAAACTCTTAATCATTCAAGGTGATTTCAAGGTGACAAAGTCCATACTTCACACAAAGAGTAAACTGTATTTATTGCCTCTCATGCTATTCCGTACTTTACTGTTTGAAAGCATTACTTGGCAAGAAAAGCACTTATTCCGAGCTTGACCGCCAAGGACACATGACTTCTCAATGAAAGCGTGCCTTACAGCTAAAGGACCTATACGACGGCGGCCGGCCATGTAATACTGCCGGCTATGTTAAAGCACACAAAAACTTTATTAGGCCGTGTCACCTTGTCGCTCCATCTGTGCGTCTGTGTGTTCTCTTCGCCTCTTGGCTTGGGTGGGGTGGGTGGGGGAAGGGGACGTCAGGACTATTAAAACACTTGAAGCTCGTTTTTTGGAATACCTCGAATTCAGCCTTCGTCTTGGCTGACTCTTATTAGCAATTAACACAGGTGCCCTTCCAGCCAGGGCCTACTGTGTGTGTGTGTGTGTGTGTGTGTGTGTGTGTGTGTGTGTGTGTGTGTGTGTGTGTGTGTGTGTGTGTGTGTGTGTGTGTGTGCGTGTGTGTGTGCGTGTGTGTGTGCGTGTGTGCAGATGCTTGCGTTTTATAAGGAGGCAGAGAGGAGGAAATGGAAGTCACATTCACTGCACTCGGATGCAAGGTGGCGATTACAGTGGAATCTATTTATTGAGCTTTACAATTGAGTGATTATGGTCAGATAAGCGATGTAATTAATCGCTATGAACTCATCAATATGCCACATAGACTCATTAGCACACCTGTACAGCACAGAAACGATAATACAGACTCATTACTTGTATCGCAATGTCATTTTATGAAACCCAGCTCCCTTGTGTAGTCAGAGTTATATAATATTTAATCAAAGTAGTGGTCTGCTAAAATTGTGTGGACGGCAAGGAGCCATGTCAAAAAGACACACACAAAGCCCTTTTGAGGAGGAGCTGAGGAGCGGGATATTAGTCAGCGCAGAGCAGCAGCAGTGTAGAGAACCGAAGCAAGAGCAGGGTTTTTGATCAGCCAATAGAGGATCATCATCAGGGTGAAGTTTTCTCATATCAATCAGGAGAGTGGCTGCATTTTTCAATGTCTGACACACATGAGAGAGATAGAGGGCTTGTGGTCCTGCCTGCCTGGGTGAGGGCTCTCGATGACCAGGCCTGGTTGTGTGACTCGTGGCAGTCGTCAGGCCCGCTCTGTGTGTTTGCGTTTGCTGCTTTGTTTCGCTCCGGCTACACTGTTTGCCCAACACTTTTCTCAACTTTGCACAAGGCCTCTCGATGACCAGCCCTGGTTGTCTGACTTGTTGCAGGCGTCAGGCACACTGTGTGTGTGTATGTATGTATGTATGTATGTATGTATGTATGTATGTGCAGATGTGTGTGTGCGTCTTGTGTGTGTCTGTGTGTGTGTGTGTGCTTGTTTCTGTCTGGCTGCAGTGTGCGTCCCATGCCACTGTCTGAGTCTCCCGCCTGGCTCCAGTCTCCGTAATCAGTCCTGTGTTGTCTGGGCAGGCGCTCTTGGGTTTATCATTACGCCAGCATCGGCCCTGCACCCTCCCCAGTGTCGCGAGGAGCCTCTCGTGACTTGGATCATGGCACGGCGCGCGTGTTTTAATAGCAGTATGGCCCGGCTCGGCTCGGCTCCGATCCACTCCACTCCACTCCACTGAGCTTTCCCACCCCCCCTGCTGAGCCCCCTTCTGGTGCTTCAGCACATTTGCGCCTAACCCGGATTTGACTCCACGAGTAGACATGGTTGGGGAAATGGCAGAGTCAGTGGTTTGCAGTGGAGGCAAGCCATAGCTTTGAAAAGGCAGGTTTCACTGAAGGAGGTGCACACACAAACGCACATACATACACACACATACTCAGATACTTAAACACACATTCATATACACACACCGACACACACACTCAGACACACACACAGATACGCAAACACACATGCGCACACACACACACACACACACACATACACATACACAGATACTCAAACATACATGCACGCGCATACGCACATACTCAGACACACAGATACTCAAACACACACACACACACACACACACACACACACATAAAACCACACACACTTACTCACACAAGTCTCATCTTAGCTGGCCTCATGTTCCTCTTGGTCCATAGGGGGACATGAGGTCAGCTCTCTCTAGGCACTGTGCAAGTCTGCCACAATTAATTGTCCTCTGTCACAACGGCTCTGTGTCACAAGCTCTGATTTCCAGTCTGGCATTCTGCCTCGCGCCCCCACCTGCCCGCCCCACTGCACCTACCTCCCATACACATCTCTAACCCTGCCAGGGGTCTGCCAAGCCCCCCCTCATAGCCTTGTATCCATATCAGCTTAAAGCACGAAAGACAATAACACAGGAGAAGAAACTTCATTTAACATTCTGCTCTTCTCTCTGCTCCGTTCAATCAAGATGACTGGTAATTTCGGTTGAAAAAGAGTTAGAATGATTAATTGCGTCTCTCTGTTTTTGGTTTATTTTATCCCTCAGAGGCTCACAACATAGGAAGTGCCCCGTATTTTGTCAAATCAAATAGGTGTAATGTAGAGGGATATTTCCCTGTCATTAAGAAGAGAGCGTTTTAGTTCTGCATCTTGCCTCTGTCATTTAGTACTCCCGTAGGGCTGGTGTTGTTTATTTCCTGTGACAACGCTATCAATTGTCCCCCTCGTAGAAGTTAATTGGGGTTGAGTTCCTGCGGCATACCAAAAGAACGGTCAGCAGTAAACCCAAAAGGAGAACAGAGGGGAAGGGGAAAAATCAATTATTGTCAGGGAGAGCAGAGAGAAAACATCTCCTGTTATTGTCTTCTAGTTTATTTCCGAGAAAACTAGAGGATGCAGCAGAATCCATGATGTCTCTCCAGCGTAATTGTTTGTGTCCAGAGAAGAAACCGTGCGACTCGCATGGAGCACAAACTCCGAAATAAAGTGTCCCAGTTCTGTCTGTGCCCACCTATAAAATAAACGCCATTTTGAAGAACACGATAATGAATCAAGGCGTACAGATTATGAAAATGTTTCTCTGTTTTTTTTCTCTGGGTCGTTGTGAATAGTGGTCTAAATTACTTGTTCTGTCTTTGTGGAGAAATTCAAATCACTGCCTTCTCTTCGCCTCAGAGTTGTTTCCCCACCCAGACGGCAGCCAAATATGATGGCCCGTACGCTGTTGACTAACAATTTCATCACCCCACAGATTATGCTCAGTGCCCCTTTCACCAGACTGCCAGTCTCACGGAGCCTCTCTGCATGATGCAGATTTCTTAAAGGAGAACTTCGGTGTAAAATGAAAATTGTCATGTTAAAACATCATACCGAGTTGGTATGTGTACTGAGGAGCAAAATTGATTTAGCCTGTTGCATTCAGAGTTTAACTATTTTTTATTGTTTTATTGTCCCAGAAGGCTAACAATGGAAGTGGTAGGTGCCCTTAGTAGAAGCATGACGACAATGCTATTTTTAAACCATTAAAACAGCTCGAAGAAACTCCACTCTCCATCGGTAGTACAACAAAGGCTCTGGCATTCAAAACGAATATGGTATGATGTTTTAACAAGCCAATTTTCATTTTTCACCGAAGTTCTCCTTTAACACGAGCCTGCTCAAGTTCCTGGTTTGCATGTTTTCCCTGGTCCTGTTTGTGTATGGTGAGGTTATTTGGGCTGAGGGAAAGTCATTTGTTAGAGAGAAAGTCTAGCCTGTATATTTCCAACCAGTTCATTAACATCCTCCCTCCCCCCCCCTCTTTGCCCTTCACAAACCGAACTCTCACCTCAGTATTCTGTAGTAGTACCTGATTTTGAATAATTGAAACGCATGACCTTAGAAAGCTTTATTTATCAATATTTCAGTAGGCTGACCATGGTAGGCCCCTGGTGGGTACGTATGAACTGCATGCCAAGGAACCAGGAACCAGAGCTGACAGTTACAGTCTTCGGAGTTCAGTTACAACAGTTCTTGACAATAGCTCTTTCCAGCAGGCTACATGCAGTTAGTACAAGGGTTGGGCCGGCCCAGTAGCACTGGTTGTTCACTGTAACCTGCAAACCTGCAGAGAGTTGTCTAAATATTAGATAATGTTTAGTGAGAAGGTCATATTTGTGGAATAAGCCCAGTCAGAGTGCAGAAGGACCCTGATATGAAGGAGAGATGTCTTGGATAACTCTGAATGGTTTTGTGCCACTATTTGACTGCCTTGCTGTTCATTGTCCCACTTATTACATAGTGTTTTACTACTGGTTCTTTACCACGTTGGTAATAAACTATTGATTTAAAAGCAGTTAAATGTTTTGAACAAGTACTGTGTTTCGTCTTCTAAATCTTATGGTTGAAAAGGCAGCATAGCAGCTTTTAAAGCAGCTTCCTCTATTCTTCTCCTGCCCTATTACAAAATGGTCTGTTATACACAGCAGTTGTCTGCCATACAGAAACATCAGGCCTCTCGATAGCCAATTCAGCTCAGTGAAACTTTGAGCCGTTTACTAAGGGTGCTTTTATTACGAGTCCATTTTCTGCTTTTATTATGAAGGGGCATCATGTCTATCATTAAGTGCACTAGCTTCTATTGAGGTGCTTTTTCTTAGGTTAGACACCATCTTGCAATTGTTCTTCACCAGCTTGAGGGCTCATTCACACCGACTTGAGCGTGTACAGCACATAACCACGTACAATATGTTTGTATAGTGTCAGAATACGCTCAGATCACGCGTGCGGTGTGAATAGTCTAATTTCTTAACATGCGTTGTAAACGAATACGGACAGAAAACGGGCACGCGCTGTATACGAGTGTTTGGTGTGAATGAGCCTAAGACTGACATACACATTTCACACCTTCTTTATTTTTCCCTGGATTTTCCTAATGACTGTAGCTGTTTGTTATTGATTACAGCCGCTACGGTACGATTACGGAGAGGGAGATTGTATACTGCATTTATTTATGTTAGAGCAGCACACTACATTACACATGTGTCAAACTAGCACGCTTGCTCTCACACAGTGTATTACTGGTCAACCCTATCCATTATCAGGCAACCTTTTTCATGCTGTGGCCCTTGACCGGTGGTAACAGAGACTTCAGTAACATCCCTATTAGAGTGTCCAAGAAGAGAAGTAATGGCCTCACTTGAATTAGGTCCAAGCCCTGACCCATCTTCCCATCCCCTGCATAGAGCACTGGCCCAGCACTGTTCAAACTCAGTGGAGCTCTTGTACCAAGTCCAGCAATCCATCCACCAGGCTGCTGGCCCGGATACCCCTCTCCTCTCCTCTCCTCTCCTCTCCTCTCCTCTCCTCTCCTCTCCTCTCCTCTCCTCTCCTCTCCTCTCCTCTCCTCTCCTCTCCTCTCCTCTCCTCTCCTCTCCTCTCCTCTCCTCTCCTCTCCTCTCCTACCCCTATCTGTGCGTTTGGATGGAGCCCAGCAGCCCATTGTGTGTTATCTTCCTATCTGCACACAGAGACTCAGAGTCTCTCTCTCCTCCAGCATTGGGCCCTAAGGCTGTGGCACAACAATCACTCTTTCTCTCTGTCTCTCTCTTCCTCTCCATGTCTCTGTCTCTTATTCTGTCTCCTGCTCTGTCTCTTTTTCTCTCTCACCCTCTCTCACTCACTAACCGATTCACAGTCGCACTCAATCGTTCTTTCTTTCTCTCACTAATTTTATCTCTCTCTATCTTGCTCTCACACTCCTTAACTTATTCACACACACTTTCCCCTTCTCTCTCTCTCTCTCTGTCTCTCTCTCTCTCTCTCTCTCTCTCTCTCTCTCTCTCTCTCTCTTCCCCTCTCTCTCTCTCTTCCCCCCCTCTCTCTCTCTCTCTCTCTCTCTCTCTCTCTCTCCTCTCTCTCAAAAATAAAGCCGTTCCCCTGCGGCAGTCCCCCGTCGGTGGTGCTGAATTAATGGGGCTCGCTGTAGCCGCAGCGCACCACAGAGCATCACACCGCTCCGTACCCTACCCTACCGTTGCCGCAGCGCCGGCTGCCTCTCATGCATTCATTTATTCTCGCGCCGCTCTCTAATCCCCTCCAGGTGCTCCCTGTTTTCTGCTTCTTGCGACGGATGCTATGCTAAAGGCCTATTTATATTATGGGGTTGCGCTCTTTGCATATTGTAGGGGGGGGGGGGGGGTGCATCGTGACTCTCCGATGCTTGACTCTGCTGTTTTGCATTTGTCACCTCTCCCCAATTTAGACGTCGTAGGGTTGGGTTGGGTAGTCGTCTGTTTTTAAGTGGGAGACAGTCTAGCACCGGCGCTTCAATTAATGCGTCCTCCTTGAGCAGCGCTTTCCCTTTTATTGTACAGACTTGCTGAACAATTGAATTCAAAGAGGAACATGCTGTTTGCCTTGTTAATGTTGCTGTTCTTTTAGGTATTGGACTTTTTTTTCCCTCCTTGTCCCTCCCATAAGCCACTGGCTGCTGTCTTGGCTTGAGAAAGTTGTGTTTGTTTTGGCCGTGATGCATTACCACAGTGTCTACTGCTGCTGTTTGCCAGGGAATAAGGGTTTCAGCACACCTAAGCCTTTTTTCCGAACTCACCGAAGCCTTTTCATTTTCATCAGTAGCAGACGAGTGAAATTTTTTACGCACGGCAGTCTGATAATGATGCTTTGAAAGTCTACCAGGGAGTTGATTTGTCTGTGTGTGTGTGTGTGTGTGTGTGTGTGTGTGTTTGCAGTCATGTGCGTGCCAGGAGCACACACACACACACACACACACACACACACACACACACACACACACACACACACTCAGTTGCACAGCCCTTTCGCTGTCTGGGTTCAGGTGAGGTAATGGCGTGAAGCAGAGTGCAGGGGGGAGAGAGAGGGAAGCTTTTCTGGCTGTGGCTTGTTAACCGCTCTGTCCGTGTGTCTCCTGGTGCCTCTGCAGGCTGACTACTTTAGCTGCATTGGGACCGTGGTCCACCTGCGCAAGGAGAAAACTGCCTGTACCAGGCCTGCCCCAGCAAAGACTGCAACAAGAAGGTGGTGGACCAGCACAACGGCATGTATCGCTGTGAGAAGTGCGACAAGGAGTTCCCCGAGTTCAAGTACCGCCTCATGCTTTCGGTGAGTACTCTCCTGCAGACGGTTTGAAAGTCTTCGCATCACACCGTGTCAGTGTTCCTTCCGCTCTCTTTCTCTCTCTCTCTCTCTTTCTTTTTCTTTTTCTTTTTCTCTCTGTCTCTTTCTGTTTTTCTCTCTACTCATTTCTCTTTATTTTTCATTCTCTCTCCCTCCATTTCTCTTTCTCCCTCTTTGGTCTGTCTGTGTCTTTTTCTCTCTTTCTCTCTCTCTTTTTCTCTCTTTTTTTCTCTCTCTCTTTTTCCATTCTGTCTTTCTAACTAACATACATACACTACACACACTGGCATTTTGTACAGCTCTGCACCTGTCATTTCACATCCCTTTTTGCTTTTAAACACCGCTTTTGGCAGCAAGTTAGCCAAAGACCTCACAGGCACTGCTGTTCAGACACAGAAACACACACACACACACACACACACACACACACACACACACACACACAGCTGCTCCTGCTGTCTTCTCAGCCAGAAAGCATACTCACCCTTTAAGCATGGAAATGTGAGTGTCCATGTGTAAAGAAAAGTCTCTCTCTTACCCAAACACACACACACACACACACACACACACACACACACACACGTTGGGGCACTCACATGCAGCCTCAATTTCTGTGTCTGCCCTTTTTTGACCCGTGCGTGTCTTGATCTCATAATTCCTCTGCAGCCTCTGTCAGCCAATCACTGCAGGTGTCACGAGCTCAGTGTTTCCTTCCCTCCTCCTTCCCTCCATCTTTGTCCCTTTATTCCACACCTCTTTTTTTGTCCTCTTTTTCCCCCAGGGTAATGTGTCTGTCTTTTCCCACAGCCTGTTTTTCTGTGCACAGTTTTCTGACTGTGTGTAGATTTTGTGTTTTGTACGTTTGCCGTTTATCGTTATCGTTAGTAGTGTCATTTTTGTGTTGTCTTATTCAGTTTGCGGACAATCGTCAGTATAGATTTTTGCCCCGTAGGTGTTTCCTCTTACCAGAAATATGCTGGAAGGCTTTCAGTAACTACGTATGTATCTGTCTCTCTGCCCACGTCTCAAAAGGCCAAACATCATCTCCTCAAAAAAAAAAAAAAAGCGTAAAAATATTATAACTCAATTAGTCAGCGCTGCAACCTCTGCATGCCAGACCTGCGGAAAAAATAAGCGGATTACCTTTTTGTTTTTCCCGAGCTATTGCGCACCAGCGGCCCACCACTATTCTTCGCAGCTCTATAGCATAAGCTGCGCAATACGCCGCTACTGGGCTGTGAGCCGCTGGAGGGAAGCGGCTTGGCTCCCACAGAGCCCCCTGGAGCCAACCAACCGTGCAGGCAGAATACTGTCCCTGCCCCTGCCCCTGACTCTGCTTCTGCCCGCGTCACAACACCTCAGCCCCTGCCCCTGCCCCTGGCCCAGCCAGAGGGGCACAGAACAACCAGACCTCTGTGTAGTTTGTGGTCCTGCTGTGTGTCTCCTGTGTATGATGGATAGTACTGTTGTCCCATACACACTCTCAAACCAAAAAGAAAGGTGTTGGGTGTGTTGTGTGTGTGTGTGTGTGTGTGTGTGTGTGTGTGTGTGTGTGTGTGTGTGTGTGTGTGGTGTTAAGGGCTGCTCGATTATGGAAAAAATCTGAATCACGATTATTTGGGCACTAACTGAAATCACGATTATTCAAACGATTATTTTGTTTTCCTCAGTAACATGCTTCATTATTGAAAATGTATTCAAAAACATTTCGAAAAACATCCTTGTAACCTTCGGATTTTCCCTAATACCTTTCTTCGTAAACATTAGTAAGTCTCCTTTGATGTCTAATGTGCAAACAGTAGAAATGTCTAATGTATACATCTAATGTACAGTACAAACAGTAGAAAATAATTAGGACAAAAACATTGTTGCCCTCGATTTTATTTGTTTTGAGATCGTTTTGGCCCTGAAATCGTTACCACGATTAGAATTCGATTAATTGAGCAGCCCTAGTGTGTGTGCGTGTCTGTCTCTTTCTCTGGTTGTCCGTTTGTCTGACCTCTTTGATCTCTCATCGCGTTTTTCCTCCCCACCCATCCTGTGTGTCCTCCCCACCCCCCCCACCCCACCCCCCTACCAGGCTAACGTCGCCGACTTTGGTGATAACCAGTGGGTGACGTGCTTTCAAGACACAGCTGAAGCCATTCTGGGCCAGAACGCCTCTTACATTGGGCAGCTCAAGGACACGGTGAGGCTCTCTCTCTCTCTCTCTCTCTCTCTCTCTCTCTCTCTCTCTCTCTCTCTCTCTCTCTCTTTCTCTCTCTCTCTCTCTCTCTCTCTCTCTCTCTACCTCTCTCTTTCTCTCTCTCTCTCTCTCTGTCTTTCTTCTCAACATCTTAGATGAAAGTGTGGCCAAAGGCTGTGGTCGTGGATGCGGGTGGGCTGTGTGCAGAAGAGATTCCTCTCCTCTTTTTAAAGTTATTTTTAGGGCTCTTTGCCTTTAATCGTACAGAAAAGATTGACAGGCAGTGAGTGGGAGAGTGAGAGTGAGAGAGAGAGATGGAGTGGGAAATTACCTCAGGCCTGACTCGAACCTGGGTCCCTGCAATATGGCATGGACGCCTTAACCACACACAGACACACAGACACACAGACAGACAGACACACAGACACACAGACACACAGACAGACAGACACACAGACACACAGACACACAGACACACAGACACACAGACACACAGACACACAGACACACAGACACACAGACAGACAGACAGACAGACAGACAGACAGACAGGACAGACAGACAGACCCCGAAACATCCCCTTCACCATGTCCCAGGGAAGGAGGGAGGAGGGTGGGGCGTGGAGTAAGGAATGACAAAATCTTCTTTGAGTTCAGCTCAGGATTTGTTCATGCCTGTTGGGTCCTTATAATGCCTTTCAAGTAGGACTGACATATGTCAGACTCCAAAATGAAAAACCGAAATGTACCCCCCCCACCACCAACACCGTACAGACACACACTTACACATGCATAGACTCCCTACTTACCACTGCCTGTTGTACACTTATATTTTCCATTGTTCCTCTGTTTTTGTCCTGTTTGGCACAGAAATGAGGCAGCTTTTGATGAGATCTTCCAGCAAGCCAACTTCAAACACTTTTGTTCTCCGCAACAGAGTGAAGCTGGAAACGTACAATGTAAGTCGAAGGATGTAATTGGAGATGATTATTTGACGGTAGCACTGAGAGCAGGGAGAAAGTACTTACCCGTTATTGCATTTTTTTTTTTTTTTTTTTTTT
>CM050215.1:14212249-14217249 GCA_027475355.1 Coilia nasus | reverse complement strand
CGGTGTGTGCATACGTGTCTGTGTGTGTCTGCTTTGCAAATCGAATAAATTATTATGAATATTATTACAAAAATATATTAACATGGTATCGGTTTGCATTTTGGTAAGCAAATCTGGGTCTGTGTGTGGTTTGTAGATGATGACGATGTCTATAATGGTTATATTCATGATTCTGGAGATACTGTTACCTCAATTGTCAGATCAACATGACGGGTGGCTCTGCAGGTCTACACACGTGCCACCGTCTGTGCCGTGATGGTGTAATAGGTATTTTATCATTCTGTCGATGCCATGGGCTCTCTTTGTTCCGGTTCAATGGTAACCTCCATTGCACAGCAGACACACATCATCTTTACCATTAAAATGGCAGTCATGTTCATGCTTTAGCATTTCAGATATTACTCACATTATTCTTGTTTGATTTGAAACCTGTCTCAGCAGCTGGACCCTACTGTTTTTCATTGAAATTATTTACACGGGAGAGCGAGTACAGTATACTGTGACCTGACACATACATACACTCTGTGTCTCTTTCTCTATCTCTCTCTTACACACACTCTCTCTCTCTCTCTCTCTCTCTCTCTCTCTCTCTTTCTCTCTCTCTCTCACACACACACTGTTTTTTCTCTTTCTGTCTGTCTGTCTGTCTGTCTGTCTCTCTCTCTCTCTCTCTGTCACACACACACACACACACACACACACACACACACACACACAGACATTGGAATTGAAGCCGTGACCTTTGAAGCCACTGATGGCCTTGTCTAACAGTCAGAACCCATAATGTCGTATAGATATTATACCATAACTCAGCTCTGAGACAATAACGATGGATAGTTTTGATAAGAGCCGCACACAGACGACCCCACAAAACCTGTCAGGATTCTGCAAGCGCCTCTGACTAACTGGGATCCTCTGTGGCACCCCCTCCCCTCCCCACCCCACAGCACCCCCTTTCCCCTGTGTCGTCAGATTGGTGAGAAGTTGAAGGCTTCTGAAATGCTGACGTTAACCGTTTCTTCCCAAGCAGGAGGGGGGGGGTGGGTGGGTGAAGAAAGGTGTAGGTCTAGGGTTGTGATCTGCTGACATCACCATATCTGCGGAGGATTGTAAGGCTTTAAATGAGCTACCTGGAGGCTCCCTCCTCTCAGCTCCCCAGTCTCGCAGACAGAGCTGAAACTCCGCCAGCCCGAGCACATTTAGAGTCTCTAAGTCTGTCTCCGGGCTATCTGGCTAGCTAGCTGTTGAGTATAGTGTTTCTGATTTATTATTTTTTTTGGTCATGTATTTGTTTTGTGATTCAAAAGTTAACTGAGGGTTTTTGGTTGTGATGTAGTGTTGCTGTTTTATATTGCTGCACGTTACTTTGGAAGAAAGGGCATCTGCTGAGTTCTGTAACAGTAATTGGTAACGGTGTAATTGTCCAGACTAGCTACGGCTAGCCTGAGTCTGACTGCGTCATGTGGATAATTATAAACCACCATCGCTCCCCGTCTAAGGGGAACTGTGCTGGGACTTCTGGGAGCAGTTGGGGCCTTTGCTGAGTGAAGCCAGGGTATCACAGCAGGGCACACACTGCACTGCACCGCACCGCATCGCAGACGCCCAGCTGAGGACCCAGAAGTGGGTTTTTGGGTTAAGCTAGCAGAGTTACCACGTGGCACTTTTTGTGTGCAGGGAGATATTAATCTTCTGTCCTCCCATCCCCTCTCGCCGCCATTACCATTCTCCATTCGTCTCTCTCTCTCTTGCTCTCTCTCTCTCTCTCTCTCTTCCTGTCTGTCTGCCTCTTAATCTTTATGTCCCTCTCTTTCTCTCTCAGTCTCTCAGTCTCTCTCTCTCTCTCTCTCTCTCTCTCTCTCTCTCTCTCTCTCTCTCTCTCTCTCTCTCTCTCTCTCTCTCTCCCCCTACTGAAGATGAGTCCCACTCCTGGCCGGCATTAAAGGAGCCCCAGCCTGGCCCTGAGTGAGGCTTAGTGGCTGAAGAACATGGATGCTAATGCAAATGCTGTGGGGCTTAAGCGGCACAGGGAGTCTCGGAGGGCGCCCACACACACACACACACACACACACACACACACACACTCTATCAGCCACCCTCACCCTCTCCTCCAACACCACCCTCCTCCCCTTTTCCTTCCTATCCTTCTTTCCCCTCTCCTCCTTTTCCCTCTCCTCTCCTCCTTTCCCCTCTTTTCCTCTCCTCCTTTTCCCTCTCTTCTCTTCTTTCTCATCTCTTCTCCTCTTCTTCTCTGCAGTTTGCTCTGTTATTAATGCTTGCCAGGCTTGCGTGGGCTCTGTGAGCATCCGAGGACACACTCGCCCATAGCAACACACGCATTCACACACTCACCCTCGCGCACACACACACACACACACACACACACACACACACACACACACACACACACACTTGCTCACTGGCGCCCTCACGCTGTGCACACCCCCAGCGAGCCAGCTGGATGGCTCTCCTTTCGTCACCCTAGCTCAAGCCCCCCTGCTAGCCGCCCCTCCCCAGCCTCCAACCTCCTCCATCATGTTCTGTCCCTTAGTGCCACCCCTCCCCTCCTCTCCCACCCCCTCCCTCCTTCCTTTCCCTCAACAGTGACCCAAGAACTGAGAGACAGTGACTCAGGCTTCTCTCCCTTTCTCCTTCCCTCCACGTCGACTGCACTCGAGTTGGCTAATACATTTACGTTAACGCTTTTATTTTTCAGCAGTGGCTACGGGTCCGGAATTCCGTACCAGCAGATGTATGAATATTGGTCCGGAACCTGTTGGAACCTATACAGTGGTCACTCGTTATTCGCGGGAGTTGCGTTCTATAAATAACCCGCGATGGGCGAAATCTGCGAAGTAGTCAGCTTCATTTTTTACAATTATTATAGATGTTTTAAGGCTGTAAAACCCCTCACTACACTTATACACTTTTCTCAGACAGGCAAAGTTCACAATTGCAAACATACAGCACTTCAGGGTCACACAGCTAGTGGTGGAAGATTTATGTAAATTTTACAAGCTGAGCGCATTCTGTACTGTACAGGAGATTGCATGCACTAAAAAAATCCGCGAAACAGCGAGGCCGCAAAAGGTAAACCGCGATATAGCGAGGGACCGCTGTACTCTATATTCTTCCGGAGCAATACATGTGTGAAGTTATAGGTCTGGAACTTGAAAGCTGTACCATACTCAGGCAGGGTTCCCACAGATTTATCAGATACAAATTCCCTACCAACCTAACCCTAACCCTAGATGCCATACCAATAATACCAGTTCTAGGGGCACGGAAGCTGCCGTACCAATAGCCACTTGTTTTTTTATTATTATTCTGCCAGGATATGTTGGGCCAGGTCATGTTGTAATTCCTGCAGTGGGCGAGGATGGGTGCGATGAGGTGGGGATGGGGGGAGCCCATGACCTGCACATACATAATGCTGAGGCTGTCTCTACGGCTCGTCCTAGAAATCCTCTCAAGGCAGGATGTGAAGAAACGAGAATGGAATACCTCCACAAGAGGTCCACAAGAATGGAATATGACCTCTCACTACTTCTCCTTCTCTCTCTCTGCCCCCCCCCCACTCTCTCTGACCCCCCCCCCCTGTATTTTCTTTTTTCTTTTTGCACCCTTTACTCTTCCCCTTCATCTAGGATGAGTCACGCATCAAGGTGACCGTGATGGACGCCAAGCCCGTGGACCACAAGGAGTACAGCAAGCGTCTGATCATGAACATCAGGAAGCTGGCCGCCAAGTAGAGGAACAGCACTCCATCTCTTCCTCCTTCTCTTCCTCAGCCTCCCCAAAGCCCCAGGGCTCTTCTCCAGTCATTATAGCCGCGCTCTTTAACTGCACTTCTCTGGCACCGTATACCATATTTCTCCTCCGCTAATATGATACATGTATCCTTTTTTTTTTTTTTGTTCCCATTGTCGGCCTTATTTTTAGCACTGTAGAGTTCTACAGCTCTTAATTGGCGAGCCTTTTTGCCTGTGCTTAATTTGATATATATTTTTTCGCTCTTATGAGTCCGGCCCCCAGTGTTAAGCGCTTAAAAACAGTCCACAGACTCGTTTAGAAATGTGCGCCTGTCCCCCTCGGCTCAGCTTGGCTTGCTTGGTGGGAGAGCAAATAGTTTACTCATTTTGGGAAACTGCTGACGGTCCTGTTTTTTTTGTGGTTGATAGGAAGAAGTGGAAAAAAAGGAGCTTTTAGGAGAGAGGGAGACAGAGAGTGTAGAGTTTAGTGGGTGGGTGGGTGGATGTGTGAGAGGAAGTGGGATAGCTGGGTTGGTGGAGCAGGGGAGAGAGTGGGCAATGCAGACATGGGCCTCCTCTGTAAAACCATGGGCTGTGTGTGTGGCTGTGTGTTTGTAGGGTGTGTGTGTGTGTGTGAGTCTTGGGTTGGCAAGCAGGCGTGTGTGTGTGTGTGTGCAGGTGGGAGGAGGTGGATTCTGGCAGGGCTGTTGCTGGAGCCAGGGCACCATCGGTGTCCGTTAGTCAGTCAGTGAGTCACCACCCTGCCCGTCTGTCTGTCTGTCTGTCTGTCTGTCTGTTCGTTCACAGCCCCCTGTGAATAACATGTGCAGACCTGCAATAGCCAGATAAGACCACTTATTCAACTCCTCTGACTCACACACACACACACAAACAAATACACACATACCTGGGGCATACAAACAAACACACATAAAGACTCACACACACCTACACACAAAGTCTTGCTCTTAACATCAGTATACAAGTACACATACATGTAGGTCAGACAAAAGCCGATTAAAAACAAAGGTGGTGATAAGGTGGCCAGAGTGATGTACACTTTATTTATGTAGATAGTCTTCTGTTTTGGGTTTGTTTTGTTGTTGTTTTTTTGCATTTTCTTTCTCAGTACATCACCAAACATGTTGAATGAAAATAACAATAAATAAAGTTGTTTAAATTTCAGTGTGTTTAACCACTTGTTCTTCAGTGACCTCTTGATTCTGATTTGTTTTTGCTTGCTTCCTA